>OZ005741.1:230701641-231369141 GCA_963930735.1 Dioctria linearis
TAGACAATTGAACAATTGATGGAGAAAATGTTTTTATGAGGGTAAAAGTAACATGTACCCCAAATACGTAAATATTTTGTTCTGGTTTGAAAACCTGGAATCAGCAAAAGGTATGGTTTGGCTTAGCGAAATGGTGGCAGTGCACACAAAATCAGTTGCAAGAATGTATGGTAACACAGGAACACAACACAACATCCCGCAACTAAAACCAACAACACAAGAATACAAAGACAACAACAATACCTCAATTTAGTTCTCACAAACGATAATAATATGCCCTTCAACTAGATCGCAGGACGTCCAAATAAAGGACAAAATCAGGGTATTGTGCTCCTGGCCACTGTGGTGAATTATTCGACCGATGTGTTTTCTAACAGCTTAATCACACAATGAACCAGTCGCAGTAGGAGATTTAAAACGATTTTCAGGAATACCATTTTGATAAAATCCGCATAAACTATAGGAAATCATGAAGTAAACTGAAAGTGGTCATACGATAATCAGTTAACTACCCAATTGTTAGCGACAATACATAATATAACAATCATTATAAGGCAGTTTTATCCTATTACTTGATACTACTTAAAAAGAATCATGCTTATTTATACATTATTGATTTTACTAAACGTGTATAGATGAGTATCAGGATCAGGATAAAGTATCAGGAGATGATGATTCAGCTTGTATTCAAAAATAACAAAAGAACAAGAAAAACAAGAGCAATATAAACTTTAATTCGACACCCAATGGCTTTTGGCCTACAACAAATCTTTAGAATACTTTTCCAACGTTTTCCCTATGATAGCAATAAATAAATAATTTAAGAATCTTCTGCTGCCAGGCAAAACTTACATAGACGATAAAGTTCTGAAGTGAAGTGAATTCACAGACTAGCGGAGAATACAAAATAAATATTTTCACTACAGCGAAATTATTACGTGCCAGTCATCCTGTAGAAAATCAATGAAGAAACATACCTAACGGAAAAAAGTGAATTGAATATTATACGCCTTTGTTATTCCTTCAAACAAAAGAGATACAGTTTGAATTATTAAGTATAGAAAAAATTTATAGAAGTCACATTTTGACCCACATGCGTTTCAGAACTTGAATACCTCTGAATTTACACTGTACAGGATAAACATAGTTTGGCCCTATTTTTCCGTCAGACTATACACATTTTCAACATTCTGTATGCAAAAATACCTATATACTTTCTTTCTCCTGATTCTTAAACAAAGTAGGGCCATAATGAATGTTCGGCAGCACATTTAAGCAATTGCAGCTGCATTTTGTTGGAACAAAAATCAATTAAATTTCACCAGGTGAGTCGTACATATATAGGAGGTATAATGACGTTAGCCTTTGAAATGGAAAAAAATAAAATAAAATGAAAATAAAGTCGTAATCTAAAAAGTAGAACGACGCGAGTTCATCGCATTTTATTCCCATGTTTATGCCAACCAAATTAAGGCAAGGCAAATGCCAAGAGGACTGCTCTCCCTTTCTCCTTTCTGATAATATACATATCCCTTTCTAAATGTTGTTGCCTATCATTAATGTAACTTGGATTTTCATGTAATTTCGTTATATCCAATTTAATTTATTGATTTTTTTTTTTCCAAATTATTTGTCCATTTCCTTGTGGAAATCTCGAAGTGAAAAAATTTTCAAGCTTCTTACCTCATCCACGAACTCGAAGTCACCTTCATATTTTTTTCTTCTTTCCTTGGACTTGCACTGATATCATAAGCACTATACACAAAGTCGCAAAAAAAGGTAAACACTTCATTTTTTCTATTTACTTCCGCTTTTTTTTTTTTTTTTTTATACGAAAAACTATTGCAAACAATAAAGGCAAGTATTGTCAATCACAACACAGGAGGGGGAAGAGGATCCTTGAGCGAAATTTAATCTTCCTAAAGTAAAATAATTTAGAATGAATTTTTATCGACTTTTCAACTACAAGTACAGTTGATTCCCGAATCTCGACTGGCTAGTAAGTAGTAATGTCTGCCATCGCGGTGAGGTTGTGCGGAGCAGAGAAATTCAATTTATTTACTAGGTTTAAATTTCTTTTGACGGACCAATGAGTCTATCACTGGGCAGCACACACTATGAAGCAATTGAGAGAAGCGCTTTAGAAGCTTCCAGAGCCTTCCCGTTTTTGCTACCGTTCAGAATTCATAACAGAAAAGGACAAGAAGAAGCCTTTGTAGGCTTCAAAAGTTGATACAATTCATTCGAATTAAATTGCCGGGTATATAGATAGAATGCCCATACACATGCATACACATTTCATCCAATGCACAAACACATGCATACACATTTCATCCATACACTTCTAAAACGTTTTAGTTTTCTGCGCATTGAAAAGCTTTTACTCTGTGCGCAAAATGTCGTCGTTCTCCTTTCTGTTGTTCGCTTTCTTCGAATAATGCCGAAAGCCCAGTGTCCCCAATACAGACAGAAATCGATTTTTGCTATGACACAATCCGTTTAAGCTTACATTTCGAAATATAACAAAGTCTACATGATGAACGGTAAGCATAGCATCAAAATCAAATTCTCTGGACGATTAATAATAATCGGAACACTTCGCCGGCTACCTGAATTCCTATGGATGGTTTTAAAACCCCATTCTATAATCACGTACTGGATGACAGAAAGTTTTGAATGTGCTTCTATTTATTACTTCAGCTGGATTAAATCAAAATATCAGGTTTGACCTAGAGTTTTTGAGCACATCCATTTTAATAAAAATTGGCAATTTACATACCTATGTTTAATTTCGAAAATGGTCAAACTTCGATCAATTCTTTTTTTGTGATGCTTCTTAAATTCCTCGTGGGACATGGGGCTAAATGACATGCTATAATTGAGTCAAGGCCGTCGTTAGCGGGAGTGCATGGCAATATGGCATGCAACCGCACGCAAGTAACACCATCAGGGGGCAGTAAGTCGCCTAAAATTTTTTAAAGCTCATTTTCCCCGACTGCAATTTTTTGTAATTTTGTATTGCAAGACCTCTCTACTCAAAATTTTATTTCGCCTATATCAAACTTGGATTTCAGTCAAATTATTTCATAATCCATGGAAGTATTTCTTTTCAACAAAAAAAATTTATCAGTGTAGCGAAGTCGAGCAAACAAAAAAAAATGCCTGCTGGTAATTTAGAAATTTAAAAATAACGATTTCACGATTCCTAAAGAAAAAACATTCTGTGGGAAACACAATTGCACCCGTTTCGATCCGATACGTACAAATGTCAATTTTGCTTATATGAGACGGACGTGCAATTGGACACATTACACCGAAATGGATCGAAACGGAGAAGTTGAGCAAATTTCAACTTTTACGGAACATACATAACCTAAGAAAAATTATCTGTTTAACGTTTGTGTATAACTCAAGATGGATGAAGAAGTTTTTTTTTGAAGAATTTAAAAAATATGAAGAGCTTTATGACAAAGGCAACAAATTTTGCATGGATGTAAAAAGAAAAGACAAAATCTGGAAAAATTTCAATGAGAAATTTAAAACTGATGGTAAGTTTGAACGGAACAATTGTGCTCATGCACGTAACGGATCGAATTGAATCGGAACGGCGAAATTGTGTTTGGCACTTTAATCATGACATCAACGAAGAGAAAAAGAGATGCAGACAGAACAATTATTAAGATCGATAAAGCAATTTTCTGTCGATTCAAACTGTTCATCCAAAAGACCACTGTTTGATTACGGCTTAATTTACCACCTCAAACCTGTGCCGCCCTACTTCTTCACCGGCAAGAAGGTCTTCTATGGCAGTATAAAACTGCTGATTGGGAAAGTCTCAATCTGTTGCTGTTGTATCTTAAAAAAGATGGCATCGCGACGATCAATATTCTAGCAGGTGCGTTTTGAGTTTAAATAAAAAAGAAAAAGAAAGAAAAAAGGATTTGGGTTGGATGGTTATGAGTAGTTATTAAATCGTGTCAATTATTCTTAAATGAATTTACTAAAACATTTAAAAGAAACTGAGCCCGATGATTTCAAAAATTTTCTACACATAAATAAAATTGGGCTAATCTTGCCTAGGCATTCAAATAAATACGTAGTATTTCGCCTAATATAATTCACACTTTTATTTTAAATTTGAGGTCAGCTTTGGCTGTTCACTTTGGCGTATACGACAGGCGGGAACCAAGCCGTACTGATGAGTATGCGGTTCCTGCCGATTCGAAACGCCCTCTTTTGCAAAACAAATTCTTTTTCAAAGATTTTTTGTTGCAACAAGAGTTTTTTTGACTCAATTCTCGAGCTGTGGATTTAGCAGCAAACTCGGTCAATTCAATACTGACCAAATTCGGTATGAATTTATTTCATAGCAAAACTCTTTATATACATATATCTAGTGTTCAATTCAATTCTTTATTAAAGGTATTATACATCAAGATTACTCAATCTTTTTAATATGTACAACATATGTTATTTGGAAGAAACTACTGAGAGAGGAAAATAAGGATTTGTCATTAATATTATTAATTATAGACTAGATACAAAAGTAAGATCACAAAATACCCTACTAAGGAAGTATAACTAAAAATTAATGACCACTTAAATGTGCCAACAGATACTGTGCGTTGTATATGTATCAACTAAAAGTGAATTCCACTTACTGGATATGTGAACAAAGTAGGAAGGTTGGCCCATGATTGTAAGGTACCGAGGGATTAGAAAATGGGCATTTCTAGAACAACGCAAAAAGCTTATACTGCTGCCCAGGTATGCGGGATTGTTATTGTATATAAGTCTATGTAGAAAGGTTAGTGATTGGTATAGAAGGTAAGTTTCAGTTTCTGTATAGAGTTATATGGTCAAAGCGTCGAAGTCCAAACGCACGAATCTTGTACAGTTGTTAAATGCCACCTCCAACTTCCGCGAGCAGCGAGAGTCCAGGCTAGGAAAGACGTAAGTTTCCATAGGTTAAAAAAGGGAGAAAACTAAAGCTTTGACTATTTTGAGTTTTGGTAGCTATTAAAAGAAAATCCGCTGAGCATCAAAGCTTTACAAAGTGTACCATAAACCTTACCCAGGATTGCTGGTTAACATAATCGCAACAGGTCAGTCCGAGAGTTGAGCATGACCCCAAAATTTCTAAATCACTCCAAGTGAGGCAGGGGATTATTGTTTAGCAGAACTGGGGGAAATTTTAATGGATCCAAACCCTCGCCTATGGAGTATCATATAATTTGATTTGTTTGCATTCAAGGCAAGATCATTTACAACAGACCACCGCATGGATGCGCTCCAAATCAGCCTTGTGGTACACCACGAGACAGATATAAGGGGTCAGAGACGGGACAAAAAAACTTTTGAGAAGTCTAATAAGACAAGGGTACCCAAATTATCTCTATCAAGTGCTTCCCGAATATCCGTAGTAACCCTTAAGAAGGCCCGTTTGGCAGCTGTGCCTGCGTCGAAATTCAGACTGCCACGTTCATAAAAAGGCATTACCCTCAATATAGTCAAGCATTTGATCAGTCAAGAGTTTCTCCAGAGCTTTCGCTAAGAAGCACAACAGACTGATAGGTTTAAAATCGGACATACAATTAGGGGAATTCTTTTTTACAATGGCTATTACAGTACCTCTTTTCCAACTTGTGTTAGAAATTTAGGGGATGTTATGACTGCGTTAAAGTTTATGGTTCACAACAGGTAGTATTACGGGCAGAAGTATTTTTAGGAAATGTTCCCGGTATGTTATCCGGACCGCAAGGCATTCGATTTAATTGAGAGAATAACACAGTACACCTCTGGTGCATCCACTCATCGAAGGCTGAAACTTGATACCAATGTAGGAGTAATGAAATTATACGTTAAGAACAATAAATCGTAGTCCAAAAATCTAGGTGGGCTCAGCTGAGTTAGAAAAATGTATATCGCACCTTCATGAATAACCAGAAAAAGATCAAGTGAGAAAGATTTGGCACACCACAAAAGGTGGGTATTCTCTCTATTAACTTCCCTGAGATCAAGTCGTTGCATCTTGCATTACACAGCAACAGATTGACATTGAAATCACCCCCAATAATTACCTTATTATACCTAAGGGTGATAGAAGCAATAGTATCTTCGAATTCCAATGCATTGTCTGTTAGAAAATCAATTAGGGAGGGCAGTAAACAGCAACTACCCCACAATTGTCAGCACTAGACGGACCTAACTTCAACGCACAGAAACACAAAAGGGTGGCTGGCCGGTGAGTAATTAATCACAGCCGATTTCAAGTTAGTTTTTATATAGGGTGCATTCAGATCGATTACATTCTGTCATTTCTATGCAGCTTGAAACCTGGGATAATAACCAATCCAGATGGTATATCACAATTTAACCAGCTGTCAGAGACGAGTATCGCCTCAATTCCCGAATCAGCAAAAATTATCTGTAGTTCACTAAATTTCGGGCATATACTTCGCCAGCTCATAGAGCATATTTCTAAGACCACGAGCCCTGGAGCAGAAGATATTCACCAAAGTTCCTACCTGTTTCATCCATTAAAAATATATATAAAATATCATGTTTGCACAGAGCCAGTGATACCGAAACCTAAGAGGCAGGTTAAAACTAGAAATAAAAATAAAACAGCCCGGCATATGCATCAGATAATTAACAAAATTCAATTCATAAATACACACACTGAAAAGCTGCAAGCAATACATTATAAATTCAATTTTAAGTTTAACTGAAAGAAAGCAATAAAGAAAATTAAACAATACATATTACTATGGCAGAAAAGAACTCAAAACTATGCTATTAACTAAACTAAACCAAAACAATATAAAGAAGGTAGCATTATGTTTAGTAATCACAATCAACAGGTGTTGGTACTCCAGGGGCCGGAATTCACTAACTAGGAGAGTTGTTGGAGTTGTTGAGATGAGAGTTCTTTCTCCACTTCGGAATTCTATAACTCGGGGAATTTGTATTGAGAATTACCAAAATCTCTATTCCACTCGACAAAACTCTCGGCTGTTATTAGTTGTGGAGAACTAGGAAGAATATTTCTCAACTGATAGTAGTATTGTCTGCTTTCGTTGTGTTTTTGTGAAGGTACCTAGGCACGTAGGATTTTCAAATTGAAGTTTAGATTCACTTCATATCAGGGCTATGTTTTACAAAAACAAATTATGGAAATTCTTGCAACACTTACAGAGAAATAAAGATTTTGGTGTCTCAAGGTACCCGCTAAAAATTTTAAATTACGCGAAAATGGTAAATTTGGTCTTCTTCCAGTTCAGAAGATGCTATAAAAAAATTTTTAAATATGCACGTCCTTTAATTTTATTACCAAACATGACGTATTTTGGGACAAGCCCCAATGGGGATGGTACGAACCACACCCCCCACCCCCTCCCTTCCCCCCAGCCGCTTCTGCAAAAGTTGTTCACCTATATTTTCGTACTCTAGGCCTTAAATCCCGAAGGAAAAATCCCCAATGCTCTACGGCCCTCCCACACAGAGTTAGCCGTCTTTCAATATTTCGATACTTCCCACGTTTTCTTTAACTCCCCAAGTATAGATTTTCTAACATACTTGGGAATGGAGAGTTAAGAAGTTCTAATCGGGGGAAAACGAAAATTCTCATCTCCCCAGCTCCCAAAACTCTCCGAGTTACAGAATCCGGCCCCATAGGGGCATCAAGTGGAGTTGGAGCGCTTGCAGTGCAGCAATATCTATGCAAAGCGTCACGGCACAATTGATGACCGCTGCAATATTTTTAAAGATTTTTTCAGCACTCACATTTTTTATCTCCGGAATGCCAGGGATTATGATGTCATTTAATCGCCGCAGCTGGTTGGCTTCCTCAATCTCAGGACTGAGCGCAGAAAGTTTAAAAATTCGTTAACAGACGGTGTAGAGATTTTACTAATTTCGGAGCTCATAACTTCCTCAAATACATTAAACATTTCCGTAAGAATTACATTGAACCAGACCATCAATCTCTTTTCCATGGCCTCTAGTGAAGTTTGTGAGGACGGAAAAGACGATGTCGAGGGGAATTTTGATGTGTTATATCATAGAGAAGCAATAAGTGTTTAATACTGTTTTCTCTATGGTTATATGTAAAACATATTTTTGGGTAGCTATTAATTATTGTTTAACTTCTGACCTTAGAACATATAACTAAAGGAAGCGCAATAAGCCCGACCACTACGTGGTAGAATTCTGTTTATGTATTATTATATTAATCTCATGGAAGAAGTTAATCTGTAAGATGTATTTTTGAAGGGGGGTTTGGCGTAATTGTTTACAATGAAACAAAAATGTGAACTGCCACGCATTGAACAAAAATAAAAAAAAAGCTGGGAACACAAAAATGTAAACAAACAAATATTTTGAGCAATTGTCTTGATATTTTCGTCTGCCTATCCTTTTTTCATTTCTTTTGCACATATTTGCGGAAAAGAAACTTTCTAATATAATTTCAGGACTTCAACTTGCCTGAAAAACATCTTTCCGGGATTGTTTCGCCGATTATTCCAACAGCACCATTATTGAAATATTCAACTTTTATGAACAAGTCCAAGGCTTAATCATTAAATTGTCACTTCAAATGTTTTTATTTAAAATTAACAGAATTAATCGAACACTTAAAGGTTTTTTTATTTAAATATCATAAAAAAATACAAAACCCGGCGCGAAAATATGAATCTGACGTTTAATTTGAATTGAAAAAATTGACTAAAGGCACTTTCACATCAAACACAAGAATCGAAAAAATGTAAACCGAAAAACTCAATTTATTCCACTTTAAAACAAGATTTTTGCTCCAATGATTAATAAATCATGGGAAATAGGATAAACTAATAATTTTACTAATAAAATGGCATATTTATCTTAGATTTTTTTAAGAAAACACAACTTTTGTGATTTATCGGACGAATTTTTCCGCCGAAAAAGTTTTTCGGCCGATAAAACATAAAAGTTGTGTTTTCTTCAAAATCTGAAATAAATATAACTATTTTCTCAGTAAAATTCTTAGTTTATCCTATTTCTCTGGATTTTATTAATCATTGGAACAAAAATCTTATCTTAAAGTGGAATACATTGAGTTTTTCGGTTTACATTTTTCTGTTCTTCTTTTTGATGTGAAAGTGCCTTAATGTCAAGTTCATTTGGTTAAAGCTTGGTTAAAGCTTGGTTAAGGCTTGGCTAGACTTGGTTCAATTCTTCTTGCCTTTCCACCCCTTCGCCCAAAATCGAGTTTCCCTCACACCAATACGGTTTTTCGCTTCCTTTAGTTATTTCTAAACTTCTGACAACAATTTTCTTGTTATACAATTTTTATGATTCTGTTAGTTATTATTATTTCCTTTAATTTTATTTTATTTCACCCATTTTGTTTTTATTTATTTATTAAAACAATCTTTTCCTAGCAGGTTAACCTTTATTGTCATTTTTACACTTACTTCACCTAAATTCACATAAAATTTAAAGCTTTAATCAAATTTTCCACATAAAATATCAATTTTAGTTTTATTTCTCCTAATTATAGATATATTTCTAAGCTTTATTTGAAATTGAAACCTTCTTTTTAAACATTTTATTTAAACTTTATTTTTGCAATTTTTGCACTGTCTTGAATTGAATTTTATTTTACTATTATTACAAATTTCTTTTCAAAAAACTCTTTTCCTTTATAAATTGACTGTACTGAACTTGCTTTACTTTTCATTACAAATCTATTTTGGAGTACAATGCAAGCTGAATGCATTGACTTCAATAGATCATTAACTTGATAGCTTGAATAATTCAAAAAAGACTCACTAAAGAATGATCATCTCTGGGATAGTACTCCCATTTTTATAGGGATCATTCGCAATAGCAGGGATAAATCTTGGGAATACCAAATGTCGATTTCCCAATTATTAGTCATATATTTTAGTCATATATATTAGTTCTAAAATTTGTTCCGTTAATTGCTTTATTTCAATATAAATCTTTTATTTTCAATATTGTTTCCGCAGTAGTTATTTGTGTTGCAACCGATGTTGTTTGTGCTTCTGGCTTTTCCACGAGTTCTTTCTTTTCTTTAAGCGTTTCTTCTGAATAACCTCTATTTAAGGTTTTTCTAAAATTGCTTAAGATATTTTCTAATTCACTCTTGATGTCGCTTAATTTGTCCATTCGTGCATTTTATAATTTTAAACTTTGCAGTCCGTTCATTCTTGTTTTTATAGTTATTTTTTCCTTTTACTTCTGTATTGTAATTTACGCGGACCGTTAAGATACTGTTACGTGCAATAGAAAGAGACAACTGGTGACATCTACTGGCAATAAACAACTTCAGGTTCGGAGAGTAAATGACTTCAGGTTCAGAGAATCGATTATGAAATCTACAGGAAAGTTCAGGAATAGAACAAATAGAATAGTCTAGAAGCTTTTGGAATAGAACACTCCAGAATAATCCGGAGTGTTTCTAGGGTATAAATATAACAGTTGTCATCGCCAGAAAAGAGTCTTGTTTTAGACGATAGAAGCGATAGTGTGTAATTAGATTGCGATAATTGAAAGTACAGTGTTAGCGATAATTAGAGTTGAGTTGATTAAATGAATGTTTGTGAATTTT
The DNA here is from genome assembly GCA_963930735.1 of Dioctria linearis. Lineage (NCBI taxonomy): Eukaryota > Metazoa > Arthropoda > Insecta > Diptera > Asilidae > Dioctria > Dioctria linearis. Next base: position 230,712,257 of record OZ005741.1, read on the forward strand.
ATATGATTAGAGTGAAATAAAGAACTTATATATTAATTATTTAATATTGTGTTTTAAATAACGAACCAAAGGCCACGCTCGCAACAACTGGTGTCAGAAGTGAAATATATTTGAGAAATAAAGTGGTGGCAATTGACTGAAAAATTAAAAGTGTGATTAATTTTGTGGAATTGTGTTAAATTTTAAAAGTTCTGGAAAATAATTTATATTCAACTGTGAGTGAATTACTACAGTAATGGGGCGCAAAGTGGAGGAGCTTCGAATACAGGATTTGAAAGTGGAGCTAGGGAACCGCTCATTACAAACGACAGGTGGAAAGAAAGTTCTAGTCGAGCGACTTAGACAAGCTTTGATAGCGGAAGGAAAGAATCCTGAGACATTTGTTTTCGAAGAGAACTTGGAAGGAACCGAATTTGAAGAAGAGCCTGATATGAAAATAGAACAGCTTTTGAGTATTTTAATGAGCAAAATGGAAGCCCGTTTTGATGAACAAAAGAATTCTCTCGAGGAACAAAAGAATTCTCTGGAATCACGTTTAGATGAACAGAAGAAATCTATGGACGAGCAAAAGAATTCTCTCGAGGAACAAAAGAATTCTCTGGAATCACGTTTAGATGAACAGAAGAAATCTATGGACGAACAAAAGAATTCTCTCGAGGAACAAAAGAATTCTCTGGAATCACGTTTAGATGAACAGAAGAAATCTATGGACGAACAAAAGAATTCTCTGGAATCACGTTTAGATGAACAGAAGAAATCTATGGACGAACAAAAGAATTCTCTCGACGAACAAAAGAATTCTCTGGAATCACGTTTAGATGAACAGAAGAAATCTATGGAAGCCCGTTTTGATGAACAAAAGATTGATTTTGAGGAACAACAAAAGAAATCTCTGGAAACCCGTTTGGACGAACAAAAGATCTCTCTGGAGAATTGTCTAGAAACTCGTTTGGAGGAACAGAAGACTTTCCTGAAAAACTCATTAGACGAACAAAATTTGAAAATTGAAGGAATCGAGCAGGAAGTGGCGGAAGCTCAACAAAAAGTCACCGAGCAGCTTGACAGTTTTAAATCAGATCTGGAAAGAATAAAGCATCGCCAGCCTCTAAGCGTAGCAACTGAAATATCCGGTGCAGGTAGAATGAAACCTCCCATATTTGATGGACAAAATTCGTGGCATATCTTCAAGAGACAATTCGAGGCAGCTTCAGATGTAAATGGATGGAATGATGAAGACAAAGCTATAGCTCTGGTGTTAGCACTTCGAGGTCCTGCGTCAGAACTCTTACAAACTGTACCGATTGAAAATCGACGTAATTACTCTTCATTAGTACAGGCGACAGAATTACGTTACGGAGATGAGCACATGCAGCAAGTATATCGCCTACAGTTGCGCAACAGGATTCAAAAACATGGCGAATCACTACATCAACTGCAGGCAGATGTAGAAAGATTAGCGCATCTGTCATACTCCAGCGTGAATGCGGATTTTCTCAATGAAGTGGCGACGGAGGCATTTGTGAACGCTATTACAGATCAAAATTTACAACAATCATTAAGGCTAGCAGGAAAGAAATCAACAGCAGAAGCACTAGCCTATGCATTAGCATACGAATCCGCCAGACAAGCTTCACGGAGTGCAGTACGAGTGAGAGAAATTTCAGTGGAAGAATGTACTTGTAACAGAGTGCAATCATCGCAGAGCCCGCCTTCACGTGGTGTCCCTCGATGCTGGAATTGTAATAAACCAGGGCACCTTCAAAGAGACTGCAGAAAACGTCGACGAGTGGAATCACCAGAAGAAGAGGGGAAAGAAGAATGCCAAAGATGTCGAGCCAGGGAACAAGCTCTTCGTGGAGAGACTAGATATCAAGCAGCGACTAGTCGCATCGCCTCTCCTGTTGAGCAGTCGGAAAACTAGTAAAAACCAACTTTGTGGGGCAGAAGTTGGTTGGTGGAATCGACAGCCCCGAAGTCATCATCCAAGTAGGTCAGTTACAGAGAAATAATAGCAGTCTTGTTATATATGGAAGTGTAGGAAAACACGACTGCGCAGTTACTATCGATACTGGAGCTTCAAGATCAATTATTAGAGCAGATCTTGTTAAGAACAAATGGCTTCACAACACCACCAAATATCTACTAAGAACAGCAACTGGAGCAGCAGCACAGGTGTTTGGAGAAATAACTTTAGATGTTCAACTAGGCGAACTACTATTTCCTCACACTTTCCTGGTTTCAGACATAATGGATGAATGCATTCTTGGAATAGACTTCATGACCACATACAAAATAAATCTGGATGTCGGAGAGCGGATTCTCAAATATGGCAATATAGAAATTCCTATGAGACTAGGAGAAGGAGCAGATTATCCTGCGAAAGTAAGGACGATGGTCTGCGAAAATATTACTCTTTCGCCATGCTCCGAGACACTTATATGGACAAAGCTTACTGATGACATCGGGACCTGCCGATTCTATCTGGTGGAGCCTTACCCCACAAAAGTTACATCTAGCATCATTGTTGGCAAGACTTTAGTGAAGGCAGAAGGTGCAACATTAATACCAGTTAGAGTGCTCAACACATCCGAAAATGAGGTACAACTAAAAGAAGGTGCTATAATTGGAAATTGTGAACCCATTTACCAAATCGTCAATTTGGATAATGGTAGTAATGTTAAGGAGACAAAAACTATACCAGCTACTACTCAACAGGTTCAGAAACTTCTTTCGTCCAGTACCTTAAGTGAACAACAACACAACGATGCCAAAGAGGTGATCGATGAATTTTCGGAATTATTTGCAATGAATGATGATGACTACGGTAAAACAAATCTTGTCCAGCATCGAATCGATACAGGAGATTCCAGGCCCATTCGACAGACACCACGAAGATTGCCATTAGCCAAACAACCAGAAGTTGGAGACATGATGAACTCCATGAAGAAACAAGGCATCATAGAGGAATCTAACAGCCCTTGGACATCGCCGGTTGTTCTGGTTAGGAAAAAGGATGGCAGCACCCGATTCTGTGTAGACTACCGCCAACTAAATAACGTGACGAGAAAAGATAGCTATCCATTACCACGGATGATGACACATTGGATACCCTTTCCGGAGCGGAATGGTTTTCCACGCTGGATTTGAAGAGTGGTTACTGGCAAGTGGAAATACATCCCGAGGACCGAGAGAAAACGGCTTTCTCAGTTGGCAGTGGCTTATGGCAATTCAAAGTAATGCCATTTGGGTTATGTAATGCTCCAGCCACATTCGAACGACTAATGGAATGTGTTCTACGTGGTTTGACCTGAAAAACATGTCTTGTCTATTTGGATGACATAATAGTAATCGGAAGGACATTCATGGAACATAAAAACAACTTACGGGATGTACTTCAAAGACTCAAAGATGCAAAATTAAAGCTCAGTGCGAGTAAATGTGCTCTATTTAAAAAAGAAGTTAAATATTTAGGGCACATAGTTTCATCACAAGGAGTGAGAACCGATCCAGAGAAGATAGAAGCCATCAAAAATTGGCCAGTTCCAAAGGATAAACATCAATTACGGAGTTTTCTTGGTTTAGCTACCTACTACAGGCGATTCGTGAAAGGTTTTGCAGATATAGCAAGAAGCCTACATCAACTTACCGAAAAGGGAAAGCATGGTCGGATAAATGCAACGAAAGTTTTGAAAATTTGAAGCAACAGCTCTGTGAGGCTGGGAAAAACATTTACATTAGACACGGATGCCAGCAATGAAGGTATTGGTGCAGTGCTTTCTCAGGAGAAGAATGGTCAAGAAGTTCCAGTAGCTTACTATAGCAAAGCACTTTCAAAGTCAGAGAAAAATTATTGTGCTACAAGAAAGGAGCTACTGGCCATTGTAAGTTCAACAAAGCATTTTCATAAATATCTCTACGGACAGAAATTCATCCTTCGCACCGACCACGCAGCGCTTAAATGGCTTCTGCAGTTTAAGAATCCTGAGGGACAAGTGGTGAGATGGATAGAGCGACTCCAGGCTTATGATTTTGAAATACAACACCGAAGAGGTCGTATACATGGAAATGCAGACGCCCTTTCACGACGTCCATGCAAACTTGAATGCAAACATTGCGCCCGGATGGAAGAAAAAGAAACAACAGCAACTATACAGTTGGTAACCATGGAGCCATCTACAGGTTGGGACCATGAGGACCTACGAACAGCACAACGAGAAGATCCGGACATTTCACCTATTCTTGCTTGGAAAGAAGACATGGAAAGACCAGACTGGAAGGATATTTCGGAACGGAGTGAGAAGCTGAAAAGTTACTGGGCTCAATGGAACTCTCTTCATGTTGAATGTGGTATATTAAAACGCAAGTGGGAAGCACCTAATGGTGAATCTTTCCGAATGCAGATAGTCGTGCCGGCATCAAACATCAAAAATGTTCTAGAAGAAATGCACGGTGGAACCTCTGGAGGACATTTGGGAGTGAACAAAACCATTTCCAAAATACGAGAAAAGTTTTATTGGTTACATATGCGAGAAGATGTAGAGGAATGGTGCCGCAGATGCACTGTCTGTGCTGCTTGCAAAGGGCCGCAACACAGAAGCAGAGGAGAAATGCATAAGTATAATGTCGGAGCCCCCTTTGAAAGGATAGTTATAGACATCTCTGGACATTTTCCAGAAACGGATGGCGGTAACCGTTATATATTAGTTGCCATTGACTATTTCAGTAAATGGCCTGAAGCTTATGCAATCCCTAATCAAGAGGCAACCACAGTTGCGGAACAAATAATAACGAATTGGGTCAGTAGGTTTGGTGTGCCTCACGAACTTCATTCGGACCAAGGACGGAACTTCGAATCGCGGACTTTCCAGGAGATGTGTAAAATGTTGGGAATAAGAAAAACTAGAACAACTCCTCTACACCCACAATCTGATGGCATGGTAGAGCGCTTCAACAGAACATTGATCGAGCATCTAAAGAAAGTAGTTGACTATCATCAACGCGATTGGGATCGACATATTCCTGTATTCCTAATGGCTTATAGATCAGCCGTTCATAGTACTACCGGACAAACCCCAGCTAAAGTCATATTCGGAAGAGAGATGCGTTTACCTAGCGGCCTCAAATTCGGTACCCCCAGAGGTGAACAAAAGTTACCAGAAGACTACGTATCGGAGCTCAAACAACAATTAGCCGATGTACACGAGGCTACGAGGACGAAATTAGCAACAAATACTGATCGGATGAAGACCCGCTATGACTTACGCGCTAATTCCGCAGGATTTAACGAAGGTGATCTTGTTTGGCTGTACAACCCGAAACGACGTAAGGGACATTCTCCAAAATTGCAACAACACTGGGAAGGACCATATTCAGTAGTAACTAGAATTAATGACGTGGTATACAGGATTCAGCGTGGCACAAGAGGCAAGCACAAAATTGTTCATTTGGACCGCTTGTGTCAATACTACGAGCATCAAGACCGTGGACCACCTGTTGTTCGGGACGAACAAGTTTAAGAAGGGGGCAGTGTTACGTGCAATAGAAAGAGACAACTGGTGACATCTACTGGCAATAAACAACTTCAGGTTCGGAGAGTAAATGACTTCAGGTTCGGAGAATCGATTATGAAATCTACAGGAAAGTTCAGGAATAGAACAAATCGAAGTCAAGAAGCTTTTGGAATAGAACACTCCAGAATAATCCGGAGTGTTTCTAGGGTATAAATATAACAGTTGTCAGCGCCAGAAAAGAGTCTTGTTTTAGACGTTGCAGTGTTAAGAAGCGAAAGTAATAAAGAAGCAATAGTGTGTAATTAGATTGCGATAATTGAAAGTACAGTGTTAGCGATAATTAGAGTTGAGTTGATTAAATGAATGTTTGTGAATTTTATATGATTAGAGTGAAATAAAGAACTTATATATTAATTATTTAATATTGTGTTTTAAATAACGAACCAAAGGCCACGCTCGCAACAATACTTTTTCCTAAGTCCCCTTCGGTGGTCTCGGTACAAAGTGTACAGTAGTTTTATTATTCTTACCTCAGCTATTGTTGCCAAAAGAACAATCTGCTTACTCTCAATATTAACTGTATCTTCTATAATCACGTCATTGACCATTTCGCCATTATTATCTACGACTTTAGAAGTCGTTTTTCCCATATTGGGTGTAATAATAAAAAAAAAATCTATAGAAAAACGATAAAAAAAGAAAAATTTATTTTTTATTTTCCTTATTATATTCTTATACGATCTATTTATTCTATTTAAAAAATATAATGTTCTATCATTACGTTAATTATACAATTATTATCTAGTTGTTCTGCTGCTTCTATCGAACGAGTCGGATCATCTGACGGTATTGTGTAGTCAGCATTTATTCGTAAAAAAATACTTTAATAACGTTAAATCGTTAAATTTAATTTAGGTGCGAACAAAAACTATCTTCTTTAACTGTATATAACTGTTTGTTGTATTTATCTTGAAAGTTCCTGATAAGTCGCATCGAACAAAACAATTTACTTCATTATTATTATGATTTATTATACGTCGTTTTGGAGCCAGATATAGTAATTAAGCTGATCTTCGATCTTAATTTTCACGATCGGAAGTTTACATCCTCTTTATCACGGTCGTAATATGGTATTTTCCTCCTAATTTACCTTGTTGTCTATTGAGTGGGCACATATCAGTATTTATGTCGCCTTGTTTTAACGAGATGTGCAAAACGTGTTACGATGAAGAATGGACACAGCCACCAGGCAGATCTTCATATGAAGAAGCTAATAATAGCAGAACTCCTATACTAGATATTAGGTGCAGCTATAATCACCAGACACCAAGATTGGATAGGCGCAACTATTACTAGCAGGCACAAATTAATACGCCGAAGTCTGATAATACTATGCATGTTTAAGAAAGTATTCTTGGCTTATTTATACAAAAAGATACTATGCTGTTACACTATTAATTGTCATATGTAACATATACCCAACCTAAATTACTTACTTGCACTTATATGCTTAACTTGGTTTGATGTAATGCAACTAGCTTGACCCGTATTAAGTGTATCGCAAAACATGTAAACAAATGTAGTCACTTCTTACGGTTGTCGCAATACTTAAGTGCGGCATGCATTTGGGTGAATGCATGTTTTGCTTAGAATGAATTAATATTATTGTGTCATTTTATTGTGATTGATTGAGAAACGGTTTCAAGACAATTGATTATTGTATTTATGCTGAATGTGCATTCTTGCGTTTTAATTGATTTGTTGTCTTGTACATAGTCACATCACAGCGCACTACGAAAAACTAGTCCCCTACCTTAATCCAGTATCTGATTCGGTATTGCCCTACATAAATAGGTATTGTAGGTAGACACAACCTCACATAAGGAATTGCTTACAAACTTGAATGCGTGTTTGTTCGTATTTTTATTTTGTTTTAATTAATGAAAATGTATGGAATTAAGAAGAAAAAAATACGAACTGGTCAGAGGGGGAGACACATTCCATTAGAGACTTTTGTATCGAAGAAAGTATTCCGTCCTTAATGGAAATTTGAAAAATTTTGTTCTATGCTCCATTCTCTTGACAGTCAGTCCATTTATATACGTCAGTGCAGTGGACTAAACGGCAGCTGGATTAGTACTACATACGGAAATCGACTTACATAAAACTAGTCTTAAATAGCAGTGGTCTAAACGTACTCAATGATCCAATGTATAAGCACTAGACCGTCAACGACTTTCACGTTTGAAAGGAAACTAATTTTGACAAGCTTAAAGACTTAAGAGTAATATAAAATATATATATATATATAATTTCACTTTATTTAAAAGAAAAATTGTCTTCACTAATTGTTTTCTCTGAAAATTGCTCCAGATATTCTACTTCAATAGGATGTAAATTTCTGGATGGAATTATAAGAGAATGTAGCGGTCCACCCATATCCGTTTGGCTCATTTCCTCTAAAGACTTGACGCAAATATCCTGCGAATCGTGGCCTATTCTAGCTACACCAATGCACAAAGATCTACTATTAAAAGCCAAATTGTCATCACCTTCTTCCGTCCTCTTATTTTTTACAATTTCTAGCAACTGAGTTGCTGCTTCAGCGACATTCATAAATCGAGGTTGCTGATATTCTTTGTGCTTTTTCATTAACGACTCAATTGTAGGCTCTTTCACCTTTATATCAAGCAAGCAAAGTGTGTGCATTCCATTGATTCTATTTACTTTTATTTTATCATAAAAACTATCTGGTTTCCATTGCTCTTCCCAGTAAGGAATGGACACTGTTTCTCCAAAATGATATAACTGAAGACCACAACATCCAACTGCATTCATAATGGAAGCATTATGAACTACCTTATAGCTGATGCCCATTTCTTTTGCCCTCAACAAAAGATCTGTATGAGTTGTTGCCCCAAAGGGATCACCAACAACAAGCAGAGCAATGTCAGACTCCTTTGCCCCTGACAGTATTTCATTCGCACTTTGCTCTACTAAATCTCGATCAGCTACTATCAATGGACGGCCATAAAAATGCTCCTAAAATATTTGTATGCGTAAGAAATGACAAAACTTTTATTATTTTATTAATACCAATGCATGCTGACCACAAGACAAAATCGATGTGTAGGCTTCTAAGTAAACCTGTTCACACTTTTTAATTATTTCCAGACCTTTTACAGTCACATCTTTAGGATCACCCAATCCTAATCCAATGAGATAGAACATTGTAAGAACTGAAACAGAAATAGTCACTATTAGTTCAATATTGTTATTGTCAATAAAAGAACGAAAATAAAGCTACGGCCGTGATATTTTGTTTTGTTTTTCAAAAAAGCCCGGGAAAACATATTAAGCCAATGCCATTTTAAAATTCTAGTTTGGATGACCTTGTTTAGAATGGTATCTCATGCGATATAAAATGATAATCTTGCTATTCAGTTTATTATACCAACCCAGAATGCCTACACTCCGCTGAACTGAGTCAGCTATTCAACAAATTCATCTTTCCCATCCTTCCAAGACCTATCATACCAGTTTCGAAACTCAGTTCACTGGATAATTGGAAGCCTTTTAAAGTACCACCATTCACATCCAAGGAGCTTGAGACCCTCTTACCTCAACAAATTATGGAAATCCATGCAAGTATGGAGTATGAAGTACATGCAATGCTCTTGCCTTGGAAGAGGAAAATATTCTATCTTCTTTATGCGACGAAGAAACAACTAATAGGCTTTTCAGTCAGTTCCATGTTACCGAAAAGTCAATAAGCTTTACAAAATATTTCCTTTTTCCTCACCAACCTGTGCACTTGTACCCAGCTACATGAGGGAAGGGACTCAGATGGTAGTGTACACTCCAAAGTTGGTTAAGGCTGCGACTGCACAGGGAGCTGTTTTAGCCTCTCTCTCGTCTTAATCCAATGACAATCAAAATCAGTTATGCTCTTTAGTTTATAATATCATAATTCTCCAAGATTAATCTAACCAATCCTCAACATTAACATTGTAATTTACTCATTGAATTTATCTCTGTAAATATCTACTTATAAACATTGTAATAATTAGGTCTGTTACTTTATATTAATTATAGTTCGTTAATAATTATTCCTGTCTGTCCTTGTGGTGGGAATGTCATATCAGCTAGGTATTTGCACTTTAACTTATTGAAAAATCAAAAGGAGAACTACCTATGCAGGGTAACGGTTGTCAATCATAAATAAATTTATTATGTTATGTTATTTTGCTGTTATCCTAAGCTATTGCTAAGCTACTTTTGTCGTAATGTCCAACGTTGCACGTTGCTTCAAGCAGGGGCCTATAAATAAATTCTTTTTGATTTGATATGCCCGGGCAAATCGAACATTCAGATTTTTCTTTTACAAACCATACAGTTTAGCGAGTAAAGATATTTAAAATTAGCAAAACAAAAACATATAAACCTTAAAAGCTGGAGTCGCTGGGGAACAGAGATTATGAGTATACAGATAAGTATAAACAAAACGTAGTGATTAATCAAATAAGTGATTTTAGTAGTAAGTTCAGTTACTGCGAAATTAAACATTACTCAATTTGTTTTTATCAAACCTATTCTTTGCAACGGCAATTGTTAATCCACGCCATTTATGTACAAATTATACTAGTTTTTAAAGCTCTAAAAAAATATATCAGTAAATAAATAAAACTATGTAAGCCGGGGTGTGGATAATTTTTTATGAAATACCTATATCACTGTAGTAAGAACTCGGTATCTATTGCTATTTCCAGACTATCCAGCCAGATAATATTTTCCCCTACCACTTTCTCATATAGTAGGAAAAATTATATTTGAGGAATTATTAGTTTGTTTTATTAGATTCTTGAAACTTAAAAGCGTGGAAAGCACTCTACACCAGACCGCAAAAATAAACATAACCCAACACAAGGTATTATGGTATATAGCACGTATATATAAGACAAGGTATTCCCATTAAAATGTTGACACATTGCAGCTGATAGCCTGTGACGTAATTCTGTGACTAAAGTATATACATTTTTATAAACATAAATAAACATAAACATTTATTTGTTGAGTGCCCGTGCCAAAGGCACGCCAAGCGCTGGGCACATCATAGCGAGTTACATAGTAGATACATATTGTAGCAAAAGCGAACATAAACAATTAATAGTGAAAGTACAAAACAGCCATAGTAGCATAGAGTAACGTTGGAGCATCAAAAGAAAAGCTATACAGTACAATAGCAAACTAATAGGAAATGAAAAAATAGTAGATGCATATTCTAGCAAAACCTTAGCATAAACAATTAGGAGTACTGGTGGCTCAAAGCGGCCATTGTAACATAGAGTAGCGCTAGAGCAGCAAAAGAAAAATTATGTACTAGCAAAGTAATAAAAATGAAAATAATAGCAAGACAAGGAAAGACAGAGAGAGGAAACAGAGTACTGTGTTCTCTGTACCGTACTTTCCTATACATTTTCACAATATTTCGTCACTAATGACGGAACGTGGTTCGTAATGGGAATACGTTGTATTCTATACCTTGGAGAATACAAGTCCTCCATAAATTTTGACACATTGCAGCTGATATGATGTGATGGCACTTAAGTGCCAAACACAATTCCGACGTTCCGATTCAATTCGATCCGTTACGTGCATGAGCACAATTGTTCCGTTCAAACTTACCATCAGTTTTAAATTTCTCATTGAAATTTTTCCAGATTTTGTCTTTTCTTTTTACATCCATGTAAAATTTGTTGCCTTTGTCATAAAGCTCTTCATATTTTTTAATTTCTTCAGTAAAAACTGCTTCATCCATCTTGAGTTATACACAAACATTGTACAAGTAATTTTTCTATGTTATGTCATCCGTAAAAGTTGAAATTTGCTCAACTTCTCCGTTTCGATCCATTTCGGCGAATGTGTCCAATTACACGTACGTCTCATATAAGCAAATTTGACATTTGTACGTATCGGATCGAAACGGTGCAATTGTGTTTCCCACTTTAGACCTCTAAGCCACAAGGGCTAACCACAATGTGCATATGCTAGCATATGCAAAAACACGAGAAATTGCTTTTCATAATAACCCACAATATGAATAAGAAGCCGTTCGTCAACTTCTGTCTGTACGCTCGCGATCGTACTTTGCATAAGCAAATTTGACAGTTGGTGTAAATGCTATACAAATGTTAGTGATGCATAAGGAAGCATTCGTTATATTTTCAAGGCTTGCATATGCAAGGTTATGCACATTGTGGTTTAGGCATTAGCCGACACGCGGAAGTTTTTAGGCAGCTTTTATCGGTGAGAAGTGTTCAGGGCTAGGAAAAATTCCGTGCTAACAAGTTTCGATCGGGAGTACGAGCAACATACCAATTTTACTGCAAGCATTTTGAAATTGCTAAATTTCTGATCTGGCGGCTGTACAGATATGTACCTGCACTTTGAGGTGATAATATAATAATTTAATTATAATTGGGTGCTATGAACTTAAGATACAGTTATTGAGCCCGTTTAGACCGCGCCATTTAGACTAGTTTTACGTAAGTCGACTTACGTAGAACTAATATGAAGTGGTGTAAACATGCCGCATTACGAAAAACTAGTCCTACTTTAATCCGGTATTGGATGCGGTACAAAATTAGTATTAAACGTAGACATAAACCTCAGATAAGGAATTGTTTACAAACTTGAATGCGTTATATTCATTCATAGAGAGAATTGTTATTTTGTTTTAATGAAAATGAGTGGAATTAAGAAGGAAAAACGTGCGACTGGGCAGGGGGAACGACAAATTCTGTTATAGACTTTTGACTTATTGAAGAAAGTATTCCGTCTGTAATGGATGGTAAAAAAATTATAAATTTGGAAAATTTTATTTTTTTCTTATGCTCTATTCTCTTGTGCAGATCGCTTGCACAAAATTAAAATATTATTTCTCATTTTTCTCGTGAAGAAGTAGGCAGATCTGACAAATTTAGCAACTGTCAAACCTTTAATACGAGTGGACTAAACGGCAGCCGGATTAGTCCTACGTAAGTCGACTTACGTAACACTAGTTCTAAATAGCTGCGGTCTAAACGTACTCTTATTGATTATACCAAAGACTGGGACTTAATTGAACACACACACAATTAATTTCGGTAATCATATAAGGAACTACCGCGGAGCATTATTTTGTATTGGCGGGTCTAAGCACAAGTGGAAGAAATTTGTTCCTTCCCTAAAATCTTCTCGTGTGGGTAGGCCCCATGTAATGTTCTTCAGACCCAATACAATAATGAAGAAGAAGAAAAATTGCTCACTTTTTGGTGGTTGGTTTATTGTTGTACTTTTGCTGCATTCGACGGGAAATGCTTTGCTTATTTCATTAATTTCATTAACTGCATTACGAGGCTGCAACAACCCCAAATAAAAGTGGGATGTGGATTAAATATCGACTCAGCAGTAAAAGTGTTTTTTTTTTACATTTAAAATATACATAATTTGTTAAATTAATAATATTGGTTTAACTTGCCTTCCTCTCGTTCAAAGCTTAGACGCTTGAACAGTATGGCTATGAAACCTAGAATTCTTATTTTGGGAGGTAATGTTCATATAGTTTACGTAATATGTAGTTATTATGACTTAATCAAGTGCTTCTTTATGATTTAAGGATGCGGGTTTATTGGAAGAAACTTGGTACATTATCTAGTAAGGAATGAACTCGTCGAAGGAATTCGCATTGTTGATAAAACTCCACCCCAAATGGCCTGGTTGAATGATTCTCATTCTGACAGTTTTAATAATCCACTAGTTGAATTTCTCAGTGCCAACCTCATTAACACAGGTACTTGCCCTTGCATTGCTAAATCTACTTAATGAAACAAAAGCTTATTAGAGCCTAGAATCAAAATTGCACAAATGCATGTTTTATTCGTTAAGGAGAATTAGCTAAATTTAAATTACAAAAGCATTTATTTATCTATCCCTGCTTAAGATACGTACGACGTTAGGCACTAAAGTAGAGTAGCAATATAACAAAAACAAAATCTATATAGTATTTATTTAGAGATTTTAGTTGGGGAAGGAAAAAACAAACATTTATTTATTTGAGCATGCCAAGCGCTGGGTACATAATAGCAAGTTACATAGTAGATACATATTATAGCAAAACCAAACAAAGAATTAAGAGTAGAGGAGGCTTAGAGCAGCCATAGTAGCCTAGACTAACTTTGGAGTAGCAAAAGAAAAATTATAGCAAATCCATAAAAATGAAAATAATAAATAGTAGTAAAAATATAAAAATTTGTAGTATGATATAACATAGTGCCGGAAAAAATACATAAATATAAATGGAATAGCGACAAGTAATAGAGGGTCTTAGCGACTAAACAGTATATATAGTAGCGGTAACCAATGAACACTTGAGCCTGAACTTAAAATTAAACTGAGTTATATACACCAAACAAAATGAATTACCTTTGAGAATAGGTAACCAATGAACACTTAAGCTTGCGCCTCAAATTAAACCTAACTATATACATCAAGCATAATGAATTATCAGTTCAGTTTTTACGTTTTACGTTGGTTCTAAGAATGATTTTACTTGATTTGATTTAGCTTGATTATAGCGTTAAAGATATCGGACAGAGGATTAAAATATATTGAGAGAAACCACACTCCAAGCAATTCAGTTGCATCAAGTTGAAATTTATACTAAAGTAGGCGGTAGGTTGACGGGTGTAATGAGGGAGACAGTATTATAGAAAGTGGCAAACTCTACACCGCATTCAGAAATTCGATAGCCGCTGACCGAAATGAGTTCAGGGAATCACTGCATCTGGCTTCATCGGTCATCTGATTCCAGATAGTCGCCCAACGCAGGAAAATGTTTCTTCCACCATATAGCGGCAGCACCCTTGGGAGGACAATTCTCGACCAGTTTAACATACTCCAATTGATCCGGCTTACCAGGTAACCGGGCACTAGACCACGTCTAGCCTCTAAAATCAACATCAGGATACAGCACTTGTACATATTGGATAAGCATTTCGAGGAGACAAGTGGGTACACGCGAGCCGTGAAACCGAAGACATATCTGGCACAGGCCATGAAAGCATGGCGTAGTCTAATGAGATTGCCGCAAGAGATACTGAACAATACCACATCTGCGTAGAAGAAATGTGGTAAGATCAGAGCAGAGAAAAGTCTAGTGCGTGTGGTCCCGTCTAGATGTTGGGATGCTGCATATAGTGAGCGCAATACACTCTAGAGCAGAAGAAATGTGGTAAGATCAGAGCAGAGAAAAGTCTAGTGCGTGTGGTCCCGTCTAGATGTTGGGATGCTGCATATAGTGAGCGCAATACACTCTAGAGCAGATTTTGTTAATCTGAGGCTCCCAGGTCAGACCAGGATCCATGAGCAGGCCAAGCTTAAGCACCGCCTTCGCGGACAACTCAATATTGTGACCCAATAAATGCAGAGCAAGAAGGTCTGAAAAGTTAACCGCATTCAAGGGACGAATGAAGGAAAATAATGGCTTGTGCGATTAAGGGATAACCCATTATTAGTTTACAAGTCAGCGATCCCTGCCAGAGTCCTATTAATGATCACCGCCGCATCACTGAGGTTGCCTCTCGGAGCACCACAATAGATCTGGAGATCGTCTGCGTAGATGTGGAAGTGTACATCACTCAAAACAGTGGTGATATCATCCATGAAGAGTGTAAACAGGAGCGGCGCCAAAACAGCCCCCTGAGGGACCCTCATAGACGAGTATGTGCCATTACTATTTACCACGAAATATCGGTTACTCAAGTAATGGCGAATCAATCTACAAGCAGTAGCGGAGAATCCAAAGCAATTACGGAGCTTAGCATAGAGTGAGTGACCGAGTCAAAGACCTTGCTGAAATCTAATAGAACATGAATTACGCCGTTGCCGCTGTCATACAGATCACGAATGCACGCCGTCACCTCGAGAAGAGCTGTACCCATTGAGTGAAGCCTCCTGAAGCCTGACTGGAATTTTGAGAGTAGATTATGAGAGCCAACATGCTCTGTGACCTGATCAGCAACGATAATCTCCAGGACCTTGGAGATCGTCGGCAGTATGGAGATTTGTCTCCATTCAGAAATATGGGAGGGAGAGTTGACTTTGGGGATGGGAGTGATTAGACCCACCTTCCAGAGATCAGGAAAGTGTGAGGATGAAATTAATCTGTTAAGCAGATGCGTGATGATAGGTAGGATGAAGGGAAGAACTATTCTATAAAACTTGAGGCGTACATCATTGTACCCAATTGCATTTGATTTCATTTTGCGGAAGGCGTTCACAACCTCAACCTCAGACACATTTGAGAAGCTAAAGACATCATCAGCAACAGGAGCACGTGGATTAGTGAGAATATGCTGATCATCATCTGATCTGTCGCTTAAAACATTTGGCAGCCTTACGGGGCTGGGACAAGGAAAGTCAGCATATTCTTCAGGGTCAACGGTCGATTGAGCTCTAGCTCTAGAACCCAAGCCAAGATCGTTGACCTTATTCCAATTTATGACGTTGCCTTCTCTAACGCCTTTTAATGTGTCCTCTCTTACCTTCGCTCTGATTAAGTAGTTAGCCTGATTACGCAAGCGACGAAATTCAACCAGATTCTTTACTGTTTTGTCATTCTTCCACTGCCTATAGGAATTGACATTTGAGCAGGATCTCCTGATGCCTGAAAATTATTTTCTTAACAGAGCGAATTTAGGAGCAGAGAAAATCTTAAAAATGTTGTGTAGCTAAGCCGGGGTCACAATAGTTAAAAATGGGGGACCAATCCATCCTAGCGAGGTCCGCCTGAAGGGCGTCCGTCTGTATTGCTGAGAAGTTTCTGAAAGTTCTCCAAAGGTTAGAAGCCAGACAACGAAAGTAGAGGAGGCAAAGACCAACTCATGGTCGGAGATGCAGGGGCATTGACCAGAGAAGTCCGGCTGAAAATTTGGAAACGAGATGAGCAGATCGAGGGTTGTTGCAGAGCCAAGCCCGTGACGCGTGGGGAGATGGTTGATGATTCTAAGCCCCTTCTCACTCAAGAAGTCTTTAAATGAGCTAGATAGAGTAGACGAGCTACCAACGTCCACGTTAAAATCCCCGCCAATTGATATACGCGACGTGTGACTTGCAACTTGATCAAGAGCACTGAACAAGACCGACAAATCACTGTCCGTGTACGTTGCCGCACACCTGTAGATGACTACTAATGTCACCGGCTCTACGTCATCATCGCAACCCTCCACCCGAACAGCTAAGATCTCCCAGCTGTTATCGATGAAACGAAAAGAGGCCCTGGACTTCATAGTGTCGACCACATAGACCGCGACACCACCGCCTTTTTTAGCGATTCTGTCGAGCCTATGTAGCCTATATGCAGGAATGTCAAGCATTGTAGAAGTGTGGTGACCCTTAACCCACGTCACATACACCAGTAGAGCCCCGACATAACCAAGCTCAGCCAGGTGTCTGATATTTGTTATATTTTTGGAAGAGGATCTCGTGTTAAAGGAAAGTACGTAAAAATTATTAGGCGGCAGGACATTAGACAGATCAGCCTGAGTTGATAGACTATGGTGCGGGAAGTTAGTTAACTGGACATAGCTGGGGAGAGTAGATGTGTTAGGTAAAGCAGGGGATTTCGAGAGACGTTGCGCAAGGGCCAGCTAGTATATATGTATAATGTGGTTTTCTCCCACTTCTTCCATGGGTTATATCGGAATGAACTTTACGGGTTTTCTCTAAAAATAAAGCTTTATTAATTATAATTCACAATACAAATTGAGTCTAAACTACCTAAAAATAAAGAAAACGACATTGAAGCTAGTATTCACTATAACCTATTTGATTTCATTTGTCACAGCGACTTGCACATTTCATGAATGTGCATACTTAACCTAAAACGCATGTGCCTACGTCAAGGAACTGACATGCCCGAGACTCGAGCGGCAAAATTCAAATTAAAGAATTACAACCAAAATAACTAGAAAGAAGTTGTACTTCTTTACATATGTATAATATATATATCTGAAAAGGCTCTTAATCAGGCGCAAGTAATTGTTTACCGAATAGTAATCAATCCATTAATCATAGGTTATTTTGTAATCCAGATACTACCTAAAAAGTACTTCATAGATATTGTTGTAATATTTTCCCTTTGGTTTGACACTGCTCGAAAGGATGTTTCATTATTTTATTATATATTAATTACCAATAAATAATAAAGATATTTTTTAGCTTCTTGCAAAAATGCATTTGCACCACCAATTGAAGGAAACTGGGATATCGTAGTCAATTGCGCTGCCGAGACTAGACCTAATCAAAGCGATGCAGTTTATAAGGAAGGAATTTATAAATTAAGCATAAATTGTGCTAAGGAGGCTGCTTCACTCAAGGTCGGACGGTACATTGAAATGAGCTCTGGTTGTATGAGCTCCAGTGAGAAAACGCCATTAACGGAAGACAGTAAGGTTGATCCTTGGACTTCTGTAGCTAAATTTAAATATAAAGTTGAAAAGGAGTTACATTCGATTCCTCATTTAGAATACACCATACTTCGTCTGCCTATTGTATATGGGCCTGGAGATAAAAGATATCTCAGTTAGTTGTCAATTTATACATATTTTAATGCATCAATGAATCTTAATATATTTTCTTTTATTTATTGCAGCACCCCGCATTATAATTGCTTCACTCTATAAATATTTAAATGAAACAATGAAGCTTCTTTGGGATGAGAAAATGAAATTGAACACTGTTCATGTTTTTGATGTTGTTTCTGCTATTTGGGAACTCTCTAAAAACCCAAAGGCATCGAATCAAATTTACAATATTGCAGATGATTCGGGTTCCACTCAAGGCTCAATTAGTGATATTTTAGGTCAGATATTTTCTATTAATATAGACTATTGGGGTGTGGTCATGTCCAATCTAACAAAGGTTAGTCAAATATTATTCATTCAAGTATTTTGAAATATTTATTATTAAAATTTTATACAAGCTTGTGAAAATATATAAATTGATTAAATTGTTTTACAGCTTAATATGGCGGATGCTGTAAGTGAAATCAATGATAAACACATGGGACCATGGGCAGACGTCTGCCAAAAAGATGATGTGCAAAATACTCCTTTAACCCCTTATATGGATGAAGAACTGTTATACCACAAACATTTAAACCTTGATAATTCCAAATTGAAATCGACGGGTTATCAGTTTCTCATCCCGATTCTAACATTAGAAAATGTAAAAAAAATTGTTGACGATTATGTCCAGCAAAAACTATTTCCACGATCTCTTGCAATGTGATAAAACAGCAAACTGAAATTTTAAGTGATTTTCATGAACATCCAAGCCATATTTTGTGCTTTAACTTTTAGATTTTGAATGTTTTTTACAGGACTATTTCCTGGTGAAAGACATTGACTAACAATAAAAAACAACAATAGAATTAAGAGTAAAATTTCAAGCCATGCTGTGAGTTGTTGTCTTAAGACTTATATTTACGCCTTGATTGTACTTACGATAGATACTCGTATTGTGTCTGGTGGTAAGATTATAATTTAGAATAATGTCAGTTAACATTGTAAAGTAGCATCTTGAGGATTGTTTTTAATGATGCAATGTTTCAAGAAATTATGTATAGCGACATTCCTCAAGAGTAAAATGTGCCTATTAAAAGCGATATTTACAACAAAACATTCAGTTTATTCTTTTTATCTTTGGTGTGAATATGAAAAAATTATCATCGCTTAAGTAAGAATAATTTAGAAATTGTCATTACCAATGACTATGCGGTAAGGTGTGGACCTTACTAATACCATAATAATAACTCAATCAATTGTGGTTTTATGTACGTGCCTGCTAATTGGAAGCATTCAATCTACTAAGTTCACTTTAAACATCATCTAACCATCTTATTGGCAGCTTTTCGTGTTTCCACGAAGATCACTTGGAGGATTCTGCGTAGAAATCTGTCGAAAATATCAAGTCTGGCAAATAATAAAGTTAACTATAGGTCTGTTTGATGAAAACTTAGGGCTACAACGGGCTAGCTAGACTATCTTGTTTTTTGAAAAACCTGTGCTACCCCGTGCTTACACTAAAATTTTCTTGGGGTACTGGCACAGTATATTCATACAGTAGAACAGCTCTGTCAAAACTGTCACATGAATAGGATGCTTCTATAATGTGACTATACTTTATCTTTCAACATTTTAGCCTAACACACTAGTCAATTTTTAATACAAAAGCTCCTATCTAAATCTAAAGCGGAAGAAAGAGAACTTAAGGCATACACAGTTGTACTAGAGGGAAAGGGGCAAAATGACAAGCAAATAAGCTAATAACAATTTGTTCCACTTCCCATGCCGTTCGGTTTGGTTGAGCTAGCAAACTTGCACAAGCATTATTACAGCCATTTTGCATATATTACAGTGTCCATGGCATCTTTATGAACGAACACCGCTTTACAGTCAAACAGATGTTCAGTTTATGGAACAATACAGTTGTAAGTAGATTGTCGAAATGTGTACTTACATTAAACTAATATTTCTTCCAGTAGATTGTGCAACTAGCTACCGTTCGGCCATTACTTCCGTATCATACTTAACAGTTCCCTCTTATTGGAGAAATTTTGAGGGTTTTTTTTTCCTAAAATTCACTTTTCAGTAGTTTGTTCTAAGCTGTTCTACTGTATGTATACTGTGGACAGGGTATAACATCAATGTGTGTGAATGATTGATTGATTGATTTAATTTATTTAGTCAATTACTATTTTATACAATATCATAACAGTATTATTCTAAAAACTATTTTTAACAAATTCAATAATGTGTTTTTTTACAATTTTAGTATTTGTTTTTGTTTTAACATTTGATGGTAACATGTTAAATAACTGAAAACCTCTATACACTAAACTATTTTGGGCTAATCTATTCCTAAATAATGGCAATCGAAAGTCATTTGCATTTCTTAACAAGTATGGCTGTATATCTTTAACATAATTAATTAAGCATGTTAAATATTTAGGCATACATCCTCTTCTAATTTTGTCAACAAACAATAAAACATTCATAGCTACACGCTGTTTGACACTTAACCAACACAATGCACTTAACATATCTGAAATTCTTGTGTACCTGCTGCACTTAAGTATAGCTCTCATAGCTTTGTTTTGCAACCTTTGTAGCCTCGTGAACGCACTTTCATCACACATATACAACACAGTTGAACAATATTCAAAATGGGGCTTGATAATTACATTATAAACATTTATTGCTTGTAATGTATCTAATCTATTCCTTATTCTTTTAAAAAAACCTATTTTTTTCGATATTTTTTTCGCAACATAATTCACATGGAGATTAAATTTAAGTCTACAATCCAAAATTACACCAAGATATTTAATTTCTTCCACTTGTTCAATACGTTCACTGTTTATGCTTAAGTTAACACTACATTGGCTTTTAAACACCATACACTTAGATTTATTTATATTAAGTTTTAATTTATTACACTGAAACCATTTACTCAATCTAACCAGATCTCCTTGAACTTTTTCTTCGCACGCACAAATGTCATTACCGGATAGAAACAACAGGGCATCATCAGCAAAGAGGACTATCTTGCAATGTTCAAGAACTTTGATAATATCATTTATATATATAATAAATAATAATGGTCCCAATATAGAACCCTGCGGAACGCCTAGAGTCGTAGTCTTGCTCTCTGACATGTTTTCGTTGATAACAGTCCTCTGTGATCTACCTTGGAGGTATGACTTAAACCACTGATATTCCGTAGATAGTACTCCATAACTATAAAGTTTCTTCAATAGAACACTTCTATCAATAGTTTCAAATGCCCTCTTTAAGTCGAGGAACACAGCAATAACACTATTTCCACTAGATATTTCCTCCTTCCAATCAATAATTACTTGATTCAGCGCACTTTCACAAGAGTGTTGACTCCTAAAGCCTGACTGGCTCTCAATGATTAGATTGTGCTCATTGAAGTATTCATCAAGCTGCATCTGAACGATTTTTTCCAATATTTTTTCATAAGTGGGTAGAGCATTAATTGGGCGGAAGTCTTCACAGTTATCTGCTCCAGTAACCTTCGCTATAGGTGTAACTACTGACTCCTTCCATTTATCCGGAAAGCAACCTGATCTCAGTGACGTATTTATCAAGTGAACAAGTGCCGGGCCACATACTTCAAAACAGTCCAAAAGCATCTTGGCACCAACAAAATTAAAGTCTTTTTTTTGGCTTATGGATCTCATCGCTTTTCTTATATCCAATTGCTCTATAAGTCTGAATTTAAAGATCGATTGTACATTTTCTATTAAGTTCACAAATGACACACTTGTAATGGATTGATTTATTGCTTCAATACTATCAACGAAGTAATTATTAAATTTATTAGCTATGTTTTTTACACCATTCACACTCACACCATTGAATTTTATATTTCTATAAATTTTTTCACGATCTTCACCCAATATATATCTTTTTAAATTCCTCCACATACTTTTTTGATCATTAGATCCAAGCAACTTATTTCTAATATATTCATTTTCCCCCTTTCAAGTTCTTTTTTATAATTATTACGCACCCTCCTATAGTTATCCCAGTCCGTTCTTGTATTTAAATGCAATGCTCTTTGGTACAATACAATTTTTTCAGTTCTTAATTCTCTTAAAGTGCTATTATACCACTCCAAAGAATTATTTCTTTTTACACCGTTGCGTACGTGACTATTTGTAATTCTTAGCAACTCACCTGATATTATATCAGCAACCTCATTAGTTGTACTCAAAACTGTACAACTAGCTAAAGCACTGGAAGACATTTCTCTAATAATTGCGTCTTTATTATATTTTAAATACCTAAAGCTATTAATTTCTTTTTGATTACTAATTCTGTTTTTAACACTAATTTTCACTACTATAGTCTCATGGTCCGATATTTTTAAATCATTTCTTAAATCAGCTTCAACGAGGTTTGAATTCGTAATGACGTAATCAAGTAATGTTTTGCTATTACTGGTAATTCTAGTAGGCTCATTTACAATTTGCTTGCAGGCATTATCGCATGTAATTATTTTGTTTAGCCATTTCCTATACGTGTTGCTGGAATTTAACCAATCGACATTAAAATCACCCAGTATGACAAAATCGTCGTTCACATCAGATATGTTATCAATCCATTCTGAAAATTTCTCACAGAAAGCCCTTTTCGATGCATTAGGGGAATTGTAGACAACGGCTAAATTTATTGATAGTGACATTAAATACAACTTAATTACTAGCAACCAATGGTCTTTACCAATCGATATTTTCTCCAAAACTTTAAATTCGTAGCTTGTATTAATATATATACATACACCACCTGTATGCCTAGAAGAGCTATCGCACCTAATAAGGTAGTAATTATCTAATTTCACTTCAGTGTCAGCAATAAAATCAGTCAGATGAGTCTCAGAGAGCACAATCACATCAAATTCATTCATAAGCATACACGATTCTAATTCATTCAAATTGGTAGTTAATCCCTGAACATTCAGATACATAGCATTCACACTGTTTAATTGCTTAATTGGTGTACGCCTTTTTTCAATTTCTAATTTCTTTTGATATACCGCACATTTGATATCACGACAATCATGATTTATTTCAAGGCTCAGACCATATTTAGTATTCGCCTTTAAACAATTATTACATTTTAATCCAGTGGACGTACAATCTCTGGCATCATGGTTTTCGCCACACTTCGCACAAATTTGGCTGTTTTTGCATTGACTTGCTATATGGAAAAAACCCCAACATTTATAACACTTCTTCACTCTAACATATTCATAAGCTCTGCACCAATCCCAGCCTACGCTAACCTTACCTTGTTCTATGACCTTTTTATAATCCTCATTATCTACTTCAACAACTGCATTGTAAACATTCGGAAATTTTACACTACGGTAGCACTTCAAACATTTAATTTTTCCAGTGAGACTATTTTGTCGTTTTATCGCAGCCTCAAATTTATTCTCCTCCCAACATTCTCTCATTCCAGTAACTAGAACTTTGAAAGTTCTAGCCTGCTGAATTTTAACCTCATATTTTTCCCCTAATTTCTCCTTCACTTCATTTTCCAATTTTTTGTTTGTAAAGTACATGCAAATGCTACAAGTGCATTTCATTTTGGCAACTCAAAATAGGAATACTCCATCCGTTGTTTCATTTCGTTTAGGAAACGTTTTTTCTGTATGCTCAGGAATGGATTTCGCATAAGTAAACTGACATTTGGGTAAATATTAATGAAAAAAGGTCTTTCTTCTTCTAATAAACAACATACCAAAATCCTACATCTGCTAACGAATAGATCCAACGATACTTTTGAAGTGTTTTCCGTATTTGATTTTTATTTTGTTGCTTTGCTACAGATTAGGAATTTTTAGATCTATCCATAAATGCTTTATTGAATTAAGGTGTGGCTCCTGTAACTAGCCTATAACGCGTTTTAGTCGTTATCTCGGATAAATAAATATCCATAGCTCAGGCATTTTCTCTTCGGATATTGATATTGAAATTTTTTCCTTAATCTAAAAAATCGGATCAACACCGTACCAGGAATAGCAGCCCAGGACCATCACATTACAGCGACCATATTTTATGGTCTTCGTTATACAATGCGGCCTAAGTTGTATGCAGAGGCCTGCGAACATACTTTAGACAACTTTCTAGCTTCAGCTACCTTTGTATTATCAAAATATCACATCCATTTTGATCATGTAAACAATCAGATTCACCTTGTATATGGGTAAGCATGTACGCAAGTCATATGTGTGTGTAATTTAGCATAGAATTTAGTTCATCCACAAGTAGTTTGGTGGAGGTGGAGTAATCTCAGCCTGGCCAATGTATCGCAGTTGCAGAGCAGGTGCTCCGAGGTTTCATGAGCATCCTGGCAAAAGCGGCAGGATGAAGTCTCAGCCAATCCCCATCTTATTTAAGTGATACCTAAGGGGCAATGGTCTGAGAAGAGCTCTGTTATCCTAAGGAATAGGCCAGAAGTGTTGATAAACTTTCTTGCCTGACGAAGTCCTTGTAGCCTTTTCCAATAAAGAGACTTTTGTTTGTTCTCCCAGCTATTTAAGGTAGCTCTGAAGTAACACTTTGAATTGCTTTGTGTATAATAATCTTTTCTATGAATAGGTCAGAAAAAAGACCTTCTGTTCTCTTCAACTGATTTTCATACAGAAATCCACGCCATAGACCCGTGCGTTAGAATCAATATACAAAGGCGCTATCAGCACGCAGCCATACATATTTATATATATATATATATATACATGTAAACCATGACCGCCAACCGCGATAAGTGCACTAATTCCAATGCATTCACTTCAAAACTGGTTTGGGACTGTAGAGGTTATTAAAATATAATAAAGTGACCCTTAGATGGGTACCAAGGCACGAGGGGCATGAAGGTAATGAGACCGCTGACAACTTGTCAGAAAAGGAGCGGAAACTCCATTTACCGGACCCGAATTCTTTTGTGGCCTTACAAATACATCTATCGGTTTACGTCGAAATACGTTCCATAAATATTCAACGTATATCGAAAGACGTAAAACGAATCTTAAAGGAAAGAAAATTAAGCAAGAAATTTGCTCACATTTATGTTAGGGTGGCCCAAAAAATAAGAGTGTGCTAAAATGTCTAAATGCTCATTCAGAATTTGTTTAGATAATGTAATTTTAAACTTCTATGCACAATTTTAGTGAAATTCTTAAAAGTTTAGAGGTCATGTTTTAGCAAATTTACAAATTAGTCATATAGTAATTTTCTGCCGTGCGTTTTGTAAAAGTAATATTCCGAGTTTTTGGTGAGTAAATGTATATTTTTTGATTTTGGGTTTTTTTTTAAATGAAAATGATTATCGCAAGTTTTTACTCAGTTGGAATTAAGGGGAGGCTACAGTCGAGAGGAACGAAAAATGCATGAACTTTGGAAATTTTTACATAAAATAAAAACTTTTGGAAATGGGTTTCATCGTATTTTATTATTCTATCAATGGAGAGTAAATTCAAATTTTATTTATAAAAAAAATATCCAAAATCGCGGCTCCAGCTCCCAGCAAACAAAACCGTGCAAGGCGTGTTTTGATCTGCGCGGGGCGCTCCAATGCTCTGCCAACTCATCCAAAACAAATAGGGTTGAAAATGATTAAACTAGATAAAATTTGGGGGTCCTTTCCGGTTTTCGTTTTCAAAAAAAACCGCTGAATAACAAAATGCCAGCCGTTTGAAAAAAAAAATTTTTTGCCCGTCTTTTTTTGCTTCAACGGACGAAAAAACTATTTCTAAATCAATTTTTGACAAAAATGGATTCCTGATAGCCCCGCAAATTGAATTTCCTTTCAATTGCGCAGAGATTCATGTGAATCGGTTCATCCGTTGAAGATGTAGAGCGCCCCACGCACTGAAAAATGTTCCCAGAAAAACTCGTAAAGTTTATCGTTATAAAAAATCGTTGACAGCTTAATCCAGCTATTCCAGCACCATACAGAGGCCCTTCTTCTTCCTCCAAGAACTGATTGTCCTGAATCTGAAGATTATCGGTTTCCCGAAATTTATGAGGACCTCAGGTAGAAAAGGTCTCGCCAAAAAGCAAGTTTTCCAGTCGACGGACGGTTCCGCTCTCAAACAATTAGCTGTGAATTCTAAAATACCTTAGATATGAAAATATCCTTTTACCCACGTGTTCTAAACACATTAAGGATGATAATTATGTAAAATAAAAAATCGAATTTTTCATCGTCATAAACGGTAGCGTCCCCTTAATGGAAATTTGCCCACAGCTAAACAAGTGTTGATTAACTTTTTGTACAAACAGTATGTATACATGTGAAAAGTGTGGAAAGCCTTGAATGTAAAAAAAATACTAGTAATAACCGCAGACAACTTAATAATATGTGCGTAAAAAGCTTAAAATTAAAAAAGCACTTTAATACAGACGCAAAGAAGGGAACCTTTTGCAGAGCACAGTCCGTTAAGTGCAAGTGGATACCACAGCTCTACTTCTACTGATGATCCAAAGTCCGAAGTGACAGAAACACAACCGGTTCGAAGAAAACTATTTTTCGACAGTATATATTTGGTATTTGGGCGCACATCTCATTGGCTTTGTATTTTTCGACCAATTGCTGACGGTAAGTACATTATTTGAAATTCTAAATAATTTAAAAAGACAAGGTGTTATGGTAGTTTTTTTTTTAGTGATGGGCTTGGACGTGAAGTCCAGACTGCCAGCATGAGCTGACAGATCACTCCGTGACAGCGGTCACCAGGTCGGCACGCTAGCACCTCGACTAAGTGGCGGAGAGTGTGGGGTGAGGTCACCAAAAAAACCTGCGCTGTCACGTTGCCATGAACAAAAAGAAATCGTGCCTGTCTTCCTGTAACGGAGACCAAAAACAAACGAAAATGCACACACCATGATCCAGAAGAGACCACATACGTCACTCACTCAAATATAATCCTAAGGATCGGATGGCCTGATCCTTTGCCGTCCCCGGCCTCCCATGACATCCTGGCTGCTCGGTTAAGATGTCCCTTTTTTCTGTGAATGATAGGGGAAAGGCTCAAGGAGAGGAGAGAAGCAGGTGACTCGACACTCACAGATTCACGCTCACCATTTTATTTCAATTTCATAGTTACCTAAAATACAATCCTTGTTGTTCGCGCTTAAATTCACCCCCGTAGATTAGCAATACAATTACAGTTTAATATTGTTGTTCGCGCTTAAATTCACCCCCGTAGATTGGCAATACAATTACAGTTCAATATTGTTGTTCGCGCTTAAATTCACCCCCGTAGAGTACAGACGTCGTGATCTACCGACATTAACTTCATCGTCTATAAACATACTAAATATCGTAATACGCAAGGACAAAGGAATAATACGATAGGTCTACACTGACCGCTAATAAGCCACCCTACAATACTTCTGAAATCTATATAGGTTCGAGAGGCTTATGCACCAACCTGTAGTGCTTCATATAGCATGAAAAAATAAGTTTAAAATCAAAATATGTACATATTTCAATTTGGCAATTTGTAATATAATCCTTCTTTAATTGCAGCCAAAAGTTTAGTTTGATTGTTAACGAAATTTTCCTTTCTCCTTTCCAATAGTAACGTTATACTAAAGCTTTACACACTAATATGAAATGACGACCTTTAAAATTATTCGTATATACTGTAAAGTTCAATACTAGAGTTTCAAAATTTTATACACGGTAAGTTTGTATTATGCCAATATACACTTTAAGTTCATTTCCTAATAGAAAATTGCATCGAGCGACGTAGACGAATTTTGTAGTAAGATTTCCCTTATATAATAAATACGGCTAATTAAATATTGTGACGATATGCACTTTAAGTTCTTAGGTTATATATGGAACGATGATATATAAATTTACGGAATGTGCTATTCCGGTGAAATGTCTTTGAATAGCGGCACATAATTTATCTATTACGAATATATGCACTGTAAGTTCATTTGAAAGAAAATTTGCGTCGAGCTGCGTAGACGAATTTTGGTATTAAAATTTTCCTTATAGGATAAATTCGGTTAAATATTTGGACGATAGGCATTGTATGCAGTGGGAATCCACGATTACAGAATCGTCTCCACCTGATGGCTCGTGTCGAACGGTATCTTCCATGTGGACATGGAAATGCAGCGTCTACTTATTCAAGAATAGTCTATATTTAACAAAAAAACACTTATCTGGTTCTTTCTGTTGTGGATTCCTCTCTGGGAGTCGATATCCTTTTCTGTGCTTCCTTTTTTTTTTTTGGTATTAATCTGTTGGGCTCACAAATATATAACACCAGCACCTGCTCGTATTAAACTCGAAAATTTTGGTACTTTTTGTTAGCAAATAAACGTTTCCTTCTTTTGATTCGGGGCGATCATCCAGCCAATTAACTCACTACTATGTGCTTTACAATTCTGTAAACAAAGAGTAATTTTCGTGCAATGGGCTCAAATTAAATTTACAAAAAATAAATTGCATTTGATTGAAATATATATGATCGCGCAAATATTCTTCAAAAAATTCTCTCTTATATGCAAAAGAAAAATGTCATTGATACGAAGTCGTTACTTTTATGGGTCGGCACATATTTTTTGTAATTTGTAAAAATGGTTTATCTTTGAAAATCGCATTTTGAGAACATTTCGTACACTACACTACTGTCCTTAGAAAGAATCAATTGTAGATTATGTTATAGTAGAAAAAGTATACTTGCGTGTCATTTTTCTTTACAAAAAAATTGACGCAAAGTCAAGAAATGTGAGTTCCGAGTTCGAATTTTTCGTTTTAAAAAATTTAATTTTCTAAAACGGCTTTCACTGCAATAAGTTTTTAATTAAGTTCCTCTAAATTGAAAAAATACTGTCAAATTAGAAAGTTATGAAAGAAAATGCTTACCTGAAAGTCCAAGACAGCCATAATTTTTTTATTTTCAATTTGTCCGACTTCTAAACAATGTATTTCACTGAAATTTTGCATAGAAATTCAAAATTACAATATCTAACAAATTCAAATGAGCATTTAGCATTTTAACACTTTTGCAAATCCCTACATTTTTGTACATAGTACATAACATACGTTTGTTCGATGACTGTGCAAAATGCCATTCTCTCCGATATTTTAAATATATACAGGGTGTTTTATAATTGGTGCACCTAGCTCAAGGGTTTGATAGCTGAGTTGGAGACAAGCAAAAAATTATATGGCGTAGGGAGGGGAAGACGCGTCATTTCGACGGTAGGGGCAGGTTTAAAATTTTTAGTACTTCTTCCACTTTACACCCTGTAACTTTCTTGATATACACCCTAAATAGGTGGAATTTAACTCAGATGATAGCAAACCTTTTCAGCTTTCCAAAGAATGTCCAATCAGCCTTCCTCCTGTCGGAAGTTGTAGGACGTCAAAGTAAAAACATTGGAAAAAAAATCCAATTTTTTCAGCCAAAATGCATGATAACTATACTGTTTTATTACAAGATTTAGAAATCCCGGAATGTTACCTTTAATTTGACAATACACACATACCTGCCTAAATGCAACCATTTTTGAGATATTCCCGTTTCTATCAGTACGTTTATATGAATATTTGAGTACTTGACTTGAAACCCACTTGAAGCTCAGGTAGGGCGGTTGATTGAATTAATTCCAATTACTTAACTTGAATTTTTCTTGAATTTAAATTTCCAATTACTTAAGTTGAAATTTACGCGTTGAATGAGCGTTTCCATGATATTTTGATTACTTCAAGTCTACTTTAAGTATTCATGTAAACGTGCTGTATGATTCAATATTTCGTTAATTTTGCTATTGACGATAGAAATCACGCCTAACTTTATGCAACTCTACGCAAAATTAATGAAATAATGCATCATAGAAACGGGAATATCTCAAAACCGGTTACATTTATAGTAAACTTGCCGGGTTAGTTAGGCCAAGATATCCCTAAACTGTTGCTGAAAAGGTTCCAGTAAAACTTCATAAGAGGAGTCAGTACTCAGCAAAAGTTTCAATTTAGATACCAGCGAGCCTGGAGATAATAAAATTTCCTATACGTAGATTTGTGTCCTGAAAATGAGAAAATTCATATAAAATTAGCCTAGACCGAGACCACAAGTCACATCAGAGACATCTAGCGTAAAAGACAGAAACTCAGCGAGCGATAATTTAAAACGAAAAATGAAAATTTGCAGTTCAAAGAAATTGAAAATTTTTAACCAGCATTAACTCTCCTAAATTTTGTTTGCACATAATTGTTAAATATGTTATTTTGCTTTGTATTTTTTCAACGAAATATTGCAATTTCTCGTCGGTGAAATATCGAGAGAAAAAACAAGTTTATTAGAGTCAAATAATTGAAAAAAGCGCCACTAAAAATGAAAAACTCGACGTTATTTGCTAGATCTAGGCTTTATCTTTCTAAAATAGTCACAATCTAAAGAAATGAGAATACCTACTAACAGGAATTTAATTTGAAAAACTTCAATTTTTACCATTTTTTGCAAGTTTCCGAGCCAATATCTCAATTTCAATAATTTTTCCCGACGTTATTTACTAGACCTCTTCATTACATTTAATTTGAGATATAAATCATTATTCTGCTATAAATAGTTTGCCAGAAATTCGCATTGGAAAATGTATGAAACTTGCAAATCTTGGTACTGACTGCTCTTAATGGCTTAATAACTTGCTTCAGCGTTCTTATGATTTTTCATGCTCAAGTCGAATAAATCGTCTTGACTTATGTATTTAGCCGCCGTGCATTACCATGCCAAAGAACTACATAATTAAGAAGGGCACAATTTTCTATTCATTTTGTAATTTTGCTCTTCTAAAAACAAAACTCGTGATTACCGAGGAATATTGTTTATCTGAGAGAACGTTACTTAATTAGCAAAAAAAAAATTGGTTCCATTTTTCATTCCAAACAGAACTTTAAATTTTGTTAATTTTTGGTTTCAAACACTGATCAGAAGAGATGTGTCGCGTTTTTTATCCATTCTTTACAACTTCAAGATCACAAATAAAGGTATTAAAATTAAACAAGTATATAAAATGTTTCATTTATATTTAATAATTTTTTATTTAGATCTGATTTTGACTTTTGTAGACATCTTTGCCTTGTTAAAGTATCTAGAATTTACATTGTTACATTAATAAATATTCCACATTATTGAAATGCCTTGATTTTATGCTTAAGAATTTGATTCATAATAATTATCGTTATGCTTACCACGTATAGTTCTTTTTTTCTTTTAGATTTTAAAAATCGTGACTAAAGTCTCAGCTTCCGGGAAATCCTTAAAATTTGTAAAAATGCAAATGATGCAAGTATTTATGTTTATCTACTGTCATCGAAAATCATCTTATATTTATCGTTATATAAAGTTTGCGACTTTTTGCTTAAATTTATTCAATAAGTAAATGAAAAATCCTGGCAGCGTATTGTAAGCTGAACAAAACTTGTGTATACCGATTATTTTGAAACTGTTTTTTTTTTACTTGGCGAATTATTTAGTTAGAAAACATTATAGAAGTCTAGAAGGCCAATCCTGCATCTCTGTATGTGGTGAAGATCTTTTCAATAGAATTAACGTATGCTGCTGATCTAAGATCAAGTCCAAGATTATACTTCATCGCTGTTTTCATGATTGCACGAGCAGATCGTTCCATGGTGTAATCTAAGCCAGAATGTACAATATCCTTTTCAGATGCACCGGAAATGCGTTTATTGAAAGCTTCCGATGGTGTTACAGGAATGCGACCTCCAACACGACCAAACCGTCTTTCTAAGGATTCCTGGACGGATTCTGTTGAAAATTTATAAGTTATAAATATTGTAGAAATTCAAATTTATTATCTACACTAATAGACACAGCTTAATTTCAGAAACCAATGAATAATAATTGTAAATTAGTTCACATAATGAAACATAATGCTCATTGAAAAGAGAACAGAACATGCAAAGGTCTATATACGAAAATACATCCAGTCGTAAAAAAACAAAATTTCCAATGCAAAATTTTTTCTTTTAAATTCACAGATGAAAAAGGAAAATACAAGGAAAATAAGGACACGTAAAATATCTAAAACAGTACCATCAAATATGAATCTTTCAAGAGATTTCTGGACTGAGTCTGCGGTAGAGAAAATAAATAGAAATAAAAAAAGAAGTAAACAAATTAAAAAAATCTTGTAACTAAGAGGACGCAGAAGATATTTTTTTATGAATATCCCTTAACATATTAACATTTATACTAACCAAGAAGATGGTAATTGGATTCTCTTTCGTATTTGAATGTGAGGCGACCATATGAAACATGATTTAAGTTCTTGAGCCACTCAAAGAAGGAAACCGTCACACCACCGGCATTAATGTAAAGATCCGGAATAAGTAAAATATTACGATCTTGCAAAATTTTATCTGCTGCAGGTGTTGTTGGTCCATTAGCTGCTTCAGCGATAATCTATGAAAAAAAATGTGTGATAGTATAATCGTTAACAATTTCTGAGATCATACAATACCTTAGCCTGAATTAGGTGTGCATTATCACTGTTGATTACTTTCTCTACAGCAGCTGGAACAAATATATCGCACTTTTCGAACATCAAATTTTCACCTTCATATGGTTTGGCATTGGGATATCCAACAATAGTTCCAGTTTCATTTTTATAGTCCTCCAAACCCTAGAAAAATTAAATTAATATAAACATGAAAGCCTAATAGCATACATAATAAATATCCACATATCCAAGTTACATTGATTCTGTTGCAGTTTAATAAAAGAAGTGAAATCTTAAAAAAAAAAACGGACGTTCCAGGAACATAAGTTTGAGCCTGAGGTCATTTCTGTAGTGAGAACAGTGATATATTGTTACCACTGATATGAAATTTATTCCATTTGCCTCGGGACATGTCCCTTCTGCCTGGGGGGACTGTAAAAATAGTCTTTATACCTAAGCAAAGGCAATCTGACTATGCCCCAACTAAGTCATACAGGGCAATAAGTTTAATATAGTTTATTTTGAAAACGTTGCTAGGGATATCACTCTTCCTTTTCATACCCGTGCATTAATTTTTTCAATAGCATTACTTGACTCAGTGCTAGTTAAAATAGAGTTTGCATGTTATGGTAGCAGTTTTAACTTTTCATGCAGCAGTCAATATCCCTCCAACTACACCATGCCGAGAAAAAAGGTCAGAGGAAAAGTGAAAAACGAAAACAGAAGAAGAAGCTCACTATTGTCGGACAGTGACAAGTTTTTGAGAAGAGTCGAGATATAATCGAAAAATTCTGGCATCATCCAGAAAAGAGAAGTTTGTATAAATAAATATAACAAGGAAAAAGTCACGGTATTTCATTTCCATCGAAAGTTTTAAGAGGAAGCTGCACACAAATTTGTTTCGATATCTGAAGTGTCCCAGCGAGGTTAATGGACACAATTCACCTGTAAAACCGACAGGAATTTTTCTCTATATTTGCTGAAAAGTGTCCCAGTGAGGTCAATTCACACATGTAATCTGCAAAAACCGGCAAGAATCTTTAAATATTTGCTGAAAAGTGACCCAGCGAAGTAAATCGATACAAGTAACTTGCAAAAATCAATAAAACGAAGATCCCTCAGAGTTTACTGGAGCATCATCAACATAAATTCGTCTATTTAACATGCAGCAAGCAACAAGCAATTATCTCCGTAACGTTTTAAAAGTCCGAGCATTGGTCCTTTTTTTTACTTTGTATTTAGCATAATTTGACCCACGCAGTGGGAGTAGTTTTTTGATGGTTTTGAATTTCACAAAAAAAAAACCAACACTTTTTTCAAAAATCTAAGTCCGACAGCATTTGAACTGAAGAGTTTCTAATATTTTGGCGAAGGTTTCAAATCAATATCATAAAAATTTTGGAAAATAAAAAGGAGGAACAAAATGCTTGCAAATTTATTCAGCCTTAAGATAATGGAGCATACTGTATTATATATGTATACATATTTCATTTCTAGAATTTAGTACGTTATTATTCTTATTTGGGCTTTGCCTGAGGTAAAAGGTTTAATTTATATTGGTTGTTGTTATCCTCTTGTTAAAGAAAAGTTTGTTTATACACCAATGACTTTGCAATTGTTTTATTTCTTCTCTCACTCTCACTGAGACCTCCTCCTCTTAACAATGGTCGTCAGCTTTCAATAGGGATATTAAATACAAGTGCTGGGAATGTCATAGGGAAGTCGGGGAAAGGAACGTGAGGATCATCCTATCGGATCCTTCTAATAAAATACAAGGTAAATGATGTGAAGCAGTTCCTTTAGGACTGTATGATGTGTGTGACACTCCTGTTCAGGCACGAATTTTTTGTATATAACCGATGTGTGCTAGCGTACCGCCCTGCATCAAAAACGCTACACAGAGTGAGATATCAGCTTTAGATGATAGTCCCGACTTAACGTCCAGTCGCTCTAACTCAACTATGCTTCCATAACATAACATTAAGTATCACCAAACGATTAGCAATAGTGAAAATTTTTTTCACTATCACTAAACGATTTAGTGGTAGTGCAGTCTATTTCATTGTCATTAAACGATTATCAATGAGTGATAATGGATTTGTGCATTGGTAGTACGACATCTTTCACTATCACTGCACGATAAGTTAATGGTATACATATGCAGTGCAGTATGCATGGTTCGCGCGATGAAAATTCGTCTTCATCTCCGCAGAATATTTTGTCATATTGCCTGACATTTTAAACTTTTATTTCCATTGAATTGATTTTTTTTATAATAATTATTTCAATTATACAAAATGGAATTTGATTTTCTTATACCTAACTAGTTTTGCAAAAATTTTATCGGAGAAGTTCTGCTATCTGGATCTGCATATTGATGCAAACACTCTTAAGTCTAATCTGCGTCAATCCAGAAAAGTTTGATTTTCCCCTCGTTCAGTGACACAGAAATATGCTTGAACTACGCTGACAACGTATTGATCGTAGCCACGGGCAGCTCTGGCGTTTCTGGACTCCATTAGCAGGCCCTGGACATAGCCATTACGCGATGAAGTTGATATCAATGTCAAACCGGCGCCAGACTATTCTGGTACCTTTTAATAGGAAAAGACTGATGGGTTAGTAGAACCTAATCTCTTAGGTGCAATCTTGATCTTTAGTAACCAATCGAAATATCTAGGGTTAACGCTGGACTCTAAGTCATATTGGAGTCCGCACTTGACATTATCGCAGAGAGAGTCCGAAGAGCATACTGTGCGTGAGGCGTGCGGTGTGACTTGGACCGTAAGACCTAAGACTATGTACTGGATATATACGGCCGTCGTAAGGCCCACCTTAACATATGGGGCATTCCATAGTGGTATAGGGTTAAGCTCAATGTGGTTAAGGTTGTAAGTACTGCGTACAGGATGCATGTGGCAGGACTCCTTGGTAAAAAAAGCCTTGGCAAAGCCCACACTATGATTGTAGAGATTCTCGCGGAAATTGCTGATCTGGCTATGGCATCAGACCATATTCCAGGAATTACCCAATATAGTGGTGAACGACCGAGAAGCATCGAAATGTCCTACTATCCCCAGCCGACAACTCGTCTGGTATACGGACATCATTGAACAAAGAGCTCCACGCTACAGTGCTCCAGCCCGACCTGTGCTTACGAGAATCACAAGAAAGCCTTTAACAGTAAAAGCATCTTTATCTTCTCCAACTAGCTAGTTTAAAAGTTAGTAGCTTTTGTTCTGTCGTAACCTTAGTATTAGTATTCTTTACTTGTTTGAGGGTAGTTTAGTGTAAATCCATCAAGTTGTTTCCACCTAATAGTACTTCTTTATGTCGTATTTTTTTTTTTTATTATTTTATTAGATTTTGCCACTAATGCTTAAATCTACGGTCTATCTTAATGCTTGTGGCTTGTGTGGAGGTAGCTAGGATTTCATTAGGATCCGTTTGAGTTCAGTATGTCGTGCGTTAGTCTCGTTGTTAGTCCGTTGGCAGTTAGGTATTGTTTGAGTGCGGGGATTAGTCCGTTCGTAGCCTCTCTGGAGTACTTCAAGAGTTCAGTTGTTCTTGTCGTTATGCCTCGTTCGTAGAGTAGTCTGGGTAGTTCCCCGCACTCGTGAAAAATGTGTTTTGCAGTGAGCTTTGCGCCACCGCAAAAGGTGCAAGGTGATGTTGGCTGTCCTCTGAACAGGTGCTTTATGGCCAGGAAGTGCCCCAGCCTGATTCTGGCGATCTCTATCATTGATCGTCTGGGCAGATCGAGCATTTTTGGACACTAGTGATATTGTGGTGGCTGGCGAGGAAGTCGCCTGAATTGTTCCACGCCAGTTGTCTAAGGGCGTTTTGTAGCTGTTTGTATTGCGTGAGGGCCACTTTGTACGCTGGAGGGTTGATAGTGGTCTCCTCGCTCTCGGCTGTGTTCTTAACCAGACAGTCTGCTTTCTCGTTGCCTGGAATGCCCACATGGCCAGAATACAAACACATTTGGCTGGAAGTCTGCTTTCCGTTCGATATCGAGCTCGATCTTGAAGTTTAAGCCAGAGATTACGATTTGCTAGCAAATCGTTTTCGAATCATGATGTTTGGAGGGACACCTCGATCGGTCCAGAGCGTTACCTGTCAGCGACTCTTTTTGTGTGTGCTTGTTGGCAAGCCGCGATTGGGTGATATTCTTGATCACGCGACATTTCACCGTTTGTGTACTGGAAAATCTAGTGATACAAACCGGTTAAATATGCGAATTCCAGTGTGGGCTGGCTACACATGTATTTCGTATATTTGCATCGTGTGTTTTGGTACTGGGCTTGACAACCTTGTTTAACACTCGGGGCTGGACAATCTTTTATTCTTTTCACCTTTGAAAGAAAATCTGCTGCGGCAGAACAAATTTCTTGTTGACGAATACTCTTGCACATGATATTGCCAGCGTTTTACTAGGTATGCGTATGGAGTAGTAGCAAAGTGCTACTGCTCGATATTTAGGACCAAGGGGAAAAATGTGGAGAAAAAGAAGTAGCGAAAGGTCAAAACGCTACAAAAGAACCAGACATTGCATTGCAAGCGAACAACACTTCGTTGTGTTTAGCAAAAGGCGGTAATAGTAAAAACGACCCACATAACATGAATAATCTGTATTTATTTAGAATTATTGCTAAAATAAGTGTAAAATGCAACTAAAGCCAAAACATTAGTTTTCACGCAAATGTATAAAACAAGCCATAACAAGATGTCTTAAAAATTTTTATTAGCTACACTAGCAATCCATTGCAGTGCGATGACATTCAAAATAAATATTTCCGACAAGTCTGATGCACCCTAAGGGCCATATTCACCCAGCCGTTTAATTGAAATTTAATTTATGTTTTAGTACTCCCGTTAGAGAGGGTTGAAGCACACTTGAATTAAAATTAAAGTAATATATGCGTTATTATAACATAAAATAAGTGCCTTAATCCTCTTTTACAGGAGCACTAAAACATAAAAACTAAATTAAATTTAAATTAAATGGTTGGGTATGGCCCTACATGACATATTTTCGTGCTGGTAATATTTCGTTGTTGTTTGATGTGAGTCATTACATTTGTTTGCATAGAAAATTATTTTCTCGCAGACCAATAAGTTTACATCAAAGGCATGTCAAAACTGGAAGCAAACCAATCCAGATAGCTCAGATGTTTATCTTTTTCAGATTTATCAATCGAAATTTTAAAAAATAGTACCCTGGTTAACATTTTTCATTTTAACAATAGTTAGCCGAGCTAATTGTGTTTTCAATTTTATTTATGGAACTTAAACATATTCTTATTAATTGTTGTGCATAGAAAAAGGAGACCCTATTGTTGCGTATTTATAAAAAAAAATTAAGATATTGCACAAGAGGAATGCGAAATGTGTTATTCTATACAACTTACCTTCGGATCAATTCCATCTGGATTGAAAATAGAACCGTCATGTTCAATAATACCAATACAAGTAGCACCCGCTCTAGTTAGATATCTGCAAGTGTGAAGACCTACATTGCCGAAGCCCTGAACGATGAAAGTTTTACCACCCCATCCAGGCGTCGTTCCTAATTGAATTATGTATATATCCATAAAATTAAGTAACTATTACAAAACGTTTAATTTATTTTATTTTACCAATCATGCTCATGTAATTTGCTTCATTGATGAAATTTTCCAATCCATGGAATACACCACGTCCAGTTGCAGAAACACGACCATGAATACCACCTTGATTAATCGGTTTACCCGTAACGCAGGCATGTGCATTTATATCTAAATGTCCAATGGTTTTTGCATATGTATCAGCAATCCAAGACATTTCTCTTTCTCCTGTACCCATATCTGGGGCGGGTACATCTACACCGGGCCCAATGAAACCCTTCTTAGCTAATTCAAGAGTAAAGCGACGAGTAATTTTTTCAAGCTCATGTTCTGAATATTCTTTTGGATTAATCTTAAGACCAGCTTTAGCTCCTCCAAAAGGTACATCCACACATGCACACTTGAATGTCATCAAAGCTGATAAAGCTTTAACTTCATCACGGGAAACATCCAGCGAAAACCGAATACCTGAAAAAAAAAATAAAGAAATAATTTATAAAATGGTCATTCGACAAAATTCTAACAACTACGTTCACCCCCACCAGAGGTAAGAGAACCTAGGTATACGCAAGGTTTATTCAGTAATAGTGGCAGATTTAATGCAGAAAGAAACACAAAATCTGTTATATCACAGCCAAATTGCACCTAATAAATCTAAACTGAAATTATAGTGCAAGTAAACAAAGATAAGATCACCTTTTTTATTCTTCTCTCTTATGAAGGCGTTCGCAAGGGGAAAGCACAGTTCGCTTTACGTGGATAGATATTTGACTGTGGAGTGATTGAGTTCGGAGGGACGGCTAATCAACCTTAACCCATTTGTGCCATTCATTTCTCACAGACATTTGAATTCGCCTGTCTGACTTTAGCGGTTCATTGTTGTATGCTGCCAGAATAAACGAACAACAGTATTATTCACTGATGTGAAATTACATCTGATCCCAAGATAGTTCTATCCATCAATGATTTTGTTGACTAGATTTTACCGATGTCGTCGCAAGAGCTTCCAGACAGTATGGAAGGATGCTGTGGTCAGTATTTAATTTGTCCGTATATAATTTCGTATGGTGACCCTCTGTTCAAGTTTAATTGTTGGTGGTTTTTCGCATCAATTTCTAAAACGGTTTTTTTTTCGGGACAGGAAAAGGGCCACGGCGACCCATTGTGCTAACCTGCTAAGGAGGAGAAGCCATAAAGCTACAGAAGCTGACAGGAAACTAGGTATGAGGATAGCGCAAGACCTTGTCGAGGTATTCGAACCCACGACCCCGGGGATGGTAGTCAGATCGCTTCTAGACCGCGCTACCGAAGCCACTCTCTAGAACGGTTCGTCGGACAGTAAAAATAATTAAAATAAATTTCATAGGATTTTACATTTTGAAGTACAATAAATACGTCTAGGACTGATCGTTTTCACAGTATACGTATAAACCTCTATTTTTGTATGGCAACACCTGATTTAGTTCACTATATAGTAAAAATGAAATTACAAATGCTCCCAAGATGTTAAATAGCTTTCTAAGGAGCTCCCTAGTATCGTCACCTTACTAGCGTTCTTCCATTCATTATGACCTTGGAAAGGTCAGACGATAAAATCATTATATAATTAGACAGACAAATCAAAACCTTCATTAATTAAATGGAAAGACGATACAATATTTATTAACACGACAGACAAATCGTTTGTTTTTCTATCGTGATCAACTACTCGAATATTGAAGTGATTTTGGAAGACGTTCGGAAGACGAAGAGGAATGTGCAAGTCTTTAAACGACGAAGGCTAAAAAACAGAGCATCTTGAATATTTTCAACCTTCAACCTTTATGACTGATGTTACACTTTCCGTAATTTCTATACTAAATTTCAGTTTCAGTATCTATGTAATGACACCACAGTTTTACCTAATATCAGAACTGAATTTTAGATTATCCTGTGGTTCACCGAAACTTGAAAATAGAAATCGTTCTCTTCAGTAAATCTTAATTTCAGATAACTGTGACATAGTCAATTTTATTACGTCTATTTCGAGTTTTCTTAACTTCATCAGGTAAAGGAAATTGGAATAGCTTGCACATAAATTTCCCGTTATTTTGCTTACTATCGCCAATAGAATTCTTCGAAAGTGCAATTTGCTTACTATCTAATAAAAGAAAGCGATTTGCTAATTTTTCAGTACTGTGGTGTATTTCGAAGAGGAAATTCAAATAGCCTCAGTGATTAAAATGCATTAAATATTAGGTGTTTGAATTTCAGAAGTATATTTTGAAGTTTTGATGAGTTAGTTGGCTTCAGTAGAGTATTATTTACAATTAAAATATATTATTTTTCAAGATATAAAAAAAGGGACGTGGAAAGCAACTCAGCAAAGAAGAAATATCTGCTTTAAGGCATACAAAGTCTGCGGAATGTCTAATCGTCCTATTGCTTTAAAATTGAAACGGGCGCTCAAAGTAATAAATAATTTCTTCCAATTACGAGAGGATTATGCCACAAAAAAGAAAATGTGACGAAAAAACGAATTAGATGAAAGGACCGTTCGAGCTATATTTCACCGTGCAGTACAAAATCATACGACAGCTTCTCAAATTCGTGCTGATCTGGAATTACCAGTGACTACGTAACGTGTGAGGCAGATTTTGAGGGATCATCCACAAACAGATTTTCGGAAGAAGATACCAAAACATAAACTAATTATGAGACACATTGAACACCGGATTAAATTTTCGAAAGAGTACATGTCTTGTACACTGAATGGAAGAATATACATTTCTTAGATGAGAAAAAGTTCAACATGACCTAAGAAAGGAGCCAGAGATGTGTCTTAGCCGCAACTTTGGTGGTGGATCTGTTATGGTTTGGTGGAAATCTTCAAGTCAGGCTAAGATTCCTCTAGCTTCGAAAACCTATGGGGAATAATTTTTCGTAAAGTATACGAAAACGGAAAACAATTCCACTCATTCAGGAGTTAAGAAATAAGATCAAACAAATTTGGATTGAAATTCTCCGAAACTTAATTGATTCGATGCCTAACAGGATATTTGACGTTATCAAACAGCAAGGAAAACATATACAATATTACGTCGTTAAAAAAGAATTCCGATTTAATATAATTTTTGATGCTGCTAAATTAATTTCCTCCTTACGTTTTAGTTATTTTGAATTTTTTTATGTT
The DNA here is from genome assembly GCA_963930735.1 of Dioctria linearis. Classification (NCBI taxonomy): domain Eukaryota; kingdom Metazoa; phylum Arthropoda; class Insecta; order Diptera; family Asilidae; genus Dioctria; species Dioctria linearis. Next base: position 230,753,669 of record OZ005741.1, read on the forward strand.
AGTTCTTATTAAAATTGAGAAAAAGTTCTTGTGTGTTATATTTTATATATTAGCGATAGATAAAATATATATAAATAAAAACCCTGAAGCCCTGTTTTTAATTAAAAAAAAAACTCTATGAGGCTATTCCAATTTCCTCTACTGTATACGGAAATTACGGAAAATTTTACAACAGCCTATACCTCAACCCAAATGGAACATCGATTGGCACTACATAGAGCTAAGTACAGACTGCAGGCTAGACCTTTGGGACTAGACGATAAAAAGAGTACTAATGCCGGGTACGAAGAAAAAGACGGTGGAAAAGACAAACTGGAGCAGTCCACTGAAGCTGGCAGGCGCTTGAAGTTATGATACTCAAGTATAATACAAACAAATGCCATAATGCTTTAGTTTGATGAACATATTAATTTCTATATCTGACCAATGTTTTATTAGGGATTTAAGAATCTCATGGCTTGTATAGCATTCGGAGGATTAGGCTATAGGACTTTAAGCACAAATCGAATCATTTACTAAATAAGATTTATATTTCAGTTGTAATAACTCATATGTTCACTACAATTGTAGCATCTTCTCATTTTCCTATTAATTGGGAAGAAATATTTTGTTATTGCTATTCCAAAAAATAACTGTTCGAGCAGTTTATCTGATTACCGCCCTATTTGTTTGTTGCGTTTTCTTGCCAAAGCAATTAAAAAACTTACGACTTCTCAAATGCTTAACTATATTGAAGAATAATCGACGATATTACATGCTTTAATAAAAGTGAGCTCAGATAAACGTAGGGCGCTTGATAAAGATGATATGAGTATTCTTGTTTTACTAGACTTCTCCAAAGAATATTATTATTTTTTTTTTTTTATATATTCTAACCAAGCTCAGGGGATACTCTATGATGCAAAGCACAGCATGGCAGGAAGGAGATAGGGAAAGGATTAGGGGGTATGAAGAAAGTGGCGGAGGTGCCGATGTATATCACGCTTGAACCTTCGCAGATTGTAAGCCTGAGGAAAAACAGAAGATTGCGTGCAGGAATTAATCTACAAGGGAACAGACTTGATATTTCATCGGAACATTGGCCATGCGTGTAGCAATAAAGGAGAGCGAAAGACATCCAACATTGCGGCGGTGCTCGGGTGAGTCGATATGACAAGTTATTGCCAAATCGTCAATGAGATTAAAGTGATAGTATAAGTCATAACAATCTAAAATTCAAGTTAGCTGGTGAACTTGGCTTCTCAATGTCTATTATCAGCACTATAAAGAGCTTCCTGATGAGACGTTCATAGAAATCGAATCTCTGATCTGATATATCTTAGATGCGGTGTACCGCAAGGATCCATTTTGGATTCGCTATTTTTTAGCCTGTACATAAATGGCCTACCTAATGTTATACATGATGCAAAAGTGCATCTGTACGCCGATGATGCGCAGGTTCTCCTGAGTTGCCCCCATTAAATCGGTGGATGGTTTTTGTCGATTAAATATGGAGCTGGAACGTATGCGTGATTGGTCTAACAATCTATTGTAAAATACCGGTAAATCTAGTTATGCAATCATACAGGAGTAGGAGGAGGAGAGGTGGGGTTGGTATCTACGGACTTTACTCCGGTTTTTATGAATTCATCTGATATACCATATTTTAAATGTGTTAGGAATCTTGGTGTGATGATCAACTCACATATCACACTTGGTCCCGCAGTTATGACCGTCAATAGATGGAAAATTTTTAAAATATTTAATCAGCAATACAGAATTATTTCACCTTTTTCCGTTAAAGACAGATATTTTTATAAAAATATAAAAATAATACAATTTGAACATAAGAAACTCGATTTTTTTGAAATAACATTATTTCCAGATATGATATGGAACTAAGTGAGATATGTCATGTTGCGACAATGTTAATGCTGCCTTAAGAAGACTCTAGCTTTCAGGATATCTCCTCTCCATTATTACTAAAGTTAGGATATTAAAAACCTTGATTATACCACTTATCACTTATGGACACCTTGTTTTGCCGGCGTTAGACCATAATTTTCTCTCTTGTGTCGTTTAACTCTTGTATTCGTTTCATTTATGGGTTACGACGGTATGATCATGTAAGTCCTTCCGAAACGTAATTATGGGTTGTTCTCTAAATACGATATCTCTTTAATATTTACGGGAACATATACAGCTTGCTCAATCTCCGAGGTATTTAAATATAATGCCGCATTCACAAAGCAGAGTGGAGTAAAGTGGCGTAGACTGGCATCGTAGTAGTGCATATGGCCATATCTGTATGGCACAGAGTAGCGCAGCACGAAAATAGGTTCTTTTTTATTTGCGCGCTGTCACTTCTGAAAGCCTACAAACTGGAATTTCGAATTGCTAGTATGTAGATAGCGTGGAAAAAGCTCCATACTCTTTTTATCATAACTAATATGTTTTAATGCTATTTCCTGATTTAATATATTTTATGAATGCTAATAAAGAACAAGAGGTATTTTTTGCAAACTTCATGATTTAAAAACTAAGTAAGGTTCGAAGCAATCTGATGGTGCCAACAGTACCGAGGCTAATTTGCGAGTGATTCACTTCAGTCACTTCTTTCACTCACCTTTGAAAATAAAATGATTCCTTTAGAAAAGTGAAGTGAGTATTTTCGAATATTAGCTTCGAATGTCAATTTCACAGCTGTTTGTTGATCTTATGTTCAAAAATGAACGCCACTGCGAATTATTATCACGCTAAACACATTATGCGGATAATAAGAAGGAATATTAGAGATTAGATGAGTGCTTTAATTATATACATTTTACTTTCTAGTTTTCGGGAACTGTATAGGTTTCCCCAACGCATAGCAATGGATTTCATTGAGGAATTAACACCATTTCTTATTGAAGCCACAAGAAGTGATGCCATTCCTTCTAGTATTAAAGTAGCCTATCTCTTTTTATTATTATAAAAGCTGTTGATAAGATCCTTTTTAGATATTGTCAGCAATGAGTTTCTTTATCAATGAAGTTGCAATGGCAATTAATCAGACATAAAAGAATGTGAAGTTTGTGAGAAATTTTAGATACATATTTATTATGTGTATTCCAATTTATTTTCTTAATGTTCATAATTAAAACTGTCAGTAATACAAAGGAAAAATAATTTTTCTTTTTCAACTGTGGCGCTCTTTTCGCTCTACCACAAGAATTCATTTTTCTGCTACTTGCTCGCATCCTTGTATTGGGGTGCACTGGCAAATCTTCAATCTAAGACATCAGAGCGATTTTTTATGTAAGGACAACTTTCCAGCCTGTAAATGGTGTGTTACAATTTATTTTCAATTTATTAGTAGTAATTAATATTTATATCTGTATTCTTTTGGATCCAAATGTCAAAGTAGAACTTGATAAATTTCGAGACAAGTTTGACAGGTTTAATGTATTCTTATAAAATCATGGCACTTTGATTATTTTCTCTATACTTTCAAAAAAAAAAAATTAGTACTTCTATGCACCCTACAAATAAATTCAATTCGCAATCTCTTTTGCTTTGTAGAACGCCGCACGGAACCAAAAAAACACAGCTTAATTTACTTACCATTTCTAAAATATAACCGCTGCTCGATGATTTCACTCCCACTCACCGCAAAATTGAATGTGAGTGAAGTGAGTGAGTGAATTTATTAGCAGAATCAAATTTGCAGAAAAGTGACCCACTTCACTCACTTTTTGCCAATTTCGACTTAGCTGAATCTCGGTACAAGTGTCTCATTTTTCGAATTTATTGTTTTGACGACAGTTTGTTTGCTTGTTTATTATTTTGACGTTGTTATGGCGAGTTGCTATGTTAATTTCAAAATTCGAAGTTCACTCTGCGCTGTATTGTGAGCACCTTGGTTTGGGACTCAAAGCTCACTCTGCTCCACTCTGCATTGTGAATGCGGCATAAGTATACCACGTTTTGTAACGTTGACTGGCTAACTAAAATATAGAATTCTCTCCCAGTTGTGATTCAGCGAACACAGATGATGGTGGTTGGTGCATTCCCAAGGAAATTATTAGAATTTTGGACTACTAATAATAGACTAGTAGGAGGATTGTGTCCTCGGCAATATTAGTTTGAACTATAGATTATAGTTAAGTGAATTTGAATTTTCATTTTATATTATTTTTCTCTTCTTTGTTCCATTTTCCTATTTTTCTGATTAATTTTCATTTTCTATATATAGTCTACACTTTAGGAACATCAATTAAATATGGCTTATACTGTACATAATCTAAAAGATAATCTTGTTGTACAGTCCAATTATGTAAATAAATATGAAATAAAAAATATGGCTTGGCATTCAAAATTTCAAGCTTTCAAGTTATTTTAGCACAGCAATTTTAAAGGCTGGGATAAGCTGTGTATTATTATATTAAAAATATTAAATAAACTGAAAACTGTTCAAAATTTTTAATTATGGTTCATTATCTTTATTACAGAAAGTATATCTACGTTATGTTGGTGTGACGTCAACGGAAGTAATAAACCGTATCATATTGCTGAAATAAAGTCGTTCAAATTTTTGCTGATTATCTAATAAATTAATTAAAAAGCCTTAGCCAAAAATATAATTTAACAGCTTAAAGCAAGACCTGCGAACCCATGTTACAATAACATTCTTTTATGAAAAATATCGGTCATAAGAAATGATAACATACATACATACATATTTATACATTTTATAGTTTATAAAATACGCTGGGAAGGAATGAGAGACCAGTAATATATTCAGTGATGATCTCTGCCATACATTCACAGAATGATCCATCTGATGTTTTCATAAAATTTATTTAAATGATCATTAAAAAATCATTTGTTATTTTACTTTAATATAAATATATACAACGTAACACTCCAAGAATTATTTCTGGCGAAGATTTGTTATTACACTTCCTACAGCATAGCTAAAAATACATTAGGAAAACAAAAATATTGTGTTTCAAAATTTTGGTAAATAGTCGGGTTTTAATATTATTTTGCATCACAGCGGGATAATGATCGTGCATGAATGTAGGAATGCAAGAGTTCATCGAGGATATTATTCTAAATTAATACCAGTATGTGTACATGTCCTGTAGAAAAGAAGCGAAGCCCGATTTTGAAACTCATAATCATGTTAGGACCTCAGAGAGTGCCTGTCTGTACATGATTTTTATTGTTGCGTTCCTATTCTCATTCAGAATAAATCTGCTTCGATCCATGTCGTTCTTTTTCTCGAACCCAACGATTCAGTTTCAATCTGTAGTCGCTTTTTTCGGACTGGTTCTGGTTCTGAATGCACCTTTGGGACTTCCCACACGAGAAGTTTTTAGGGAAGGCAGGAATTTCCTTCTCTTGGGCTGAGACGTTCCAGCACAATAATGTTGCTCCGCGTAGTTCTTTGTATGATTACCGAATTTAATGGTATGCGTGTTCAATTAAGTCACAGTTTTTGAATAAACAATAACTGTATCACAAATTAACAACACGCCAATGATTATTAAATTATTATATTATCACCTCAAATCGCAGGTAAACATCTGCACATCCGTCCGATCAGAAATTTCACAATTTCAAAATGGCCGGAACTAATTTATTTGCTGTCGTATTCGTATGCTGCCCGTACTCACGATCAAAACTTGGTAGCACAGAATTTTTCCTACCCCCTCACCCGTAAAAAATGCCTAAAACCTTACGCGTGTGGGCTATGGCTTTTCCCGCATTAAATTCAAACAGAACGATTTTCATTTATATTCGTGAATGTGTTGCTACATTTTGGCCGGAGTAGTAGTTGAAATTAAGTTTTCTTTGTTGGAAAATGGCTTAGCTTTTGATAAACTTGAATTTATATGAACTTATTACTTGCTTTTATCAAATGGAAGAAATGACAAACACTTGAAATGGTTCTGTTTCGTTTCTTTTCTATATGGACAAAACTAAATTGACATCGTTCTGTCGATTAACACAGATTCACAAAAGACGATAAAAGGAACGCAGAATTTATTCTTTACTGGAGTTTCATTGATGAGTTATCTGCGTAAACATCCTAGCAGGTCAAATTTTCAGGTTAATTAGCATGCACGTTCATGTGTGTTTCCCTTTTCTCTTTCCAACTTAGCACTGATGAGTTATTTGTGTAAATGTCTCTGCGGTGCAACTTACAGGTTAATTTAAGTTAAATCGTTGGCTTGAGTACATACTGAAGTTCAATTTAAAGTTCCATTACACATTACAGTTTAAACTGTACGATTTGATCATCGGCCATCCATGAACTGCAAACTGTTAATCTGAAGATAATATACATCAAACATTACACATATGCAGTTCATCATCAGACAACAGAGCTGCAGTACAAATTTGTAAACTGTATACAAAGTGTACAATTTTATCGTGAAAGTCAATCCATTATTTTCTTCAGATAATTGTGGTTCCCAACATAGACAGCAGTGCAACATTTATTTCAGAATTTATTGAACATTCTGCACTATGGAAAGCAAAAGATGATTCTTATTCCGACAGAAAGTTGAAGGCAAAAGATTACAAGGAATTAATAGGGCTTCATAAAACTGTAGACGACAAAGCTACTAATGATTCTGTTAAGAGAAAACAAGAGAAAAATTATAATTGGTCTGAGACCAATAATATCATACCCTAGATGAAAATAAAAGTTAAATAAAGTGAAAACCCAAAGTTTTGTATGGCAACACCAAGACAGGGTTTCCCGATCAGTTCACTTTTCAAATTTTATTTACTATTTTTTCAGTACTTTTCTAGAAGTACAGGAACTGAAAATTATCGATGGAATCACTTGCCTTCTTTATGTTCCTTCTTAAATTTGAAGTCTTAGAACTCTAAAGCCACATATTTTATAATACCAATATATTGATTTTTTTTTATCTACATATTCTTTCTTTTCCCACATATAAAAGTTTTGAGTTTTGCAGCATTTTAAAATACCTAATTCGCTCCGAACAATAATGAATTTCAGCGTTTGTCGGGCGAGGAGCTTTTTAATGACAGTTCTTTATATTGAGCAAGTGTGAAAGCTTGAAGCGAGTCAACCGAGGTTGAAATGTGCAAATTTGTGCAGAGATCTTGGTATACATTACATATATGATGTGGGTGGCTATATAAATATGTTGTTTGGGGATTTTTCGCATGTATTGTTTCCGGGTAGGATTGGCACTGGCACTTGGCACTTTGGCAGTTAAGATAGTTTGTAGACATCTTGTGTATATGAGGGGCCTGTGCGATTTTTTTTTGTAGGGGAGTGTCGTGGAGTGATGTGGTTCAAATGTTCGATGTAATCGTTCAACATTTTTCTCAACTCCCCCACATACTACATACACACGAACACTAACACAACTGTGTTGCCACTCAAAATAAATCTTATGTATCCAAAATAGTTCGGAAAATGTATCAAATATATCCATTGCTAATTTTAATGTATCCAAATGAGACTTTGTGGAAAATTATAAAGAAAAACTCAAGATCCTCATCACAAACTAATGTTGAATTCTTTTCAACGGGTTCTACACCAGTGCAGCTTTACCTCTTTTTGTTGTTGCATTACAAAAACAAAAATACGTAAAGCTGAACTGGACCGGTATAGCTCGTTGAAAAGAATTCTACATAAGTATCAATAGAACCAAAAATAAAATACTAGTCGGGTTAGTGTATCGAATTTTATAATTTTTAAGTTTTTAAATACCCAACAATTAAAATAAATAAACATAAACTTGTTCTAGACACTAACAGCTAACTAATATAATAACAAATCAAATCACAAGTAACTTAAAGTTCAGTTGAGTTTAATAAATAAAAAACACTTTTCCAGTTAAGCAAAATATTCTGATTCAAGCTCGTTCGCTAACATTTTTGAATCAATGGTCGCGTCAACATAAATCTATTAGACTTTTTTTTATTATGTTGAATTGAGAAAATACCTGTTCGGCTACCGCTAACTATGCGGAAAACTTCAAATATGCAAAACAAAATTACAAACGTCGGTTTTCCGTATGCGTCTTTGAATGCTTAAATTTTACCAAAAATGTTCTTTAAAGTTTTTTGAAAATGAAGCATACGCCATTCATATATTTAATAAATATTATTTTAAAAATTGATAATGTAAAAAACTGTTTAAGAATTATTTTAAAATAAAAAAAATGTATTCATTTCTAATAAAGGGTATAAAAGTATTCATACAAGAATTTCAAGTAAAATTTATCCAAAATGATGTTGTATCCATCACTGAATATAACACGTACAAAATCTAGAATAAACGTTAGCGTACTGTAAAATGTGTGGTTTGAAGATTATAAGACTTAAAAATTAAGAAGTACTCTTTATAATAAGCTGCAAACTGCAGCAAATTTCCCAACCGCACATCTAAAGCCTAATAAACAACTGTGAAGGCAATGGTTCAGTCCAAGGTATGTAGAAGACAAGCTACTCTCATTTAAATGTTGACACATTGCAGCTGATAGCCTGATACTAATGTATATATAGAGAGAGGAGAGAGAGTATTGTGCTCTTTGGATCGTATTTTCCTATACATTTCAAGATATTACGTCACCTAATGGTGGAACATTGTTCGTAATGGGAATAGCTTGTATTCTATATACCTTATATTCAGTCAAACCCACGGTGCAGAGAATACAAGTATTCTCATTAAATTTTTACACAAAAACTGTGCGTAATTTTGTCCGCTAATGTATATACATTTATATAGAAAAGACAGAGAGAGGTGAGAGAGTGTTATGTTCTCTGTACCATGCTTTCCTATGCATTACGCGCCATTTTGTCCTCCAATGGTGGAACGTGGTTCGTAATGAGAATACTTGCATTCTCTGTACCGTAAGTCAAACTTATGACGCGATTTATTGCAAATTTGCTTCCCCACAAAATTTACGCAATTGAAGGGAAATGTTTCAGCGGCAAAATAAAATACGGGCAAGTGATTAATTCTGTACCATGCCGGCAAATTTCATCAAAATCCCTAAAATGTTTGGCTTTGGATTTGTATGTACATAATTGTTGACGTGTTTTTTGTGCGCCCTTGGACTAGAATAGCAGAGACTTATGGCCGGTTTCCAGTATAGGCTTAAGCCATAGCTTAAATTTTTGTACTGTTTCACAGGCTTAAGTTACATGACTGACTTAAGCCAAGCCTAACCTAAGCCCTGCATCTTGAAGGCTTAAGCTTCAGTTATCTTATGTCGATTTCGATGGGATTAAATCAGAATTGCAGTTTTTCTGGGAGTGGCGCATTAGGAGCACACATATTTCTGTCATATTCCTAGCATTTGTGTACACACGTATTATATATACGGAACTGTCAAACGTAATAAATGTTCTTTATTATATAGAAACAAATTCGTTCTGAATCTTTATGCAAATTATTGTATTTAATTCATTTAATTCAAAAATTTCACAAATAATCGCTACAGTCCACTTTGACAGAACAGATGAGAATTCAACTTCAATATGAGTTTGTAAAGGCCGCTACACACGCTCAAGCAAATCTTGCTACCTTTCAAAACCTTCGAGAATACTTCACAAGCCATGAAACAGACTCCCTCCCTACCACATGCGAGGCCCAACGTAGTCATTACATTCTAAAATATTTGCCGTGCTCTTAAAGTACTATTCATACAGAAAAATGGTGTTCTGATAATCTTGAGCTTGCTTTCGTATCTTCCGAACCGTAATAAAATTTTCATACCTTTCCTAACAAAATTATTTTAAAAAATTTATCTTAACCAAATGACTACGATTTCTCAAACAAAAACCCTCAGCTGAGTAATCATTGTAATGTCGCTGTGCCGTCATGGCATGCCGTGGGCTGATGATATCGAATGTAGCTGCCTACAGATTCGGACTACGGCTGCACATCCCAACAAGCAATTATCACTCAGCTGAGAGGTATTGAGCGTAAAATGGTTTGTAATCAAAACTATTTTATTATTTTGTTGTGTACGGTATATAGGAAGTGTAGTCCTTGGGCAGGTAAGGAACCAAGCCTTAAATTACTAGAAGACTATTTTCCTTTATGGATAGTAGTTTAGGCTCTATGGCATATATAAAGCCAATGTTTAGCACTTTTCCATAAGTATCAATATAGAACATTTTAGAAAACGGAGTAAGCACGCACACATAGATTTCTGTTTCATGGCTTGGGAAGTATTCTCGAGGGTTTTGTACCTTTGCATGGTCCAGTCGTTTGATTTACGCGTGTGTAGCGAATGTGGGGAACTTGAGTTGAGAGAGCATGAGTGAAATCGACAGAAACTATTGCGTACAAGCAAAAGTTATGACTTTGCTATGGAATTGAGCTAGACAAAATCAGATGTTGACTTTTGCCTCCACTCGCAACGAATTTTGTTCAAACTTTAATTCATTCCTATAGCAAAGTCGTCAGGTTTGCTTCTACACAATAGTTTCCTCAGATTTCAGTCTCAACTCAAGCTCCGACTTGCCATGCATGGCCCAGTCCAAAACCCTCGAGAATACTTCCCAAGCCATGAAACAGATATCTATATGTGCGCGTGCTTAGTCAGTTTTCTAAAATGTTCTATATTGATACTTATGGAAAAGTGCTAAACATTGGCTTTATATATGCCATAGAGCCTAAACTACTATCCATATAGGAAAATAGTCTAGTATTTTACAGCTTGGTTGCTTACCTTCCCAAAGGCTACATTTCCTATATACATACCTTACTTAACAAAATAATAAAATAGTTTTGATTACAAAGTAACCTTACCATTTTACGCTCAATACCTCTCAGCTGAGTGATAATTGCATGTGTGTATGTGCAGCCGAAGTCCGAATCTGTAGGCAGCTACATTCGATATCATCAGCACACGGCATCCCATGACGGCACAGCGACATTACAATGATTACTCAGCTGAGAATTTTTGTTTGAGAAATCGTAGTCATTTGGTTAAGATAAATTTTTTAAAATAATTTTGTTAGGAAAGGTATGAACATTTTATTACGGTTCGGAAGATACGAAAGCAAGCTCAAGATTATCAGAACACCATTTTTCTGTATGAATAGTACTTTAGAGCGGGGGAGCTATTCAAATCAAACTTTTGTCAGTTTTACATAGGAACACTGCAAATATTTTAGAATGTAAGGACTACGTTGGGCCTCGCATGTGGTAGGGAGGGAGTCTGTTTCATGGCTTGTATTCTCGAGGGTTTTGCCCAGTCGTATGATTTGCTTGAGCATGTGTAGCGGCTTAACACCGATCATGAGTAAAAATATGCAACTTTGTGCATGAGGGGAAACGTATAAATTTACTCGATTTCTACGAGCGCAAAAGTTAACAGGCGGTTTGTGTGGAAAAATGAGTAAAAGTTTTTACATCGAGCAAAAACTTTCGAGTTAACAGACAGACCTAATGTGAGGAGTAAAAAGAAAGTTTTTTTGAGTCCCTGAAATTAAAGATAGTAGTAAAATTGAAATAAAGCAAAATGGAAGGAAAAAGAACGTGAAGAAGCCAAAGTACGCGAGAAAAGAAATAAAAGGTGGCTAGTAGCTAATATCGTAATAATAATCATGGAAAACAAAGAGGAAAAATTTCATCGGAATAAGAACTTGCACAAAAACGTTGCACCTCCCCATCAGGTATTGTAGGATAAGGCTGCAGTCAGAATGCGCGCAAGAAGTGGAGCTGAGCTGGAAGCTGGTCAGTGCGAGAGCTCACGCGAGAAAACTATGCACATACATTTTCATACATTTCATGTCAAAGTAGAAGAAAAGTGGAACTGAAAGCAAAGCTGATGTCAAAGCGGAAAGCGAGATAGCTGGCTGTGCAGTGTTTTCTCGCGTAAGCAAAGATGTTTTTTTCTTGAAGTGTAGAAAGAAAGAAATACTTAATTCACCGTGTAGATGATGAAATTCCCCATATTCCTTTCTTTTAATATTTAATGGATGCGCATATTTTGCGAACGAAAATATTCCTCGTCAGACGAGTCCATAACTTTATTTTACGAATGTCACAACTAAATGTAGTGACAACTAATTCTGAAACCAAAAAGTACACGTAAAATCACAAGCGCGTCTCGCAATCACTCAGCCATCATCTCGCATTGCTAGCTCCTCCCTTTAATTTCATTTACAGGAAAACAGTTGCTCCAGAAGGCCTTCGTAGAGGGACAGCTTTTTATCAAGGTAATTGTAGACATTTTCGTCTGGGGTTTGCCTCCAGTGCTTTCTAACGTTCAAAAATCTTTTTATATTCGTGCTAATAGATCATAGTTGCTTAATTAAATTTTTGTAGTGTTACCTTAAAGTAAATTGTCGTATTACATTAAGACGCTACGAGGGTGAAATTACGCTAGATCTAAAGTACCATGCCGGAAGTAGTAAAGAAAACGACATGGAATTCCGTGTAAATAAACAGGTTAATAGTGTGTAAAAGAAAAGGGAAAATTTGTGTGAACTATTAAAAATCTAGTACGATAGGATCTTGTTGATGAAACTCACATTAATTAAAAGCAGTATTATAACGTAATGCTGTTTTAAAATTTTTCTTTCTCCCCACACTTTCCTTGAAACCTCCTCAGCATGAAAGTTGATTTAAGTCTACTTCTCCGCTTCTCAGCTTTTTTATAGGGACATTGCATACAATAAGTGCCGGCAATGTTAAAGGGAGGATGGGGCAATGGCACCTGAGGACTGGAACAACATCAAAGTTAACTTAATAACAAGTAAAAAAGCTAGAATCCTAGATGAATGCCCATATGTAATTTCGTGCGGTCACTCCCCTCTGTACAAGTATGATTTTTGAAGTTGTTTTTCGCATATATTTCTAGAATGGTTTATCGGACAGAAAAAATGATTATAACCAATTTTATAGGATTTCGTATTCTGAAGAAATTTTTAGTACAATAAAAATGTCTTGGACTGATCGTTTTCACAGCATACGTAAAAAGCTTAATTTTTTATATGGCAATACCAAGGAGTTGCCCGATTTAGTCCATTTTTGAAATTTTATTTGCTAGTACAACGAAAACACCATGTACCAAATTTCAGCTCTCTACGTCGACGCGTTCTCAGGCAGTGTCCAAATATATAGTGGAAAACGAAATTTTTGTATGGCAACGCCACGAAGTAGTTGCCCGATTTGTCTCATTTTCGAACTTAATTTTATACTTTTTTTTTTTTTTTAAACAAAATTTCAGCTCTCTAAGTATACGCGCTCTCGAGTTATCGTGCGCATAGACGGACAGCCGGACGGACATGCAAAAATCAAAATAACTTTTAATATTATGCGTGGGTGTCCAATTCATTTTGGTCTACCTTCATTATTTCGACGTATTACAAACGGAATGACAAACTTAATATACCCTATAGATTTCATCTAGGGTATAATAAGTTAAGAAGCAGGCGAGATTTCCGAGTGTTTTACATTTAAAATGTGCACGACAAGAAGAGGAAGAATGAAAGAACAAAAAATCAAACTCTTTTTAAAACTTTTATGAATAAAGATAAAAAATGTGAAAGCGTAAATTGCATGCAACGAAACAGAATGACAAATGTTTCATTTTCGTAAATAAATGAGAAGGGGCGGAGTTTCCCCGTTTTACTCTCATAAAATGTTCCCGCGCTTTTGTGAAAACCGGTTTTCATGAAATATTGACAATGTTTGGTCTCATGTTGTTTTTGTAAATGGACACATGTTGTTGCTGGAATCCTATGATATTTGAACAGGACGTATTTCTGTTTACATTCGTTTTGCTATAAAGAGTGGGAGAACACATGCTGGATTCTATGATATTTTCAGGAAAAATGAGAATTTTATTTAAGAGGAATTTTACATCTCCTTTCAGCACCTGGGCCAAAGCGAAATTTATCTTTTTCTTAAAAATGGAAGGTAGTGTGACCCGAGATTTAATAAGATTTTGTCGTTCGGGTAATACTACGTTCTCTCGATTTTTGTTTTCAGCTCGTTGCCGAAATAACTTGTTTCATTCTAAAAAACACCAAAAAATTTCCAATTATGCTCTTCTGCCATTAATTTTTATATTCTTTTCATCTATTTATTCTAGAGACGCTGTTATCGTTATATGTCAAAGATATATACATATACCTATATGTATTTAAAAAAAAACATGTTCTACGAACTGAAGAAATTTGTTGCCTAAATTCGCTTCGTATAACTTCATATGAAAATCTGAGGGCACTTATCGTTATGTGTCTACGTTTTTATTAATTTTTCAATCTACAAATTATTAGAACTTAATCAATATATTAAAGGTCAAACGAATCAAAAATTAATCTCTAGGGTTAATAGATGCATGTTTTTGATGTGATTATAGTCATGCAAAATTAAAAAGAAGAGGAATATTTTAAAACGTATATATGCATGTAAAATTTGTAGTCGGTTCCTTAATGGTGTGAGGATATCAATAAGATTGGTAAATTTCCAAGCATAGTCGATATAATTAATGTTGCAACTGGAATACATATAAATTTTACAAAATTTATAGATAATGAAATTTAACAGTATGATTGGCTGATTGATTAAATCTCATAGAATACAAAAAACCACTGATTAGTTCGGCGAATGTTTTTGTCAAACAATGTGACAAATTTAAAGAAAAGTCACTAAATAAATTAAGTGAAAATTCAAGTACCACTCGCAAAGTTTCTTTTTGAATTTCGTACTCAGAATACATCCAGCATACATATTTCTACGCTGCAAGTCTTATCAAATAAAATGAAAATATGTTTTACTAAGCAGTATTCATTTCATTAATAAAAACAACAGTTGAAGAATAATGTTTTATGATCTTAAAAAACAAAAAATAAACGAGGCATTTAATTAATAAAGTGGAGATAAGTTACAATAGTAATACCATCCATACAATTAATTAAGGTCATTTTTATAAAAGCCGAGTCAGTATGTACAAGTATATATGAGCGCATGTGTCTTCGATCAGTGTTGCCTATATCAATGGTGAAAACTAAAGCAATCACAGTGCAACATTTATTATAGTTAGGTTCTCTATCAGATGAAACGATTGATTATTTTAATTAAACACAATCAATGTTAATCAAATAAGTTAGTTCCCTATGCTTACTCCACTTTCACACTACTAGATGAATACAAGCTCTCACGTATGTAGATAGCTCGACTATTAGTGAACTAGTATGGGCCAGTTTAGATGCAATAGCTTTTGCACGCCTCGCCCGAAAACGGTAAGAGGAAGAAGTGTGGAGAAGGGAGAACGAGACACGAACAAAGTTTTTCTCAATTTCTCTTTCTTTCACGCACATCTTTTTTCTGTAAAAAGATATTCATCCATATTTCGGTATTAGTTTTTCCCCAAATCAAAGACATGCAGAGTAAAGAATTTTTCTCTTATTTCGATGTCTCTGAGTGCCCTCGGATAACATCTAAGATACTAAGAGACTGCAGGTCGGTTTTCGATAAGCTATGTAACCACAACAAGGTGCCCCTACCTGTTAGCCTGGTCCGGATCTAGTTCTCCCTGCCTTAGAGCGTAGCCCGCTGTAGGCGTTGCCACCTCGGTGATCAGGTCCCTCATAAAAGCGGATGTTCGCATGAACCATCACCTCACCAGCGATGGGCAAACCTGAGTACATACAGGTGTACACACCTTTTTCTTGATTGGTCTAATAGGAATTTCTCTGACTGCCTCTTGGGGGTCGGAACAAAACAATGCAGAACTGTGGCTGGTATTTTCACCGAACACAGGTCGCTTCACGCTCATCTAACAAAGATGGTTGTTGACAGTCCTGAGTTTGTCCTGCCTGAAGGAGAGCCTGAAACAACCGAACACTTCCTATTTGCTTGTCCGGCCTTTGACCAGAGCAGGCTGGATACGCTTGAGTCTGCCCTCCTATCTGTGTATGAGCTGAAAAGCTGACCTCACCTAGACCTGCTGAGTTTTATTGAGAGGAGAGGAAGGTATTGGTGAGACTTCTTTTATTATTTTTAGAAGGTTAGCACAATCGTCCGTCTTGGTTTCCTGCTAGATATATTTTGTCACCTGCCTTTAAAACAAAATTCTAACAACTACATAATGTAAATACGTGATTGTGATGTTCGTAGAAACATATGTTATGTACGCTTTCAGCAAATTCTACACTTAACTCGGAACGATACTGCTATGGGACTATACAATCCAATCGGTATTTTAGACTTCTTGTAATTACAATGAGATTTATTATACTTTTCAAAAAGCCATTAATTTTATTGTCGTTATTAAGATGAAGGCAATCCAAACGTCAACCGCGCCGATATTTGATGCGCTCGTTTTTTTTTACAACACTAAAACCGTACGACGTTAGTTGCTGAAGAGCTCAGCTAGGATCTCGGAAAATTGAAGACATTTTATATGAAGATTCAAATCCCGTTCAGGAGCAATATGCTATAACTTCGAAAGATACGACGTTCGACAATTTATCGATAGTCGGTATGTTGTAAAACTTTCGACAGTCGATAATTTCAATAGAACATCATTGAGTTTTGCTGAGAGTGATATAGTACAAGCGAAGATTACAAAATGTATGTAAAATTTAAGAAATTAGATTTAAATGTTACATTTTTTTTAATTTATGCAATATAAATGATTTTATATATTAATTATATAGATTCTTCAAATTTGAAGTTCTAAAACTTGTAACAATGTTTTTTGAATTCAAAAATTAATAAGGCAGTACATTTAATTAGGCATATCCATAGCATGATATCGCTGTCCACAAATAAAGCCACTGCGCTTGAAAAATTCATAAATTCCAGTTTTATTATTATTAAAAATTTATCAACAACTAGAAAAAGAATCTAAAAATGTCATTTGTGCTAGAGGAAAAAATTTGAAAATAATTTCGTAACAAGCAAAATCGCCTGTCAAACGAAAATCTGATAGGATACCACCAGAGCGAAATCTTCGCTTCGATGCGAAGTTATAACATGTCGCCACAGATTACTTTTGAATTTACTTCATAAAAAGTTCTACATTAGACCTGTTCACGTAATACTAGTGTAATTCCTATCCTTTATAATATAGATAAGCTCCATGACAAATTGCTATGACTGCAATGCTGTAGATATCGACTGTTGTTAACTCTGGAGCAACGAATTTTCAATCACAGATAAGAAAAAAAATATTCTCTCTAAATTGTTTAAAAATAAATATTACATAAATATACATACAAACGTGTGCAAAAAAATAAGTGTGACCCTACACATAAAACATAAATGAAAATTTAGCACTAATTACACAATGCGATTAATGCAGTATCTCTTGTTCAGAAGCATGAAAATACTTAACTTTTGTTTCTAAACCTGAAAACGAATGTGTAATAAAATAGGTGTGATTGAAGAAAAGCTGAAGATAAGAGCGAAAACAATATTGGAAAAACGTGTGCATACGAAATTAGCAAAATATTAATACAGTAGAGGTATACAAAGATACAATTAAGAAATTTTCATTCAAAATATTAATTTTTAAAGAGTTAAAATGGGACATGCGAAACATTGTACGGAGGAAACGAAATATTTCATCAGAAAACTCCGAGAGGAAACAGCAGAAATATTAGAATGCTCTGAAAATATGGTGACCAAGGCATTGAAATATAAAAAATTTCGTGACAGCAGAAGAAGGTCGAAAAAACAGCCCCAGAGACAGAGCGTTTGAATGGGAGATTTGTTAAAAAGGACCCATTTATGACATCTACGTAGATAAAAAGAGCTGTCTCTTGACGTGCACACCTCCACTGTAAGGAGACACCCAAGAAAAGCACAGCGCCTATCTACTCGCCATATTAAAAATAGAGTGATATTTGTTAAAAATAATGTCGCCTGGCCTTCGCAAAAATGGCGGAATATTTTATGGTCAGATGAGACAAAAATGATCCTGTTTGAACCAGATAACTGTAAGCAATATATGAGACGTCCAAAAGGAAAAGAATTTTCAGCGAAGTACACAATAACGATTAAACACGGCGGTGGGCCTGTTTTTCGTGGGACGGGGTTGGACCAATAGTTCTGATTAAAGAAACCATGACTCAAATTGTATACATAGACATTTTGGAAATAAAATGCTTCCTTATGCAAGTGAATATATACCAATAAAATGAGTCTACTAGCAGAATAACGACCCCATGCATACTGCAAAAATAAAATAAATCAGTGGTTTTCAAATACCTGGGTGGATATGATGGTTTGGTCAGCGCAGCCGCCTGACTTGAACCCTATTGAAAACCTATGGGGGCGACATCAAAAAAGCAGTCTGGAGAACGAAACCCATAAATAAAAAATAACTGTGAGAAGTTTTGCGAACTGCCTATGAGTCTATACCAGCAGAGAAATATCAGCGGCTTGTCGACTCGATGCAACGAGCTGTGTTTAAAAACAAGAAGTCCACAACGAAGTACTAGGTGTTAATAATAATTTAGAAAAAATTTATTCAGAGAATTTGCAATAAAATTTCAGCTTTCATTTGCATTACACGCCAATTTTTTTTTCACACATCTATATATGCCTATATATTTTAATTTGACATAATTAAGTGCAAAGCTCATAAAATTTATATTAACTATTATGTCCAGTATGTAGATCCACAGTGTGGAACTCGAATATAGCCCTTTTGGCAGTTTTGTCTGATATTTCAGATAAAAAGCACGAAAATTTGCAATTTTTTATACATATCCTGTTGGATATTAATATTTTTCCAAGATAAATTTTCAGCTTAAAGGTTCTTTCCTTGCCTTTCAGTCTTGCGAAGTGTAAAGAGCGTCACGCTAGCTGCACAAAGTTTTTAAAAATTTAATGTGATGTCTCAATGTGGGTGATAGCATTGGAGTATTAACAACGAAAATTAAAGCCGTGGTCACACCGAAATCAGATCGAATCTACGAATACTTAGGACGTTTGCCAAACGGGCTAAATGCTGGCTAAATCTATTACTTTTCCATTTAGCTTGCTAATTCTTCTTCTTCACATTCGTCTTATTATTTGACAAGTGCGGTTTATTTGAAAGATTTTTAAAAGTATTTATTTGTAAAATGAACAAGTACAAGAAAATAATATTACGGCCATAACTTCCTTGTTTATTTCCTGCAAATCCATCTTAATTGCCACACAATTGTTTTGCTTTTGAAATAAAAGTGACAGCTGAGCAATTGGCTAAATTCCACATTGGTTTGGTACAGCCCTGGAATTAGCTGGAATCCAATGGAAACTGGAATTTAGCCAGCATTTAGCCCGTTTGGCAAACGTCCTTAATGGCAAAAGCCGAGTTTGCGAGTTGCACAGACTTATTGCGAATGAATGAGAACTATTGCCGCCAGTGGCAGCGGCAAATTGTATTTTTAAATAATATCCAAAATCGCCGCGCGGAAACTATTTTGCCGTGCCACACAGCTCCTGGTGTGGCTTATAGACTTAATTTTGCAAGAGCAATCGCAGAACCCCGCGCCGGTCCTGGTGTGACACCCACTTAAAGCCTAGTATCGAGCTCGGACAAAAATTTAACGTGGTCTCCAAATATTTCACATTTTACATTGACGAATATTAATTTGGAAAAAATAAAGTACATAATTTATTTTTACATTTTCATAAAACAAATTTAAACTTTCAATCAATCAAAAAAAAAGAATTCAGATTGTCATAGCAATAGGAATGTCAAAATTTTACTAGTTATTTAATGATTCGTTCATTAAGGCTTAAACACAATTGCGACGACAGACGACAAACTACGACGATATATCGCTGTCAAACTGCTAAAAGCACAGCATCTTATGCGAATGCACCAAATTGCGACGACCGACGTTGAGCGATCGAAGACATTTTCGCCGGGATTGATCAATTTCTAATTTTGGCGTCGTCGCTGCAGTCCTACCAACAAAATTAATCGAATGAAATGGTTGTGGCATTCACTTTTGTCTTTTTCAGGTGGTAGCACGCCGCGGTAATTTTAAAATAATGAGCTTTGAGGAAAAATTGATCGAGGAAATGCGAAATCCATAAAATAATTTATAGATTACAAGGCAGGCAAAACAAATGGACAAAAAAGACGTGGTTTGGATGGATATTTCAAAGCGTTTAATTTAGTTAATTTCCGCATTTTCAGTTTTTTCACACTTTGGTCCATTGCATTTCTCTTAATATAATATAAAATATTCTTGATAAAAATATCCTTTTAAAATGCTCGAAATATTTAACAAATGAAATTTCAATATCTTCTTCTTTCACAGTCGTCGCTCACCACCTGTCGTTGCAATTGTGTTCCCAATTTTTCGACTGCCTGTTTCGCAACGATATTTTCGCTGTCGTCTGTCGTTCTGTCGTCGGAATTGTGTTTAAGCCTTTAAAATGCATAATAAAAAAGTCCAGAGAATTTATAGTGCCATCTATTTTATAAAGATGGAACCTTCCGTAAAATCATCAGAAAACGTTTTGCTTGTGATTTTACCAGGGATTTTAATTTTAATTATTCAAAATGCCTCATTAGGAATTCATTCTAAACGATTTGATTATATAAGTGACAAACTTTTTTTTTTTAATAAGCTATCAGTGACCATACCCTGCTGCAACGAATAATCAAACTGTAAATTAATTTAATCCGTTGTATCAATTTTATTCTCTATTTGTGGAAAACTTGTTTTTATGCACTGTCACCGAAAGCAATAAGTGAATCAAAGCCGTTTATGATCAGATCACTATTTTTTGCTCGTAAATAGATTTTATTGGCATTAGTAAAAAGTAAAAGAAGCATAAATTAAGAGATTTTAACTTTCCGTTTAATAGTTTGTTTAACCGATAATTGTGTGTTTGCAATAAATTCTCTGCCGAATGACATAAGAGACTAACAAATGTTAAAGTTTGATTAACTTTAATGTAAATAGTAAAGCTTAATGACCAAAACATACATAATTCTTATCACTTGATATAGCGGTGGAATCTTACTGTATGAATAATAATCTGTTTTGTTTTTTAATACAATCATATAATGCTCAATACTAGACTTTTAAGCTTCTATGCAAAAGAGTGAATATAAGTGCAATTGCATTATTAAAGGAGAAGCATTCTAAAACGAAACAATTTTTGGGCAGAAGGCCAAAATGTGACCTATGTCAAGAAAGCAAGTCTAAGTTCCATTTGACATTTATGATAAAAAAAAAAAAAAACTTGATTAAGTGCGGACAACTAACACGTTTAAAAAACTAATGGCATAAGTTTTGAAGCAGAATCAGACATTACAAAAAGTTTTATGTTTTATGCTGTGAAGTTGATTGAAAATCATTCTTAACAAGAGAGAATAAAGGGAAGATAGTGTGATTACAATGCTATCTCGTTTGACCATTCCGAGTTTCATAAGGGAAGCAGGATGGATGTAGGGCGATTTTAAAGGGTATCCAATGAGGTCAAGGCCCACAATGCACCCTGTCGAGGTCTAAGTGAAGCAGGCTAGGCACTTCTTGTGGCACACTTCTTACCTAACCTAACCTAGAAGGACAGTCGATAATTAAATTCCAAAATTTAACATTAATTAAAAGTTTTTAAACTTAGGTGGAATGTAACATTAAATTTAAATCACCGAGGTCCGGAACATACGCAAAATTGTAGAAAAACAAAATTTGTTAGAGCTTCCATGAAAAAATTCGAAAAGTCTACAAACTTAAAGCAATATCAAAATAAGCTTTCATAACAGTAATGAAACATCACCTGCAATAATTTATAAAGACTGTAAACTGTAGACTCTCCTCTTTAAGTTGACCTATTACACCCTGTGTGTTAACTGTAGCCTTTAAACAGTTATTAACTCATAACCTATTCCGCTCACACCGAAATTAGACGATATTTTTTTAAATAACGTGCTAAGGGAATAAACTATCGTTGAGAATAGGTTTGAAAATAGATTTGGAGCTAATAACTCTTAAAGGGCTTCAGATAGCACATTGGGTGTAATAGGTCACTGTACAGTTTACAGTTTTTATAAAAAACAGTTATGTTAACCACCTTTTTGCAAAAATAATAGAGATTAAATTAAAAAAAAAAGTAAGAAAATCCGAAATTTTTAGTTTAGACAACCATAATTCTTAATGGGAGAGGGGTATGTGGCTGGTTGAGCAATCGTTGGAAATGAAGCTCTGCATATGATGAGCTCTTAACTCTGACCGTACGCGCTGTAGTTTTTAAGATACAAGGTGTTTTGTGAAAAAAAAACCAGCTTTTTTTCCTAATCACCCTGTAACTCCTAAACGGTTGATATGGCCTCTCCCCCTGCCATACAATTTTTGGTTCGTCTAGGTGAGTACTATCACCTCCTGCTCTATTGACCTCCTAGTGAGAAATACCCTGTATTTTCATAACTAGTAGAGAACTGCAAATTTATATTCGATGGGGTAGGACATTTGAAGGACTATGTAAAATTTGCAAAGATTGTACGATATTATCACGACTACGATAAGTGCAAAATTTTGATTTTTTTTGTTATTTATAACTAATAGAAGCATTATTTTACAATAAAACATAATGTTGCTAGGGGCGAAATAAGTTGCAAATTTAACACACTGTGGAAAATATTAGAGTAAATATTGCTTAAGTTTACAGGAATATTCGAGTTTTTTCATAGAAATTATAAAAACTTTTTCTGCAATTTACCACATGCTTCGGACCTTGATGATGGTTGCAACATTAAATTTATTGTTATTTTACCTCACTTAACACTCCATAAGGTTTCAAAACTTTTGGAATTAATGTGAAATGATCGTCTTTATTAACTGGCCTATAGGAAATGGTTGAATAGTAGTGAACTCTTCTCAACTATAATACTTCTGGAACGACAGTAATGAAGTGAGTTAAGTTGATTATAGTTGTTTTGGACCATGCTCCACTTTTAAGGCACAAACAACTGAAGCTAGTAAGTGCAAAACACATCCAACTGTCCATAATAGAATAACAAAATGGGAGCTTGACGTGATGTTATTTAAAAATTATTTTATTTTCATCTCTCCAAATATAAATCCAATAAAAAATGTTCGGAATATTGTGAGCACTAAAAATCGAAAAAATTAAAAGAGCTATAGGAAACTTTGCAAAAGACACATTTTATTTTCCTTTTCAATAATTTTTTGACATGTAGTAAGATTAAGTGCCTATTTTTTACTACCTTAGAATTCAGTTTGCGATTTGACTACTTCAGTACTTTGCAACAACACAAGTTACTGACAGATGAGTAATATGAAAACAAAAATGACTACTCTATGCGGTTTGTAAACGCTCATTTTTTTTACAAACACTAGGTATATATGTATGTATGTATGTAGAGATGGGGAAAAAATATTTGATCTCGAACGATCGAAATTCAAACTTTAATACTCTGATTTGTACTTTTAGAAGTCACGATTCCACAACTCAACCGTCATGACAATGACATCTACCCTTAGATGTCCGTCTTTCTAAACTCATTTATTAGTTGCCGGTGTTAAATTAAACTTCGTCCTTCATCTTTTCCCCATTCCGATTAAGCCTCCATATTGTGGAAATTAGAAAAATACTCGCCTTCGGAGAGAGTCGAATCTCCATACTTGTATTCCTTCTTACATATGTTATCTACACACTACCAGCGTCATTTTTAATTTCACGAGTGTACTGAAATGGACATAGTGATCATTCACAAAGAATGAACCATGATGATGTAAGAGTATGATTATAAATTTTTAAAAAATCTGACGAATTTAGATATTTTTTTTTTTTATTTTTTCCCTGACGGGAATCGAACCTACACTTGTTAGAATCGGTCAACATAGAGAATAGAAGAATTCTTAAGAACTTTTATTTAATGATTCTAAATTAAATCATAAATACAAGAAGAAAAAACAACCGCCTCTCGTCCGGGGTTTGAAACCGGGACCTTCCGCTTTCCGGGCGACTGCTCTTACCACTGAGCTAACGAGACAGATGATTTTCCCTCTTGCATTTATCAATTTATAATTAGCCTACTAAGCCACGTTTTGCTTTCAGCTGGCATTAACCAGTAACGATGAAAGCGCACAAATAAATTTTTGTAAATTCAATTAATTTGATAATTTGATTTTGAATTTAGATATCTTTCACATAAGAAACATGGTCCTGAAAGAACACAGAAAGCACCGAAAGTTCAAGTTGATCCTGGTATGCGTTTCCGGAAACTAAGAAAAATGTCATAATTATAGCTAGTAATGATGATAACGAGGAATTGGGCCTAATTAATTTGATATAAAATTTTGGATTCACTAATTCAACCAAAACTACACACCATCAAGAATTTTTAAAGTCAAAGTAGAAGTAGTGTGCAATTCCTTAAACATTTTATCAAAAGAATTTAGTAGGTAAGTTGGCTTAAATAGCGTCCCTCTGTCAAGCAAGCCTAGAATTCTTTCTTCCTTTTAACTTCCTCAAATTCCTCATTGGACGTGGACATATACGGTGAAATATGAAAATATGACAAACAACAGCATCCCAATGACCTTGAGTGAGTAATCTGTTGAAAGGTGCGGTTCCAACCCAGACCAATGAGGCAATGTTTTATCGGCATCGGCACAGCAAAAATCAAGATATTTCCGTGCGATAACAATGTAACGAATGCAAGATATTAGATAGTAACCAACTGCATCCCAATGCAATAACATTATAGCAAAACCTGAGTTGAATTTCCATCTGTTAATTCCTTAAAACATTTTATTTTAAGCAGTTAATTATGTCAAGTTTAAGGCATGTCTATACATGGATAACTACATAGAAAAAAATATGAACTTTAATTTCCCTTTTATTCGACATTGATCAAATGCACATGTTTGAATTAATGTGAAATGGCATATGAGTGTTTGCGCACTACTTTATTTACATATCTTGTGAAAAGTCAACAAAATGCTTGATACCTAAGTAAATTTTCTATAGCAGAACTATTAAAATAAGTTGAAATTATCTCTAGCGCGGTCATATGATTTCACATTACGGAATTCTGTATTGGTAATGTCGCGTGACCCACTACTATTGTTAATGAAGTGCTATTTTTAAATTGAAAAAAATATTTTTTGCTTGGCTTTAATCATCGGGTACTGCTCTGAAAATATTTTAAAGCGACTTCTACTGTGATCGGCACGGATATATGCATGTATGTGTAGACATGTGCATATGCATGAGCTTATTTGGAAGATAAGAAAATAATATAAACATTTACTTTTTTTCGGGCAACTCGTAACAATCTCTCTAGCTCATCTTTAAAATTAAAGCATTAGAAAGCATTACATTTTTTTTTTAATCATCGAAAGTTTAAATCAACCTTGTTGGTTCGAATAATACCAATCTATACATACAAAAATTCAAAGTGCTTATACACATTAAATTAGATAAATAGAGGCACGAATTCCACTCTATGGGGGCGAGAGGTATTTATCTCTTTCTTGTGAAACACTCCTTTGAGTATAAATTTTTTTGATATGTACTCTTGACGAGGGTAGTGATTTCAAATTTGCATTATAAATCTTTTGCTTCATGTAATGAAACACTGTCATTGTGTATATATATGAATTAGCAAAAAATATATATATATATATATGAATTAGCAAAAAAAAAAAGGAAAACGAAAGAGCTCCTGTAAATTTTTTTTAAGGTGGGGAAATTGTATGATAAGAAAAAATGTCTATCAGAATGAGTTAAAACTGGTTCCTTAAATTTTCTACGAATGTATTATAATTCCTTAAGGAAGGATCTTATCTTTATAATTGCAATAGGAGTGACTGGTCAGTGCGTTAGCCATTCGATGCTTTCGAAGTTGGAAGAATCTGCTGGCAATACAAATTCTTATAGACTAATAGATTTTCTGACCAAAAACGCACCTCAGTCATCACTTCAAGGCTTTTGGTTTAGCCATCTACGTTTACTTATCTGTAGGCTGATCTAATGTTATATGTATCACCGCTAATAATAATGTGAACATTAGAGGCAGTGTTAATTGAATTAACTCGGAATTTAAAAAAAAAATGCATCCATTGCTACATCTAATTGCTAAAATCACTTGGATATTGGTTAACAGCGCTATTAATCATTTCACCGAATTGTCTGAAGTGAAGTTCAGAGCTAGAATCGGAATCAGAAAATTATGTTCAGGGAAGAATTTGATATTTCAACAAGAACCATGTTGAGGCTTATTCGAGATAATATTCACATCAATCCGGAGATGTAAGTAAATCTTGCAGTGACTAACGCTAGGACACCCAAAGCGGAAAATGTAATTCATGTTGCAACGAAGTCATCATCGTACTTCGGAGATGATTTGAGTCTCTCATCAATGATGGGAATTCTCTCAAATTTTATAACAGCTGAAAACTGAGCAAAGGGGTACCAATCGGAAGTCATCAAAGGTGTTATGAAAGATTTAAGTAATACCGTCAGTGGGGAGGGATGGATTTTCCAACATGATTCGGCTCCGGCACACAAAGCAAAAACGACAGAAGAGTGGATGAATTTATTGCAGCAGGAGATTGGTTTAGATTTGAGTCCACTTTTGGTCAAACCTGAAGAGCAGGCAACGTAGAACTGGGAGTACTGAAGTCCAACGAACAGACGTATTATATACACGGAACTGTCAAACGTAATAAATGTTCTTTATTGATATATAGAAACAAATTTCATCTTAACTTTATGCCAATTACACAAAAAAAAATTACAATTCAACTTAGGATATGCATTTGTAACACCGACAAAATATCCAGTGCAAAGTAGGGGAAGTCAGTGCAAACCTCGTATTGCTCTTCTGCTATAAAAATTGTCCCAACGAACATTTTCAGTGTTGCACTGCTGGAAAAAGTGCAAACTGGTGTGAAAATGTTCGATAGGACAACTAGGACATCGGCATCGTTAATTTTATATACTAGAAAAGCGTTGCTTATTTTTGTTCCACGTTTCCAGTCTTTGTATGTTATTACATGATGATAACTGACTTTCTGTGGCAATTAGACGCTTTGGACTTGGACGACCCATCTAACAATCGATCTTTTGCACATTCTCTAATCCTCTTCAGTAAAGTTACAGGATGACAAAGTTAATAATTAAAAAAAATATATATATCAATTTTGTAACTTTAGCCCATTTCCCGCCAAAATGTATTATATATAAATAATCATTTATTCAAGATCTGGAAACCTCAGAATGCTACCTTTCAATTGGCTCATGAGTTTTGATATTTTTATCTGACAAAAGTTTCGCAATATTATGGTTTCTTAACAATTTTTGAACCGTGCACATTTGTAGCCTTTTTGAAGCCCATGGACTTATTTAAAGCTTTTACACACTCTTTACAAGTGGAGCTGTAAGCAGGCTTTTATATATATTAGGCCCCGTTTGAGAGGTGCATGGTAGTTACAGCCCAGAGCAGAGTGAATACGACTTTAACACGAATAATCTTAATAGATACGTTGCTCTAGAATCTACTATCAATCATCATTTAAGGATGTTGATAATTCGAAAAGAATTTATTTTATTTCCGATAATTCCATAATATTTAATTTGTGCACAATTCACAAGCTCCCTCTAAGCAAAACTATTAATTAACAAAAGTGAATCATATTTACAACAACTGATTGCGGCATAATATAACATTATATTACCTTGAGTTTCTTCAAATGACAATTCCTTACATTCCTTTCTATTAAGGCAAATCCACTATTATGTAAGAATGCGGAGAGAATTTCAATAATAATATGCTTTTCTTCAAGATTTTTATTATATAAACTTGTTTAACAAATCAACTTGACAACAGAAAACTGTTTTGCTTTGGTCTTGTGACATATTTCAATTATCGTTTATGCTTAAGAATTTGGAGTAGGTACATAACATTAAAGTCATTTTATCAACTGTGATAACGAGTAAATCAACACATGACGTTACAGCCGGTATTTTGCACCTCATGTTCTAATAAATTTGCACATCAGATTTAACCTGTTAAGTGCTTTTCTATTTCAAAGAGAGTAAATATTGCAATAAATGTAAATATAATATATGTATATCGTCATGTATGTACACTGTATGTATTGAAACCTAATTATATTTATTTTTGCAATTTTTTAGCATACAACATGTAGTAATATGTTACGTATTTGCTATATTACGATAACGGCTAAAAAGGGACAACCAACATATCAAATCAACTTAGGGTTTACTCAAGCTCGTCTTTTCTGATGATGTTGACTCTGGTTTAGTGTGGGTTCAGCCTTAGATAAGGAAAGATAAAAAATTATTTTCAAATGCTCAGGTGTTTTTGTCTTTCAGGTACATTTAACATCCACACGCTTTTTTACTCACAAAAAAGTGTAGATAATTTGTGAAATACAAACATGTACTTTTCTTAATAAAAGTAAAATTGAAAGGAATTAGTGTAAAGACTAACTGACTTTTAAAATGGGAAGATTTTTGTAAACATTCTGCAGTCGTTTTTGCCTCCATTGCATTTGTTTTGGTGTTAGCCTGACAAAATACCTGATCGAATTAAAAAATCACGTTTGACCGAAACACTCGTGATTGCAAAGAACAAAATCTGACTGACATCTTCAATTGGGAGGATTTTTTTGCGTTAAAATCTAAGCGTGTAGCAAGGTATTTTCACTACAGGCTGAAAAGTAATTAGAAATTACATTGTAAACTCAAAATAATTGTCAATTCATATACAAAATAAAAGTTAAATAAAGTGAAAATCAAAAATTTATGACAACACCAATACGGGGTTTCCCGATTTTTGAAACTATCTTTCAGCCTTCTACGTTGACGCATTCTCATTTCACCCATGAAGCTGTTCGCATGGAATTCTGTTCGTTTTCAAATGCTTTACCTGGAAATCAGTACAATTTTCGCACGGAATTTTGTACTTCTTCCCGAAAGAACTGCGCCAATATTTCAAGTCTTTGACAGTATCGGTAGTTGGAATTGAACGTGGAAATCCAACAGATTTCAATTTTTTCCGTATTTATTTCGCAAGAAAATTAAAGTTAATTCCAAGGCTTTTCGATGGCATTCCTAGGGATTTTAATACCTACTCTTTCCTTATTATTCCGGTCTATTCTGTGCAACAATACATGCGTTTCATAAACGTGAACCAAACACCGGATGAAATGATATGCAATGCGACATGGAAAACGTAAGTATTATATAGACTTTTTTAAAACATGCCTAGAAACGCCAATGACAAAATGCTCAGGCTTAATATTAACAGCAATGCACATGCGATTGATGGGTTTGTTCATGCTAAGTTGTACCTTGCGAAGTTAACATGCAACAGAGGTAACCTCCTCAAATTGTGCCCACTATCACGGAAAGAGATTTTGGGATCAACATTCGCGTTTAATGTCGTTTTCGTTTGAACATCAGTTTCGCTCTGGAGGCAACCTAAGTACTGTCAAAGCGTTCGTTTGAAGCAAAAATGACGTCATGGGTTGCCTCTGGTGGCAACCCAAAAAGCATCAGTTTCATTCTGAAAATTTACTGGGTACACTATGAGTTCACTCACACAAACAAAGTTTAGTTCTGATTTGATATTATTTAATTAATTTTAAAGTTAACAATTAATATTAAGACCACTCTACTATTATTATATTGTCCTCAAATTTATAAGTAAACAAATTACCAACCAGTTTTCGCAAAAAGTTCATAGCTACTTTGACGTTAGTTTACATACACAAGCGAACTTTTTCAGGTGCA
Source organism: Dioctria linearis (assembly GCA_963930735.1). Taxonomy (NCBI): domain Eukaryota; kingdom Metazoa; phylum Arthropoda; class Insecta; order Diptera; family Asilidae; genus Dioctria; species Dioctria linearis. The sequence goes on from OZ005741.1 coordinate 230,783,397, forward strand.
GTCTGAAACCGTTCGATTGAACGGGGTTGCCTGCAGAGCGAACCTGGATGTTCAAACGAAAACGAAATAAGAGTTGATGCACAAAAGTTACATCTGCGACTATGCGACGTTTTTCAAGCGAGTGCATATTCAAAAGCTTTAAGCGATCCTAATAAGGTGGAAGAATCAATGAATTATTGCCTAAGAGCAAAACGCAGAAAATTCCGCTGAACAGGATCGATACGGTCGATGTGTGTACCGTAAAATGGAAACCAGACCTAGCTAGCATATTCAAGAAGAGGTCTCACAAAGAAAGTGTTCAAACGCAACGTTATGGTGGGATTCCAGAGTTCTCGGGGCAACGTTTTATAAAGCCCAGAATAGAACTACTCTTTGATATCATGTAGTTTATTTGGAAATTCAATTTATGGTCACATTTGACACCCGAGTCGCAAACAGCGCCAGCACGGAATTCTCATTAGTTTCTGATTCCTGTGGAAAGTCATAACCTCACAGATGTCGATATTGATTACCAAATGTTTGTTTTTGCACCAAACGTAGAATTTGTGAAAGTCGCCTTGTACCTGTTTACAATCGCTAAAAGATTCAATCTGAGCGAAAAGTTCAATGTCGTCAACATAAATCAAGATTTTGCAGTGCCTCACAGCAGAGACAATGTCGTCAATAGATAGAATAAAAGACAGCAGGCCCAAGTAACTCCCAAGTATGCCGGATGAAGCCTTCAAGACTCAAGAGATGGAATGTCGTCGAAATAAGATTTGATTTATATAAAAATCTGCCTAATCGATATCGATGTGACCAATGACTGCCAAACTAAGTTTTCCACAAAATTGTAAACAATGGCAGCAATTTTCAAACAGGCCACGTGCTCAGTGCATTTATTTGCAGAACTTGGTTTTTTTTTTATTAATTTCAGTAAATGTATTTTATTTATAAGAATAACTTTTCTAACATATCCTCCTGTATTTGATTTATTTGATTTTAGTTAATTTTTTTTATTATTTCTTGCACAATATTAATCTTTCCAAAATGGATCTACCAAAGTTGTGAGTTCAGGCAGGCTGCGTTTTTAATGAATCTTTTTTTTACGATTTGATTTTCTTGCTTCCATTTTAATATCACCTGTTTGCTTAGATCAGAAAATTCTTGTGATCAGAGTTGTGAGGAGATTGATTTTCAGTCATTTATATATAAATAGCTTCTATGTATTTCTTATTTTCAATTTTTCTTACGCCTCAAGCCTACGAAGTTGGTTTACATAAAGCTGAAAGAACTCTAAAAGTAGGTAAGTATTACATAACCAGTTCAAAACAAGGTGGCGGAAGTTTAGCAGGTATAATCTTCAGAAAAGTTTTCATATTCTAATATTGTTAATTTGAAAATTGCAATCTATATAAAATAAGCAATCTCTTTTTTTCTTAATTTATTACCTCCTTTTGTAGGCACTCGATGAGTACTATGTTGAGCCCGGTATCCTGTTATCATGTCATAGTCGCCAGAATCACGTCGTAGTGGAAATGCAATTTCTATTATGTGGTCACATGGTTGCATAAGCATTATAATACCCTTAACTTTCTTTTTCTTTTCCTCCAAAGAAAGCCTTCCCCTCATATCCTCAACTAATTTATCTTCAGCAATCTGACAACCACGATGAAAGAAATACTCCACCATATCGAAGAATCGAGGATTTCTTGCTACAGGCACATCTTTCAAACGATCAGGAATCTGGTGATCAGCATATCCTCGAGATTGGACAGAAACCGCAGGTAAGGCTTTGAATAAAGTAGAAATTTCCTGCTTAATGGCAGGTTTTGCAGCCAAAGCCTTAAGATGATACATTTTACACTAATTTAACAAATTAAAATTTTCACAATCACACCCGAGCTCTATGCGAAAAATGACAACGCCAGGTACACACAATTTTAGGGAAATCGCGGTTACCGTCCGATACAGGTCAAAAATATACTCTTCTAATTCTAATATAGTATATATAGTATTTATATATCGTATCTGCGAGAATTATTCGACTCGCCCACTTCTCGAGAGTGAAGACTTCAATCTGCACAGTGAGTGCACAATACTGTATGTATAGCACAAGTTCTACGAGTGCAAAATCTCTGCAAGTACTCAAAAAAAAGCTCCGCAAATCTGCTCGGTGTTATGCGTCATTTTCACTCATCTGATGACATTTTGATGAATGTCGAATAGAAGTGTTTTGTGGTGTCACTGATTACTAGGTCTGTTCGATGAAAACCTCGGGTAAAACTAGGGCATCTTGTTTTTTGGAAAACCTAGGGCTACCCGAACTTAAAATTTCTTGGGGTAATGGCACTGACATATAATAAGAATGGACTGAGCCATCCTATCTAATTCCTATAGTTAAAAATGGCACACATTTTTTCTAAAATCTATTTGTCTCTTTCAAGCTCAAAATGTACACTGAACTGTAACCAATTTTGGAAACAGTACGGCTGTATTAATTGGAATGCATTGGAATTGACATAAAAATTCAGCCAAATATATTGTTTTTATACGTCTATCTCTTACAAGCTCAAGGAAATTTGACAAAAATCTGCAGAGGAACACATTTTTCAGTAATATTACAAATGAGTTTTTTGGTTAATTAAAACAAGTTTAACTTTCTAAATAATTTTAATTTAATGCAATACTATTTTATAACATCTTTAGTGTTTCCAATCGACAAATAATAATAAATAATGAATCGGTGTGCAACTGTACGATATAAAGGGTTTTCACAGCCTGTTCAATATTTGTGCCAGTTTTGAAGCAAGAACGCTTAGTCCATTCTTATTATATGTCAGTGGGTAATGGTCTGACACACTGTACAGAGAATACAAGAAGTGTGTTCAACTTTTGGCTAAAGCCAACTATAACTAGTTATCATTGAGTACGTTTAGACCGCAGCTATTTAAGACTAGTTTTACGTAAGTCGAATTACGTAGTACTAATCCTGCTGCTGTTTAGTCCGCTCGTATTAAAGCTTTGACAGTTGTCAAAATTGTCAGATCTGCCTGCTATTTCAGGAGAAAAATGAAAAATAATATATTGAGTTTGTTTGTACACCGCATGCACAAGAAAATGGAGCATAGAAGAAAATTTAAAATCAGAATGAGGAAATACTGCTATTTATATTACTAAATACCCAAGATAAAACATGCAAATTTTCAGGCTAATGGCAAAACATTATAAGATAATCTGCAACAATTATTTATTAATTATGTATAAGGGCGTCACTATTTACAAACAGCCTCGCATTTCCTTATGTGACGTAATGTCTCCATTTAATACTAATTTTTGTAGGTCAATACCGCATCAGAAACCGAATTAAAGTAGGACTAGTATTTCGTAATGCGGCATGTTTAGACCACTTAATATTAGTACTACGTAAGTCGAACTACGTAATACTAGTCCTAAATGGCACGGTCTAAACGGGCTCATTTTTTCTTATGTTCTATTCTCTTGTGCACACCGCATGCACAAAATTAAAATATTATTTCTCATTTTTCTCGTGAAGAAGTAGGCAGATCTGACAAATTTGACAACTGTCAAAGCTTTAATACGAGTGGACTAAACGGCAGCCGGATTAGTCCTACGTAAAACTAGTTCTAAATAGCTGCGGTCTAAACGTACTCAATTAAACTCCGTAATCTAATAAGGGGCTCCAGCGTAGCAAAATTATTGTGATGGCATGTCTAGGCACAAGTGCAGCAATTTGCGGGTGTTACGTGTATGTTGACCTTAAGAGTAGGACCTTAGTTTTCGAATGCCCTCCAAACGAAGGCTGTCAATTGAAAAAATTGCAAAAGTCAATTGTCAAAGCTTGTTGGCTGATTAAATTGTCAGGGAGGGAAGTAGAGACTTTTAGTGATTTATTTACAATTTGCATAATTCTGCCCTATAAAATTATTTCTTGGTAAGGAAGTTTTGAATAGACCAAACAATTATTTAAATTCGAAAACATTATTTTATTGTTACTTTATTCCGCTTAAGATTTGAAGAGGAAGATATTTATGCCATATCCAGATCCACAGATGCTAGTTGTGATTCATAAGTACCTAAGAGAGGGCAAATGAAAAACTTAGCAACTTGCTGAGATTTTAAGAATAAGTGGAAAGTCTAAATAAGAAATGAAGCAACAAATTACCATCTCAGAAAGACAGAAAGCTAGTAAGCCAAGCCAGCTACTGACACCAGAGGAAAATGAACAAGTTTTTGGTCTCCTTGGAAGGAAGTGTCAGGTGAGATTTTAAACTGGCTTAAAAAGAAATTTAATTTAAGGAAAAAGTAGATATTCCTGGTTGTATTAATAACTTAGGTAAAATTTATGTAATCTCATAGTGAGTCATTTTTTCTAATGTGATAAAAGTGCGATATGGTACCATGAAAATATATATAAAAATTACAATTAGAGCAAATTTCTGATATCAAGCCTAATTCTTATCTAAATTTAAAAATACACTGATAATTTATATTAAAACGTTTTTGTGCGTCTTGGGTCTGATCAGACATCACTGGCTTCTGCTGTAATTAAACATTCACTCAAATTAGTTTGCTGAACAAAGAAATTTAGCCCTATGTAATTGTTTGTTTCGAAGCTTCAGAAAAATCTAAATTTTTGTAATCGCACTCTCCTCCTAAAACAAAACTCATTATCAACATTTTAAGCGACGGTGGTTCTTTCGATAACATTGGTTCATGATGGATTTGGAAGTGGAATTCGAAACAGGCGTTTACCAATGGTCGACTCAATATGCTGACAATAGATTACTCACTTCAAACTAAAGCCATTGGGAAGCTGTATTTTACGGTATTATTTTTCACTAGGTAGTTCGGAACTAACTTTTGCAGCTTTTTATATCTGGCTCCCTTACCAAATGAGCTCAGAGCTCTATGTTTAATTCATAAAGGTAGGTGGAAAATAATATAATTTTAAATAGGGAGTCGTGTGTTAAAAAAATCGTCATACATATTAAATGAAATGCATCCTTTGTCTTATGCACTTTATTAAGGGAACGAAAACAAATGAGAGTAACAAACAAATATATAATGAAAAACTAACATAACAGTTGCTCACTAATATTTTTAGGAATAAAATTGGCGAAAAATAATATCACCAAATATAAAATCAATAAATTTTTTACAACATTGTAGAGTCAAATTTGTTAAGTAAATCGTTATCTAAATTTAAATTATAGCAATTGCAATCATTACACTTCATATAATCTCGCGTAAATAAAATTCCTTGTGGAGAATCTGCCTCAAGTCGATTGCGAGTTTTACTTTTATTTATTTATTAATTATTGCAAATATACACTCGACATTTGCTGACGAACTTGGAAGAGTTAAAAGTGCGGACACAAATTTTTCAAGTTTTGGAAATAATTTACAGCCCTCATTCCGTTTTAAATTGGAAATAGATTTCCAAAAATGCTCGACTGATATGTTAACACTTTCATCAAAAATAAATATGGTCTTATAGTCCAGATGCCTTAACTCTCTGTCATCATTATCTATATCCTTCATGGAATATAAGATTTGAAACCTCACGAATTACGGTCAATAAAGAATCTGTTTGTCTATTGATAATTTTTACCGGATCGAGAGATTGGACTTGTAAAATCAAATCATTTGCAAATTTGCTCGCATAATTCAATATAAAAAAATATGCAATTGTCAATAAAAGTATTAATGTTTTAATTAGATATATTGAGTAATGCTAACTTATTTCTGACAAAAATGTCTAAAAAAACTTCTTCACAATTGCACAAATTATGTGAAAAATTAAAATCTACCAAGCTAATATTTAAAAAAAAAAAACTCGTTTAAGATTGATGTAATTATTTCTTGGGACTGTAATCTAATGGGATGAGTATATCCTTGAACTGTTGACTCCTTTTTGGTATGTTTGAAACATAATTGTAAATATCACGTACTATTGCTTCAACTGTAGAATGAAACTTAAGGCACGCATAGGATGAACACAAAGCTACGGAGTAAGACAGTTATTTTTTAATTCAATTAGTCCGAGAATATTATCCCTCACATTAAAATTTACACATACTGGAACCACTAAGCTTAAATTTTTGCTATTGCATAAAGAAAATATATTTTCTATCATAATTAGACATAAGTTTTCTAACTGCTGCCTTCCTAAGATATTTTTAATAATGGAAGTAATTTTTGTTCTTGCTATCACTGAATCACTGAAGCTACTTTGGCACAATTTCAAAATATGGTCAGCATTATTGAAAGCTAAATTATGTTAAGCAATAAAAGCGCACAATTAAAGTTTTGTTTTTGTTGTAGATTTTTTCACTACAGTGAAATGAGAAAATTTTTGTTGAATCGTAGGTTTAAAACTAATCGCTCGTGCTTTCATTTTGCGCTTCTTAGTATTCTTATGAGCTAACAAGTCAGATTTATCTGATGAAGCCTTCAATTCCACATTACAAATCTCGCAAACAACCAACGGCATTCCTGATTGTAAGTCTAGCAAAGCACTGCGTCGAGTAATTTTTGTGACCCATCGTTTCAAATCAGTATCATATTCCCAAAATTGAGAAAAATACCGGTTGTAGTCTAGAGTTATTATGCTTTTAGTGGTATGATAAAATATTTCACTAAATTATCTCTTCTTTAAATAAATTTGAGTATTCCACTTCTAAACTTTTTTTAGATTCCGTCTGATTCTCAGAAGAAGTGTCCATATAATTTTCAGCGTTCGTCGAGGTAATATTTTTATTTTTAAAACATATTTTGAAAATATCAAAAGTTGTAGAAATTAAGAATTTACCTATTGCTTTGAAATATTTTTGTATTCCCTTCGACATGGTGCTGGTACTGCTGTTTCTCATTAAATGGTAAATTAAATCGTAATCATAAACGCTATGCAGATGCAGTTCCAGTTAGGTCGATTTTTTTTTATTTCGGAATATATTTCTAAGTAAAAAATTTTACATTTTGGCATGTACGTATGGTACCTTCAGGTCAACATTTTTTTATTTTGGTATATACTTCAAGGTCAAAAATTTGTTCTATACAAAAATTACCAAAGCCAACAATTGTCATAAAATCCTCATTTTGACAATCAAAATCGGGATTAAAATTCTCGATGCAGAAATCGTGAAAATGACGATAAAATCGTCAATCTGGTAACGTTGCCTGCTGCCGCGGTACATATGTATGTGAGTTGCTCTCATACAATTCTCTCAATTCACAGACAATATACAACTAGATAAGAAAATCTCCATATAAATCCGGATCACTTTTTCAAAGCTTTTTAACTTTTTATTCAACCAAAGAAAGCTATCATTTTGCATAATACAGCAAGAGAGAGAGAGAGGGCTATTAGGTCGTTTTAATTTGACCGCTGTTTTTTGAGGTTTTTACATCTAGCTGTAAGTTGTCTCAGCTCAATGCCTCCAGGCTGGTCTCACATCGAACGCATACCCGATTTGGATTCAATGGTTTATTTGGTCAGGGAACCTACCTTGGAATTCCCTGCGTGAATATCAGGAATACCCTCCATTAAGCAGTTGCCTCCTTTACCCCCCCCCCCCCTCCTCAATCAAATTTTTTTCCACCTATCTTTTTCTCCCGAACACGATAAATACAACTAAAAAAGGAAATTGACCTACGGCCCTCCCATTCAAAGTTATTTCTTTTAAGAGTTTTTAGTCACCTTATACCGTAAATTCACGAAATACTATTTTGTTCAGTGTTGTTATGGTTAGTTTTTTATGAAAAATATAAAGTAAAGGGTGTCTCATAATGTTTTTCGTTTTTGAAACTTAAAAATAACAACAGAATTCAAATTCAAACTAGTTTTAATTACTGTAAAATCAAAGAACAGTTTTTGAATTTATATTTATGTGTAAATGCGTATCATTCGCTTCTTCACACTCATTTAGCCTGGAACTGAAATTTTCAATCAATCACTGGAGCATCACTCTTGTAAAAGCGTTGATTTCGTCTCTGATGTTATGCTTTAAAACATTCAAGTTGGGTGGTACTGCGTTGAAAGCTTTACTTTTTAAATAGCTCCATAGGAAGAAATCAGCAGGCGTCAAATCTTGACACCTCGATGGCCAGTTAATGTCTCCTCGGCGACTAATTACTCGTTCAAGGAATAAATCGTGACGAGCAACTAACTAGTCAATTGTAACGTGGGAAGTGGCTCCATTTTTTCTGGAAATGTGTTTCAGTTGTAGCCAATCTGAAAAAAAATCCGGATCATATTGAAATATCGGTCGGAATAACGGCCTGAACGCGACCACGGTATCTTCAAAAAAGTATGGGCCAATAATTCTTTGACTTGATATTGCAACCAACGACAACCCTTAGGCGAGTGTAGTGACTTCCGATGCAGTTCCAGTGGAGCATCGGAAGCACAATATCTACACTTTTGTTTATTCACGTGGTCGTTGATGTGAAAATTGGAATCATCAGAACCATATATTATTGAGGCCCTAAAACAATTTTTCAGTGTTCTACAGAATTCGATTAGTTTAGCAGGATTATCGGGCTTCATATCTAGCACAACATCAATTTTGTAGGGTGAAAATGTAAATCTTTCCGAATAATGCGATGAACCGTAGATTTGTTCAATTTTAGGGAAATTGTGCGCAAACGTAATGAATCGTCCACAGCAGAATGTCGAACGCGCTCGACATTCGTGCTCGTTCTTAATCTCCTTTTGTGCCCAGTTGATTTATCCAGAAGCGGTCCCGTGAAGCGATCCATCGCTGCTAAATTAAGCAAGCCAGCCAAGCGTTTTACACCTGTCATGTGTCTCCGCTAGCTGTCTTTGGCGCTTAACAGTAAAAACAAGAATGAAAACCATTCGGATACACCCTTTATTAAGCTACATTTGGCATTTGAATCGGAAAAATCTGGTCCTCCTCCGTTCTCGAGATAGGATTTTTTGAAAATGACGTTTCATCGTAAAATCACGAAATTTCTAACTCCCTCCTAGGGGTAGGGGGAAACGAAAAAATATGGGTGAGTTATTTTGGTCTTCTATACAAACTCTAAAATTTCCATCCAAACCGGACGTTATCAGTTCATATTCAACAAATAACTTTCATCGACTTTCATATGCCCAATGTGGTGTCACCGGCAATTAAGCGTCGGTTCGCCTATGATACCATGCGATGTCACCGGCCGTGAAAGTGTTATTATTTTTTTCTTCTCTTATACTTATGTCAACAACTTACCAGTATGAGGATTCATAATATCAGTTTGATAGTAAACTAAAAGTTCTTATAATCAAGTAATTGTAAAAAATTGTGTAAAATTGTAAAATTTCTAGTTTCGCTATTTATTACAAATGCGTGACTGAAAAAATCGTATGAAAACTGTAATTAAAAGACATCAAATATATTTTGCAACCGTTTATATCGAACTAAATTTCTGAAGGCGTTAAATTAAAATTAAATTTAAAATAAGTGAATTTTAAGAAGTTCCTGCTCCAAGCTCGCCGCTTTTGTGCTAAATTTGTGCAGTATAAGAACGTACTAAAATTTCTCTAAAATTTCATTCGGTGTACTTATCGTGTTTTAAGAATGCGGCATTATAAGCTTTATATAACTTACTTAAAATTATGTTTGTTACCAATTTCTAATCAGAGTTTTTGATTTTCTCAAAATGATTTTTTTTTCAGTCGATGTGTACATGTATAGTGCAAGTGTATAAAACTGAAGCATCGGCACATTCGCATTGGAAAAAGAAAAGCACTGGAGCTTTGTGTTTTATAAAAGACAGTTCAAAGAGATCCTATTTTATGCGAGTATATTGTCTTATTAAGAATGAAATGGTCTGGGAACATGAACTTTACGATAACATTAAAATTATTAGAGCGAGGCCGTATCTTTTAACATTTGAGGGACAGGTAAAAACCGAGAATTGTAAAATTAAACAAGCAAACAGAAAGACAAATAAATTTATTATTAATTAAAGGATGGTCACTTTGCTTTAAATTTTGCATCAGAAGAAGAGTGTGAAGCATTCTTTAAGGTTACTGATATTACTATAGAAAATCGTAACAAAAAACGGCAAGGTAAATATATAATGATTTTATTCTATTTATTCAATGAAAAAAACTATATGATTTTCGTAGAACGGAAAAATCGCCCTAAATCACAAGTTGCCCCGGCAATACCATCTTTGCAACCAATCGAAAATGAGGATTCGTCGAAAGTTATTCTCCGAAATCACCCAAAAATAGCAGCCATTCATATAACACCAAATATTACTCCATCCAAACCTAAAGGCAATTTGTTATCATCATTAGCTCCAAGAGAAAAAAAGCGCGGCCAACGTCGGTATACAAAAGCAGATATTAGTACGCCTATGGATTTTAAACATATTAGTCATGTTGGATGGGATGCTCAAAAGGGCTTTGATCTTACTGGGAATGAAGATGATGAAATGCTCAAGCATTTCTTTACAAAAGCTGGCGTATCAGAGCAGCAAGTAAGGGACATTATTTCATATACATATATTATTATAAGTACGAATTTTGATTCTTCTAGTTGAATGATAGAGACACTAGGGCATTTATTTACGATTTTATTCAAAGTAATAATGTTCTTGCATCTGTAAAGTCGGAACAAGTTGAAAAGCCAAGAGCTCCTGCACCACCACCTGTTCCTTCTAGGCAGCAACAAGTAAATAATTTATACCTCATACTGACATTAAAGTCATTAAATTTTTTTTTTTATATATTTACAGGCTCAAAATGGAACTCAAAGAACTGCACCACCACCGCCACCACCTCCTACAAGGCAACCGCCACCTCCACTTCCTGCGACAACGCCTCCTACAAGAGGCCCTCCGCCCAGTAGACCACCACCTATTAATATAAATAATTCGCCACCACAGGCGGTAATTTTGTTCGAAAAAAACAATCAGACATTCGTGTTTTACACTCATTCAATTTTAGCCACCTATTCCGCCACCGCCACCCCCTCCACCACCACCACCTCAGCCGACGTTGGCACCTCCTCCTCCGCCGATGCCACAAGAACCCTTGGTTAATAACGAAATCAAGCCATCTTTATCAGCTTTACCAATTATAAATGATTCTCGAAGTGCACTTATGGATAGTATTAGGAAGGGGACCATATTACGAGTAAGTATTCTAAATTTTTACGTAATCATAACAAATAATTTTATTAACAAACTTTGCAATTTTAAAGAAAGTGGATCCTACAGCTCTTAGTACGGGCAGTGGTGATTCTAGGAGTGATTTAATGTCTGAAATTCGACATGGGTTTGAATTACGACCAGCTTCGACTCGAGAACTGCCATCTGTATCAAACAGAACTAGCGATAGCGGGGGTGGAACTGATGCTCTAGCAGATGCACTTCGTCGTGCACTACAGGACCGTGGAAGAGTTATCCATTCGTCCGATGATGATTCCGATGATAGTTCTGATAATGACGGGGAATGGGAAGACTAAATCAAATATTTTGAGAGATCTTATTCCATTACATTTAACAAATTATAAACTAATCCAAACTACTACATAGAAACAAGACTAAGTTAACGGTTAATTAAGTTATTTTCTTTGCTCGGAATATTGTTTTTTTTTTCAATGTACTTGACAGTGTTTAGAAATATCCTAGTTTTTATTTTAGCTTACTTATTTCACTTTGTAATTTCAATACTTGAATGCATCCTAGGCTCGAAGGAGTTAAGTTCATTTAACTTTTATATGGAAGCATTGGCCTCTCTCTTAAGTCAAAGAATCAAGTGCATATACCTTGCACGTTTTGTACACTACCAAGAACGTAGAACCAGAAAGAACTCACTTTCTCTATTAGTTTTAAGTTGCCCAAACTTTCAGTAGCTATGTAACAAAACGAGGGAAGAAAAGAAACGAACCTCTTCTTCATATGGATGTTCCATTTGTGTTGTCTTAGTATTAGAACTCCAGAAGTGAAAATTCCCTAATTTTTTTGTCTGGGATATGAATACGAATTGCTGCGACATCGTTCTTTACTACTACTTACTACATAGATGGATTCTTTGATTCAATAGCAGCATCAGTTTCGAAATTGAAGTCAAAATAAGACTGTGGGTGCTTCTTAATTTAATGGTGGTCGAATTTGTTGTCGAAGCCAACGTGCGGATGATTAGATATTTGTTACTTGAAACCAGAGTAAGGAAACGCACACGAATGACTCATGAGTAGTTTACGACTCACGTGCGCGTTCCATTTTGAAAAACTCACGTGGGCGTGCGTGAGCTGTTGTCATTGTTATTAACGCACGCGCCCATGAGTGAGTAATTCAAGATAAGAAAGCGCACACTCGCGTGCGCACACAAAATTTATCACTCCTCATTACTCACGAGTGAGTAATTCAATATAAGGAAGCGCACACCAAATTTCTCACTGCTCATTACTCAGAAGTGAGTAATTCAAGGGAAGAAAGCACTCACTCGTGAATAAAGATTTTAATATTAATTATACAAGTTTTCTACGTAATGTAGGTATTTCATAAATAAACTTGCCACAAGTTGGAGATGAGCAATGAGAAATGTCGTGTGCGTTTTCTTTCCTTGAATTACTCACTCGTGAGTAATGAGCAGTGAGAGATTTCGTGTGCGCACGCGAGTGTGCGCTTTCTGGTTCAAAACTTTTATCGCTAATTTCTCACTCTTCTTGTCTTGCCTTCAGCTAAAATTTGTCACATTTACACATCTTGGATGAAAATACACTTTTAAAACTTTTTATAACACAAAATCAATACGGCGGCTCCAAAATGGTGGACCGATTTTATCACTCATGGTCATATTTTAATAAAAATCGATATCTGTGGGATTTTAGGGGTTGCAGATTACGCATTTGTTTGGTTTTAACTTCACTTCGTAGTTTCGAACTAGTAGCCGAAGGGTTATTCCCAAGCCGAAAGAAACCCTACACCCGGATTACAAATTTTGAATAAAACAATACCCAACAGATTTCATTAGGGTGTAATAAGAATGTAAATGATTCTTTTGAATTGAGCTATGAAATTTCAAATACACATTATTAAATTTGAAAGCCCAGTTTAATTAATTTTCAAATAAATTTATCCATTAAACGATTGTAAATTTGGAAACATTTCTTACAGTTTGTTTTATTTACTAATTCTGTTGAACATCCCACTGGATTGCTCCGAAAACTGTGCTATCCAACATTGTACCACACTTCGTACATTTAAATTCGCTCGAATTCTTTATCATACTTCGGTACTTCGTCGGTAAAACGTTCCTGCTGCGAAGTTTTCAAATTTCAAGCCCTAGACGATTTCATATCCTCTGAGGTGGAATGCTTAAGCAAAACTTCCTTTAATTTGCAACCCTATAAGTCCCACATGTCAATTATAAATCGAATCACGCAATAAATGGCAAAATTTTTCAGACATATTGCGCCCCATCTTTGAATTCTAAGTTTTGATCAAATATTCGTAATCCACGACTCCAAAAATTCTAAAATTAATTTTAAGTTGAATCGGGCCATAATGACAATATTCGGCAGGCTTCTTGATTTTATATTATAGAAAAATGATAAAAAAAATATATTGTCATGCAAGATCTATTTGTACGAAATTTTAGCTCAATGACTCAACGGGAAGTGGGGCAAATTAACATTACAAATTTTGAATCACGGTCACATGGTAGCTTCAAAGCTTCAAATTTCTTCCGTTCGAAGATCAAAGCTTTGAATCTTCGTTGCTCGAAAATCAACAGCCCTACTGTCAATAGTTATCTGCATGTGGAAGGCTAGCAGCAATATAATCGAACAAACTACGTACAGTAGTTTCGTAAGCTCCTGTAACACCACGACCACTTATCATTTTTCTGACAATAAGTCCGTTCACATACCAGATTTAGGTGAACACATTATAACATTTTCACCCAAAAGCACCCAGAAGCTGTTTACGTGCTCAGAGAATATACTGACGTCACAATTCCCCTTTTATAAAGTTTTAGGTAAGAATATAGAGAGAACAGGAAGTGTTGATACATATAAAATTTGTGTACATGAGGGTGGCTTTTTTTAGAGGTGCTTGAAGTAGGACCGAATGTATTGAAAAAATATACCTTATGAAAAATGTATGTTCAGATGCTTGATTTGTTACATTTGAAAGAGGTAAGAATCTCTTGATGTGCTTGGCGTATTGACAGCGACTAAAAGCATTTTCTGTGGGAGCAAGCGCAATATTTTCAAACATATCTTGTTGCCCCGCTTTCTATGTTGATTCATACTACACGCCTAAATTGAGCTTTCATTAAAGCGGATTCTAACACAACCAGAATTTGACTACGCTAAATTTAACTTATCACACTTCCTGTTCTTCTATATTCTAAGAGCTTGAGGCCAAATCCACCCAAGAGGAAACTTGTGTAACTACAAATACATATAAATGTAAATTTGAGAATTGTCAAAGTGATGATTGACACCAAATTGTGGCCATTTTTACTAATTAAATAAAACTAATATTACAACAGTGAAATTTATCGAATTTTCATTTAACACTTGGTACAACATGTTTATTGACAGTTTGTACTTTCGCTTTCTCCCAAGATCTCCCGGCAAACATTACGATTAGAGGTCAGATCGAAGTTTAAACTCGATCTCGAGCCGAAAACGAAGGAAAAGAAACGCTAATTCGTATTGAAATTACGAATCTATATCGATTCGTCTTCTCGGAACTTTTTCGAAGAGGTTTCAGGTATTGCTGCTATATATTAGGTTCATATGTATCGAGATTTCTTCGTACAAACTACTCGATTTCGAATTTGATAAACTACGCTTTGTGAAAACTACTCAACATATAAGCTGTGTTCTTTTGTGTCCGCAGAACAGAGCAGAACAAGAGATACACAAAAGAACGCCGCATACATTTTCATATAAAGATTTAAATGAAGCGAACAGTACAAATAGTTCGCTTCAATCGACAAAACATTTGTTCTGTCCAGTATATGGGAGTTCTAGAACAAGGTACACAAAACAACACAGCTATAATTGAAAATAAACAAGTAAACTATGAGACACGTTTAACATTTACCAAATGCTATACTATAGTTTTTTTTCGGCCGAATACATGCCGCTGGCACGCTTGCTTTGTCATGCACAATCTGAAAAAATCATGTACTAATAATTCTTTTGAAACATTTCGTAATATTTCGAGAAAGATTCGTAAAAACGAAAAATTCTCTGCAAGTTCTCTGAATCTGAGCCTGAACGCCATATTAATTTCTAAAACTGAAAATTTTTTGGATTGCTGCTCTGCGAGAACTTCTCGAAAATTCAAAAACCCGAGAAAATGTTTGCTGGGCTCCCTGCAAACATTATGATTCGAAAATGATTGGCGAGTAAACCGTAATCTCTTGCTAAAACTTCGATACCGAAAGGAAAACAGATAATGAGCGTAGTAAAAGGAATATGATTCTCGACTTTTCAACCGAATTGTCTTAGAGCTTAAAACGAACCGAAATTGATATTAAAAAAGAAGTAAATGCGAACAACTTGTTTGTATTAGTGGTGTTATATATTTCTTATATATTAAGAGACGCGAGGTATTCTCGTGTCTTAAGCAGCTCTCGCAAAGCGAATTTTTTTGGACAGTTAATTAGAGTGATGGAAATGGACATTATTGAGTTTTAAGTGAGAAATAAAGTCCGTGGACAAGATCAACTATTTTTGTTTTGAGCATTATCAGTAGACATCGGATTATATGCACTATCAAAATGCTCAAATACATACGAGTTAAATCTAGAAAACAATTTCAACCAACAGTAGTAGTAATATTTAAAAATGAACAAAACACACAAGAATTAGAAAATAATTATAGTTTTTATGACAGTATATTACAATATACTTTTCTAAAATTTCAATTTAAAATTTGTGACGTATGTGACTTAAATATAATTTGTATAACGAAAATGATTCTTTGTCTACCGACGTAAGAGTACAAAATTTAAAATTTAACCTCGACCTCAGTATAACTTGAGCCTTGCAATGTTTTGCAACTCACAATACGAACTTTGACAACTTCTGTATGATAGCAGTTAATTGGGCTGTTGGCTTGAAAATTTAAATCATTTTGTAATGGTTTAATACAGCAGGAATAACTTTTGACGCTAAATATGATTCCCAAAATTGTTTTTAAAAAATTTATCATACACTTTTTTCCGTAAACAATGTTGGCGTCGAATGATAATAAAAATTAGCTGTCAAAGCTGACAAAATTACAACAGAGTAGAAAGTAGACCTACTCGAGTTCTAACTCAACCTGGTCGGCTTCACCAACTTTGCCGTTGGGAGCTAGATAACCTGATCTCATATATTCTACAGAACTGTCAAAGTTGGTGGGGCCGATCAGATTGGAAAAGCCAGCAATGTGTTTCACGTTTTAATGTAAGCATTTATTTGCTTAATTGCATCAAAACCAGGATTTTTATTTTAGAGATTTACCGAAAATGAGTCCGGAAGTGCATGGATTAGATCCACCATTTTTTTCTATGATTACAACAATGGAGAACAATCTTACTACAAGATATTATATTATTATTATATATAGAATTTAATATATCAGATCAAAAGCGATATACATTTCTGAGTATATTTCTTTTTGAATGATTCAAATCCGTCAAAAAATGACGAAGTTATTGAAGTTTAAAAAAACGGAAATTGAAAACGGCCGCGGCTCGCGAATCTGGTGATGACGTCATGGTACACAACACGCACGATCTGCACAATATAATATTTATAAGATGACATTTTATGAAATAAATCCAAAACAAATCCAATCCAGAGCGCTTTTTATTACGGCGGCCGGCGCAGCGACTACACTCGCGCTGCGCTAGACCGCGAATTGTCTTGTGTATCGTGACGACATCAGCGGATCGTTCATTTTAGAGTGCGTTTTTGAGAATGCGGCACTAAAATCGCTATAACTTCGTCGTTTTTATCCGATTTCAATAATTCTTTCACTGAATTAATTGTTTTTTTGTGACTATGATTCTGCATAATTAACTAAAATAGTCGTTGTTCCTCATTGAATTATAAAGAGGAAGGCTATTGGTTTCTAGCTTCTCAAACACGTTGGATATTTCATATCTTTGTCGCCTATCTAACGCATTTGAATTCGATAAACTAAACGAGAAAGTACTATAATATGCAATAACGTTGCAAAACTACAGTTTCCTGCAATTGCATATGCATATAATCCGATGTCTAATTATCAGTGATGAGTCATTTAAATCTTACTCAGAGAAACGAAAGAAATTCGAGGCATAAACGCATGCTGTCTCATTTCATTGAAATCTCGGGCAAAAAACGGAATTGTCGTGCTGTGCTCTTCATTTTCCTCGCATTCGTAAAAGAATCTTGGGAAAAATTCGAAATTCTTATTTGTTGATTAAATTCGAGATTACTTCGAGAAACTGAGTTCTTCGCTAAAACGTTTGTAGAGTTAGAACATATAACTAAAGGAAGTGCAATAAGCCCAAAAAATTGTTGCATTTCCCGCTATTTGGTGGGATCCTGAAAAACGCCAACCCGGGATTATTTCGGAGATTATTGCAACTGCATCGCATAGCTGAATTCATTGTTGAAATATTTTCCCGTTTATTAACTTCGGCTATAGATGGCAATTGACTATGCGTTTTATTATCTTTGTATCTGGTGTCAATAGAATATCTGGATAGAGTTTCATTCGCTCTGGAAGTCCAAGGTTTAATCGCTAAATTATCACTTCGAGTATGTTTATTTAAAATTAACATAATTAACGGAACAATTTATTAATGTTTTTTAATTAAATTGACATTAGCAAGTTAACTTGGTTAAACTGAGTTAAATTCTTCTTGCGTTTCCATCCCTTCGCTCAAAACCCGAGTTTCCCTCACACAGATAGGGGTTTTACACGATATTTCGCTTCATTTAGTTATATGTCTTAAGGTCCAAGAACACACAAAGTTGTTCATGTACTTTCGAAATTTAAAAGTAACATGTTTACCCACAAAAAAACCCAAGATCAAATTCACCCGAGAAGTACGCAAACAGACCTAATGTGTATAATTTGATAAATTTGATAAATCCAAGCCGCCTAATGGGCAAAATCTTGTTTTCCCAACCAGTATTGAAAAGAAAGATTTGTCTGATTTAGCTTATACTGTAATATGGGAAAACAATAATCCAGATTTAAGGTGTTATGCATTTTAACATCGCACAACTTTCTTACTAAAGTTGCATTATACTCACACAGTCTCTTCCAGATCAATTCAAATGATCCTGCTTGCATTTCAATGAAAATGGTTTTTCTTTGCCCTATCATTTTACGATTGAAGTAATGAGTCCAAATCTTACCGTAACAAAGGGAACAAAAAAAAACTTTCTGTAATCCGCTTGAGCTGAATTATCAATACGATTATGTTTGTGAACATTTTTTAATATTCCAGGAACAGTAACTGAATGCTTGGAGGATTTTCTCAAATTTATTTTATTATTTAGAATCAAAATGAACCATTGGTTAATTGGAAAATTTTAATATTCTTCAAGGTCTTCTTCATTTACGCTAATGGCATTCTAGATTTTTCTTTATTTTCACACGAAGTTCAGCCTCATTTAATTCCTACTGATTATCTAGAAACTGTTTCTTATTAAAACTGTATAATACAATTTTTCTATTTACTGTAACACGAATACTCTCACAAAACTTTTGCGGATGTGGATAAGTTATTAGTAAATCACAATTTAAATTCGTATCAACATTTCTTCCATCTATTAGCTCTCAAAACTTTTTAAGCACTCTTCGCGTGTTTAAACTGCTCAAACATTATTAACATGTAAGCAAGAAAAATACTAACATCAATATGCCCTTTTTATGCCCTGCATGGCTTGTATGAATCTATATTTTTCCATTTATGAAATACATGTTTACAGAAAAGCAGTTAAACATTAATTCCCATAATAATGACAAATATATTGTTTCAGGAAATTATTTAACTTTGATTAAGGTATAATAATCTTGATACATTTGCTGATTTAATAGTTAAGATTCAATACATATATTTTCATAGTTGTTTCAAATTAGAGTTGTTCATTAGTTAAATGCATTTGTGCTTGAGAATGTAAACGTAAACGTAGAGAGACAGAGCTTACGCTATATATACTATGACTATATTGTTTGATTGAGTGTTACATATTAATTGCAGAATATGTATGACAAACTTCGTTGATGACAAGAGAAATTAATTATTATTATTATTTTATAATTCGCATAGACCATAAATAATATGATATATATATATATAATATGATAAAAGTAGCTCACTTAAGTCTAGTTACACACTCCTATTAAAATGAAGAAATTCTACTTTAATTGGGATAAAATTGTGCCAAATCAACTTTTTCGAAACTGTGCCTATTGTATTAAGGCTGCGTATTTAAAATTATAAAATAATCCAAAATTTATAGTATTTATGTAGTTTTAAGCTAAATAACACAAAAACAAACAACTTAACATTAAAAATATTAGGTATATTCCACATAAATTATTTTATATAGAATCTGTATATACACGTTAATTTAAAAGGAATATTTTGTTAAATAATGGAAAATGTAAATAAATAAAGGTTGTAACACTGTTTATGTACGGCGAAACATGTCGACTTTTTATACAGTTATTTTTTAGGAGAACTACCGTTCATTTGAGAGCTCAGTCTTATTAATTATTATACCATAGTTTATAAATGTTTCATTCCTTGAGTTTGTCTGTATTGATAGGCACTCTTTTGGCATAACACGCGTAAGAAGATTAATATTCAACAATGATTTTTTTAGATTCCCAAAACACGATTATATAGCACGCGAATTGTTAAGCAGCCATACCAAAGGAATTAAACTATAGTAAATATGTACACAAATCATAAGCATAAAGTGAAAATGAGAAAAAATTAAAAAATATTTCCACCAAATCCCGAAGCTAGCAAAAGTTTTCTACATAAATCTCAGGACTATAAAATTGAGAAATTTGACTAGGTTGATACGTTGGTGAATATCATGGATATCCCCCTCCACGTGCCTTGTTTTTTTCTTTTTCGTGATACATAAAAAATAAATGTCCATTATCAAATTTGTAGAGTATGTTAATACCTGCAATGTCATTTTTTTAGACAAAATTTACTACTTTAGGCGCGCCACAATGTGAGGGGGTCAGAAAGTAAGAAATTAAGAGGCTTTAGAGGAAATTATTAAAACACAATATAAATAAATAAAACGGCAGAATTATGAATTACACGCATTGAATTTATTAGCAAATACATGTTTTTGTGTTGTAGAAGATGAAAATGAATGGAGGTCCGTTTTTAATATTTATATTTTTCTTCGTTTCGATGATGCTGACTCACAGTCTTCCTGCTGGGAATACTCATAGAATAATGGAGATTTTTCAACCACATGAGATTATTCTTCAATGGTCGAATCATCCTCATCATCGTCGGTGAGCAGGATGTCGACGTTGTTGCATATTTTTCCACTGCAATTGAGGCAAATAATGAAACAAGCAATCCCGACTTTTTTGCACCCACAGGCAACTTCGCATTTTTCCTTGCACAATATGAGCTTTAAAAGCTCAACCGGTTCAAGTTTCAAACACGTACGCCCGCTCTAAAACTTTCGAGACAGCTGACTGGAATGCTACGAAAAGGAGCAGATGTTCCGCTACGACGAGTATCAATATATAAAAATCCAGTGTCACTGTGTTTGTACACGCTAATCTCTGAAACCGCCCAACCGATTTCAATGAAATTTTGTGAATGTGTTTGGTTGGTTCCAGCTTGAGAGATAGGATAGTTTTGGACAGGATAGATGGCGCTATTGTCGAGACGTAAAAAACTTCCTGCAACGCGTAGATGTGGAAAGCTGAAATTTTGTACACGCGTTTTCATAAAAATTGAAAATACATGTTCAAAAATGGACTAAATCGGCCAACTCTTTCATAGGGTTGCCATACATATATTTGGACACTGTCTGATAACGAGAGCTGAAATTTGGTACGCGGTGTTTTCATAGTAGTAAAAAACAGACTAAATCCTTCTTGATGTTGCCATACAAAATTTTGGTGTCTCACTATATATTTGGAAACTGTCTGAGAGCGCGTCGACGTGGATAGCTCAACTTGTATGCACGGCCGGCGTTTTAAAAAAAATATATAAATTTGGGTTTAAAATGGGACAAATCGGGCAACTATTTCGTAGGGTTGCCATATAAAAATTTCTTTTTTTAACTATATATTTGGGCACTGTCTGGGAACGGGTTGACGTGGAGAACTAAAATTTGGATACATGGTGTAAATAAAAATACAAAAATGGTCGAAATCGGACGACCCCTTCTTGATGTTGCCATACAAAACGTTAGTTTTTCACTATATATTTGGACACTGCTTCATGCATCGAAATAAAGAGCTGACATTTTGTACACGAGCCGTTTTTAAAAAGTGTAAATTAAGTTCAAATATGGGACGAATTGGGCAACTGCTTCGTATGGTTGCCATACAAAAAATTTGGTGCGTACTGTTTCCATAGCAATGGTAAATAAAATTTTAAAAATGGACTAAATCGGGTTATCTTTTCTTGGTGTTGCCATACAAAACAATGGTTTTTCACTATATGCTTGGAAGCTGCCTGAGAAGGCGTCGAGGTGAAGCTCATATTTTGTACACGGCGTTTTGATAAAAATTGCAAATACAGGTTCAAAAGTGGAGTGGTGTTACTATACAAAACTTTAGTTTTTCACTATATATTTGGACACTGCCTACCACATCGACGTAGAGAGCTGAAATGTTGTACATAGGCATTTTTTAAAGAAAGGGAAATTTAAGTTCGAAAATGGGAGCCATCGGGAGCAACTCCTTCGTAGGGTTGCCATACAAAAATGTCGTGTTTTACTAAATATTTGGCACAGCTTGAGGAATGGCGACGTAGAGAGAAACACTCTCCCACACATATGAATGTATGCACGAACGCGCGCACGCATACACAGAGTGAAACCCTAGAGTACCCAATCGGGCGATCGAGTCAGATAATAGCTTAGATATTATGCATCTACGACCACCCCACCCCACCCATTTAGGTAACTATATTATCGCCGGGCAGCGCTGACGGTCTTCTTCTAGTACAATATAAATATTAAGAACGGATCTCCATTCACTGTCATCTTGTACAACACAAAACATGTATTTGCTAATAAATTTCGTGCGTGTGATTCATAATTTTGCTGTTCTATTTATTTATATTGTACTTTAATAATTTCCTCTACAGTCTCTTAATTTCTTACCTTCTCGTCCGATATCTCAACAACGATCAACGCTAAGTGAAAAAAACCTAAGTTATACAGCGTAAAGAAGTATATTTCGTATCATGACGGAGAGCCGAGTTATCGCAACAAATAAAAATTACCCCTTTTTCAGATGGCGGAGAAAGCTCATAGGAAATCATGTACCATGCTTACATGCAGGGTTGAACCATGGTTGAACTCAGGTTCAAGTCCATGTATACGCGGCTCGAGTTGAAATTCGGTCGACTCGACAACGCTTGGCTGGCATAGTCGAGTCGAAATGGTGTCCTATAAACGCGGATTGAGTAGTCGAGTTGGCAGGCAGCTAACAGTTGTGATTTATTTTGTTTGCTCTTTACTCGAAAGTTTTGTTAGATTGTATATTTATTGTGAGTTTAAACAAAATTTATAACTTTTTTATAACTTCATCACAAAAAAATCAAAAAATATGATAAATAAGATGTTATATTGAACTATCATATCAACTATATTTGAACATTCTCAACTCAATCTCTCAATCCTGCGTGCTGAAAAACACGAGTCGAAAACTCAACTCAATCTCGACTCAAACTATCAACTCTGAATGTTAGCATGGTATTGGTCGACGATTTCAAGTTGAGCTTTTCTAAAGCCTCCTTCCCCATACACAATATCTAAAAATCAACCTCCTCGGTTTACTTACATTTTCAAAAGTCTATAATGACTGTACTATGCCCCGTATGTCGAGAAAAATTCAGTATTATAATAAAATTTCACAGCCTGCCTGCTGTTTAAATTTAGGCAGACTGATAAGGCGCTGGCTAATCGTTGTTTTTTTCTTGGCCCACGCCTTATGAAGGGCACAATTTTTATACCCTAGATGAAATCTATAGGGTATACTAACTTTGTCATTCCGTTTGTAACGCACAGAAATAATGACAGTAGAGCAAAATGTCCGTCCGTCCGTCCGTGCGCACGATAACTCGAGAACGCGAAAGAACTTAGAAAGCTGAAATTCTGTACACGGACATCGAGCAACTCCTTCGTGGGGTTGCCATACAATAATTTCGTTTTCCACGATATATTTGGACATTACCTGAGAACACGTCGACATAGAAAGCTGAAATTTGGTACATTGTGTTTTCTTAGTAATAGCAAATAAAATATCAAAAATGGACTAAATCGGGCAACCCCTTCTTGGTGTTGCCATATAAAAATTTAGGTTTTTTACATATACTTTGAAAACGATCAGTCCTAGAAATTTTTATTGTACTAAAAACTTCTTCAGAATAAGAAATCCTATAAAATTGGTTATAATTTTTTCTGTCCGACGAAGCGTTCTAGAAATATATGCGAAAAACCAATGCAAAAAATCAAAATTTCTCAAATGGGTGACCATACGAAATTTCATACGTGCATTCGTCTAGGGTATCATAAGAATTGGTCTTAGACCAATTCTAGCTTTTTCACTTGTTAATAATACAAATAAAATCGTGATCCAGACAATGACTAAGAATTATTTTTTTTAGCACCATATCGCACGATTGTGCCTGACGTAGTTCTACTACTCTCACTGCAAACTTCTCCGTTAGCGATTTTTCTCGATTCTTTTTTTTATGCGTTTTGCTTTTATTTCCTCTGCACTGCACTCCTTTTCTTCAAGTTCATCGATTCCTCCGGGTTTTCCGTGTTTCATGTTTGACAGAGAAAATAAATGTCTGATGAGCACTTGATATCTGTAGAGGCAGGCAGCCAGCGAATTAAAATTAGTGCAATGAAGATCTGCTTTGCTGCGACTGTAACAAGCGTGATATTTATTTGTTTCTGTAACGACAAGTGAAAATAAATCATCTCCTATAAACAAATTCGCGAAGTCCTCTACTTTTTCAGTACTTCTTGGTAAGATTGTTGGCCTGATGAGCATTGAAAACAGTCATTATTCCTGGGTGAATCAAAATCTGACCAGATGAGATTGATAATTTTGATCGGTTTCTTCGGAATCACTTAATAAATGTATTATCGGTGGATTACGTTGCATATGTAGAGAAGAATCATATGTTTCACTATCCTCACAGCCACTATGAATACCAGATAAAGTATGCGCATTCTGTTCTTTAAAAAAAAGTCTCATGTTTCCTTTTCCGTGATAAATATATTTTTTTAAATATTTAAATGCAAAACTGCAAGAACACATGAGTTTGGAACGATGAAATTTCACGTTCACAATTTCCGTTGTACCAACAACAAAGTATTTGAACTGAATATGACGTAAATAATAAAATATAAGTGCGACAATAGTTGTTCACCAAATAAGATCCTCATCAGATAATATGTACATTTACCTCAATATTTTGAAAAATATCATAGTGCTCCTCCACACTGTACTGGGTTAAAAACCCCGCGCTTCAGCGGAGAAATTCTGATACGGGACAAGTGCGGGTTGAGAAACCATGTACCTGGGTGAAACTTTGTCCATGGCGTTTCATCATAATGTTTGATTGGGCAATATAAGACACGTGAGTGTTTCGTTTCCTGTAGCAGTCTTCAACATGGAATTGCATGTGTAGCCTAACAAGGTATGGTGAAAGCACAAATATAGACTTGTACTGCAAAGCGCGCTGCTATGCTCTCACCCTAATGTGGCCAGGCTAGTCATAGGTATGTACATTTCAATTATTAGTGCTGCAAATTGTTTCTTTTTCAAACTTTTATTTATTTATTATTCTTTTATTGCATTCATATTTTTGTAAGAACGTTAGAGAACCTGAAATATTAATAGGCTTCCAAATGACTTCATAACATATCCTGATGGGATCCCTCCAGCCATTTTTAAGTCTTGCTGCCACTCCCTGGCAGCTTCACTGAGAATTATTTTCCAAAAATCGCTCGATAGTGGTTGTTTCCCTCAGCTTTAGAAAAACTCTTCTATCATACCTATCCACACAAAAAGTAGTAAAAATGAAATTTTAACTATGGGCCTATTGCAAAATTATCTTGTATGCCCAAATTATTCGAATGTATCATGGCTTTATTTCGGGCAGATCTATGACAACTAACTTTTTGGAATTTGTCTCGGATACTATTGGCGGGCTTACAAAAAGCAGCCAGACGGATTGTATATGTACAGAGCTTAGTAAAGCGTTCGACAAGTTATATCACTCCGTGATACGGCTTATAATGGAAACGTATGGGTTTCCACCAACATTTTTTTAATTGACGGAATCTTATAGATAAAAGAATATACCAAATCTATTTCCTATTTCCGCCATTCCATCTCTAGAGGCTTGAAGGCTTCGTCTGGCGTACCTCAAGATAGTCGCTTCGACCCGTTGTTCTTAATTCTATCTATTGATGACATTATCGCTGTTGTGAGGCACTGCAGTCTTGATTTATGCTGACGACGCTTTTCGCTCAGATTGAACGATTGTGAACATGTACAGGGTGAGCTTCACAAATTTTACGTTTGGTGCCAAAACAATAATTTGGCTCTCAATATCGACAAATGTGCGGTTATGACTTTCCACAGGAAGGATCATGTGTTCTCGGATTCCTCAATTCGCCGTGTGGGTTCGGTCTGTGACTGCGGTGTCAAATGTGACCATAGATTGAATTTTATATCCGACATAAACTACAAGTCTCAATCAGTATTTCTATGCTGGATTTTATAAAACGTTGGTCTTCAAAGTTTTCGAATCCCACCACGAAATTGCATTTATACACTTGCTTTATGAGAGCTCTTCTTGAATACGCTAGGCAGGCCTGGTCTCCATTTTACGGTACACACATGACTGCATCGAGTCTGTTCATCGGAGCTTCCTACGCTTCGCTCCTAGGCACCTACCCTAGAATAATTCACTGATTCTTCCACCTTATGAGGATCGCTTGAAGCTTTTAAACTAGCAGTCGCTTGAAAAGCGTCGCATGGTTGCCAATGTAACTTTAAGGCTGAATGGCAGAAAATAAGCTCTCGATTCCGAGCTTCCATTTAACTATGTAGTAGTAGCATGAGCTTTCGTACAAAGCTTTCGATTTAGTGCCACACGCAGAAGCAGTACTCGCTGTATATAAGTATCTTGACAGTACATAATCAATGCTGTATTGACATGGCAAACATTTTTTCTCCTTTAGTTTTTCTAGGAAACATGTCTGCCATATTCAAACCGAAGCGTATTGTTTTATTGTTGTTCGGAATTCAATTGAACTGTTTTTGTAATTTTATTATTGCTTTCCATACAGCCTTTGGGATTTTTATATAACATCCGCTGTCTTCTATGTATGTAATGTATAGGCACAATGGTTCAAACAAGTTGTATTGGAGTTCGCAAATGGGCCGAATCGGGCAACTCCTTCGTAATCACTTAATCACTATTCAAAATGATGAACATACATATATCCATATAGAATGTACCCAATTGATAACTTCAATTATTTGCCGAATACATCAAGAGCGACAAAAACCGAGTATTAGCATGGATTACAAAACAAATTCCCAATCTCAACCAAATATGTAATAAAAAAGTGAAAAGAGAAAAAAAATTCCAAAAAATTTTCCCTTGGTTTATATTCTAAATAAATATCTTTCGTCTCTTTTTAACTAAACCATAAACAAAAAATATTAACAAATATTTCCCCTTTTCTCTCATTGCAATCCTAATCCACTCCAACAACAAAGTTACACACAGCTAGCAGTAGACGTGCTGCTCTTGCGCTATGACGCGCCGCAAATATATATAATGTACATACAGGTTAGATACTCATTTTTAGACACATAAGATAAATTTGTTGGCCTTTTTTTACTGGAGCCTATCGCCATCTCGGAAAGCTTTTGAGAATTAAAATGAATAAAAACCAATTTTATCATTCAATTTTTATCACGATAGAGGTTTACAAAATGATTTTTATAAAATAAACTACTTTCGGGATTAATCCAGTTTTTGGGCCACAGAATAGAATCACCTCAGTCTTCATTATCGTGTTAAAATAATCGTATAGCAACATATTTTATGCAAGTTACAAGAGTCCCAATCTTAATGTTATGAAAGTAATTATAACATGAAAAATATTAACAAATTTGAAAAAACCGCTCCACCAGCATTTACAAATATGTTTGGAAAACCTATGTACGAAAAATAATAAAAATTGGTGTGTACATGAAAAAGTTATTCGGGGGGAGAGGAAAATAACACTGTTTTTTGTTTTTGATTTTTTTAAAAAAACTCACAATCTTTTTCAAAAATCTAAGCCCAGTATCATTTGAACTTAAGAGTTTCTAATATTTTGCCGAAGGTTTCAAATCAATATCATAAAAACTGTGGAAAATAAATCGGGGGAACAGAATGCTTACAAATTTATTCAGCCTTAAACACGAATGTTGATTCTCCGCTGCTACTTAGTAAAATCTCTTTCTGCAATAGTGGGCACAATTTGAGAAGGCTACCTCTGTTGCATGTTGACTCCCCAAGATCCAACTTTAGCCTGTATGAACCCATCAATCGCATGTGCATTGCTGTTAATATTAAGGCTGAGCATTTTGTCGTTGACGATTCCAAGCAAGTTTTAAAAAAAACGTCTATATAATACTTAGTTTTCCGTTTCTTTGTCGTATTGCATGTCATTTTATCCGGTTTTTAGTTTATGTTTAGTTTAACATAATAATACTAACACCGAATAAGTAAGGAAAGCATGTATTGTTCACCGTTTATTTATAAACGTGTCCATGCAGCGCGCTTGTGTTAAGCTGGTTCTGATAGTAAAAAAAAACATAAACTGTCTTCATTTTACAATAATATTTGTATTCGAAATTTCCTATTTCACAAAATTACAAATTTGTACTTGTAGATCACAATTACAAATTTGTAGTATGAATTTCTATTTCACAAAGTACAAATAATTATGTGATACGTAGCAGAAAAATTGTAGATAAACAACTTTGTTTGTCACAATTTTGTAGATGTGCGGTTTCACAAGATTTGTAGCTGAGTTGTAAACTAAAAGTGTTTTTTCACAAATTTGTGAATATCAAAACAAAATGAGCAATTGCAAAATAAAATGGTGCTTGCTTCTCTAATAAGAGATAAAAAGAACATATTGTTTCGAAAATTTTCAACGCCTTAACACATGAAGCAAAAATTAGCGAGTGGAAAAACTCTCAGGACATTCTTAAAGAAAAAGAAGAGAAATACTTTCGTGATGCTGTGTGGCGAAAAATGAACAATGGTAAGTTTTTCCTTTAATAACAATAGTTAACTAGTTAACTTTAGATAACAGTAAATAGTGCAAAGAAAACAGGTGGCACTAAGTGTCTTTTCACAGACCTCGATAATATCATAATTGATATTATTGGCAAGGAATTATTTAGGAATCATCTCCCACTCTTTCCTCTTGTCAGTCAATACTTCAAAGCTTTGAAGAAAATCACTGCTGTTATGTCTTCGACGCATCTAGGACATTTTCTTATTGAAATCAATGTTAACAACTTAAGTAAAAAAGATTGTAGAAAATTACACAGCACCGATCACTTGTGAAATATTCTCGTATACTGTACACAACTCCAATCTGTTTAGAGAAATCAAGAAGAAAGTTCAATTTCTACAAATTTGTAGCTTGCGAATTACAACTACAAATAACTTTTAGTGAAACGAAAAATGAAAATTCCTAAAAATTTCACCTTGTAGAATACAACTACAATTTTGTAATAGAGAACTTTCGTGAAGCTAAAAATATCATTTTTGTTAAAAATCACTTATATATTACAATTTGTAAGTTCGTGAAATAGGCCACTGATTTCAATCTTATATCGTTCTTCGAAGAGTCGCGCCATTAGAAATATTTGCCTTTGTCGATAATTTCTGCTTTTAATTCCCGAATACTTTTTGTTTCTCGTATTTACGAACGCATCCATATTCGGACGAGTAGTAGTTTCTCTACTCGATTGATCGATTATACAGTGTTGCATTTATGTTAAGCATAGGATTTTTTCACACAAAAAAAAAACCTAACAATTGATAGGGGCCGATATTCCATCCATTATATTTTAAACAACTTTAAACATCTCGTTTTGTAGCTAAAATTTCAATTAAAACTAAATTGCTAAGTGTTTTTTTAGTACTTTTATTTGTAATCTGGAATTGAATAGGGAACGCATTTTCAAAAGTCAGGATGATGCCATGCGATTTTCCCTCTTAAACATCCTGTTACAAGAAGAGGATATCGCGGACTAAATTTCGTGCTTACCACTATGTCCGAATGGCAATCAATGTGCTTAAATTGCTTAAGTTGTTGAGATTGACCCCGTAACGAGCACAGTGCAGTGGGTAAATCAGAACATTCTTTTGTAAAAGATAACAAACGCACTCCAAATCCATATGGGGAACAAATTATTCGACCATCAGCTGAAAATGAAGGTTCCTTAATGAATCCTTTCCCTTTATTTGGTTCCTCTATATAGTAAAGTAATCGCTGTACGTTTTGATAAATTTGACGATTATAGAGTGACATATTGAACGGTCGGTCACTGATGTTATCACGAACAGAGGTGCCTTCTAGCACAGCTGTTGCAATATTCCAGTCTGGTGTGTTTCTGTTGGGGGGCACAGCAATAACACCACTGCTTATCGCGTAAACATAAGCATAAGCATTAGTACTAGCTGTTCGAGGTCCTCGAAGCGTACGACAAGCGCGATCTTGTACTGTAACTTCTGCTGCCCAGATATCTGGCACAAAAGCTTCACTTCGATTGTTACCTCCTCCACCTCTATTGGTATCACTTGTACCAGCGGTATTCGATGTTTCTTCAAAATTACTGGTGCTGTAATTACCATTTGTTGTTACACCCGAAAAGCTATTAGAAGATAATTCTTCTGAGTCACTGTGTTTGCGTTTTTTGCTAAATTCACTAATTGAATCCCTCGTATTTGGAAGGTCTCGATCCTCTTCTTTTTCCTGGATGTCATGTATACAGCTCCATTCAGACCCTTCGTCATAGCTTATATTACGACTTAAGGCACACCAGCCTTGAGGATGTATCTAAGAATAGGATACGGTATATAAAAATTATCAATAGATTAATATCTAATGGATATGTACCTGTAAAGCACATACAACTTCCGCATCATTGTGTTCAGGAAAGTCACTGACTAGTTCCACTCGATTTCTTTTTTGAGATTTTGAAAATACGTGATCAAACTTGGCAGCTTGCGGAATAAATTGTCTTCCCAATTGCATCAGACGATATATATTTGGCTATTAAAAAACAAGAATTTAAAATTAATTTGCATGTGCGATTTTTTTTTTCAAATACCCTAAATCCACAAAGGTCCTTAGATAAAGTTGTAAGATCTAGTTCATGTATAATAATTAAATAACCTCCTGTCGTACATATCACAAGCTTTGTGGCGTCTGGAGAAATTCGACATCGCATTAAACCAGAAGTATGAAAAACTTTTTGATAAATAAAGCCTTGTTCGGTGTAAGAATTTATATCCCATGTATATATACTTCCATCAAAGCCTGATGTTACCAATAGACAGTCCTTTTGTGAATACTCAATATTTTTTACCCAATTCGAATGTCCGTGCAAACTGCGTATCTTTTGGTTCAAGTTTCTTGTGTCCCAAAGGGCTACTGTTGTATCATCAGAGCAAGTTGCAAACATTCGATTGTCCAGAAATCTAAAATGATTGCAATTCAGGAGTCACTAAATACAACAAATTGAAGTCTGTTTACTTCACACAGTTTACGTTGTCCAAATGAGCATTGTTTATTGTTTTCGTCTGTTTTGTTGTAATAGGATCAAATAAAACTATTGATTTCTTCTCACATGCTGCTACAAGTAGATTTCTGAAAAATAATAATATTGTGACTCACTAAGTACATACATACATAGGATCTAGCAGGGGACTAAATATGAACTCAGATTTAAGGAAAAAACACCTTAAAGGCTTAAATACTTCGTAATTGAGAACTGAAGGACAATGGAGAAATATACAACAGTAATTTTGAGATAGCTGGTCATTTGAATAAATATTTCAATGAAATTGTATATAATTTAAACAACAAAATTCCAAATAATCCATATATGCGTAATGCATACAATGATAAAAGCATGTTCTTACAACCCACGGACAAAGCAGAAGTACAACACCTGGCACCGATGCCATTACGGCGAAAGACCTAAATATTCTCCTGGAAGTGATAAGTTATCCTTTGTTCTCTCTTATCAAAGGAGCGTTCCTGAAAGGTCAATACCCGGACTGTTTAAAGGAGACTCTGGTTATACCAATACACAAAAGAGGTGACATATCAAATCCAGTTAACTATCACCCAATCTCACTCTTAATAGTCCGGGACATAGCGTTACATTTTAGGTAGTGTTTTTACGCCGATCGATTTTTATCTTTTTCGATAGATCTGGTATGACTAATAAATCAACCAAGCGTCAGCTGACGCACCCGCGGTGTGTGTGAGAGTTGACATCATAATGAGTTGAAAAAACGGGGATTCATCTAGGGTATCATCAATGCAAGAAAGTAGCAATTATCTTTTGGGAATGAGCTTTTAAGTATTTTTGCTGG
The DNA here is from genome assembly GCA_963930735.1 of Dioctria linearis. Taxonomy (NCBI): domain Eukaryota; kingdom Metazoa; phylum Arthropoda; class Insecta; order Diptera; family Asilidae; genus Dioctria; species Dioctria linearis. Next base: position 230,815,300 of record OZ005741.1, read on the forward strand.
ATATGCTTAAGAAAAAGTGCAAAAAACGTCATTTTAATAAGAAGCTTTTGGGCCTTTTAAATCCAATATGAAAACTTGGTGTTGATGATGTGCTTTTGATAATAGCAGTTAAAAAAACCGAGTTGAAGTTCCAAAACCTTGAATTTGTCGACCCGTAACTTCAAAACGGAGAGCTCCTCCTCTCCTAAATATTTTATCTCATTTGAAAGGTCCAGATATTATCCATCCAGCCAATTTTAAATCATCATAGTAGGATGTAACGTTCAAAAGTTACAGGGTGATCTATAAAAACATACCCAAATATTTTGAAGTCCCGTTATCTCGGAAACAGTTAGGGACTTCCCCCCACCAAACATACAATTTTTTGCTTGTCTAAGCATGACCTATCCATAGCCTTCAGGTGCTAGACCACATACGGGTCACCCTGTAAAAAAAACGTTTTTTTTTATTTTTAAGTAGTTATAGATGTATTTTAGTGAAGCTCTTTGATTTTTTTCTGCTTGATCCCGTTGAAATCCCAAATTAAAATTTTAATGTTTTAGTGGATAATATAAGGTAAAAAAAAATATGAATAAAATCAAAAATACGTCTTCAAGGATAATGGATAAAATCCTATGTAAAATTTCAACAAAATTGTAATGGTCATGTCACACTTTCTGCCGATTTTTGGTCGATTTGCTATGGAATGACCCATATATTTAAAAAAAAAATGTTCACCAATAATTATAAGACAAGAAGATATTTATTTCTTTTTAAATATATTCACTCGCCTAAAAAACGATTTTCCGCCTGAGTTTCGGCGTTTGTTTCTGCAACATTGCACCGCACAATTCATCACTCTAAATTAATAGCTTGACAGCTTAAATTTCACAAAACACTGAACTCAATCAAAGTATAAACTTCACGTTTCCCAAATAACACAATTTCAAATATTTAATATTTATTAAAAAAGTTTAACTGAACTCTCGGAACTCTGAAATATTTACTTTCAGAAACGTCAAAGCAAGTGAACGCAAGTCCAATCCGACTGTCATTGAGTGGCTTACACTTTATTCGGACACTCCTTCCTTATTAGTTCTTTATTCAATGAGTAAATACAATTTCTAAAATAGACAAATCGAGCAACGAAAATTTTGTTTTTTTACGTATACTGTGAAAACGATCAGACCTAAACGTTTTTACTGTATTGAAAAGTTCTTCAGAATATAAAATCCTATAAAATTTATCATTACCATTTTTACTGTCCGAAGAACCGTTTTAGAAATAGATGCGAAAAAAATTGTTTTCCTCCAACCACCACTTTCTTCATCTCCTAATTCTAGCATGACTCATCAAATTTACTTAAATAATGCTTGAACCCCTTTTCAGACAGCATCTAGCTGGTATAAGAGAAGAGTATGTACTTTATATTATGATATTATATTTATTTAAAACTTTTTCTATTACTTTGTAGAATCATTTTGTTGCTGTTTTAATACTTGTGTGTGCTTTTCAATTTTCGATTATTCATTAGATAAATACAGATGTATGTAAAGCTCAATTAATCAATCTCGCAGTCAATGGGCAAATCCCTAACTTAGCTTTTTAGCTTAGAACTGAATACATTAAAGCTTGATCTTGCTTTAATAACTTCTTGTAGCTCGTACAGATGTTGGTCGCCGTGTATATAGTCCTTTTCATATTCTACTTGTTTTTGTTTGCTGTTTTTTTTTCTGCTCTTGCTCATTTGCTGCGTAATAAATCAGATTTGTGTCATCAGCAAATATGTGGTACTTCCCAATGAGACTGGCAGAGAATATGTTTGTTATATACAACAAGTATAGTGTTGATCCTATTACAGCAAGGAAGTGCTGAGTGTTCCATTTATCTTAGTTCTGACCATTCTGTGTAATGAATAATCTATGATGAGATCGTTAGTTTTACCAAGTAGGCTTAGTTCATACAAGATTTCCAGCAATATATTGTGGTCAACTGTATAGAAGGTTTTTCGTAAATCGATAAACACAACGGCTACTTACATACACGTCTAAGTAGTGATCTAAGAGAAATTCTGGGATTTTTCCTTGTTATTACTGCTCATCTCTTATTCAAGAATTAAAAAGGCGTTGAAATAAATTTCCTCTTTTATCACTAGTGCCACGCTCGCAAAGTTAAGGTTAATTCAAATCGACGATGCCTCGACTTACTGATGTAACCAAAGGGTAGGACAGCAATGCGCCCGCTCCAATATAAAATCAACCATGACTCGACCTGACGTAGGGAAATCCTCAATTTTTCTTAGAAATTTACTGGACATTTTTTCTCTAAATTTGTATGCATTATTGCCTGGAGGCCGACAGCAATGCCTCGCTCCAATATAAAAACAATGATGCTTTGATCTGGTATAGGGAAACCCTCAATATTTTCTTGGAAATTTACTGGAACTTTTTCTTTTGAATTTATATGCATTTTTTGAGGCCGACAACGGCACATGAATGTATTGTATCTGAAAATAACTCCAGCCGGCCACCAAAGTGAACCAAAGTTTGACGAGAGTTTTCTGTTAATTTCTAAAAGGAAATGAATGTTTATTATTCATCTACGCGTTGACGCGACGCCCATAAAAATTGTTAGCGGTCCAAGCACCCATCGTCGGCCTCCAATAATGCATAAAAATTCAAAAGAAAAAATTGTGGCCTTCCATACATCAGGTCGATGCATCGATGATTTTATATTGGAGCGAAGCTTTGTTAGCTTATTTTTTGTTAACGTCAGCAAGTCAAGGCATCGTCGATTTTATATTCGAGCGAGGCGTTACAGGTTTTTGTTCTACTCACCCAATATTTGTATGTTAATAGTTTGTTCATGCCTATGGCGCTAAAAATTTTAGCCGAAGATAACAAGGCATCAATTTTGCACATTACTGACATTGAGCATAATAAATAAAGTTTAAAAATAACTGTTGAAAGTTGGAAGAAGATAACAACATAGAGCAGGACCTAATTTTATTTGCATCCTTTGTGCTGAAACAAACGTTAACAGACGTGTAAACAAAAATTTAATGAAACTTACTTACTTACTTTAGAGTAAATTGATGTTTCACACATCGGACCATAAAAAGTATGGACATCTTTTGTTGAAAATGACAATGAAACACTGCACAGTAGCTGTAATGTTTACTTACTTCAGGATGGTGCTTAGCGAGTGATGGTTAAATAAGAAGTAAGAATTTGGTCTTGAAAATTATTGACACAAAACTATGATTCTCGTCAAATCATATATAGTCAACGTCTACGATACTCAATAGTTTTTGGTCAAAATATGGGTGTGTAGTGATGCGAAACATCATCACCCATTCCCTGCACGTCACATGCGCAGCGAATATGTTCAATTTAATTCAGGCAGACTATTGTAAAGTATAACCTCCTGTTGGCTCGACTGAGAGGTTCAAAGAGCTAGCGGTATAAAACATCAAAAAATTAATTCATGGGTGGAAATGAAAATTTTAAATGTATTTTTTCTCTTGTTATTAGGTGTCTCTCGAGACTGTGATATTGGCTGCTTTGATGCTAGGTTGTATATCGCGGTCTTGGAGTCTATCCGAGCCATCCAACCTGCCCAAATTCCTTTCCACTACTCTTTATTTTATTCCAACAGACACATTAAGTGTTTTTGTTCTAAATGTTTGCTGTTTCTTTGTTGTAATAGATTTTTGGTTTCTTTTATTCTCTAGTTATCAATGTCATCCAGCTATCTTACACCATGCTTGATCCGTAGTTACTGCTAGTCTAACATACCTGATATTTCACTTTTGCATATATTGTTTGGATTAATTACGCTTAATGTATCAGGGCATCTCTCGAGTTGTAAATGTTTTGGTAACTTTGTTGTGTTACATATATCTCATATATTTTATACCAACATTAATATTCTAGTCTATTTCTTTAGAGTCTATATTCAATGTATCTTTTGACACAACTAAAATCTTATTCTATATGTCATCGTTTAATCATCAGTATAATTAAGAATCGTTAAATGTAAATCTTTGTAGCATCGTAATACCCAATATCTTAGGACGTGGCTAAGTGGCCGAAAATAAACAACTTTTCTACTCTATTCTAAATATAAATTCTCCTAGCTTCAAAATTACCTTGTTCTTTGGTAACATCAGTCTTAACGTACTTCATGAGTACTTTCCTAGTTAATTTTCCTATTTTGTACCCGCATAATAAATCAGATCGTCAAATCAACCATTTATTTATTTATAAACGTTGAGCACCCCAATAGTTAATAAACAATTAATACAGGAATATATAGTGAGAAAGGATCAAATAAACAAATAGATAATGGCACACTAGAGCGATATACAAAATATAAAGAAAACAACAAATAATTAAAATGCTGGCTGAGCTTAAATCAGATCAGCATAAAGTATAAAAACAAACAGAAGAAAGTATAAAATCACTTATTCAAGTTGACTTGTAATTTTGTACTTTATTGCACTGGCTAGGTCCAATAATATTTTAAATGAAAATTATATTATCTTGCAGAAATAAACGAACCCATCAGGTGAAAATTCCAAATTAAAAACAGCTCCAAACTCAGAGTTTGAGTCAGTGTCAGCATTCCAAGTCTTGTAAGGCTTGAATGAGTTGTAAATGCATCTAAGTACTAAGTCCTCATCACCAATACGGGACTTAAGTCCCTGTTCTCTTCTTTGTATCCAATTATAAAAAGTCATTTTGATTCCTAAGGAGATAATTTAAATTAATTTTGTGATCATATTTTTGATTAAAATACATTTTTACCTCATCACTCGTATAGAATGACACTTACAGCTGTTTATCGAATGTCAATTTTCAGTAGATGTGTGAAATATACCCAACTCGTACGGTACGCACAGTTACAGTATTCCGAAAACTACTTTCTCTAAACTAAAATGTCTATAACTACAGTTTGAAGATAGTTTTTAACCCTACCATTTGAAAACTTCTATTTTCTATTCCCAACAAGAAAACAATATATATTCCCCAAGCTAGATTCAGCCTACATAACATACAAAATGTGACATTTACAATCCAGAGCCGCCATGGCACAGTAGACAGTATCTTACCATGGGCCGTCGTACACATCCTGTTATTCAAAACGCGCAATTTGCGAACTTGTGCCCACATTTGTCATCACAATAATTTTGCTGCGCCTGTGATTCGTTATAAGAGTACCTAAGTTAATTGGGTGCGTGTTCAAACAAGTTACAGTTCCTGATATAAATAATAACTTTATCACAAATTCACAGCACGTAATGATAATTAAATTATTATATTATCACCTCAAATCACAGGTAAAGAACTGAACAGCCACCCGATCAGTAATTTCACAATTACGCAATAGTTTCGGCCGTTTTCACACATTCTCTCAACTCAAGATCCGACATTCGCTACACACTCACATGGCCTAGGCGTACACTCTGCACTTTTTAATGGTGAGAGGCATTTCGGGGGAGGAAAAATTTCAAAATGCAGTACGACCAGCATACCAATCCTACTGAAAAGGAAACTGATTCGACCATTTTGAAATTGTGACTTGAGGTGATAATATTATAATTTAATTATCATTACTTGCTGTGAATTTGTGATACAGTTATTATTTATATCAGAAACTGTAACTTGTTTGAACACGCACACAATTGATTTCGGTATTCATATAAGGAACTACAGCGCAGCAAAATTATTATTATGACAAATTGTTATGGTCGTAGCAGTATGCTACACTGAAGCTAGAAGCCGTATGCACCGTGTGATACACGGCGAATATGCTACCACTTTATAAGCGACTGTACGAATAAGCCTGGCTCTTGAACAAAAACCTGACAAATAAGAAGAAAAATTGCGGGAGAGAAACCTTTAATAAATAACTAATAAGGAAGGAAACGGCAAATCGGGTGAAAACCTAAGCCAGTTCAGAGCGCTCGGATTGCTCTGAGCAGAATACACGTGCATCTATATTTTGCTCAGAGCACTCCGAGCGTTCTGAGCACCGATTTCTTCTATCTTTATTTACTTTCAGAGTACTCTGAGCGCTCTGAACGTGTATCTTTATTATTGATCATAGTGCTCTAACTGATCGTAGATAAACCTCGGAGCATTTGGAGCAATCCGTCAGTAATACCAATAGAGCGCAAAAAAATCCTATTGAAAATGTGACTACTGTAAACAGATGCAATCAATACTAACAAAAACTGCATTCATACATAGCGGCCCGTCGTCGTGGTGAAGTACAGTAGGCATCCCTTTCAACTACATATCATTTTGTTTAATTGAAAACTGGTCAGTTCCTAAAATCTCTTTAAAGTGATAAGGTGCCGACAAGGGTAGTGAAAACATGTGCGAAATGCAACTACACAGGGGGCGCGACGGCAGGTTGGCTACACATTAAGAAACATGGTGAGTTCGTTCCTGTCTACAATACTTTTTTAAATTCCATATTTCCTTCCGTTCCTTAACCCCTTTCTTATTTTTATAACTTTATTATTATTATTTATTTATTTTTATAAAGAATTTCGTATTATCAATAGATATTTCACAAATTATAAGTGTTGTCAATATAAAAAAAACTACCAGAACACTCCGGATTTGTATCTTTTTTCTAGAGCCTATTCTTGAATTACGAATGATTTTTACGAATTCGTTATACAGGCTGTCCCATACGTACCGCATTTCCTTTATACCACGGATTCCTCACTCAATTTCGAGAAATAAATTGTATGGGAGGAGAGCCGGAAAATGCACGGTGTGGACGGTAGGGGGTTTTTTTGATTTTGGGCTCTTTTTATCCTAATACCATGTAAATTTCTCGTTATACATCCTATGAAAGTGACTTACATCTCAGGTGATAGTAAACCCTATACGGTTTCCAACAAATGCCCAACCACCTCTCTACCCCCTTTCCGTCGGCAGTTATAGGACGTCAAAGTCAGAAAATTGGAAAATTTTGCAATTTATTTTTCAATTTTAACGATTTTCCCGTGCAAAAAAGCAATAGCGCAATTACGGTGCACCACATACGCAATAATATACAAATATTGCATGGACAGTAATAAATAATATATTTATAATTAGAGTTTTGAATACTATTATTATATGTTAATAAACATACCTTTCAAAATGCGCAAGATATTTACTAAAAAATATTAGCAGTCCAAATAATTTTCAGTTAACGTGAACACCACCCAGAGAAGAATATCAAAGAGGACGAAATAAGCGATTAAAGAACTGCTCTTGTTTTCGTGCGCGCCGTGCAAAAACTATACCGTGTTAACGCACAGCAAGTTTTTCCCTTCTTGAACAAAAGAGAATAACCGATCACGCGACGCAAAAACTACACCGTCTAAACCAGCCCTTAAGCGTATGCAGACCTATGCAGACCAAGGAGAAGAAGAATAAGATTTGACAAAATAATAAAATTCATTGGTTGGCTTTTATTTTTACCATAAATCTTTGAAATTTTAATTTGTGAACAAAAATGGTGGTGCCAAATATTTCAAAACGGGAGCAAACATTACAACTTATTCAAGAGAAAGACAAAGTAGAACAACAAATTAATGACTACGGGAGAATACTTGAAGCGGTAACTGCACAGAAAAAATACAATTATTACAAATTTCAATTTGCTAGTTTTTAGAATGGTAATGTTGGGATGACAGGAAGTTTAATAGATGCTGAAGGTTTTCCACGCAACGACATAGATGTGTATCAAGTTAGGAATGCAAGGCAACAAATTATTTGTCTACAAAATGATCTTAAGGAATTGATGAAAAGAATTGAAGAAGGCTTGGCGGAAGTTCACGCTGAAGCGGCAGCAGATCAAAATACTCCAAAATCTTCAGGCTTTAATAATGAAAATAAAGAAATATTGGATCCGATAGTAAGGGTCAATTTGGTTAGCCCAGGATCTCCAGCTGAAGATGCCGTAATGAAGTAAGAGCAATACACAAGTTAATACTAATTTATTTCCATTTTAGGGTTTAAGAATGGGAGACGAAATAATTGAATTTGGTTCAGTAAACTCCACAAATTTTCAAAATTTAACAAACATTGCCGAAGTGGTAAAGCATAAACAAAATCAAAGGATTGCTTTGAAAGTGAAAAGGGAAGACAATATTTTGAATATGAATTTGATTCCACGCAGTTGGAATGGTAGAGGATTACTGGGTTGCAACATTGTCCTGCCTGATTCGGTAGAACGTTGAATTTTTTTTTTATATTTTTGAACATTGGAACATTAAAATTGATATTGAAATAGGAAAAAACAAGACTTATGTTTTGACAAATTGCTTTCCGAATAATGTAATATCTCTAGGTAATGCTCTTTATTAGCAACAACTATGTATAGGCAATGGATGTCGTTGTATGTAAGTCCTATAATTTTATTTTTTGATAACCAATATCTATGTACAGACACTACATCCATAGTTGTGATAACGGTTGGCTTCTCAGTCTCCTTCTCCTGGGGCTATCTCCACAAAATTATCTGTAAGGACATTTTACCGTCCAAACGATCTCACAATGCTATTTAATTTTCTTTTTCTTTATGTCTAATATCAAGATGGCCTATGGTCTGACCAGCTACACTGATTTATGTTATTTTGCTGTTATACTAAGCTACTAATGTCGTACTGCCCAACGTTGTACGTTGCTTCAAACAGGGACGTATAAATAAATTCTGTTTGACTTAAAGATGCAAGCGTGTTTGAAGAATTGAAATATTCCAATTAGATCTTCGTAAATGTAAGCTGTGGTAGATCAGTCTCACAGCCTATTTTTACGAATTATAATGAAGGTATATTTCTAAAGACGTCGATTTTGTCATTAATTGTTCAGTTTGTAAAACAAAAAATGCAAGTTCCGTCAATAAACATAATGACAATTTTTGCGAAGATCTTGGAAAAGACTGTAGATTCAGTTGCACAACTTAGAAGAGAAACAACTATTCATTGATCAACAATCGGGTTTTCGAAAAGCACATTCTTGCCAAATACTTTAAATTGGACTTTGATACTATGGAAAGCAGACATAGATAACCAAAAGGATGTTTTGGCGGTATTTTGGATTTGAAACGAGCTTTTGAGGCTATTAATCGAAGAATTCTTCTAATGAAATTACATCGATATGGAATTAAGGAGAATAAGGGGCTTAAGACCTTCTTGAATTGAAGATCACAGAAAACAAGACTGGAGAACCATTTATCTCAAGCGAAACATATAAACATCGGTGTGCCACAATGTTCAGTACTACATACATTACTTTCTTTGTGAATATAATAATATTGTAACTGTTCTGAAAAATGTGAAAACTATGTTATTTGTTTATTATGTGCTGCACTTATGGGGGAAGAATTAAGACGAGTGAATGAGTGACTGACAATGAATCAATTGAAATTAGAATAAATAAAATCAAGCCTATGGTGACTGTTAATGAACGTTCTCATGGTACAAATGGTATAAAGTTTGTTGCTGAACTGAATTGTTTAGGCGTCATTGATGTCAAGTTGGCCTTAAAAAAAAATTCAAGTAAGATCACAAAATTAACTGTTATCCATATGAGTAATAAGGGGATGCTACAGAAGGCTTGCATAAGCAAAGACTACACTCTTAATACTTTTATGTAACAGATTGCCCCAAATGCCCATTTCTTTAAATTGTTTCAAAGACAGGAAATTGAACGCGTTTATTTTTATGAGATAGTTTGAGCTCGTCTTATGCAATAATCGCCAAAAACTCAATATATTTATTACCAGTGTCAGCATTACACTGTTTTTTATAACATTTTTCTTTAAATGGCACCATCATCTCATCCGTGCAAAAGCATTGTATATGATTTTCCCACATTTTGCTGAGCACAGCTTATTCCCAAGTTTATCGTCGATCTTTTTCAATTGCAAAGTGTAGCTTTTTTTTTTAATAAATGAAGCCTGCGTTTGACATTTTCTGCTTTCCAAAATAAAAAATTTGTTTATTTATTCAGACATTAAAGTCATTAATTCTAACGAAAAATATTACATGGAAGTTTTCAAAAATCCACAAAACACTCTATGACAAGTAAGCAGATGACGGATTTTTGCCAGATTAGAATTTTGTTCCAATTTTCCTTCGTTCATATGGTTTTTTACACTGATCTAATCGAGATCCGGAATAAGGCTCCTGTTGATGGCCGAGGAAAATCATGATTGCTCTACTGCTGGTATTACAAAATTTCAAGTCCACTTTCTTCAAAGACGGGAGATCTATCGATGATCCTATCAACTGGATTTTCATCAGCACGCTCTTGACTGTTCGAATATACATTTTGTCATCGGTGGTATTGAATTTGATACTAATTAATACTACTAACTCCTCGGAAGCTGAAGTTTGTCGGTTGTTCTGTAAAATACAAAGTTGTTGCACGATTACGTAATGGAGAGATTATTGAAGATAAATAAGTGAAAAAATTGTCGTTTCGTTTGTTACATAAGCTGTGTTCTTTCGTATACTTGTTTTAGAGCGAAGAGAGAAGAAATTGTTCTGTCGATTGAAGCGAACTATTTGTACTGTTCGCTTCATTTATAAATCTTCTATGAAAAAATATGAGGCGTTCTTTTGTGTATGATTTGTTCTGTCTTGTTCTGCGGACACAAAATAACACAGCTATAGATTTGTCTATAGTTTTTTGACATCTCTGATATTCTCATTCATGAGATTTTTTTATTCTGATGATTTTGATGCCTAGGGTTCCAAATCGCTTTTTCCTTTTCACAGCTGTCTCATCTCATTAAAACAAGATCATAACTTAACCACACCCATTTTCTTTTGATGGAGCGTTAATTTCTGATTCACCGTTACTAAGCATTCTTGGCATTAATATTTCCAGTAAGTTAAACTGGACAGATCACATCTTCTCTGTTGCCAAAGAAGCATCGAAATGTCTTGGATTTCTGAAAAGGTGTAAGAAATATTTCAGCCCATCAAATCTAGCGCTTCTCTTCAAGTCCTACATTAGACCTAGAATGGAATACAACTCCCATATATGGGCCGGGGCTGGTCGCACAGCCTTAGCTTCGTTGGATATTGTCCAAAAGAGAGCCTTCAAGCTCATTGGCGATTTGGCAGTAACTTGTCATACCGACTCGCTCGAGCACCGCCGCAATGTTGGATGCCTTTCGCTCCTTTATCGCTATATGCATGGTCAATGTTCTGATGAAATATCTAGTCTAATCCCTTGTAGAATGATTCCTGCACGCAATACTCGCGCTGCAAACCGAGCACATCCTTTAACCCTTCAAATTACTTTCGGCCGTACAGTAAAATTCCGTGATGCTTTTTTATCCCGAACAGTGCGAATGTGGAACAGCTTACCATCTTCTGTTTTTCCTCCGGCATACAATCTGCGGAAGTTTAAGGGCGACATACATCGGCACCTCCGCCACTCTCCTCATATCCCCTAATCCTTTCCCTATCTCCTTCCTGCCATGCTGTGCTTTGCATCATAGGGTATCCCCTGAGCTTGGCTTAATAATGTAAAAAAAAAAAAATACAATGATATAAATTTTGAAATAAAATTATTGTCTCACTCATTGTACAACGATAAAGATAGATTGCAATGCAAATTTCACTTCCACTTTTTCTAATACTCTAAGTGAAAAATTATCTGAAAAGTCTCAAATGTGTGAACGAATTTCCCTTCAAAGCGAACTTCATCAAATCAAATCAATTAATGTGCACAGACGGCAGAGTATATATGAGTTGATCACAATCAAAACTAGTCTTGTCCAACATAAAGCATTTTGAGTTAAATGACAAAAACTACAACATTTATATTTTGGGGGAAAAGAAAAAGTTCACTTCTTTTTCTTATGTATTAAATAGAACAAATGGCTCAGAAAATAAATAATTACAAATGGATTTGGCTCGTTTTGGAAATCATAGTGGAACAAGCCTTGATTTGGAAAAGAATTGTTGGGACTAAGCTATTTTTGAAAAGAAAAAAGCTTACTATAGGATAATAACACTTTTAATTTATAAGAATAAACACGTAATAATATTAATAATTAATAATTCACCAAAAATTGCATGAAAGAAGAAAGCAGAACTGCTACCAATAGAAAATAAATATAATATTACATTTTCGGAACATGCATCTTCATCCGGTATAGCTTCGTTGTTCAATGTAACCTCCTCCTGCATAGCTTTTGAATAAAACTCCAAATTTTTATTTTCCTTCCAATGTTGTGCAAAATGTTTTTTATGAGATTGTCCACATCTTTTAACTTTACAGGCTTAACAAGAACTCCTGCTTTTAGTTCTGTTGGGTTTATGTCGCTCACTTTCTTCCACCGCCTACAACAGATTTCGCCATTCCAACTTGCGACCTGTAGAAAGCCTCTCCTTGGATGTGTACATTACCGTTGGATAATCGATTTAATATGAAAACGTTTAATGGCGCGAATTGCGAAATATATCTACATACCCGGTAGGATGTACGATAGTGTCTTTTTTCCTTATTACTTTTTAAATAAAACCAAAAACTTGATCAGGAGGCAGAAATGAGTGTCCAACAACTGAAAACATAACAATTATTTTTTTGACACTTTTCGGAGAGTCTTGAGCAAGCCATTTAGAAAGCATCCCCATCATTGTGTTGTTCTTAATTTGGCCACCACAACCATCCACAAAAAGTCGAACCGTATGGATGCCATTTAAATGAGCATTTGTTAATGTGATACACAGCCGAAGCAATTTCCTTTGAGCCTTTACAACTATCTAGCTCAGTCCAGGTGTAAATGAAGGTGTTTTTGATGTTTTGACTTGCCTTTGATGAACCCTTACAAATGGTGAAGTTATAAAGGTATAACTGACGGCTCTAATACGTGCTCTAATCTGTATCTTTTGGCAGTGGCATGTTTTTTTGACAGTCAAACTTAAAAAGTATTTCTCTGTTACTATTTCAGAGAAGAATGCTTGAGATCTTAGCCTATGAACTCTGAGTCCAGTCAGCAGGCTTTGGTCTCTCTCCAATTTAATTCGTCCCTTTAATTCAATACATTTTGAGCAAGCATCTGTTGCAGGGGATCGGAAACTTAGGTTGTAGTTCTCAACGAAAATTTTATTAAAAAATTTATATTTCACTTGCAGTGTACTTCAAAATAAAAGCGTCCTGGAAAACCTTATTAGGTGTTGAATAGAATCCCGTATTAAACTTTCTTATGTCTTGCCTATTTAAATTTTTGCATTCAAAATGTTTGTTTGTACATCTTCGGAGGCTTGGAAATGATTTGCTTGTATACCTGTAATCAAAATTATAATTTTTTGAGTCAGTCAACATAAATGACTATTAGGTACAACATTCGCGTTACTAGTTTTTGAGATATTTGGCATAGAAATAGTATGTAAAAATGTTGCCAAAAACTAAAATAACTTTACAAAATTGGTATTGAGTCTTTCATTCATTCTAAAAACAAGGAAATCCCGATTAAAAGTAGTCGTAAAGACTTTGCACTGCAATTAAAACACTTAACTCTTAGTGTCAGTGTTAAATTTCATAAATTCCATAAATTTTCTCTGTACCATATGTCAAATCTTATAAAGATCGGTAACGCACCTATTTCTGAAAATATTACTCATACGAGTTTTCACTTGAATCTTCATCTTATAATAGAAAGCAACAGAAATATCTCGCCTTCCTCGTTTTAGATGACTTGTTTTCCAGTTCGACTGGTCGACGATTTTCTTCCTTTCATGCCTAGGTACTGTGCGTATTACTTCAGTCTGGCGCACTTGAATTCGCATTTACGTCAGTTTCACTCATTTTAAAAAATATGAATGACTGTTTCACTAAAGATTCAAGTCGGTACTGAGAATAGTATTCTAATTCCTAAAAGTTGAAATAATTTTTACCGTTATTCGTACACCACTACAATCGATGTTCCAGAAACAAACAAACATATTTTTTATTCAGGATCATTATGGGACAAAGATAGTTTTGGACTTGGAGGCTATTTTTCCTTTGCAATGACAAATCAAGTGGACTGTGATACTTTCGGCGCGCATGTTTTAGATTTTTGTACATGGAGGACAAAACCTTTTTTGAAGTACTGATTGCGTAGCATAAAGCTATTTTTGGAAGAGAAGCTGAAATTCCACCCAAGATTGACACGGGCCATATCTAAGTCAGTCATGCCCATTTTTTCCGCTAGGGATACGTTTCCTGCCACTAACACCACTGGAATTGCTTAATGTATCATATCACAATAAATTTAAACAAGATTACGTTATATCTGCCAATACTAAGGCTGAAATGCAACAATTGTTAAGGAAAAATAACAACAATTTGAGTAAAATATGTTCAAGCCTCATTTGTATAAAATACACCGTACTCCAAGAAAGCGTAATAGTGGATGATCTGATTCATGCCATAGTTTTACGTCTACCACCGTACCTCCCTAATTTAAATCCAATTGAATTCGGATTACGGTTAAATCCAGGTTTGGTTCCAGAAATACAACCTTCAAAATAGATGATGTTAAGCAGTTAGCAACGGAAGAATTCGAAAAAATTACGGAGAACTGGAGAAGCGTTTATCAAAATGCTATAAAAGCTGAGGAAGGATATCTTGGGTATGAAGCCTTTTTGGACAAGTTAACAGATAAGTTGATTATCTCCTTATCTGATGATAGTTCTACTCTGATAGTGTTTTAAGCAGGGACCGAAAATAACTGTTATTTAAAAAAATTTAAACAAAAAAAGCTGGGATAAATTATGATCGTGGAATTTAGTGGAATATACCAAAAGATGTCTCGTGAAACCCGTTTCGATTTCTGTAAAGCTTTTGAAAACTAAACTTTTTATAAACAAAAAAGCTAAAAAATCTAAGCTGGAAAGGCTCATTATTTTTTCTGGCCAAAAATAAAAAGCCAGCTTGACTTTTTATTTTTTCGAGCGGGAAGTAACAAGTTTGGAAGCCGGAAGTACAAAAAAACAAAGTTGGCTTTTTATTTTCAGAGATTGAATCAGTTATGAATTTTTACGGAAAAAGCTTAATTTACTTGTTATTCCTGGTCGGTAATAGTTTTGAAGCTAGAAAAGCAAGCGCAACGGCTTGATATTTTTTTTCGGTAAAAATATAAAAAGCGGCCCGGCTTTTTATTTTTGCCAGAAAAATAATAAGCCTTTCCAGCTTAGTTTTTTTTAGCTTCAAACTACTATCGGTCAGGAATAACAAGTAAAGTAGGCTTTTTTCGTAAAAAGTCATAATTGATTCGGTCCCTGGTTTTAAGTACCGACGATGAAGAAACGAAATCCTCTACAAGGTGAAGTGATGTCAATTTCCAAATCACATTTTTCTCTTCAGAGCAAAAAGAAGACTACCTCTGTTGCATGTTAACTACTGACTCTGACTTTAGCATGCACTTGCATTGCTGTTAATAATATGGCTGAACATTTTGTTGGTTGCGTTTCTAGCATGTTTTAAAAAAACGTCTAGATAATATTTAATTTGTTTGTTCTATTTAACTTTTTAATTTTTTTTTTTGTTCTATGTTGCATTGCATGGCATTTTTTCCGGTGTGTTGTTTATATATCACAATATTTAAGAATATTAAAATACTCTAAAATCTGGAATGTAATTTACTTCTTCACGATAAATTGTACTGAAAAGCAATTTCAACATTTCTTTTTTCTAATAGTGTACCCCACACAGATAAACAGATCATGCTCACAAACTTTCTCATTTGTAACTACGTCCTTAATGGACTTAATCAATCACGAATGACGAAACTCATCGAGAAAAACAACATACAAATATTTTGCATTGAGCAGTGCAACTTTTATTTTTCAAAACAAAACATTAAGTCAGAACCAAATTAAAATCAGTAGATATCAATTATTTTGTTCAGTTGTTCACTTCTAACATTAAACTGTTTTTTTCTTCTAATATTCGGCTAAACGTTATATATAACGCTCGCTGTGTACACATATTATAAAATTCGTAAGACTAAAAATTTTAAAATGGAAAAATAAGCACGTAGCAAAACAAATTAATAGTAGTTTCCGTATCCACTCCATTGACCGTAACCGCCATATCCAGAACCATATTGCCAGTGGTTGTATCCATAGCTGTCATACGATTGATATGACTGATTATTTCCATAGTAACCGGTACTTGCCCCTGATCCATAGCTGTAATTACTGTTGTTGTATGCAGAGGAGGCTGTAATACCACTTGACGAGCTCGTAGTAGTATCTTTTGTTGACTTTTTGTTTGGACTAGATTCACTAAATAGTAAAAGATATTGTAAAAATATATATATGTAAATAATTATATATTCAAAAATTCTTATTCTATACCTTTTCTTCTTAGCTTCGTTGGCCTTACTAAGAGCAATCTGCAGAGCCCTTTGTGCTTCCTGCAATCCCTTCGCTGTACTTCCAAAGTCTTCAAGAAATTCAACTTTCCTTTGAGCAAAAAGCACTTTTTGATCTGGATCCATTCCTTCACGTGCTGAAAATTTATCCATAATTTGCACTACTTCTGCTTCATCAACTTTTACACGTTGCAATGCCATGTCGATCATTTGAAGGGCGACTCTTGTATTACCAGGATCCTTCTCCAATGCTTGTTTGAGGACAGTAAAACCTCGATCTATATCTCCCATTACTTTATGACAAAACCGAGCATATTTTATAGATAAACTTCCTGAAATATTCTTATTTTTTGCCAATGTGATGTACTGCTCATAGAGCTCTTGACATCTTTTAAAGTCACCTCTACGCCTTTCTAGATTCACTCGTCTGTATGTTATTTGGAGTATGCTTGGACAAATCTTTTCTAAATTTGTTAATATTTCAGCGGCTTTGTTGAAATTATTTTGACATTCTTCAAATGATGACCACATCAAATGTAGACTTGGTTTATCTGGATGGTGTATTGTACAAGCCCGTTCAAACGCATCACGTGTGATTGGAACAAGCTCTGAATCGTTTTGAGATTCCAAATATCGAATCAATTTTAACCAGAACTCGTCGTATAACGCACAGGCAATAAGGCAACGTTCGAATAAAATTAAAATTCTTTTTCGGTCTCCTTTTTCGATTTCAAAATCTAAATATTCCTTCCAGTTTTTCAATTGACATCGCTCAAGCGGTTTCACATGAAAGTATGGTCTCTTGATACCTTCTTCAAAAACCCAACGAACTGTAACAGCAGAAATCGTTGCCTTATGAATCTTCCGTCTAGATGCAATGATTTTCTCTTTTATGGCTGTCATTTCTTCTTCATTTCGAACATGGTCATCCGTTTCTTCGATATCTGCTGTCTCGTCTTGAGAATCTTTCGTTTTGTCTGATTCACGAACTTCAGCGCGTAATTTTTTGAATTCTTCAATTCCAACAGTTGCATTAGCCGGATGATTATTGATTAAATCTTGGAAACTATAAATATGAAAGTGACAGAATAAATTGCGTCTTAAGATACTACACATATTAATACAAATTGCAAAAAGCTTACCTATCAAAATGCCCGTTATATCCCTGTGTTGGTATTGCTAGTAATCGATCATATATCTTAACAACATGAGAGTACCTTTTGCTTTCTATCTCCCATTTGATGAAAGCTTCCCATAGTTTATCGGATCTAAACTCCAAACCACATGCAACCAACGCTCTTTCGAATTGCGACCTTATGAATTCTTCATTATCAGAATAAGTAGTTTTAACGTGTGTTAAGTAATGTATCCACAAATCAACGGATAAGGGAATGGCTTTAAGTCCGCGTTCAAATACCTTTTTGTGTTTAATTGGGAGAAAAGAAATGAAAATGTGCAACATTTAGTTAAAAAATACTTTGCAACTTTCGTTTATGGAATTTTTGTAAATGCCTGTAAAGCTGTTTCGTCTCTTGGCAGTAGACAATGAAGTGGTTTGAACAAGCTAAGCAGTGTCATTTGACACCGAATTTTAATATATAGCTTAGAAATAAGAAATATAAAAAATCGATGGAAAACATTTTAGTTTTGAGTGCTTTTGCCCGATTTTGAACTCTCTATCAATTAGATGCTATTGAACCGTGAAACTTCAGTTAAAATTAAAAAAAAAAATCTTATTCCCTAGTCAGATGGATAGTAGCAAAACCCTCGAGAATACTTCACAAGCCATGAAACAGACTCCATCACTACCACATGAGAGCCCCAACGCAGTCCTGTCATTCTAAAATATTTGCAGTGTTCTTATGTAAAACTGACAAAAGTTTGATTTGAATAGCTGCTCCGCCCTAAGCTACTATTCATACAAACAAATTGTGTTCTGATAATCTTAAGCTGGCTTTCTTATCTTCGAACCGAAATAAAATGTTTATCTTTTCCTACAAAATTACTTTCGAACTCCGGCTGCACATACGCACATGCAATTATTATTCAGCTGAGAGTTGGTGAGCGTAAAATCGTAAGGCTACTTTGTAATCAAAATTGTTTTATTATTTTGTTAAGTAAGGTATATAGTAAGCGTAGCTTTTGTGAAGACAACGAACCAAGCTGTAAATTACTAGAAGACTATTTTCCTGTATGGATAGTGGTTTAGGCTTATAAAGACAATGTTTAGCACTTTTCCATAAGTATCAATATAAAACATTTTAGAAGACGGACTCCCAACGCATACATAGAGATCTCGGGGGTTTTGGTAGTAGGCGTAATTATATTTGTTGTATATTTGCAATATTCTGGCGTTAAAATAACTCCTTTTTTACATTAAAAATTTTTGCGGAATTGATCAACGTGTATTAATTTAGGAATATTAATTTCCCCTCTTTTGTAGGTACCGCTCTACCTCGATTATTTATTCTTAATTTTTTCATATAAACATGTGCAAATTTACTGCAGCACTTTAAAATTTTACATCGTTCCCATATAATGTCTCTATCATTAATTATAATCTTATATTAGCGGATTGGCCTAACCATTGCAAATATTTAATTCACAAAAAATCGTAAAACAATTTCATTTCTAAGAATTCTTAATTTTCTTAGTCCTGATCACAAATGTTTTTCTTTCAGATTCTATTTCGATATGTTTTCCTTTTGTAGTTGAGTTTTGCTATGAATAATAAAGATATATTTCACATCCATATATTTTCAACAAAACTTTAATATTTAAAGAATCGTACCAAGCACACAGAGTACGTAAATATTTCTTCCAATCTCCAACTGTACATAGAAATATTTTGAGCAGCCCGACAAACCCTGATTTGACTGATTTTCGGCAATAACTGTTATAATCTATTCTTTCATCTAGATCTAGAGAATGACAAGTAAAAAAGCTAGAATTGGTCTCAGATCAATTACATTAGACAAATACACTCTTTGTTACACATTTCTTTTATTCTACCAAAAATATTGAAAAAAAGTATAAATTACCTAAAATAAAATTTTGTGCTATGCATATAGAAATATGTAAGCGGTTTTTTTGTGTCCGCAGAACAGGGCAGAACAAAAGATACACAAAAGAACGCTTCATACTTTTTCATAAAAGATTTATAAATGAAGCGAACAGTACAAATAGTTCGCTTCAATCGATAGAACAATTTGTTCTCTCCAATATATGGAAGTTCTAGAACAAGGTACACAAAAGAACACAGCTGTAGTATTTTTATACCCTAGATGAAATCTATAGGGTATACTAAGGTTGTCTTTCCGTTTGTAACACCTAGAAATAATGATAGTAGAGCAAAATGGATTGGACACCTACGCATAATATTAAGTTATTTTGATTTTTGCATGTTTGTCCGTCTGTCCGGCCACACGATAACTCGAGAATGCGTTCACTTAGAAGGCTGAAATTTTGCACACAGGCTTCTAAAAAAAGTAATTTTAAATTAGAAAATGGGCCGAATCGGGCAACTCCTTCGTAGGGTTACCTTACAAAAATTTCGTTTTTCACTATATATTTGGGCACTGCCTGAGAACGCGTCGACATAGAGAGCTGGGATTTGGTACATGGTGTTTTTATAGCAATAGTAAAAAAAAAGGAAAATAGACTAAATCGGGCAACCCCTTCTTGGTGTTGCAATATAATTTTTTTGGATTTTTATATATACTGTGAAAACGATCAGTCCTAGATGGGTTTAATGTACTGAAAAGCTCTTCAGGATACGAAATCCTATGAAATTGGTTATAACCATTTTTACTGTCCGACGAACCGTTTTAGAAATATATGCGAAATACAACTTCAAGAATCATACTTGGGGTCCATATCAAACGTTTCGGAGTTACAGGGTGATTAAGAATAAAATTTATCTTTTCACAAAACACCCTGCATCTTTAAAAGTACAGTGTGTACGATCACCGTTAAGAGCTCAGTATAATAACTCTAACGGCTGCAGATAGCACATAGGTGTAATAGGTCAAATTAAAGAGGAAAGTCTACAGCTTAGTTTAAAAAAAAAAACTTGAGATTTTTAGTTTAGACCACCAAAACTACGAGAAGAGAGGAGTACGGGGCTGGTTGAGCCGCCATGAAGTTCTGAATACAATGAGCTTTAGACGGTGACTGTACACCCTACACCTTTTAAGATACAGGGTGTTTTGTGAAAAACTAGATTTTTTTCTTAATCATTCTGTAACTCCGAAACTGTTCATATGGACGCCCCCATACAATTTTTTGTATGCCTAGGTGAGTACTATCACCTCCTGCTCTATGGACCTGTATACAGGGGTTTCCTCCATGGTGTGAGCTAATAATTCCTTAACGGCCACAGATAGCGCATATGTAGTGTAATAGGTCACATTAAAGAGGAGAGTCTACAGTTTTTATAAGAAAAAAGTTATGTTAACGATCTTTTTGTAAAAATAATAGAGGTCAAAATAAAATAAATGGTTAGAAAATCCAAATTTTTTAGTTTAGTCCCAATAACTCCTGAGTGGAGAGGGGTATGTGGCTTGTTGGAAAGGCCATAAAGTTTTGCATACAATGAGGTCTTAAATGTGACCGTACGCCCTGTATTTCTTAAGATAAGAATGTTTTGTGAAAAAGCTAGCTTTTTTTCTTAATCACCCTGTAACTCAGTTGGTGAGCGCGCTGGCTACCATCCCTGGGGTCGTGTGTTCGATTCCCACCTCGACTTGGTCTTGTGCTTCTCTTTCCACCTAGTTTCCTTCCATTTTCACGCTTTATTCCTAAACCCTTGTTATTAATTAATTCTTCAATCAACAATTAATTGTGTTTTCTAAGGATATATTCGACATAACTTTGTAATTCGATATAATTATAAACTTTGTAATTGACATGTGTCTATGTATATTTCTAAGGAAAAAAGTTAGCTATTAATTAATGTATCTATAATATTTCTATAATTAATGATTCCACAAGTATAATGATGTCTAGATTATGTTAATAATGATATTTAATGATTCGATGATGTCTATGATTGTTGATAATGCTTGCCTAAGGTATACACAGCTTATATGTAAATATGCAATATTTCCTGTCTGTAAGATTATTAAAATCGGTTGACTAAATAAATAAATAACTCCGAAACGGTTGATATGCCCCCCCCCCTCCAGCTGCCATACAATTTTTGGTTTGTTTAGATAAGTACAATCACCTGCTGCTCTATTGATCACCATGGAGGAAACACACTGTATAGTCAAAAACAACATTTTTGTATGTCAACCAAAAGTTATCGATTTTCACCATTGTCGAACCTAAAACAATTTTTATTTTAAAGTCGTGTACACAAGTTCAGCTTTCTAAGCTAAAGCGTTCTCGATTTATTATGGGCAGATAGACAAATATGCAAAAATCTTTTTAATATTATTAATTTGTTTTTAACTAGGAAATTCGGCATAAATATAAAAAAAATTTGGAAATTGAACGTATTTCTTTTCAAAATCGTTAAAACTCCAACATAGAAAATGACCTTGAAAATTTGTCTGCAGTAAACCTAGCTTTACACTTACTACTCGCTCTAAAAAAAAATTATCCATCGTGTCAATAACTACCCAATTGCTTTATTTATTAATCAAATTAGAAAATAGATATTAAGTTAATTGCCATTACTACAGGTTTTGTGAAATATTAAAATTAGGTTGTTCCGAAAACGAGCAGTGAAATTTTGAATAACCATATTTAAGAGATAACAAGAATAAACAGATCATTTGTGGCGGCAAAACGCCATCTTGAAGCAAGAAATCGAACTGGACTCATAATCTTTTGTACGATATCTGAAAAAGCAAAATTATATTTTTTTTTAAATTTATAACGCGTACTGTAACGGTTTTCACCAAAATGCTCTTAATTTCCTCAAGAAAGATATATATTTTTTAGTTTAAATTTCCAAAATATCTCCAACAGAACTGAATATATAGCAAGCACTTCAAAGGTAGCTAAAAATTGCCATTTTCGAGAATGAGGTGGTTTTATCCAAAGGGTTTGAAATCAATTTTTTAATTGCTGCTACATTCCTGAAAAATTTCATGGAAGCCGGCGCCTCCAGGTAGGTAACCTTCCCTTGTCAGACAAAATGTTCTGCAAAAAGCGAGTTCTTCCTATACGTACTTTTCTTTCATTATCCTAATCTGGTGGTAACGAAATAAAAATATTGTAATTTTTCAATTTTTGAAATCTGACTTTCAGCTATAATTTGGAAATTTTCAATATAAAATGGAATTATAAATTTCAAAATTTTATCGTAATTCCATATTTTTTCACAAAGGAACAAAATATATTGTGGGAAATCCATATACCTTGGTTGGCTTGCTCGGTATGTGCGTAACTTGCAATCGTGCACCAATCGAGGATATTATTAATCTTGTTATAATTACACGTCATCAGCTTCACTGGGGAGGGCGGCAATAGAACCAGTAAATTTTAATATAGTGGTGGGTGAAAATGTGATTTAAAACAAAATTTAATTTAATTGTTTTATTTGCAACATCTCGTCCGCCAAGTACGATATGATTCCTGGGCATAGAGCCCTACTCTAATAATCATTGAGACTCCCATCACTATGCATATCCGATCCTAAGAACACATGGGGACAGATATATTTTTTTGTGAATCTAGAAAAAAGTTAACAATTTTTTCAGACCAAATTTAGCGTTGCCCTATATGAATGCCGCCCGTAAATATAGCCACTTTTTTTTTAATACGAGTTAGATTGTTGAACTGGTTTTTCTTTCAAATTTCTTTCTAGAACGGATCGTCGGTAAGGAAAAATGTGTCCACTCAGTCTGTACGCATAGCATCTGAGAAATCATACCTATTGCGAATTATTCCTTGAAACGAGGAGACCTATTAGAAAATCTGCAACTCTTTCGTAAAGGTAGCCTTCGAAAAATGTAATGTAATGTAATCTAGCGTAGCCATGGTTTGCATAATATTTAAGAAACAGGTGTTTTACAACAGAGAAGCAAACATTCAAATCTCGTAACTCATGTGGTGGGATCTAATCAAATATGGGCTTTCCATCGAAGTTTTTAAAAACTGCTTTATATTTAAAACTATTGCTTGTCAAGCTTGTTACAACCATTCCATCTCGTTAGCCGAAAAGCTGAAAGGAAATGTTCTTATTAATAATTAAATTGAGTGCGTAAGTATCTCATTGAATTTCATTGAAAGATATTATATGTACGTACTTACTCCACGTCATTTTTAAATACAATTATTATGCAACACAGTCTTTACTTATTTATGGAAACCCGTTAAATTGTCTAAATTTAAATCCATGTACAAAAATTATCGCGCCTTTCATAACGAAAACCATTCTCCAAGTAAACAAATATATCAACATTGGGAAATGGTTTTTGTTTTATTATTTGAATGTTTTTAGACATCTGTTTTTAAATATCGATTAGAATTCGGAAGCGAACAGACTTCTTTTTCAAAATTTGTTATTTATACTTCATTTCGTGGAACTTTTTCATGTTGTACTACTAGGTATATAGTGAACGTTCCCAAATTGTTCCAGCTTCGAGTACATATATCTCTTAAAACACAAGGTGCTAGTTGAAGGGGTGGAATCATATTTATTCAATGACAAATTTGTACTAAGTTCAAAAAATCACAATACGTTCAAATATATTTCATTTTTGCAATGCTAGTGCTAATGTCATAAAAACTCGGTAAACTAATTTGAGATGGTTATTAATTTTAATGTATATTTTTGTTGATATCATTCTGATTAAGAAAACTGCTTACAATTAGCACATAAGACTCTAGTTACATTTAATATCCCCTACATCATTTTGTTTTATTTAGTCAAGATTTATTAGAAATTAAGCGAAATAGAGAATCCACCAATTTTTTTTTTTTTAAATATATTTACAATTGATCCAATTAAGAAGAATGTGTTTTTTACTTGGGAATAGAACACTTTACTTGGAGTTATATTTAAATTCTGAATGATCTAACCAGGTTAGAATACCTTTCCTTTGATTCTATATGAAAACCCAGAAGGTTCATAGTATCTTCATTTATTTGCATGACTCGTTTAGTTTTTAGAAAAGAAATCAGAGGTGTAACTGCACTTTTTCTAACGACCCAAATTTCTACTAATTCCACACTGCTTAGTAATCCTGAAGAATATATTGACCGAACCATAGCTAGGTACATTCGATAATTTACCACTTCATTAAAAAATGCTTTTCGATTTCAGTGCGTCACTCGTATAACCTAATACCATATGTATATTAATTTCACTCTTTGGTTTAAGCGAACTTGGCTATAATTGTATTATGAATTGCTTGTCCCTATGGATTGAGTGAACTTTCTTTTTATTTTGGATATCAATGACATTCTGAAAATTCCTGACGCTAGTTAAGAACTTATGTTGTATCAATAATCTACTCTCATGGACGTTGTTTTGCCCTTAGGGTTCTTAAATGCGTAAATTTTTTTTTTTAAGTAGTAATTAATTACAACTAGGTTTTGTCAATTGCAAGCAAGGATCGATATTTTGAAATAAAACAATGCTTATATTTAGATTTTATGACATTAACACTTCTTTGCATGTTATATAACAACACATATATCACAATGTTATATAAAAATATATAATAAATTTCAAATATGTGAACCCGCTTATAGAATACATTGTCTAGGAGCTCGAGTGCAGAATTACAGCAAACAGTGCCCCTGAGCGTAAGCTGTAGGAAATTATAGTGATATGCATGACTTTCGTTCTTTGCTTAGACATCAGATATTTCAATGCAAAATGGTATATAGAGATGTTATGTAAATTTCACGAAAAAATATGGACTTAAATAAAAAACAAAAAGGCTAAAGAAACTGCTTCATTTTTACTCACCTCTTCACACTTCTTCTTGTTGCCTTTTCGTTTCTCATAATCTGCATATTTTCGCCAATAACCATAACAGTATGGATAATGAGCTAAAAAGGCATCATATGCTTCCCTTGCAGCGTCAATATCATTCTGTGATTAGTTAAATTATAGTGGCTAAAACGTTTAGTAATATTTTTATAAAGTATTACCTCCTGATCTACATATTGTAAAAGATATGTCCAACCCGTAAAATCAGCTGGATCATCATTTACAGCTTTCCAGTACTTATCTAATTCTGGCAACTTTTTCTTTTCTTTATCCTTCTTTTTCTCCTTATCTTTGCTTTCATCTTTGTCTTTATCTAGAAATAAACATTTATTTAGTTTGTTTTGATTTTAGAAAATCAAATATATACCTTCTTCAATTTTTTGTCTTTTTTCTGGAATATCTATACTCTCATCAGTAGGACTGTTAGGATTATATTCTTCGCTTGCTTTTCTTTTGTTATCTTTTTTAGTGGACGATGGTAATTCATCTTCAGAAACAACCTCCGTATCAGCTGGCAGTTCTGCTCTTTTAGGCGCAGGTAACTCATCATCAGATACCTCTTCAGCATCAGTTACTTTTGGCTTACTGGGAATTGGTAATTCATCTTCTGATATTATTTCGGCATCTATGTCAGCTGCAGTTTTTACACTTTCTGTTTCACCATTTGGAAAATCTTCTGCAATTGCTGGCTGTGAAACCGAATCTTCTGTAGGATCAGTGATTTCATTGTCATCGGCAGGATCAGTCATATCAACATCGTCCGAAGGGATCTCAATCCTTTCCGAGGCATCTACGATTTTGTTGCTATGCATTATTTCTGAGATATCATTAATATCTGAATTTTTAATTATTTGGTTTTTATCCACAATATCGGCGGTTTCGTTATTTGTTTTGCTAGAGTCTTCAAAATTTTCCTTTGACTGGCTCTCTTCGCCCACAGAAGGCAAGCTATTTGCATTATCACCAACCAGACTTGCTAGCAAAGAACTATCTACACATTCTGCAATATTTGATATAACGTTCTCTTCAGTTTTTCCGTCAGAGTTCTCTGATGGTGCTGGAATTCCAAATGGAAAGGACGAACTCTTCTCGTCTTCCTGATTTGGTACAACCTCCTCGTTTTCTTGAGTCTGTGTAACCATTTCAATATCGTCAAGTTTAAAAGCAGATTCAGACAATTCAGGCTCTTGTAATATAACTTCTTCCTGTATTTTCTTTCCTTCCTTAGAATCCAAAATTACACCCTGTGCTGCTTCTGCTAACATCTCTTTTATTATATCCGACTGTGTAAATTTTTCTTCTTCTTCCTCGGCACTTTGCAATACATGTTCAATATTTTCGGCGGCGATTACTTCCACTTCCGTAGTATCTACCTAAAATTATTTTTCGTATCAACTAATTGTAATAGTGGAAGCTAAATGTGTCAGATTTAATAAATTGTCAGTTGGCCCTTGCATGTCGTCAATAAATTCAGCTGCAGACGGAACAACGCCGCGTCCACAGGGTAGCAAGTATTTTTCATCATTTTTTTAGGTTAACCAATTTAAGATAATTATTTACCTGATCAATTGTGTGTTTCCGACTCGAACGTCTTGTGCTTCTAGTGACAGGGGATACTGCGCTAACAGCTTTTCTCCCAGAGCGTGTCCTCCTGCCTGCAAAATGAGAATTTTCAAGATTTAAGAATATCAACAAATGGCGCTCCTATACTAAAACGTAATCAAAAATATATGCATTACATCTTCTTTACCCCAATTTTTTTTTTTAATTATTTAGAATCATGCAGAGTACAGAAAATATAGATATTTAGGCGCCCTAAACTCACCAGTTTCTTCCTGCTGAATATTATCCTCTTCATTCAAAGACGCCATCTTGTTTTATTGAATGAGTAATAGAATAAAGTGTGGAGACATTGACATTCCATGAATTAAGTCATTTGCTGTACTAAAATATCATCCAATACTGTAATAAAACGGTCTAAAGCATGGGCAAACGTACACGTTGCAGTATACTTAATTTTGGATCACTTTTCGGGGTTGATACACGAGGGAGCGGGTAAGGAAAAATTTCTTCCGATTGTCACTCATCCACACGAAATGTTAGTATAGTACAACGTGTACCTCTAGGCCATGGTTTTCACAAGAAAGCTCTGTCCAAACTAACCCGTTTTTGCGCCGCTCAGCCATACTCCATACACGAAAGTTTTTAAGCAATTTTTACGGGAGAGAAGTATTCGGGGATAGGAAAAAGTCCGTGCTACCGATTTTTGATCGGGAGTACGGGCAGCATACCAATCCTACTGCAAGCAAAGCTCCGGCCATTTTGAAATTGCGAGACTTCTGAAATTTCTGATTGGACGTCTGTATACAGATGTTTACCTGCGATTTAAGGTAATATAATAATTTACTAATCATTACGTGTTGTGAATTTGTGATACAGTTATTGTTTATATCAAAAATTGTGACTTAATTGAACACGCACACAATTAATTTCGGTAATCAAAAGGAACTACGCGGAGCAACATTATTGTACTCGCACGTCTTAGCACACCATTTAGTTGATGTAGTGAAAGGTCGTGTTTTACATAGCTCCGAATAATTATTGGTAATCTGCAATAAACTGGGTTAAATAGTGGTACCATTGAAGGTGATCAGTGATCCCACTAACAGTGTATAAATTAAAGGTTTATGAAGCTTTAAGGGGAAGAAAAACAAAGAATATAAGAATTAAACGTACACCTCGAGCGAAGTATTGAATGGTGGTCTGTACGTTTACATGAATACTTGAGTACTTGACTTGAACTTCACTTGAAGCTCAGATAGGGCGGTTGATTGAATTAATTCCAATTACTTGACTTGAATTTTTCTTGAATTTAATTTTCCAATTACTTAAGTTGAAACTTTCGCGTTGAATGAGCGTTTTCATGATATTTTGATTACTTCAAACAAACTTCAAGTATACTTCAAGTATTCATGTAAACATACTTGTTGTTGTGATTGTGAAATCGCGGTGATGATCGACTAGAGCGAAGTGATAATAACTTAGAACGAGAAAATGTCCAGATGTGATAAGTGCTCGCAAAACATTAAGGCCTGAATTACAATTACGACTGATCAGTCGACTACCACTTTGCCCAAATGGAAATGCATGTGGCAAGATACAATTGCAACTTCGACTTCGACTGCGACTACGACTGAAACAAAACTTTGCTCAAAGTGCATAGGTGGTGTTGGCTGCGGCCAACTTCAGTTCAATCACAGAATTCGGGACGGTCTGGACTTCTGGTTTGTTCAAGCAGTTAATTACAAATTTCACTTCAGCATCGACTTCGACTTAAAATCAAGTCGCAGTCGACAGATCAGTCGTAATTGTAATTCACGCTTAAGAAAGGGAGTGTTAAATGCGATGGATATTGTGGGAACATATTATGTTTAAGCTGCGGGACTAACGGAATATGATGCCAATAGCCAATACCGTACTAACGAAAAGAAATGTTTTATTTTGTGTGAGGAATGTATTAACTACAAAAAAGCTTTCTTTGCAAAATTGGTTTGTGTCCAAAATGATATTAGTGAGTGGGTGAGTGCAAGCATAAAGTAAAAAAGGCTGAAGGAATGACAAGACATATTTTATATATAAATAGATAATAATAAATAAATAATAAATAAAGATCACAAAAAAGTCATTCATTATATTATATTAATTTAGCTTTTGCTAATTTTCTTAGCCAACATTTCTCTTCCTCTCAATATAATGTACAAATTCAACAGCTTGTAAAGCCGGTAAGGAAAATACCATACTTGAAAATGCTATAATTCAATTCAAGGAAATTGTACTTAAATTTTTCCATAGAATCAGCGTCTTACTTTATATTTTTTCCATTGATATGTAGCATCACTTGCATTTCAAAATTTCCGTCATTTAGACGACATCTGTTAGGAGTTTAAGTTAATTTTCCTATTGTTATGGTAGTATGTAGAGTGATTTGCTTGGACGTGAAGTCCAGACTGCCAGCATGAGCTGACAGATCACTCGGTGGACAGCGTTGACTGCAGGGCGGCACGCTAGCTCGCCTCGGCTATTGGCGGAGAATTTGGGGAAGTCATAGTTGAGTACTTCGTAAAATTTGCAATGTCATTACTAGGACCGTTAATGATGTATGTAGATTATAAGTTTACGCCATTATTCTAAAGTCTTTCTCTGTCAAAAGCTTAACGTCTCACCTAATTGAGTAATAGATTTCAAATTGTATATTTTACAATGTATTTGAAACGCCTCTTTTCTGCCAATCTTATTACGGGGTGCCGTATGGGCCTGTCCACTGAATTTTGTTGCTTATATATTCGGTCAGTTCTTATGAACATATATCAAAGATGATAATTTTTTTTCTGAAATGTCGTCGAAATCCATTGAAGACATCGTTGAGCGGCTAATTCCCAATCTTATTGGAAATAGATTTTCTTTTCACTGCTAGCTTTTAAATCTAATCTGGCTTCAGTAGATGCAGCACTACACTAAAATCCAAGCAACCAACAATTTCGAGCGCCTCAAGAACAAAGCGATAGTGGACTTAAGCATTAGCAACAATACACGCTGGTTCAAAGAGACCACAACGCGAGGTCCTGCCTTGCATTTCCCTGTCTGGGCAGGCTTCGTGAAATTTCCCGAAGGAAATGTCGCTACTGTGTATGGATGTAGTCTCTTGTCCATCCAAAAAGTGATTGCTCCAAGCGAATTCCCTATATTGCGTGAATATTTCAACCATTAAATTATTTAAATATTAGTACATTCGAAACTTACGTAAATGTTTATAATTCCGACGTTGATGCCGCAAGAAAATTTCAGATTTTTTTCCGTCTGATTTTGCACTCGCGTGATTCACTTGAACAACAAGACAGATGTTGACATCTTCTTCTTCTTTTTCTTTTTTCGGGTGCGTTCACCGCGTATGACTCTCCATCCACAGAGGACACAGTCCGCACACACCTCATGCTGCTACGGGTCGCGTAGACGTGTACCTAGCTCAGTGTAGCATACTGCTACATGCAATACGCTACGAACATAACAGGCCAGAGTGGTCTAGACCACCCGTGGTTCAGACAACGCTGAAAAATGGTCGACTGAGCTAGCCGGTCTTAAACATAGGCCTCATCGCTGCGGGCGCCCAATGTCTGGCTCGACCCATGACCCATGAAGGCATTTCTCATCACTCAGACTAGGCGTCTGCTACAGATTGTCCAAGACAGTCTGGTGTACTCGACAGGTGACGAATTGAAGGCACATCCCTGAAGTCACGCCAGTCTTTGACCAAACCTCGACATCCTCCTCCGTGCTGGAAACCAGAGGTGCATTGACAAGTTGATAACCCAAAAAATCCAGCCGGTCAATGCCCCGTTGCCTTCCTTCACCGAAATGCTGAGAGAACCCCGCGGTCAGTAACCTAACCAACTGATCACGAAGCTTTCCCGGCCCAACATCTCAGTCTGATCTCCGATCGACGTTTGTTCAAGGGTGTGTCTTCAAGGCGTCGTCGAGGTAGTGACATGCTGATTTTCTTCCTAAAATTTAAACAAGTGGAATTCCTACGGCAAACTATCTGCCGTAGGGTTACCATACAGGAGGGGTTCTGACGCGTTATCAGGCTAGGAAGTGGGATAAAACGTGTCTATGTTCAAAAGGTATGCCGGCCGCTAGGCTGGGAGATGGCCTAAGCGGCACATTGGCATACTGTGGTTTGCCAGTGAAGCTAGCTGGATGCCTTATTAGGGCTACCTGAAATAAAAGTCCCAATAGATAGATGACGTTTCGCGAGTGGATATCACGGCCTGATGTCCTTGGCGTGATAGACTCCTAACGGTTTCCCCTGCAGATCTTCAAGCTCGTATAAGGAGTTTCCCTTCTTTAAATTGACCCAACATTTTAGGAATTTTCGTCCTAGTTTTGCGCTAGTCTGCTGCTGGAAGTTGCTTTGGGCAAAATTCCGTCTGAATACTTATTAACCCACTTTGAAATTAACAGGTTTCGCTCTGAGATTATAAGCTTTTGAGCCCTGTTCGAACGCGTGGTGTAAGTTCTCCTGCACTCTCGCACGGATCAATCTCAATTTATCTTCAGCATCCACTCTCAGAGGCTCATTAAGAGTTCCAAGGCACCTTAAGGTGGAATAGGAGCTCGCATGCTCAATCATTTGCTGACCGAAGAGTGTTCGGGAAGGAGAGAAACCAGTTACTTGGTGGAAAGAGCTGCTGAGGGAACTCGCTATCTGGCTCAGCTTCTCATCCGACTTTGTATGTTCCTTTCGGATGTATGCCCTAATCCCTGACAATAAAAACCTGTTCACTCGCTCTGAGGCGTGTGCTTGCGGCGAGTAAACTGCCGTTCGCAAGTGCTTCACCTTATCCAGTAATCTGGCGAACTGAGCCGAGTAAAACTGGACTCCATTGTCAGAGGGCGCGTTTAGGCGGAGACCAAACCAGTTATCGCACACTAGTTTGGTATGAATAAGGTTTCGGTTTATGCGGTCCAGTAGCATAACCTCAAATTGAAAAGGCAACAATTGTCAAAAACCAGGATTGATCTCGAAAACTTTTTGAAATGTTATTTAATTAAACGCGTTAAATTGAGGAATCGAAAAAAAGATATTTCTCAAAGGTGAGATATTCTAATACATTTATTCTGTATGCCTTATTGACTCATAGCTATTTTTATTTTAGTGAAATAAGGAAAAAGATTCATAAAGATGTATATGCTGCATCAAGTATGCTACAAAAAATAATTTTTTCAAGACAACCTTTTGTCAGATCGTGTGAGACATTCAGTAGGGATGAAACCCAGTGGACATTTATTATGCTCCAAAAGTATTCAGAAGATGAGTGGATGTCTGACTTTCGGGTTTCCAAAGCGACTTTCGTAAGCCCGTGTGATATGTTGCGTTCATATTTATTATTGGAGATCCAGCGTATCCGTTATTGCCGTGGCTAATGAAGGATTATGTTGGCCGAAACTTACCATCAGATGAAGAAAACTTCAACGTCTGCTTAAATAAAGCCAGAGTT
Organism: Dioctria linearis; assembly: GCA_963930735.1. NCBI lineage: Eukaryota > Metazoa > Arthropoda > Insecta > Diptera > Asilidae > Dioctria > Dioctria linearis. Next base: position 230,847,679 of record OZ005741.1, read on the forward strand.
AAGGTTGAGGTAGCGTTTGGTCACCTCAAAAATCGTTGGAGAATATTAGCCAAAAAATGCGATATTGATTATTCTTTCATGCCTAAAATCGTTGCAGCATGCTGTACACTTCACAATGTAATTAAATATTCTCAAGAAAATACATGCATAGAAAGAAATGAAGAACTAGCCTGCGATGACCAACCTGAAAGAGAGCAAATATATGTAGAACGTGCTACCCCATTGGCGATCGAAATGCGTGACCATTTAAAGGAATACCTGAAGATAAATCCCGGAGAAAGCTAGAATTAACAATAAAAGATCTTAGGGATAAAAAATAAAAATGTATTTAAAATAAAAACAAAATTTTTTCTTATATCACAAAATATTCCATTTTTCACTTTGGCAGTATAGGTATATAGCTTCTGACTGTACTATAGTATTCGCCACGAAAACTGAGATTTAAGGCACAAAAGAATGAATTTAATACTAGAAAAATAAACACACTTCTAAATAAAGAAATTAACAAAAATATCCTTTTAATTTTTGTGGCGGCTACTGTAACATGTATGAGCTATTCGTTTGGATTGTAGTAATAGTATTGTGGTTCACCAACTTCTCGTTGGATTACATTCGACAATAAATTTTGTAGAAATTCTTGCTCTTGTTTTTGCATTCGCTCTTCAAAGGCCTGCTGCTGATGTATTAATTTTTCTTGCTCCTGCATATATTTTTCTTGAAGATTAGACTGCACAGCACCCCAAACCTCAACAGCGTTTTCCAAGACTTTCCGGTGTCAAATCATTACGCTGGCCCTCTTCTAAATTAGACTCATTTGTTACATCATCTGAAAATAATAATACTATTTTAGAGAGCAAATCTTATGATAATATATATAGGTACTTTACCTGGAATATCATTTTCCTCTGACTCATTTTGGGTAAAATTTTTTCCAGCAGTAGATTCAACTCCACAGTGCATTGAGTAGGCTACTCTGGGACGGCAAGAAAATATAACATCGAGTTTTTCCATGGAGGGAAAATCAATTTGCCCTGCACCACTTTTTGCATGTTTTTGTTTTATATTGAAATACCGCGCTTCTTTTAGCCTATACTTTTTCCATCCATTTGTTCTTGGACCTTTTGTTCAATACACAAGTCAAATAATGTTGCAGTTTCTTCATAACCCCAACGATTCATATTAACCTTTTTTCGTTCACCCACCAAATGCAAAATTCTTACGCTTATTGTCAAGTGTTGTGTGTTGTGATGTATTTTGAGGATAGGTTTTGGTAATTTTAGTTGCATGCAGTTTATACGCACTTACCAAACTGGTTTGGAAGTGTTTGGTCACAACCATTTCAAAGTACCAACCAATTCGGTATGGTTTATAATTACGCGGAGGAAAAACCAGAAATTTTGACCGGTTTGGTCTCCGCCTAAACGCGCCCAGAGACTATCGTTTCCGGGACTCCGAACACATGGAATATTTAAGTTTCGATGAACTGGCACACATTGAGAGTAGATGGCTTTCTCATAGATTTTAGAATCGGGAGCTTTGAAAAGTGGTCAAGAACTATCAATATGCAGACATTCCCTTTCACTGACCGAGGATATAGACCTAGAAAGTCGATGTACAGCTTTTGCCATGGTCTTTCTGTCACAGAATGGTATTGGGGGCTTTGGCCTCCTAAAGGCACTTTCACATCAAAAACTAGAACAGAAAAATGTAAAGCGAAAAACTGAATTTATTCCACTTTAAAACAAGATTTTTGTTACAATGATTAATAAAATCCAGAGAAATAGGATAAACTAAAAATTTTACTGAGAAAATAGTTACATTTATTTCAGATTTTGAAGAAAAACACAACGTTTATGTTTTATCGGCCGAAAAACTTTTTCGGCGGAAAAATTCATCCCATAAATCATAAAAGTTGTGCTTTCTTAAAAATTCTAAGATAAATATACTATTTTATTAATAAATTAATTAGTTTATCCTATTTCCCATGATTATATTAATCATTGGAGCAAAAATCTTGTTTTAAAGTGGAATAAATTGAGTTTTTCGGTTTACATTTTTTCGATTCTTGTGTTTGATGTGAAAGTGCCTTTACACACGTCACAGGCGCCTACATAGTTTCTGACATCAACTGTCATTCGTGGCCAGTACAGGTGTCTTCTTATACGTTCCAGATTTTTCCATATACCTCCGTGAGAAGCTAGTGGCGGATCATGCGCTCTTGAAACAACGTCGGAGACAAGCCTTCGTGGAATCCAAAGCTCCCAAGCTTATTCTTCCTGAAACGGATCGCCTGTTCTCGGAACAGTCCGAATATAAACGAAGCCATCCCTGACGCAAAGATCTGGTAGTTTGCCAGAAGCTGTTTTAACCTTATGCCTCAGCTTTTCATATTCCAACGAGTTGAAATATGGAGAAATAAGGTCAACTTCCGGGCCAGGATCTTCGGGTGTTGACAAGCTGTCGCAATTTATTCGTGACAGCGCATCAGGAACGACATTCAGGCTTCCTTTTCGGTGTTCGATGGTGAAGTCGAAACCTTGAAGCTTCAAACTCCGCCGAACAAGTCTACCGCTGAGGTCCTTTTGAGACATCAGCCATTTCAAGCTCGCATGATCAGTTACTATCTCAAACGGCATAAGTTCTATGAAGGGACGGAACTTCTGTACACTTAAGATTGCAGCTAGACATTCCTGCTCTGTGAAAGTGTAACTTCTTTGCGCTGAGTTCAACTTTATCGAGACGTAGGCTATTGGCTTCTCGTGGCCATCGTCATCTAGTTGAAGTAGCACTCCATACCTTGTTGGCTCGCATCGCACTGTATAATGAACGGCTTGGTGAAGTCTGGGCTCACTAGCAACGGAGCAGAAGTAAGTTTTTGTTTTAATGATTCTAGAGACGTCTGGGCTTCAGGTGTCCATTGGAACTGACTTGGATTCTTCAGAGTATCTGTGATGGAGGCAGTTAGATCAACATAGTTCGGGATGAACCGTCTATACCACCGCGCCATACCTAGTAGGCGTCGGGCTTGCCGAACAGTTTTAGGTGACGGATAGTCAACTATGGCTGAAATCTTGTCGGGGTCAGTTCTTATACCTCCTTTTCCGACAATAAAACCCAAGTATTTGGTCTCTTTAATGCAGAACTTACTCTTCTCAACGTTGATAGTGAGGCCAGCTTTCCTCAAACAATCCGCTACACGGGCTAGCAGCGTGAGATGAGAGTCAAAGTCTGATGACCGAATTAGTAAATCGTCCAAATAGACGAGAACATTCTCACGAAGATCGAATGGAATGACTTTATCCATACGGCGGCACATCGTTTGTGGAGCGTTGCTTAACCCGAATGGCATACTGATAGAGACGGACCAGGTACAGTAAAAGCGGTCTTCTCTCTGGAATCAGTGTCTAGTGGGATCTGCCAGAAAGCGTCTTTCAGGTCCAGGCTCGAAATGTAGTTTGCCGGAGGAAGTCGACTCAGAAGCGCGTCTATCTGCGGCAGCGGATAGGCATCCTTCTTAGTAACGGAGTTGGCTTTCCTGGCGTCAAAATAAAGCCGGACCTTTCCAGGCTTCCTCACTAGTACGACTGGAGAGCTCCAAGGACTCTGGCTCTCCTCTAACACACCCAACGGCATTCGTCGCAATTCAGCATCCATCAAATTCTGTACTGCCGGTGAAATCGGATAAAACCTCTGTTTTATCAGAGTCGCGTCATTCGTTTCAATCTTGTGACTGACAAGAGATGTTTTTCCTAAGCCCAACGAGGTGAAAGAAGGAAAGAGCTGTTTGGTCGCTTCTAGACATTTGTGTTGTAGAACAGAAAGAACAGGGCAGTCGGTGTCAGGAGCAGCTATTAGACTGGGTATCAGTTCTGCAACTATACCCAGGACATTTGGAGCCTACCAAAATAGACGCCAGAAGTCTATTTCTAGATATAGTACGTGTGTGAGCCCAGGAACCATGTAAAAACGCACGTTTTGGGTCTTACCACGGAAAGCGATGTCCAAGTTCACATGACCATGCACAGTCGTTATTGCACCATTAGCTACTTGTACCTGTGTCCGATACCTCTTCCTTTCAACCTCTGCTTCTGCAAGCTTCTCTAAAGCTCCATGGCATAGAATCCTGACAGTGGCACCACTATCAAGTAATCCAGTCTCAGTTCGCCCGAGCAGTCTCACTTCGGCATACGGTCGAATGTCGTCTGGCATCGACACGGAAATGTGTGCCAGTTTCTTTCTTTCCTGTCTAATTCGTCGACAGTATTCCCGCCAACGAACGGTCGATCGTTTCTTTCTTGGTCTAAGGTCCAGGTCAGGATACATAATTTCAGCTAGCTCTGCCACTGAGGAGAAGATGCGGCCTCTTACTGCATTGTAATTCTGCAGACGCGTATGATAAGGCGTCAACGGATGTACAATCAAGTGGATTGCTGGTATCATCAGAGTCACTGAATGATATCAGCGGGCAAGTCAATGTTTCGTTGTCGAGGACCGCTGATGGAGCGGATCTTCCTCCCTGTTCAAGGCTTGAACTATGGGGTGATCGCAGCTGTGGCCATTTAGACCGTTGAGACTGGTCGAGAAAAGGTGTTGGAATTCCCGACTCGTCTCTCGTTTTTCTGTGTACAGGGTCTGCAGTTTGGTTTAAAGACATTCTTGCTTCCGCATCCATAACAGAACACTTGTTGTCTCTCTTGCAGACAATCCTGGTAAAAGTGACCTGGCTGATCACAATTCCAGCCCATTGTTGCGTGTCTAGTCGAAATGGGTGACACGTCGCCTAAGCTGGTGTCATGGCCTGTTACTAGTGACAAGCCTGGGTTTAAAGACTGGCAGTCGTCAATCTCGTTTACTGTCTGGCTCCGGTAAGGGATCCAGCTACAAGCTGTGGCAATTCGCAGCTGTGTGGCTTGTATTTGATTGACGAGCGATCTCAACTGGCCGATAGTATTGGTGGGGTGCAAACAGATCTTGTTTTGAATCTCCGGCAATAGGTTGGATTTAACTATTTCCAGAAATTCACTATCTGGCATTGCGGTCTACAGCTGGTCTCGCAACTGTAGCAGATGTTTCTGGTAAGTTGCAAAAGACTCACCAGACTTCTGTCTGCGGGACATCAACTGTACTCGCACCTTCAAATCATCCTTGGGAACTCCCCATTCAGATAGAAGAGCGGTCTTTATGTACTCCCATGTTGGCATGGAGTTTTGTCGGAGCAGTGACCAGTACCATTCCATGGCTGGGCCTGCGAGCAATGTGCTCATATTCCTCACCAGGAGGTCAAAATCTCCTTCGAGAGCGCCTCAACTCGAAAGACAAGCTCGCCCACTGATAGTTTGGAGCTATCTCCACTATGCGAGATGTTCCATCTACGTATCGGACTACCAGATCGTCTCGACCATGCGTTTCGTTGAGGTCTGTCATTCTGAAACGCCTGTGCCTGGGGAATATGATTAGACCCTGGCCTCTGAGGACTGTCGGGTCTATTCTGATTGCCTGATGCGTGATATTGTTCGTCTGGGCCTGGGTCTGGGCCGCTCTATCGAAGGTCTAGGTTGTCCTATAGGTGGTGGTGGTCGAGAAGTGTCTACAGGAGGCACGCCAGGAGCTTGTCGAGGAAAATTGTTAAAGAGTTCGTCCCGCAGAGTGTTCATACTCTGTGTGATTCCCTCTCGAATAAGATTTTGCATCTGTATTCTTAAGGCAGCCATTAACGCTTTTAAAGCTACAAGGCCTTGACCATGGGTAGTAGGTATCGGACTATTCATCCTCGAAGTAAGATGTGAAAAGGTTGCGGAATGCAAATTGTGCAGTGTCGGCGATAAAGATGGACGTTTTTGTGGTGGAACCGTTAGTAGTGGTAGATTAAAGGCTGACACGGACTGTCGAAGCTGTTGATTGTTATTTAGTCGTATTTTTGTCTCTGTATGCAGTTGTACTTTGTTTTCTTTGTTAAGTTGTTTGTATTCGTTTTCATTTGTGATGATGCATTTCATCGGTACTTTCCAGGGCGGAGCGCTGTCCACAGGGTTTATTTCTTCCGGACAAAAAGGCACTTGCCTGAGGGCTATATGGCGATCGCTCGGTTCAGTCCGGCATGGTTCCGTCTAGTATCCGTATGAAGAATGTCCAGAGCTAAGAGGTGTAGCGGAGATTTATTGTTGTGCACCGTTTTGAAGACGAGGTTTCCAGCAAGTTCCTGTCTTCTTTGGGAGAAGGTATATGGAAACCTGCCTCTACTAAAAGTCTGGCGATAGAGAGATTCTTGTTCTTGCTGTTGCATTAAGCGCTGTCTGGATCTTTCTGAGACTTATTTTGTTCAGCTGACCGTACATTGTGAGACAGTAATCTATCCTACCCATAGATTGTGTGAAAAGATCAATCCGAGAATTTTGAGCTCCCTAAGCAATGTTACCGATGCCATATCACTATTGAAATCAGTTTGTCTGCAGCTTCGCCTTCTACAAATATGCAGTGCATCCAGTTTTCCCATAGTGATTTTGGCTCCATTTGTGTCGGCCCAAGACGAGATGGCTCGAATGGCTTTGTTGAGCACGTGGTTTACAAATGGTGGCTCACCAGAAGCGTAGTAAATTATATGATCTGCATATTGTTACGTGCAATAGAAAGAGACAACTGGTGACATCTACTGGCAATAAACAACTTCAGGTTCGGAGAGTAAATGACTTCAGGTTCGGAGAATCTATTATGAAATCTACAGGAAAGTTCAGGAATAGAACAAATAGAATAGTCAAGATGCTTTTGGAATAGAACACTCCAGAATAATCCGGAGTGTTTCTAGGGTATAAATATAACAGTTGTCATCGCCAGAAAAGGAGTCTTGTTTTAGACGTTGCAGTGTTAACAAGTGAAAGTAATAAAGAAGCGAAAGTATATGTAATAGATTGCGATAATTGAAAGTACAGTGTTAGCGATAATTAGAGTTGAGTTGATTAAATAAATGTTTGTGAACTTTATATGATTTAAGTGTAATAAAGAACTTATATATTAATTATTTAATATTGTGTTTTAAATAACGAACCAAAGGCCACGCTCGCAACAACTGGTGTCAGAAGTGAAATAAATTCGCGAAATAAAGTGGTGGCAATTGGCTTAAAAATTAAAAGTGTGATTAATTTTGAGAAATTGTGTTAAATTGTGAAAGTTCTGGAAAATAATTTATATTCATCTGTAAGAAAATTATTAAAGTAATGGGGCGCAAAGTGGACGAGCTTCGAATGCAGGATTTGAAAGTGGAGTTAGGGAACCGGTTATTACAAACGACAGGTGCAAAGAAAGTTCTAGTCGAGCGACTGAGACAAGCTTTGATAGCGGAAGGAAAGAATCCTGAGACATTTGTTTTCGAAGAGAACTTGGAAGGAACCGAATTTGAAGAAGAACTTGAGATGAAAATGGAACAGCTTTTGAGTACTTTAATGAGCAAAATGGAAGCCCGTTTTGATGAACAAAAGAATTCCAATGAGGAACAAAAGAAATCTATGGAAGCCCGTTTCGATGAACAAAAGAATTCTCTCGAGGAACAAAAGAATTCTCTGGAATCCCGTTTAGATGAACAGAAGAAATCTATGGACGAACAAAAGAAATCTATGGACGAACAAAAGAAATCTATGGACGAACAAAAGAATGCTTTTGTTGAACAAAAGAATTCTCTGGAATCCCGGTTAGATGAGCAGAAGAAATCTATGGAAACGCGCTTGGACGAACAAAAGAGTTCTCTGGAGAATTGTCTAGAAACTCGTTTGGAGGATCAGAAAAATTTTCTAAAAAGTTCTTTAGAAGAACAAAATTTGAAAATTGAAGGAATTGAGCAGGAATTTCAACAAAAGGTTTCGGAAGTTCAACAAAAAGTCACCGAGCAACCTGAAAACGTTAAAGCAGATCTGGAAAGAATAAAGTATCGTCAGCCTCTAAGCGTAGCAACTGAAATATCCGGTGCAGGTAGAGTGAAACCTCCCATATTTGATGGACAAAATTCGTGGCATATCTTCAAGAGACAATTCGAGGCAGCTTCAGAGGTAAATGGATGGAATGATGAAGACAAAGCTATAGCTCTAGTGTTAGCACTTCGAGGTCCTGCGTCAGAACTCTTACAAACTGTACCGATTGAAAATCAACGTAATTACTCTTCATTAGTACAGGCGATAGAATTACGTTACGGAGATGAACACATGCAGCAAGTATATCGCATACAATTGCACAACAGGATTAAAAAACATGGAGAATCGCTACAGCAACTGCAGGCAGATGTAGAAAGATTCGCGCATCTTTCACACTCCAGCGTGAATGCGGATTTTCTCAATGAAGTTGCGACGGAGGCATTTGTTATAGCTTTTGCAGATCAAAATTTACAACAAGCGTTAAGGCTAGCAGAAAAGAAATCAACAGCAGAAGCACCAGCCTATGCATTAGCATACGAATCCGCCAGACAAGCTTCACGGAGTGCAGTGCGAGTGAGAGAAATTTCAGCGGACGAATGTACTTATAACAGAGTGCAATCATCACAGAGCCCGCCTTCACGTGGTGTCCTTCGATGCTGGAATTGTAATAGACCAGGACACCTACAAAGAGACTGCAGAAAACGCCGACGAGTGGAATCTCTAGATGAAGAGAGGAAAGTGGACTTGCAAAGATATCGAGCTGAGCAGCAGACTTGCAATAGATTGCAGTTATCACTGAGTACCTCTTCACGTAGTGTTCTTCGATGTTGGGATTGTAATAAATTGAGACACCTTCAAAGCGACTGCAGGAAACGCCGTCGAAAGGAACCAACAGAAAAGAAAGGGACAGAAGAATGTACAAGTTGGCGAGCTAGAGAGCAAACTATTCTTAGGGAGACTAGAATCCAACCTTATGACTTTGAGAGCCAACACAGAAAAGGACGTATCTATGGAAATGCAGAAGCCTTGGTACAACGTCAATGGAAACCTGAATGTAAGCATTATGGCTGGGAGAAAGGAAATGAGAAAACAGCTACTATACAGTTGGTATCCGTGGAACCATCTACAGGTTGGGACAACGAGGACCTGCGAACATCACAACGAGAAGATCCGGACATTTCACCTATTCTTGCTTGGAAAGTAGACATAGAAAAACCAGAACGGAAGGATATTTCGAGGATGAGTGAAAAGCTGAAAAGCTACTGGGCTCAATGGAATTCTCTTCATGTTGAATGCGGCATATTAAAACGAAAGTGGGAAGCACCTAACAGTAAATCGTTCCGAATGCAAATAGTCGTGCCGGCATCAAAGGTCAACGATGTTCTAGGTAAAATGCATCGTGCAGCATCTGGAGAACATTTGGGAGTGAATAAAACAATTTCTAAAATACGAGAAAAGTTTTATTGGCTACATATGCGGGAGGATGTAGAGAAGTGGTGTCGCATATGCACTGTGTGTGCTTCTTACAAAGGGCCGCCACGTAGCAGCAGAAAGGAAATGTATAAGTGTAATGTCAGAGCCTCATTGAAACGGACAGCTGATGTACAAGGGAGCACGGGGGCGAAACTAGCAGTAAGTACCCATCGGATGAGGACCCGCTATGCCTTACGTGCGAATTCAGCAGGATTCAATGAAGGTGATCTTGTTTGGCTATACAACCCGAACCGACGTAAGGGATGCTCTCCAAAATCACAACAACAGTGGGAGGGACCGTATTCAGTAGTAACTAGAATAAATGACGTAGTATACAGGATTCAACGTGGCACAGCAGGCAAACGAAAAATCGTCCATCTGGATCGCTTGTGTCAATACTACAAGCATCAAGACCGCGGACCACCTGTTGTTCGGGACGAACAAGTTTAAGAAGGGGGCAGTGTTACGTGCAATAGAAAGAGACAACTGGTGACATCTACTGGCAATAAACTACTTCAGGTTCGGAGAGTAAATGACTTCAGGTTCGGAGAATCTATTATGAAATCTACAGGAAAGTTCAGGAATAGAACAAATAGAATAGTCAAGAAGCTTTTGGAATAGAACACTCCAGAATAATCCGGAGAGTTTCTAGGGTATAAATATAACAGTTGTCATCGCCAGAAAAAGAGTCTTGTCTTAGACGTTGCAGTGTTAAGAAGCGAAAGCAATAAAGAAGCGATAGTGTGTAATTAGATTGCGATAATTGAAAGTACAGTGTTAGCGATAATTAGAGTTGAGTTGATTAAATAAATGTTTGTGAACTTTATATGATTTAAGTGTAATAAAGAACTTATATATTAATTATTTAATATTGTGTTTTAAATAACGAACCAAAGGCCACGCTCGCAACAATATATTTCGTAGTACAGGTCAGCTATCTGTTGAAGTCTCTCCGCGAGGGAGTGTGTATACGTGCTGAAGAGGTGGACCGAGAGTTGGGAACCTTCTGGGAGGCCATTTTGTAGTTGTTGGACTTTGGAAAAATGTCCTGCAACTCTTGTTTTTATTCTCCTATTGGAGAAGAACGAGTCCACCGTTTCAAAGAACCGCTTCCTTATACACCACTTTTCTAGTTGTAGAAGAAAGGAACGCTTTGATATTCTGTCGAATACCTTCTCTATATCTATTGAAAGGACAACAGAGGGCTGTCGTCTGCCGAGTGCGCATGCCAGGTTGTGCTCCAGCTCCTGCCGGAGAGACTGAGTCCCCCTGCATGGTCTGTAGCTACTGATCGTTGGCAGCAGCCTTTCCTCCAGAAACTAGGATAATCTACTTGCCATCGATTTCTCCAGGATCTTAGATGTTGTGCTCAATAGTGATATGGGTCTTACCTCAGCTGGGGTTGGAGCCCTTTTTTCAACCTTTGGTATTGGTCTGATTTTAGCAAGTTTCCATTCCCGTGGAAACTTACCTAGACTGAGGACTAGGTTATATAATCTGACCGCTTTGTTTTGCCAGGCCTTCTTGAGTATGCTAAAGGTTATGCTATCCATCCCGGGTGTCGTGCAGCCGAAGGCATTTAGAGTGTTATTAAATTCCTTGAGAGAGAAGGGTTGCTGAAGTGAATAGTCCTGGGGAGCAGCACCAGTTCTAGGACTGGCTCCATCACACAATGCTTTTAGTCTTATATAGGCGACAGATTGATTGTTGTCACTAGAGAACTGTCTCAAATATTCGGCCAGGTGTTCCGCTATCAATGCCGGGTCCTGAACCATTTTTCCTCCTATTCTAAGGCCTGTGATGCCTGCCTTAGTGGATCTTCCACAAATGGCTCTGACCTTTCGCCAATTTTCCCCCATACACGTTTGTGCGTTGATGCTTGCAGCGAAATCTTGCCAAGATTGTCTCTTGGCTATTTTTCTCTCTCTGTTCATGAGGGCGTTAGCTTTACGGTAACTGACTGCGTTGGTGCTATTTGGGAATTTCTTGAATTTCTTCCAGGTCGAGTCTTTACGTTCCACGAATTGTAGAACGTGCGACGTTAGCCATGGGGGCTGGGCTTTTTTGGCATTACTGCTCATTGGGATGCTATTATTGGCCGCGAAGCGTATGGCTTTCGCCAGGAATGCCGCTTCTTCGGCCACAATTAGGCTGGTAGGATGAAGCTGGAGGTACTCCTCCACCTTATCTTGAAATTTTCCTCAGTCGGCCCGACGTTCTATATATCTGGGAATGTGTGCCCTTCCTGGAAGAGTTCTGCTAAGCGTGATGATGATAGGTAGATGATCACTACCCTTTGGGTTAGAAGTTATGCACCAGTCAGTTAGAGGGGCGAGAGGAGCAGGGGCAATGGAGAGATCTATTTATTTATTTAAAATGGTGTTGGAGCCATCATTTAAGAGTACGAGTTCAGAGCCGTCCAGACAGTCCGCAATCTTGTTGCCCCGTGGGTCACTCCGTGACTGAAGAAAATAAGGGAAGATTTTAATCTATCCGAGATCGTGCAATCGAAAACCTATCTCGAAAAGGAAAATAATGCAACACTAATCGTAGCTAGAGCGAATCTACTTGTTAGAACACATGATGATAAAACCCTTCTTATAAACATGTTACAAAACTTTTATGCAGAATGCATTAACAAACAATTAACTTCTATAAATCTCTCATTACCCAACTTTGATGACATTTACTGGTTCCATGAATTTAAGGCCGATGTCGGAAAAATATTTATTACACTGAAGATGTCACTAAACTAATACATGAATACCATAATTCAGCTTTTGGTGGTCATCAGGGAATTTCGCGAACCATTAAGAGATTAAAGCTAAAATATTACTGGCCTTCAATGGTTAAGACGTTTCAAATTTTGTTCGGAAATGTGAGTCGTGTCAAAAGAACAAAACTTCATAAAAATCCTCCTATTCCTATGCGAATTACTTCGAATAGTACTCGTCCTTTTCAAAGAATATCCCTAGATATAGTTGGTCCACTTCCTGTCAGTTACCAAGGTAATAAATACTTATTATTAACCTATCAGGATGATTTAACCAAATTCTTGGAGGCACTTACCACTACGAAATGCCGAAGCTGAAAATGTCACACATGCGTTTGTAGAAAATTTAGTATGCAGACAAGGTATACCGGGAATTATTCCGACTGACCAGGTGACAAATTTCTTAAGTAATCTATTCAAGGAAACCTGTAAAATCCTAAAAGCCAAAAAGGTAAACACTTCTCCGTACCATCCCCAAACGAACGGTGCGTTGGAAAGAAGCCTGCGTCACTACGTTAATAAAGACCCTCTTTCCTGGGATAGTTGGATACCTTATGCTATTCTTGTTTACAATACAACACCGCAGTCGAGTACCAACTGCACCCCATACCAATTGCTGTATGGCTTCCCCCGAGTATCCCAAACGTATTCGAACATAAACCCCACATATCTTATAGCTACGAAGATTACGCGAGAGTTAAAAGCTCGCCCGCAACACAGATACGCAATAGCTCGACAAACCATCCTTGCCAATAAGAATCGCTCCAAAGCTTACTATGATAAGGGAACTCTCTCAAATGTTGCATATAGCAATATGCTACAGGTAAAATGCTGATGCATGTAAGCTGGCCTTAAAGTAAACCGCATACCGATCGCACCCGACCGAGAGTAATGCTTCGTCAAGCTCGTGTGACATGTGAGTGAAGAAAAAGACAAAGAAGAAGAAGACCATTGACCTGTCTCATTTTCTCGAACAAGCGCGTGAAAGAAGTCAAGTGAAAAACCGAATATCGAGAATTTTCATCGACATCGTGCCCAGCAAGGTAATACTTTCATATAAAAATCACTAGGTCAACGTGTATAAATAAAATCTTTTAGGAATTTTCAAAGGGTGATTGGTTTGTAGGCAGGAAAAGATTTTGGATATTGCAAGTGCTGGATGGTGGAACAAAGAAGTAAAAAGGTTCCAACTTTGACACCGAAAATGAAAATTAGACTTGCTACAAATAAGTGGATTATGTAAATTCTTCGGCAATAATCAGTTGATTAATGTCTATATTGCTCACTTTAATGCCGAGTATGATAGGAAAATGAGGATTGTAAGGCACCTCGCATTATTCAGGCCTTTAATACTGCTCAATTTATAAAAATTACCAGAGATAAGGCAGTCTTACAGATTTTAGCTGGAACTAGCGATTGTGGGAAAAATTCTTATACCGCTGCATCTGTTGCTAAAGAAAATCCATTGGGAACAAGAATTGATCACATTCCAATAAGACCAAAGGATGATTATGAGGTATCAATTTCTAAATATGGACTTCCATTAAAAGAACGTGTACCAGGACACTCATTTAATGACATCTGTGATGTAAAAGGATCATTTAAGGAGATCCAACTACAAATCAAATTGGCATTAGAGGAAATTGTTGTTATTTGTAATGCGAATCAGCACGAATTGAAGATAGGTTATGGGATATACCTTGCCTACGAACATTGTATATAACGCTGAAATTTTGGTTGTCCGGTATCATTGTATTTCTTTATTTTTGGCCACATTACGGAAGAAGCATCAAAATGTCTTGGTTTTTTGAAAAGGTGTAAGAAATATTTCAGCCCATCAAATATAGCGCTCCTCTACAAGTCCTACATCAGACCTAGAATGGAATACAATTCCCATATCTGGGCCGGGGCTGGTCGCACAGCCTTAGCTTCATTGAATATTGTCCAAAAGAGAGCCTGCAAGCTCATTGGCGATGTGGCAATTACTCGTCATATCGCAATCGTCGCAATGTTGGATGCCTTTCGCTCCTTTATCGCTATATGCATGGTCAATGTTCTGATGAAATATTCAGTCTGATCCCTTGTAGAATAGTTCCTGCACGCAATACTCGCGCTGCATCCCGCGCTCATCCTTTTACCCTTCAAATTACCTTCGGCCGTACACTAAAATTCCTTGATGCTTTCTTATCCCGAACTGTGCGAATGTGGAACAGTCTACCATCTTCTGTCTTTCCTTCGGCATACAACCTGCGAAAGTTTAAGGGCGACATACATCGGCACCTCCGCCGCTCGCCTCATCCCTTAATCCTTTCCCTATCTCCTTCCTGCCACGCTGTGCTTTGCATCATAGGGTATCCCCTGAGCTTGGCTTAATAATATAAAAAAAAAACAGTGTAACGTCGTGGTGTGCTGAACTATCAGTGGAAAATATGCTAGTCTTCTTAGAAGACGCACTTAGGATTAAGCGATAAATTGGGAAGAGGACATTTTTTTTCTATCCGCTCATATTTAAAAGTAATTTGTGACTTCCGATAGTTATATTCAGAAGTTTTTTTTTTTTTTATCAAGCACTACTTTGAACGTTCTTTGATGTAAAAGTTTTTGATCTCGTTCGAGCATAGTTGCAATTGCCGTCGGGCAATTTTTGTTCAACTCAGCTAGATGCATTGTCGTAATAAGACCTACTGAAGCGGGCCGAAGATAATTACTAATTTGATTTTTTAACCAGGTGGCGGATAATGAGGCCTCATCATGCCGTGGAATTTACACCCTGAGTATTACTAAAGTATTATGTTTTCTTTTGACATAAGCATGCTTCGGCTTCGCTAAACCTTGCTCAGTAGGACTTTTTCTATTGACATTTTTTCTTTGTAACTATATATATACATATATATCTTTTTCAATAATAATATTTACACCACTACACAATTAATGTTACACAAAATTATATTATCATTATACGCGTTTCGATAAGCTACCGTCATCAGTAATCTTTACAACTTATGAACTTTCCCAATCAATGAAAGCGATTTTCACTGGAGTGCCGCAATAAATAAGTCTTGTATAATATTAAACTCGTTATTATCGTGAAATTAGAGAAAAAAAGGGAAAAGAGAACTAATTTGAAATTGTCTTTAGTTAAGTATTAGATAGAAAGATAAAAATATTCTCCATTCCTTCAATCAAGTTTAGAACGAATTTAAAGGTTATTCAAGGACATCCGTTTTAGGTATATGAATTTCATTAAGAAGTAGAGTAAGTAGGTAAGTAAGTAGAGTAAGAAAAAAACAATAGCCTAGTGTAACTATATACATAATGAATTTTTCCAATAATAATATTTACATAACTACACAATTAGCCTAGTAGAATCTTTGTCCAGGTATAATTCTGAAAAAGATTCTTTTAGCCGACTCTATGTATCTATATACATACCTAATGCTATACGTTGAGGTAGCTTTCGAATTCAATGATTTACTTGCGTATATACCCTTTCGGACTTACTTAATGCTATACGATTACTCCTATTAATGGTATACTTACCCAAAGATCTATGTATGCACGTACTTTGACTTGAGGATAGTTCTCATCGACAATTATAACGTAGAAATAAACTCTTAAAGGTTTTATTTTCTCCTTCCTTGGAGCCCTCTAGCATGAAGGTTGTATAGGTCAGCTATAACCTCTTTACAGGTCAACAAAGGGACTTTGGACAATTGTGCCACCCAAAATCAATGGGAGGATGGGGCTTGGCAAAGAAGGCAGACCATCTGCGCATTCATTGGAATGTATGTAAGTGACGTAAGGGTCCCTTCAGGACCGAGTGTGATCTGGCTTGTTGGTTGTAGGCACGAAAATCTTTTTTTTGATTATGGTTGGTGACAAGCGGCAGGTTATTTCGGGAACTCCCCCACACTCTCCGCCACCCTGTACTAACGCTGTCACCGAGTGATCTGTCAGCTCATGCTGGCAGTCTGGACTTAACGTCCGATGACCAATCACTCAACATACATTCCATAACACAAAGCAGTTTAATGTAGGTGACAAGGTCCTCATAAAAAACCATACCCGTCAAAACAAATTCTCTACCCTGGGAAGGTCCTTATGAAGTCATAAAAGTGCTATCACATGAAAACAGCGTGATAAAAATAAAGAACAAACACAAGACAATTCATAACAACGACTAAAAATTATTAAACGATTGGCAAACATTTATCTCAATCATCTAATTACGCACCTTCCCTTTCGGATTTCAGGCTGTTTTATCACTACCTGTAATAAAGATTCGATAACAGCGTATTTTGCATCGACACATTGAGCACTAGCACAATCTCTCGTCATGAACAATTGTTCCTGCTTCTTGATCTAAATATCTTCAGTTAAATGTCTTCCGACAAGTATTTCTCTGGAAAAATTTGATGAATTTTATCTACTATATGAACTCTTTACTTTTCTCCTTGGGCATTTGCAATTGCGCCCAGCTTCTTGGAAAAGTTTTAAGAATTCATTTTATACTTTTTTTCCAGATTCCAGATTAGGTAGAGCCGAACTTTATTCCAAAGAATGGAGAGTAGTAGTTACAGCAAGAAAAATTGATAAATACGTTACAACAGTTAACGAATTGTGCGAATTGGTGAGTAATAAATAACCCATTCATAACTTCAGCTTGCCGGAGCACGACAATAGAGTCAATCTTGTACTGCATGAAAATAAACAAAAATATAAGCTGCTGACGCATGGAGATGAAACTCGTAGTAAAAGATCATTATTTAATGCTATAAGTGTTGTAAGCAAATCCCTATTTGGAATACTAAACGAAGACAACATTAAATATTATGATCGACAAATCTAAAAGCTGAAATACAATGAAAACCACTTACTAAATCTAATAAAAAACCAGACTGTAGTTATAGAAACCACAGAAAACATATTTAATAAAACGCAGAGTTTTTGAAGAACAGATAACAGCGCTAGATAATAAAGTTTCCTTGATTAAAACTCAAATACAAATTTTAACTGCAGAAAGCCTGACACTTACGATAATATCGCCAATCGAATCCCTGACTTCACTCATAATGCTAATAACTTTACGTTACCAAAGCACGGTGAATACGATAGTGGACCTGGCTACAGATGCACGGCATGGGAAACTACACCCATTCATACTGACGCCGGATCAGCTAAACGCTATCTTAAACACCATCCACCAAAAACTTCCAGCGATCGTAAAAGACCTTCTATCACTGTATCATATCAGTACATAGCACCCCGATAATTTCAAAAGAAATTCTCTTTCTTTACTTGTAATAAATAAATAACGATTAAATGAAAATTACAGTACAAGACGGGAATGCGTTTTAATTAAATAGCTTTTATTCTCTTCTACCAAATAGCACCAACTCCTCCCAGCTGGCTCTTATCGAAAGAAAAGCACGGCCAGAGGGACAGAACACTGTTGTCGCCATACCTGTAGCTGTAATTGGTAGTAAAGGGATGTATGTCTGATTAGTAGTTATTCCTTATACTTCACTGAGCTTATGTGTGCTCATACCACGCTTCTTTATATTTACAGTGACCTTTCACTTGGAGAAGAGGTATAGAGCTTAGCGTCAGTCGTGAGCGACAATTAGTGGAAGCAAAAATAAAGCGGTCTCCAAATTCTTTTAAGATTAAATTAAGTTTCATTTAAATAAAAATAAAGTCTATTTTCGTTAGTATATATTTGTTAGCTCTGAAAACGGCCGACTTTCTATTTTTAAATTACTTTATTTTTTTTTCATATGATTTACAAAATATTTAAAACTATATTAAATTAAATATTACTTATTAAAATTTAGCTCGTCACTGCGAAATTTCCATAAGGCAAATATATAAATTCACATAATATAACATAACAAAAGTAAATTTCTTTTAATAGAAAAATGTGGTTCTACAAAAAAAAAAAGTTCTCGAAAACAAATAAGTGTGGTTGATGACTTTACGATAGCATATTGTCATGAAGTGGGATCGAAAATGAGTAAAATCGGTTTTTCTGCTGGAGTTATCCCATACAAATGCTTTGAAGATGGTCCATCGGATATTATTAAATGTATTGATAAGTTATTCGTAGCAACAAATTTCCCCAAAAGCAGGGGAAGACAGTCCCAAAGGCACTCGATTCGGAATCAAATTAACATATCTTCTAAACTCTGTATTGCGTAAATTATAGTTTGTTGGGAGAGAGTTTTTAATTATTTTAATACGTAGCAGTGGAAAAATAAACAATCCTACTGTCTCCGGAGGTTCGGTAGTCTTGAAGTTCGCCATAATTTTTGTAAATACTCAATTTAAGAGCAAACTTTCATTTAACTTTAGCCATTTTTAGCACTTGGTATATAACTTCATCGATAGAGTGATTGTTAAGAAGCTGTTTTATCGAGTCATTATCAATAACAACTGTAAATAACAGCTTAACGTACTCCCTCATCTTAGTCGCGTAATCCGCTATATTGTCTAGAGATTTCGTTGTATGACCACAATTCTTGATGACCTCCTGTAAAACCTGAAGAGAACCAATGAGTATCTTAAAATAATATAATGCTAACAGTTACATTTTCAACACTTGCTGAAGGCCATCCAAATTTAACCAAAATTTCCTTGTCGAGAAGCAAGTCTAGAAGTTTCTGAATGTTACTTTTTAAATTCGTTTCATTCATGACTAAAACTGGATCTTCTGGATCATCGATTTCCATTAAGGTATGATCACTCTCTTCTGAATCTGACATTTTTGAATTTTCATCCATTGTTTCAGTGTTTTCTTCAAATGTGTATTCTTCAATTTTAACATTTGAATCGAGATCCTCCGTTTTTATGTTTTCGTATTCAATCTTCTTCACAGTATATTCAGCTAACGGTAAGTTGGATTTAAAATCTGAAGATAAATCTAGTCTGTTGATCTTTTTAATTTTTTCTTTTTTATGTTGCACCAAATGCAAGTCAATTTCTTTCTTCGACGAAAATTTTTCATTGCAAATTAGACATTTATGTTCAGCTAAAAGTGAAAATCGTAAATCGGTTGAAATTAATAATGCGTTTAAAGACTTACCTGTCTTGTGTGTGCGAGAAATATGTCTCCTAACTCCTCCAATTGTCTTGAAGGATTCATTGCAGTAATCACACTTTTGCAATTCAGGTGCAGTAGAATGAGTAACCTTTACGTGCTTTTTTAACCTTAAACAGTAATAAAATAATTTATATTCAAATCGATATTATTGAAGAGTTTCGTAAAATAAATTTCTAACATACAAAAAGATTCCGTCTAACTTAATACCTAACAAGTAAAAATCTAGAATTGATATAAGAACAATTCTTATGATCATGAATGCCCGCCCGTATGCAATTTCGTGTCGTAACCTCTCTGTGTAAGTTTGATTGTGGAAGTGATTTTTCACATATATTTCTAGAACGGTTCGTCGGACAGAAAAAATGATTATAACCAATTTCATAGGATTTTATATTCTGAAGAACTTTTCAGTACAATAAAATTGTCTATAACTGATCGTTTTCACATTATACGAAAAAAAATACCTAAATTTTTATAAGGCAACACCAAGAACGGATTGCCCGATTTAGCCAATTTTTGAAATTATATTTAATTTTTTTTTTTAAAGAAGCACTCTAATGAAATGCGTTCTCGCGTTATCATGCGGACGGACAGACGGACATGCAAAAATCAAAATAACTTCATTATTTCTATGCGATACAAATGAAATTACAAACTTAGTACATATACCCTATGATTTCATCTAGGGCATAATAAATTTTGTATGTACGTGCACTCGAATTCGAAAACTAAAAATTTTATTTATTTTACTCAATCAGAGAAAGTGTGCTACAATCTAGGTAAAATGCAATATTTCCAAATTTCGGGTGAGGTGGTTGTTGCAACCGCAATACATTGCAAGTATATATCTCCATCAAAATCTATAAATCTAGTAAACCTAGAGAATTCACTTGCTGCTACACACTGAGCGTTCATTTTTTAATGATTGAGTAGCCTTCGAAGAAACAATTCATTCTGTCACGTCGCTTGGTTTATTATACCCTAGATGAAATCTATAGGGTATACTAAGTTTGTCATTCCGTTTGTAACACCTCGAAATAATGATGGTAATATTAAAACTTATTTTGATAACTCGAGAACGCGTACACTTAGGGAGCTTAAATTTTGTACACGGACTTTAAAAAAAATAGTAAAGTTAAGTTCGAAAATGAGACAAATCGGGCAACTCCTTCGTGGGGTTGCCATACAAAAATTTCGTTTTCCGCTATATATTTGAAAACTGCCTGAGAACGCGTCGACGTAGAGAGCTGAAATTTAGTACATGGTGTTTTCATTGTACTAGCAAATAATATTTTAAAACTGGACTAAATCGGGCAACTCCTTGGTGTTGCCATATAAAAATTTAGGTTTTTTACATATACTGTGAAAACGATCAGTCCAAGACATTTTTATTGTACTAAAAACTTCTTCAGAATATGAAATCCTATAAAATTGGTTATAATCATTTTTTCTGTCCGACGAACCGTTCTAGAAATATATGCGAAAAACCACTGCAAAAATCAAAATTGCTCAAATGGGTGCCCATACGAAATTTCATACGGACATTCATCTAAGGTATCATAAGAATTGGTCTTAGACCAATATTAGCTTTTTTACTTGTTGTAATAGAAGTTTCTGAGTGTAGAGAATACTTAATTTCATATTTTTTATTGCTATCGTTATGATTATGTTTAAGACTTTAATGATTTGCCTAATAATAATGGACAATATTTTTGTCGCATTTTTTATCCTGCAAGTGTACAACCGCAACATGTAACCGTTTTTTGGCTAAATGTGTTTTTATGAGGTATAATATCATTGATTTTGCTCAAATCACGTGCAAAATTATGCATAATATGCAATAAAACCAAGCTCATCTAAAAAACGGTTACATATCGGTGGGTACACTTGCAGGATAAAATGAAAGGTAACATTCTGGGGTTTCTAAACTCTTGCAAGAGAGTGCTATGGTGATAATGCATTCTGCAGGGAAAATAGTTAAAATTAAAAAAAAAAATTTACGAATTTTTTTTTACTTTTTTTACTTTGACGTGCTACAACTACCGACAAAACCGCCTATAAAATATTTTAAGGCGCCCAATTCAACACATGATGCACGATTTATAATAATACATATAAAGTTCCACCTGAGCTGGAATCCAAAGATATAGGAAGAATAGAACTTCACTTTCAATTCTTTATCACTGAAAAATATTTACTTTTTTCACGACTTTACCTTAAAGTGCAATAACTGCAGATTTGTCCGACAAACTAATTCATAGAATAACTTAAGTGTCATCTGATGATTAGTAAAATCGGAAAAAAGTGCGTTTATTTAGGTAGTACCTACAATCCGTGTGAAAAATGAAATGACCAAGGTACAGCATCCTCCCCTAATTATTCACATACTTTAAGTTTGCAAGACTTTGAATTTTTTTATGGAAGTTATAATAACTTTTGTTTTTATGTTATTTTGCGCATGTTCTGTTATGGTTACAAAATTAAATTTATTGTTATTTTGCAATTTAATTGTTTCTATTCACTGGGCTACACCCTATTTTTTCAAGAAGGATAATACTTGTTGTGCGTTAACAAGGTATAGTTTTTGCAGGGCGAGCATGAAAAAAAGCATTCTCTTAATAGCATTTTTCGTCATCTGTGAAGTTTTTCTCTGGTTGGTATTAACGGTGAATGAAAATTATTTGGACTAAACTTTTTTTATTGAATATCCTGCAACTTTCTTTTGAAAGGTATGCTTACTAGCATATTACAGGACTTGAAATATCGCTCCGCTTGAGCAAAATTCCATCTGATTTGAAGTAAAAGCTACACAACAGAGCGTTGCACTATTTGGAGTTTTTGACATGTTCAAACAAATTGAAACTAAATAAAATAAAATAAAATAAAATAAAATAAATAAGAATAGAATTGATTTTCGTACTGGGGGAAATTACTTAAAATCTATAGGATTTTTGTAGAATTTATAACCCATTTTGGCAAACATATTGTAAAAACCTATGAAACCTATGACACAAAAGAACACAACTATTATGTATATCATATTTTAGAAAAATATACAGCCTGATGTCAAGATCGAATGCATTTCGGTGACACGTATTTTTACTCGTTAATGTTTGCTCACCCGTGCATTGCACCTTGAGCGCAGTAACACAATTGCATCTATTAAATTTGTATTTACTTATAAGCGCTTCAAGCTAATGATATAAATACACGTTGTCGACAATCGACAAAACGAAAACTAGTTAACTACAAAAATGTTAGAAACATTGGTATAATTCCAAATTTTACTAATTTGTAATCTAGAATCTTATACGCCGACGATAATTACTTGAAGCGAAATATACAAATTTTGTTACTAATTCGTAGTTAGAAGCCTATCTTATATTATGTTACTCACTTTTGATTTGAAGAAAACTCCTCCTCACAAAGTTTACATTTGATTGGCTCAGTGCTATGATGCAATAAGTTGTGATTTCTGAGCTGGGTAGCTTGTATGAAGCTTTTTCCACAGCTCAAACAGCTATGTGGCCGTTCGCCAGTGTGGGTTTTCATATGACGATTAAGAACTTCTTTCGCAGCAAATGATTTAGAACACTATAACAATAATGACACAATCAATCATTTTGAGGATAATTTTTTTATAATATTAGTTACAAACCCTTTTGCATGGATATGGCTTTTCCCCTGTATGAGATCGGCGATGTTTTCTCAGAGCAGCATTTGAAGGAAAACTTTTTTCACATAAATCGCAAGGAAAAGGGCGTTCTCCTGTGTGACTTCGAATATGAATACTAAATAGATTTTTTATCCAACAAAGGAATATTTAAAATAAAAAAAAAGACAAATACTTTAACGTGGCTGTTCCGTAGAATGACTTCTCACAGTATGGGCACTTATAGTCTCGATTCTTAGGCTCATCTGCTAAATGTTGACGCAAGTGACTTCGCAAGTTGTCTATACGATAAAACACTCTGGAGCAAACTTTGCATACAATTTCTTTTTTGGGTGCTTGGTTGTCACAAATTGAAAACTGCTGATGTCTATACAAGTGATACCTTCGGGTAAATTCTTTACCGCATTTTTTACAAGCAAATGGCTTGCCTCGAGTATGTGACTTTTCATGAAGTTCCAAAATTCCCATTGAAGGGCATCTTGCGTTGCACGTTTTGCAAGGATAGTTTTCATTTCCAGCATGAATCAAAAACACATGCCGTTCAAAACTTTTAGAGTTTTTAAATGATTTCGGGCATTCGTAACATCGTATGTGACCTGACTGCAAATTTAATGAGATAATATATTAAAAAATATTTTTTTGCGAATAATTTTAGTACGTACATGACAAGTTTCAAAATTTTCAAGACAACAAAAGCAAACATCTTTTGTCTCCAATTCTTTTGCCTCTTCCTCGATTGTGTTGATGTCATTTTCCATCTCTTTTCGCAACTCACTCTGTTCTTGCGTGTTATCAATTTTGGTTTGAGTTCGACAAAATTTCAAATGCCTCTTCAAACGCTAAAATCAAAACAGTAGTTTTTCATGAATATCGAAATTGAAATTGAAATTTGATGTATTTGAATAGCGTCGTCAACAAGTAGCAAGAGAAAATCAGAACCTTCGAACAATAGAATCAGTTGTTTTTATTATCATCGTGAATATCCTTGTATGTATTTGCATGGCCTTTATAGGGATTAAAGGACGGTTAGGGAATAATGAAAGAGTGATCCACAGCTGTTGAAAAGCAAATGCGGTCATTTTACAGCACACTGAAACCGATCAAGTATTGTTATGCCCAATTGCTGCTTATCAAGTTTCATCTGCGCATTTTAAAAGTATTTTTACCAGTTGCCTATGCCAGAATTGAACCCAGTCTGCAATGCCGACTGGTGACATGTTTAAAGGTTATAAATATACTTACGTTCAAATTGCTGTAACTTTGAAAGCACTTGCCACAAACATGTTCTATAACTTCATTTATTTTTTCGGTTTCCTCATCTGCTTCTTCTTCTGCTACTTCGTCAATTTCTTCGTCATCTTCCATTATAACTAACTTAACGACATCAGAATTTCCAATTTCATTTATGATGTAGTGTTCTGTTTCGTCATTGTAGTTATCGTATAGTACTTTATTTTCTTCGACAAGCTCTATCTCATCATTTTCCATATTTATTTTTACTTTAATCACAGTTTCATCCTTAATATTTAGTGCCATCTTAGCAGAGTCTGAAAAGCAGGAAGATAGAAAATAATCGGCTACTTAAATAAAGTAAATTGCAATAATAAAACTATTTATTTATTTATTATATTCCATTGAGTAGATAGTATACAAAAATAAGTGGACTATACTACCAGAATAATATAATTAATGTAATACAAAGTAAAAGAGGAAAAAGCATTTCAAAATGAAAATTCAGAGAAAAGTAAGTTAATAAATCAAAATGAAAAGCTAAATAAAACAATAAAAGAAACCTAAAAAATTAGAAATACATTATAAAAAACGTTAGAAAAATAGAAGTTAAATTACGACAAATAATTCTCGGAATCTTTTTGCAATAAATAGGAAATTTTACCAAAACCAAAAATCAAATGTGTAAAACACCTTAGGAGGGTTATATAAGTAATAGTGAGCTTTAGGCGATTCTAATCATATGTATAAAATGAAGATTAATTAGTGAGTATTTAAATGTAAGAAAAAAATAGTTCAGTATTTATTCCTTCCTTCTGCCCGCAACCATAATTGATATATTCTACTAAATAACTGATGTAGCTCAATATGTATACTTCCATATATTTTGCATGTTATGTTATACTTTACCTTAATAAAAAATGAATTAGAAATTATATTAATGCTCTAATAATATGTGTCGATTTTTTAGACTATACGACGACGTGGCAAGTTATCTGAAAATACAGAAGCAGAAAAACGTCTCTATCCCTAAAGTACGGAAAACCCAGTTTCCATTATCGTCATTAGGCCCTTGTACACTTGCAGTAATATAGGCTAGTTTAAATGGCATAGTTTTTGCATGCTTTGCACGAAAACGGTAGCAGAGGAATGTGCGTGAGTCAAGTCAAGTGAGCTTTCCGCCATTTTTCTCTTTGGATTGTCGATATTTCCCTCGATAATGTTTTAATCATTCATGTTCCTCTTTGGTTCTTTGGGCTCATCCTTAGCCCTCAGTTCGATTCCATATCATCTTTTATCCTTTTGTTGATAGTTGTTCTTTGATCTTCCTTGCACCTTTCCATTTTGCTTTAGTCTTTTCATTTAGGGATGATGATGGTGAATTGTTGGAAGAGTTTAGGAATCCATGGTTCCTAAAAAATTGTTTTTCTTCAGAGATACTCTCTGAATAAAGTGGCAAAAATGAAATTACCCGCGGAAGTAATTACCTTTGTGATCGTAGAAACTGGAGAAAGGGAGGACGTGCAGACATTGCACGAGCATGAAGTTTGTCTCATCTCTTTTACCTTTTGTCTATACATTCAAGCGACATAAATAAATAATAAAGATACTCCTTTTGCTTGCTAGTGCAAAAATTATTTCTTGTTAACACACCAACAAGTCTTAACCTTCTCGCACAAAATAGATAACACATTGCAATGTTTGTACATGTCCACAATAAATTTCGGAACACCTCTAAACCAAACACATCTTGCTATGGTCGAATTAGTGCGTCACAAATGGTGACAAAGATTTTATCTGAACAAAGGGGTGAACCCCAAGGTTCCATACTGGGTATCTCTTCTTAAGTTTATATAAATTATATAGTGACCGTTGAAGCACTCAAAGTTATACCACAAACAAGTAAAAGCAGATATCCAGCGCCTATGGGTGAAACTCATGTTCTAAAATATTCAAGAAGAAGATTACAAAGATGGCTATAGTATCATTTGCCCTTAGAAGTTTCTGTCTTTGCTACGAAATGAAAAAATTATATTGCTCCAATATAAAATCAACGATGTCTCGGCCTGATGTAGGGAAGCCTTAATTCTTTCTTTAGAAGTTTTATGCATTATTGGAGGTGGACAACGGCGCACATGAAAGTTTTGTATCTAAAACAAACTCCAGTCGGCCACCAAAGGGAATAAAAATTCTACCGGAAACATTTTCTGTCAATTTCTAAGAAGAAATGAATACTTATCTACGCATCTACGTTTATTAAAATTGCTAGCGGGCCAAGCACAAGTTGTCCAATTAGACATAAAAATTCTAAGAAAATAATTTCCAGTATATTTCTAAGAAAAAATTGAGGCTTTCCCTAAATCAGGTCGAGGCATGGTTGATTTTGTATTGGAGCGAAGCGTCAGGAAATCGAGGCATCGCCGATTTTGTACAGGGTGTTTCCTCCATGGTGGTCCATAGAGCGGCAGGTGATAGTACTCACCTAGGCAAACAAAATATTGTATGGCAGAAGGGGGGGGGGGCATATCAATCGTTTCGCATTTACAGGGTGTACTGTCACCGTCTAAAGCTGATTGTATGCAGAACTTTGTGGCATTTCCAGCGACAGCTCAACCAGCCCCGTATTCTTATTGCCGTCTAAACTAAACATTTCGGATTTTTTTACCGTTTTTTTACTTTGAGCTCTATTTTTTTTTGCAAAACGGTCATGAACTTAACTTAACCCTATGTATATGGTATCCGTAGCAGTTAAAAAATTATTAGCTCTTAACCTATTCTTAAAGATAATTTGTTCCCTTAGTGACTGAAAACACGTCATTTTAGGTTATGAGCTACTAACTGTTCAACGGCTACAGTTAGCACATAGGATGTAATAGATCAAATTAAAGAGGAGAGTTATGCTAATGACCTTTTTTGCAAGCTGATTGAGCAGTCGCTAGTGACCGTACACCCTGTACCTTTTAATATAAGGGAGTTTTTTGAAAACCTAGCATAATTTCTCAATCTTCCTGTAACTCCGAAACGGTTTCTTTCCCGATCGATTTGGGAAAAAGTTAAGTCATACGGAGCCAGATCCACACCATGAAAAGCGCATTCGACAATGACTGAATCCGACTTTCACCTTATAGATTGATCGAGAAAGACTGATTAATTATCAAGCAAGAGCCCCTGATTCAACCTCCCTCCATTTTTAAGTTTGGGGACCTATGCAAGAAAGCGTAAAATAACAATACAAGATCAACTTAACTCTAATCGAAGCAAGTGACACAATTCGGGAAAATTTGGAGTAAGTAAATAATTTTTATACCCTAGATGAAATCTATAGGGGTATACTAAGTTTGTCATTCCGTTTGTAACACCTCGAAATAATGATGGTAGAGCAAAATGAATTGGACACCCACGCATAATATTAAAAGTTATTTCGATTTTTGCATGTCCGTCCGTCCGTCCGTGCGCACGATAACTCGAGAACGCGTTCACCTAGAAAGCTGAAATTTTGTACACGGACATTAAAAAAAAAAAGTAAAATTAAGTTCGAAAATGAGACAAATCGGGCAACCCCTTCTTGGTGTTGCCATATAATAATTTTGGTTTTTTACATATACTTTGAAAACCATCAGTCCTAGACATTTTTATTGTACTAAAAACTTCTTCAGAATAAGAAATCCTATAAAATTGGTCATAATCATTTTTTCTGTCCGACGAGCCGTTCTAGAAATATATGCGAGAAACCAATGCAAAAAATCAAAATTGCTCAACTGGGTGACCATACGAAATTTCATACGTGCATTCATCTAGGGTATCATAAGAATTGGCCTTAGACCAATTCTAGCTTTTTCACTTGTTTAAATTAAATTAAATTTTTATTTAAATTTTCAATTCTACGCAAGTTGCGCTAGATTTGCATTACCACATCTTTGAAAATTCTTTTAATTCGAAATTTTATTTTGAATTATTAGTCTATTATGCAAACTTGATAGCCCAAAATGCATCAGATGCATCTTTTATTAAAATGAATTACTCTAGACCACTGATTCTCAACCTTTTTTTTGTTGCGGTACACTTTTAACAATTTAAAAAATTGGCGGCGCACTAACAATAAAATAAGTTTAAAAGAATTTTACTTACCTATAATACACTGTGTAAAATAGTTTATGATAATAATATCCAATATAAAATAAAATAATATGTACTTCAAAGAAAACAGAATGTTTATTTAGTGCTTCATTCCAAATTAATATTAAGAATGCATTTAATGCGAAATTTGAGCTTGATGACTTTTGATAATTTCTCCTTTATATTTGGTCGCAAAAATGATAATGCTACTTTCATTTCGTCATCTACATTTAAAAGTCTCGATCTTTTTTTCATTTTTATATTAGTTAATGCTGAAAATCCGAATTCACACAAATAACATGTAGAAAATTGTAATAAAATTTTTAAAGTTTTTGGCTATTATGGGATAATCGCATCTAATGTTAATCCAAAATGAATTAATTGACTCTTCCGAATGTTTTGAAATTAAATCTCGATTAATACAAAGCGAAATTAGTTCTTCCTCTTCATTCAAAGTTAATTCATATACAGACGTATCCGTTATCACAAATGGATTACGAACTCAATCAAATTTTTTTATATCTAAATTTGGGATGTAATGAATAATTCTTTCTTCTAGTGTTATTAAATGGTCAATAACAATTTTATGAATAGCTTTATAGGAGTCTTTTGGAACTGACTCAAACTTTTCCAAATTACCTTCATGAGCTTTGTTCTTCCATAAAGTTATTTTTTCTTTTAATCCTTGCATACTTGAATTTATGTTATTAAAAATAACAAAAATATCAGATAAGTAAGCTAGTTTAGCACACCATATTTTAACGTCCAACAAATAAACGAAACCATAATTTTTATCTTGTTCAAAAAATGTTTTCATCTCGTTTTTTAATTCAAGCACGCGAGATAAGACTTTTCCTCTGGACAACCACCTTACTTCTGTGTGCAGTATCAAGGATTCGTATTTAGCTTCCATAACTTGGCATAAATTACTAAATAAGCGACTTTTGAATGGTCTTGATTTTATATAATTAACCATTTTAACACATTGTTCTAGTACTATTTTCAATCTTGATGGCAGATATTTTGTAATGAGTGTTTGCCGATGCAAAAAGCAATGGGTAACCAATATATCTGCATTCAGTTTGCCACAAATCCTTTTATATGTCCAGTCATAGCTGGAGCACCATCTGTGCAAATGCCAATACATAGATTCCACGAAACTTTATTTTCTTGTAAATACAAGTTAATTACTTCGAAAATATGTTTTCCGGTTGTAAAATCAGATAATTCACGACAACATAAAAATTGATTAATTATATCATTTTCGTGAATAAATCGAACGAATGCAATTAATTGTGCCTTTCCCGTATTGTCTGTTGTTTCGTCTATTTGTAGAGCATAGTTTGAATTTGCAAGAGTTTTTGCAGTATTTTCTTCAATATTTCGCGACATGTCTTTAATTCTGCGATGAATTGTGTTATTTGAAAGTGGTATTTTACAAATATCAATATCTGCCCATTCAATAATCATTACTTTTACAATTCTGCGACAAGCTGGCAATATAATTTCTTCAGCCAAATTATTAGGTTTTAATTTAACTGCAATTAATTCGGCAATTTCAGAAGAAGCTATCTGAGCTTTTTCAGATACACTAAATTGTTTTTCAAAAACGTTTACTTGTTTGAATTTTGCAGATAATGATTTTTGAAAGTAGCTTTTGTCTTTTGATGCAAGCGAAGGATGGTTAGTCAGCAAGTGACGTTGGAGCTTGTTTGGAACCATAGCACTATTTGATAATTTACAATCACATACCAGACACTCGGGAACAACTATATCATTTTCCATTTTAAGAAATCGTCATTATATTTCCGATGAACAATATATTTTTTGGAGGAGGAAACATCTTTACTCGTACTGGGCGTGGGCTCATCAGCTTGATCGCTAACATCGTCATTATTATCATCGTTAAGATTTCTTCTTTTTAATCATTTATCCATTTCAGAAGATTCTTTTAAAATAAAAATATTTTACCTTTGAATACGTTTTCTTTAAGTTTGAGAACACAATACGGCATAGCAAATATATAAAATTATAAATTCAACTACACAGCAAGAAAATAGTAAACTGAACTAGTATATAGTTTTGTTTAGGTTTAATCCAGAATTGTAGTAAAATAATACAAGCATCATAGTACAGTGAAAACTATCTATAAAGAAAAACTCTCTATAAAGTAAACACTAGTTGAACTTGGTTGGTTTTCGAAGAACCGATATATTAATTCGCCTCTGTAACGAACTAACTCACTCTCTATTGGGAAAAAATACGCAGAAAAACGTTTTTTATAGGTTGCCAGATGATCACAAAGTTATCAACATTTTCGGGAGTAAGTGCCTATACTTCCAGGAAGATCGGTTTTGTGAACATGTGAGCTTCTTTTGTTTGTTGTGATTATTATTAGTGTTGGCTTTATTGACCACTGAATGAATCGGTGCGTAAAGGATGAGCCATAATGTAAATCAGATTTTCATATCCGTTTATCGTTTCAACCAATGAAGAAAACCCACTATTGCTCGGTCCCTTGAGTTTCGTTATAGAGTTTTCACTGTATATAATTTAAATAATGTTCGACATAATTATATGAATCTAGTGAAAACAGATCGCCGGTATAGCTCTACATTTGACTCGGCTTGGCAGAATAATTGAGTTGGCATAACAATAATGCTGACAACAGCTTGTAATGATTGCGGCATAACTCATTAGATATATTTTCCCGTCGGGTTCTGGATCCAATAAATTGCTGTATAAAAGTACATACAAAATAATGTTTATTGTTTGCATTTCTAAATTCTGGCGGCACACTTCAAGAATTTGGCGGCACAGTGGTTGAGAATCACTGCTCTAGACCATCGTTAATCTCTTTAATGGAAAAAAAACTTTTTCCTGGGGTGCTCATAGATTGTCATAATTCCCCAAATCTTGTTCTTGTTAAATAATCATTTGCCAATTTGTCATGAACGTGTTTATATGTAGGAAGAGACGATGGATACACAAAATTTGCTCCATACGCTTGCAAGCAATTTTAGTGCCATCCATATGGCTGAAACACATAGCAACAGAGAAAATATTTAGAGAACACTATTTGTTATTGTCTGAGCAACAGCTAGGTATGTTAGCTAAACTTGCTAATGCTTTGCTAAGCTTCAAAATTCTTCTGCCTGGCCTGGTTTTTGTAAATGTAACAATTTATTTAGTACCCACCCATATACCGCTAGTTTTTAATACGAAACAAACGTTCTATAATAAAAATAAATAAATAAAGACATTTTAAAGTAATACATGTAGAAAATGAATATCTTAGCTAATTATAAATTTTATGACATTTTATAGAATAAAAATAAAAACAGTAGGAAACATATTTTGAAACATTTGCTGTAGTATGTATGACGCCGCCCCAAGGTTTGTTTTACAATTCTTAATCATTTATTACTACAAAAATAATTCATTTATATTTTTCTCTAAAAAAATATTGAAAATTTTCATCGCTTATTGTTTTAAAAGCGTACTAAGAATAACTTCAGGGTAAGAATAACGCAATTGTAACATTCCAGACATTTTTTCAAGGAAAATTAACAAAACCCAATACGTAAGGTGAAGGAGAAGTTTACAATGTTTTTCAAAATTTTTACAAACTTGTAGTATCTAGTAGTATCTATTCTATACCAAATTGTTCTGTCGATTGAAGCGAACTTTTGCATTGTTCGCTCCATTTATAAATCTATGAAAATGTTTTTTGTGTATCGTTATGCTGCACACAGCTGTTATCACCGAAATTTCGTCTGTGCCTAGTTTCAAGAAAATTGATTAAATATTCTAGGATTGCTCCGGTTCCCATTTACATTTCATTTTTAAATTGAAGAAGACATTTATAGATTTTTTCATCTAAGAACATTGCTACTTTCGGAAAGGGGATCGTTAAGTTCAATTTAGGCTAAAATAGTATTGAGCAATTCTTAAAAAATATGACCCCTTCCTTTTTACTATCTAACATATTTGCGGGCGTTTATTATCGGCAATTAAACTTTCTTGGACATAATTTCAATAATATAACCACCACCGTTATTGCATATTATAAAAGAAATATTCAATTTTAGTCACAAGCATAAATCATAGGCATATTTTTAATATCACTTACCTAATTAGAAAGCAATTTCACTGCTTGCCTGCTTTTTGGGAAATTTTTAACAATTAAGCCCCTCTTTTTTATAGAATTCGTGGCAAAATGGCCGACAAGAGCTGTCAGAATTTATTGCGCCTGAGTGGTAAAATTAGCTTTTAGTTTTTCACTTTTACCAGAATTCACACACGATAAAGGTATATATTTTTATTTTTTGAAAGAAGTATTGAATTTTTTACAGCTCAAAATCGTTCAAAAATAACTACAAATAACCAAAACATGAAGCAGAAAAATGACTAATCTGCCTGCGCATAGGCAACTAACAACAAGGCACCACTCTATTCACAACTTTACAAGTGTAGTTAGTGCTGTTGGCGCTGCTGTGCTAATGCTGAGCTGAGAGCATTTTGTTGGCTGAATAAACGTCCTGCCAGATTCAATAAAATTTCCCACATAGAACATTTTCAGGCGGCAAATATTTCTCAGAATTTGTGTGATAGTGAAATTATAGGAGTGCTCAAGCTATGCAAATATTTTTAAAACTGCTTTATGCAATTAAAATACTGACATGTATATATGTAAATTGACTGTTCGTCGAATGAAAAATGAATAAATCCAAAAAGTACCACTTTTATTATAAATCTGTAATCTCTGTATTAACATTATTCAGGGTAAACAGGGTAAAGCACCCCAAAATTAAATAATTCTAGCTTGGTGGAAATACTAAATTTAATTATATTCTGCAAAGAGTTTGGTAAAAGCGACAATTTTATTATTAGATATCGTCGAGGCTTTTCTATCATTGCCTTTAGTAACTATTCAAAACCCTCGAGAATACTTCCCAAGCCATGAAACAGAAATCTATATGTATGCGTTCGGAGTCCGTTCTCTAAAATGTTCTATATTGATGCTTATGGAAAAGTGCCAAACATTGACTTTATATATGCCATAGAGCCTAAACTACTATCCATACAGGAAAATAGTTTCTAGTAATTTAAATCTTGGTTCTTTACCTTCCCAAAAGCTACACTTTGTATATACCTTACTTAACAAAATAATAAAACAGTTTTGATTACAAAGTAACCTTACCATTTTACGC
Source organism: Dioctria linearis (assembly GCA_963930735.1). Classification (NCBI taxonomy): domain Eukaryota; kingdom Metazoa; phylum Arthropoda; class Insecta; order Diptera; family Asilidae; genus Dioctria; species Dioctria linearis. Next base: position 230,881,154 of record OZ005741.1, read on the forward strand.
TCAATACCTCTCAGCTGAGTGATAATTGCATGTGTGTATGTGAAGCCGGAGTCCGAATCTGTAGGCAGGCAGCTACATTCGATATCATCAGCCCACGGCATCCTGACCCCTGACGGCACAGCGACATTACAATGATTACTCAGCTGAGAATTTTTGTTTGAGGAATCGTAGTCATTTGGTTAAGACAAATTTTTTTAAATAATTTTGTTAGGAAAGGTATGAAAATTTTATTACGGTTGGGAAGATAAGAAAACAAGCTTAAGATTAACAGAACACCATTTTTCTGTGTGAATAGTAGTTTAGAGCGGAGGAGCTATTCAAATCAAACTTTTGTCAGTTGTACATAAGAACACTGCAAATATTTTAGAATGTAAGGACTCCGTTGGGCCTCGTATGTGGTAGGGAGGGAGTCTGTTTCATGGCTTGTGAAGTATTCTCGAGGGTTTTGAACTATACCTAGGATTACATATACCAAGATATTCTATCGAAATTTCTCCTCTAGACTTTGTATTCCTTGGACTTGTTTGAAGAAAAACTATAGACTTTTATTGGAATGTCCTATGGGAAATGCAATGCTGTCCGAGGAATGCATTGGAAACAAATCAATGCAAATTCTTAGGAAATCACAACGATTTCGTCGACGGAATAAATTTGGAAATAAGCAGAGGGATTCCGTGGATATCTAAACGATATTTACCTAGGATTCTAATTCCACAAGATTTTAGAAAATTCTATACAAATGGTCACTATTTATTCCATAGAATAATTTCGGAGAACCAATGTTATTCTGTGGATATTACCACAATATTTTCCAAGGAATACATTTTGAAATAACCAGCGAAATTCGTCGGTTATCAAGACCATATTTTCCAAAGAGTGAATTCGGACAAAAAGGTGAATAAGAAAATTCAATAAAAATATGGTTGGCTTCGTATTAAATCTATCCTATTTTATATAGATAAATATACAAATTTTTTCTTCAACAACTTAGTTTTTACAAACATATACCTACAGTTAATTGATTTAATATTTAATACATACAGAATAATATAATGTGGTATGCGATAGAAAAACTCAAGCCAGATTTACTTAAATTAGTTAGTTAGTTAATAATTAGGTATTGTTATTCTGTGGATTCTCCGGTTGCCTGTATAGAATAATTTTACTTAAAATAATGTAATTTATTAAGAAAAGAAGTACTTAAAGAGATTTCCGCGTTTCATCAGAACGGAATCAGAATTTAGCACCAGAGGAGCTGGTAGCGAATAAGATTTTGTTTCAATGATTAATAGGTGTGTGTGTGTCTTAATTATACATTTAGTTGATCAGTTATTTGAATTTTCTAGAGCTTGGTAGCTGCGTTAATGGAGTTGCTTTGTATTTAGGTACTATTTATTACAAAAGTAAAAAAACTTTAAATTCTTATTTTACACCGAAATAACTCCGAAAGAGGTGAGCAACCTCACACCTTAGAGCCAGAAGGCGATGTTTTTTGAATCTGAGAGCCACGATTTTGCATTAAGCCTTTCAACAAGAAAATGAAGATCAATAGAAATACGTTCTATGTAGTTCTTAGATTAGCTAAATTCAACCAAATAAAAAACAACTACATATATACATACTCACCAATTAAAGAAAAACAAAACAATACAGAATTTAGAAATTACACACCGCGATCTATTTGTATTACTCTTCAAGAACAACTGAGGTTGGGAAAAGTTCGTAGGAATCTGCATTTTATCCAATGTTTGTTTCATTGACTTCGAAACTTATGGCAGAAGCACATCCAGGCCTCGAGGCTTCCTCGAGGTGTTGTCAAAAATTCCAACACGGGTTTGCAAATGAGGCAACACAAAACCCAGCCTTTTCCTTTGATTTGCTCTTCAGCAACTAATTTCACCTTATTCCTGTCTTGATAATCCCCACATTATTGCAATGACACCGTTTTGATTTTTAGATAATCCGCTAATTTTGAATGCCTTTGGATCAACCTCAACTGAAACAGTACGTTTACATGAATATTTGAGTACTTGATTAGAAATCCACTTGAAACTCAAGTAGGGTTTTTGGTTGAATTAATTCCAATTACTTGAGTTAAATTTTGTTTTTAAATTTACTTGAAGTGACAATTTACCTTTGACAACTCTGCATTGGGTTCAATACATAGGTACGGATTTTTAGATAAATATTTTGAGAAAAGTGATAAAAATCACAAACTCAACAATAATCTTCTTTTTGTTCCTCTTTGCCGTTTTCATAACACGCAGAAAAGAAAAATGTTCAAGTACTGAAGTGAATTTTTTCAAGTAAATCAAACAACATTTTGTAATTTACTTGACTGAAGTATACTAGAAGTTAATGCGCGTTTACATGACATTGTGATTGCTTGATCTCTACTTGAAGTTACTTCAAGTATTCATGTAAACGTACTGATTATTTCTTTAGTCTTCTTTGCTTTTAGCAACACTGGCGCCGTATTCTTTTTTATTATCGGAGGCGAACACCTCAATTTATCTGCATAAGATGCTTTATTTTCCCCTCCTTCTGTATTCACCATATTTGCATAAAAGCTCTATTTCCTGAGAAACCGTTTAGTTCCTACAGTCTATAATCTCTTCGAGCACACATTCAAAACTTCCAAAACCCGCTTTTTTGTAGTCCAAGCAATCATCACACATAAATATAAGGGTTTTTTTTTATTAAAACTCTATTAACATCATGCCGCTAAAGCGTCACAATATTTTTGACTACAATTACCATTACATGATATACTAATTCCTTTTTTCAGACTTTGGGAGCACTTGCCTCAATTTACCGACATTTTTACTGCTTATCACCCACTCAGTACGTTTACATGAATACTTGAAGTATACTTGAAGTATGCTTGAAGTAATCAAAATATCATGAAAACGCTCATTCAACGCGTAAATTTCAACTTAAGTAATTGGACAATTAAATTCAAGAAAAATTTAAGTCAAGTAATTGGAATAAATTCAATCAACCGCCCTACCTGAGCTTCAAGTCAAGTACTCAAGTATTCATGTAAACGTACTGACTGTTCTTGTAATAATCACTAATTATTGGGTCTATTTACCTTATCGCACAAAGTTTCTCTATAACCAATAATTCTATAAATTATGATCGAATATTACAAGATTCTATTCTGATCACCGAATTTATGTAAATTAGTTAAATTTTCCATAACTATTTGATAACACGTCCGCTCCCTCTCGGCTGTACATACATCATCTAGATTATAACTTCAGTCTATCATTCACAGACTCATTCAGAATGAGAAAAGGAACACTCGTCATAACGGTACAATAATAAGAATAGGTAATAGAAATCCATGCAACGGAAACACAAAGGAGTTTAGATGGTATTGCAGCTTATTGACATGGTAACGTATCCTGGGACTTGGACAAACAAATATTAGAAATGACATTTCTCATTGCTTAGGTTCAATTATAAAAGTTTAATTTTTACTGTGTGACGGCAAATATTAGGCACTTAAAAAGTAATGCTACAAAATAACAAAATTGCAATAAAATGGCTTCGGAAGGAGTCGTTACTCTAGAAGTAATCAAGAAAACTCAGGAATCTTTAGGAAAATTTGTTAAGAAGCCTGCGCTTTCAGAGAAATTGCTGAAGAAACCCCCCTTCCGCTTTTTGCACGATATTATGAAAACGGTATATTATTCATTTCTGACTTTATAAAACTTTAATTTATATTGATTAATACTTTGAAATCGAAAAATTTTTAATTTCTTATTTCTATCGAAAGATAGATTATTTCAAATTCGCCCAGATGGGATATTTACTTCGTTTTCTATAACTTTTGCGATATTTATTCATTACATTTTAAAACTAAGGCTGAATTTACACGGGACGCTCTAATGTTTTTTCAGAGCAACTGATTAAATAATTTTAATTTACCGGTGTGAATACAAAGAGACATTTTTGTGGCGCTTTGTTTGAATCAGGACTGAAGCATGATTAAAGCGTCCGGTGGGAATTTAGCCTAAGTTGATTATTTCTACATAACCTCATAAAACTTCACACAATTATTTTACTTAAACCGACTTTTTTGTTTTTATAATTGCAAGTGATCTGAAATAGCTGCACCATAATTTGGAAGTTTATTCTGTTCGACAATCAGATGACAGTTAAATAACGTTTCTTTTTTTTATTAATTTTTAAAAGGAAAAATATTGCAGGCTTATCATAGGTCGTTTTTATATGTTAATTTTTTGCAGCGAGATCATCGCATTTTAGTCTGCCACACTTGGAACTGTTTCTGCATTCTTATTGGGTCCACTCTACAAAGTATGAGCTTGAGTGTACCGAGAAATCTGACTCACTTTGTCGTAAGGAGAGAATTTGTTGGGGTATCATAAGAAAATCGATTTCAGAGCATTAAAATTAAAAAAAACTGACTTCTAACTAAATAGAAGGCATGTAGTCAAAGATCAACGAGCTAGATATATCCCTTTGAAGGAAAATTGTATTAAGTGTACAACATCATGCAATCCATAGTTCTGTACACTTTGTTTATTTCTTAAATACTGTTACGAATTCGAAAACATTTTAATCAAGATTTGATTATTAGATCATAGATGTTAACCCATCTTCCGCCATAGCACACAATAACAAAAAAAATGTTCTGACAAGTACTAGTTAGTATTTAGGTATGAATAAGAGGACGAAGATGGAAAGATAGGAATCAGCGTGGCTTATCTGTTCTCTGTCGGGAGCACCAGGTGCTAATAGTTCCGTATTTCGACTATTCCCATACATCTCATCGCTTTCTAGGCTAAAATATTATTGGATTCTAAAAAAAACTAACACTCACAGCGACAAGTTAGCGAAACGTTGAGTAGTGAAAGAGCAAAGTGGCAAAAGATTTATTTTTTTGCCCATTGTAGTTTAATTCAATATCAATAAATAACACGCGCAAATTCATTAACTTATTTAGACAAAAGCAACTTACAACTTATTATAAGGACATATTGAAATATGGATTAATGGATAAAAGCTATACAACTTCAGCCACAGTTATACTAGTTTTATCACGAACTTTTTATCTGATCGCAAGCAGTTCATTAAAGCTGGTAATCATACCTCTAGTCCTACCTGTCCGCTCTGGAGTACCACAAAGCTCTATTCTTTGTCCCCTCCCCGTCGCCCTCTTTATTAACGATATGACTTCTGCTATCAGGTATGCTCAAATCTATATATACACAGATGACGTACAGATCTACCATGTTTAGCCTGTTAGTGATGCTCTTGGGTGTATTGGTAATATCAATTAAGATTTATCAAAAATAGCGGATTGGGCATCAAATAACCAGCTGCGATTGAACCCTGTTAAATCTAAATGCGTTGCTATTTTCAAGAGGAGCTTCGAGACGGAAATGTTACCTCCCGTAACTCTTAATGGGAGTTCTATAACTTACGTTGCTAGAGTCACTAATCTTGGTATTATCATAAACAAAACATTAAAATGAAACGATCAAATTAACACTTTTATGTTGAAGATTTATGATTGCATTGGGTGCCTGAGGTATTTTGCACATTTTACTTCAGTAGAAATCAAGGTATGTCTAGTAAAAACCCTAATCATACCGATTCTGGCATATGAAGACGTACTTTATGGGTCTTAGTCTCATTTAGTATTAGGAATGAGCTTGTCCTCGTACTTTCGGTTTCACACATGTCTGTTTCTATTTAAATTGTTAATCTATGGATTTCCATTCTATTTACATAATAAGTTAAGATTCCCTTGCTCCTCTAGAACTAACAAGCTGTTGCTTCCCAATTTTCAATTATTTACAAAGCGCCCGTATGTTTTTTGTTCACGCCGTTTATTTATGGAATACATTGCCTGATTCTATTCGTCGGGCCGGGACGGTGGATTCTTTTTTTCATTTGTTTTTGTTTTTTAATCTTCATTTTTCATTTTCATTTATAGTAGATTTGTAGTTTGATTTTTGAATTTCTTGAATTTATAGAGTTGAATTTAATTTTTATTTTTATAGTAAGTAATTTTGTAACTTTTTGTTTTTGTATTAAGTATTAATAAGGAAATATCCAATATAACTATTTTTATTTAACATAAATTTTTGCTAAGTACATACACAAGGAATTGTATATTCTTGTTTGTATAGTACCCAATAAATGAATTGAAATGAATTGAATATCAGTCATATCCGCAGAGTTTCACCAGTGGTCCTGATGGTATTCCTATGCCTGTGTATATATAGCCTGTCTCTTGTGTCAATTCTCTGTTATTTATTTAACTTATCTCTTCGTAATAGTGTTGTTCCAAGATCGTGGTCTTGGAAGTTATCTTTAATTATATCCTCACTCAAGAAGGGCAAGAGCAACGATGTGAAAAATTACCGGCCTATTGCTAACTGATCGTGTATTAATAAAGATTTTGAAGCCTTAGTTTAATCTGTGATGTTTTGCAGGTTAGTAAGCCTGGTAAGCAAATTGACTTTACTTATATTGATTTCGATTCTCTATTTACTTTGGTTAGACCAATCTTAGAGTATGCCCTTCCCATCTGGGCTTCTTTCTACTGTGTTCACGTTTTCGGAATCGGGGAAGTTCATCGTAGGTTTCTTGTTTTGCTCTTCGTGGACTTGATCATTCATTCTTTGTAGTACATGAATCAGGTTTTGATGAACTTAAATAAATAAATTAATAACAAAATTCAGCATTAAATACGACGGTTAATCCCAAATCCAGTAGTAGTTCTTATAAAAGTCACGAATATTAGAAATAAACAAATTTATTCACATGCCATATATGTCATATATTCACATGCTATATATGTCCATATTAAATTTGGAAATCATCTTTTAATCATTTAAAATTATGTCAATCTATAAGAAAATTGTATGAATTGTATGATAATCGTGATTTAACTATGGACAACGTTTGATAATGTTCGTGTAATTGCTTTCACGTAAATCATAATAGAAAGTTGTATACGAAATATATTATACTGTTGGTTGGTACCTTCAAAGATCTCGCCAGAATGTCGTCCTAGCTTGTGTAATCCGCAGTTTAGCTTCGAACAGAAAAATTGAAATATGCTTCATAAGTTCGCCCAGCCATAATTATATGTATTAATTGTGTATTTTGTAAATTTATGTAAATGTATGTTGGTGGTGTCAAGTTTTTATATCGTTTTAAGCCTTATAGTCATGTTATCCTTATAATAATAATAATCTTTTTTAGGTCATTAAGGGAACAGGATATTTCGAGGATTTGTACACCAAAGCAGAACTGGACTCAGAAAACATAAAGGATCGAGATGCAAAGATACAATTTCTTCAAAAGTTAATTGATGTTTTAAGTGTGTTTAGAGTAGAAAAGAGAAACAATCATAAAAATAATACTTGATTTTTTTTTACAGAGATTGCCACAAATGAAGATGTTGCAGCGCGGCCATCCAAAATTGTTGCTGGCCAGGATCCCGACAAAACTAATCAATTACTTCAGCTAATTGCGTTCGTAATTTTGAATAAAATAGATTGTAAAAAAGCTGTAGAAACAGTGAAAAACGGGCCGCAGAAACAAAAAGGAAAAGTTAAAGAAGTCTCTAATAAAATAGTCGAAAAGCAAACAAAAATAAAAAATACTCAAGAGAAAAATAAAAAAGCTCCAGATAAAACAGATAAAAGCGGATTAAAAGATAAAATTCCCACCAAAATATCAGAAAAATCTAAAAGTGAAAAGACAAAAAAGGTATCTAAAACTTCTGATCGCGAAAAGATTAAGAAGGAAGTGAAAAAATCAACTATAGATGAGGTCGAGAAACCCATTGAAAATGTTGAACCGGTTGAGAAGCCAAAAATACCGCCCCAAAATAAAAAACAAAATGAAGACAGAAATTCTGATATTAATGTTGAGCACAATTCTCCTCCAATACAAGAAAATAATGAACTGAGCAAAGTCGAAAATAAACAAGAAGTAGTCCAACCTGAGCCTGAACAAGAAAGAAAGAATTCTGTTCCTTCTGTTATCGTTGATATTAGTGAGCATGAAAAACCGTCTGAAGGCAAAAGAAGAAAATGGTCCGCAAGTATAAACTCTAGCAGTGAAAATGTGCAGCAAAATAAGGATATACATGTATCGAAACAAAATCCTAGAGCGGCTTCATTGAATTTGACACAGCCAGAAGTTATTAAGTCTGTGCCCATTAGTCCTGCAACTATTTCAGAAAACAATCAACCTTCGGAGATAAAGCGAGAGACAACTTTCGTACAAGAAAATTCAAATTCGATTCCAGGTCGGCCAAGAACATCCTTACGACCTCCAAGTGTACGTCCAGCTTCAGCAAGACCTGGAGCACCTCGTAGACGGGATAAAAATGTTGAGATTATTTTACAATCGAACGAATCAGTAAAAATGGCTGGTATTAGTGTGAAAGTTGAGAGTTTTAATTCGGAATTGGAAGATGACGGAGAAAACTTGGTAATAATAGAAAATTCAGCTATAAGAGATGTTGACATCAATGAAACAGATGTTGTCAACCTAACAGAACAGCAAGGGCACTTAGTTCAACAAATCTTGGAAACACAGAAAGAGCTCGTCCATGCCGAAGATAAGAACTTAGACCCGGTAATTAACGTATTCAATTTAATATTTTTATATTTTCTTTTTGCAGTTTTGGTAGTAATAGACCCTATTCCTTATTTCGGTGTCAGAAGTGTGTTTTGGAATGGCTAAAAGAGAACAACCTCTGACGATATGGCGCCAGAGCTATGTTTCGGTCACACTCACGGAGTAATAATAATGAAACGAAAAAATCTTGGAACGGATCGCTGGCAACTTTTCCGGATCTTCACGAATGGATTTCTCATACAGATAAAAGGACCCTCCTGGCTTTTTCATACCATTATAATCCAGTCTGAGGTTTTCGCTATTATAATGGTAGTTATACTATCTCTCGAAAATTATATTCTGAATCGAATGTTTACCAACTTAGCTTCTAGCACTCTTTTTTCTTAAGACTAAGGTCTAGCGTACGTCTTGTCGCTTGAGTCCTTCATCAACGACGGGCCAAAGATTTTCTTATGTGGCTCAGGAAGAAACAATGCTCAGCTTTTTTGTTTTGTAAATTTTTTTTTGTAGATTCGGATTTTTGGTTTACTTTTCATTGCTCTACATAAGGATGTATATAATTTAGAACGTAGGCGTAAGAAATTCGGTCAGATTTTGAATGTGTTTAGAAATCAAACTCATTTGGGAATAATTACAACGTAATGGGGGAAAAATAGTTGACTACGAAATCTTGACATTCAAAATTTTTCGTCGACTTATCTTGGAAATATTAAGTTTTAAAGGAATACATACATAACAAGTTTAAAATTAGGTTTTTTTTAACGTTTGGCATAAACACTAGGCTATTATATTATATCGGCATCGATATTTCGTATTTTTTCATGGTTATAACTATAAAAGTGTAAAATAAACATGGATTTTCTTCATTGTGTCTAGTCTTGTAAATTAAAATTTGATCTTAATTTTGGGCCTTGGTTGTGAGATTTTGAATCTGTCTTCTTTCCTCATGCTCTACTTAGTCCCTAGCCCTATATTTTAGGCCCTTCTAAAAACAATTACATCAAGTCATTCAATAATTGTTTAATATGATTTTTTCTCGTAAATTCTAAATATTCAGGAATACGATATGTCCATTCTTCAAAAACGCCAATCATCAGCTAAACAAATGGATTCTTTGCGTGACATAATACAAAATCTAACACGTTCGATAAATCCGCTTGGAAAGTTAATGGACTTCATTCCGGAGGATATTGATTCAATGCAACAGGAACTTTCCATGTGGCGTGATGCTTACTCTGAAGCAGCAAGTGCACTTAGAAAGGAGAAAAGGTATGTAAATTTATGTAATAAATGAAAATCAAGTTTTTATTAAAATCATTATGATTTTCATTGCAATTCAAAGCTACACAGAATCAGCTTTGGAACCGATGAAAAACCAATTAGCACAGATCAATGCAGCTATAAGAGAACAAATTGAAATGGTTGATGCAAGTCGTGCAAAAATTCTGCAAAATTCAGACAAAATCATTAAGCTGCTAACTGAATAAGCAAAATTAAGCAAAAATATTTTAATTATGAAACAGTTTTGTATATTTTTGTATAATTATGCACAGCAATGTTAAATATAATAAAGTTGTTTTTTGAAAAATTTCTCTTACTGCAGCACTTACATATCGAGATGAATTTACTTTTCTATTAGTACATTTAGAGACTTATTAAAATAAATCAGGTGTGTCGTGCAGATTTCTTTTCTGCCAACAAGCATCAGTTCTGTTTACGTATACACTGAACTATAATAGACTTCGTTTAATTGAAAAGAAAAACACAAAGAAACATGCTTTTGGCATTTTTAAGAAAAAATATTGGTTATTTTTTATGTTAATTGAAGTGTTTGACAAAGTGAAAGTAAAGCTGTAAACAGTACAAAATTTCCAAGCTGCTCGTCACTGAACAACATATTTCCGAGATCTATTTAAATTGACATTCGGAAGTGGCAAAAGTTGAAAATTTAAGTTGAACAGGGTAAGGTGCCCAGGTCCGCAGTTTTCAAAGAAACATGTATACTTTGAAAATAAAACGACTCAATACTTTTCAAACAGCATTTAAAGATAACATAATATTTTTGCGCACTTTTGTCATATCCAGTCCTCAAGAGTGCGTATGGGGTACCCCAAGAGTACGCGCAAATAATCAAGGGTACGCACGGTAGTTTTATTGACACAAATCACAGAAATGACTTATAACAAAGATTTGCTATTTCATGTGGCACAAATAATGTGTTTGTGTATATCACCGTTAGAGCATCTTTTAAATCTTTTACGTGCTTTTACTACATAAAAAACATGTAAAACTCAACTAATCAGATGAAATTTTACACTCGAAAATCGAATTAAATTAAAAAAATATATTTTCTTGTGCCCAAGTGATATTTTAATCGCTTATAAGGAAGTAAACTCATTCCGACTGTAAATTTCAAAAGTTATTTTTACCTGAATCCTGCGTATGGGCAACAGAGACGGAGCATGGTAAACACTATCTTTCTGCAGTGATTGCATCTGCAGCCAACATAAAAACATGAAATGCCATAAGAAAACGTTTAGTAAGCAATATTTTGTGTTGGTAGCTCCAAAAACGTGTGCCATTCTTTAATATAGGAAAATAGCAATACGCTCAGTCCATTGTTATAAGTCAGTGGTCACCATCCAGTGCATGATCTGCACTGCATCCAATCCTCTATGATCGGCTCCTTGCAGCCAGGACATTGAAAATTGTTGTTTTTCTTTCGTTGCTACGTCGTTGGTATTTTCGGAGCTTTCTTCTATATTTGCTTTGGTTTTTCTTTCGTACTTGCAGCATTTTCTAATTCTCTTCTATGTATATACCATGCTAGTAATAATGTCAGAGGTTTTTCGCTTCGGGAGGCAATTACGGATTTTGGAGAAGCGAAATGACTTTGAAAGATGTAGAGAGGTTTTCATTACCAGAACAATTTCCGATTTCATAAGTTGACTGTGTATCATGTAGTTGCGTATCGTCAGTAAACATATAAGTGTCACAACTTTCAGCTGCGCTAGGAATGCTTTCTACAACAGACCTATTTTTCTGCAATGCCCTTTCAGTTACTTCACTGCCTCAGCAAAAGTCTCCTTATTGAATGGATATATGAACACAATTTTGAAACTTTCAATAGCATTCGAAACTGTAGCAGTCTTAGCATAAGCAGGGTTTAATATGGAGGCTACCTGAGAAACCGTTATAGGTCTGCAGGATGGTTTGTCATCCATCGTTTACACTCGCTTGCATAATCTATTTTACGTGATCCAAAGAGCATCGGTCATGCGGTTGAATTTTATGCGTGCTATGAGGTGGTAATGTAAGAACATGAATGACATTTTTGCGACAAAAATCAGCTTCAAGACTAGAATGAGACAAATAGTTGTCAAGAGTAAGCAGCAACGGTCGTAATGATGAAGGTTTCGCATGATATTTAAAATGCTCAAGCTAATCTATAAATAGGTCTGAATTCATTCACCCGGATTCCGCGACGAGCTCTCCATCCAATAATTCTGCCTTCCTACGCTTTCTTGGGAAGATGACAGTTGGGGGAATTAGACGAATTTTTAATTGACGTGTTTTTAGTAGAGCTGAAAATTGAATCCGGATTTGCTAATATCCGGATACTCGGATCTGCGAACTATCCGATTAACGTGTTCCGGATCCGAACTATCCGGATCCAAACTAAGCAAAAAAGCTTCAAAATTGTGTTGTTTCATTGAGAAAATGAAAATAGCATGAAATTTATATTTTCCCAATGATTTTCCGAAGTCGGATACTAATTATCTCGGATAATCCGGATACTTTCAACTCTAGTTTTTAGTTACTAAAGGAACAAATTATTTGAGATCTGAATAGGTTAAGAGCTAATAATTGTTTAAGGGCTACAGTTAGGACATAGTTCAAATTAAAGAGTCCACATTTTACTTATAACTTTTTTTTTTTAATTAGGTCAAAGTAAAAAAACAGGTAAACAAATACGAAATTTTTATTTTAGACCACCGTAACTACTGAGAGAGAGAAGTACAGGGCTAGTTGAGCAGTCTTTGGAAAGGCTATGAGGCTCTTCATGTAATCAGATCTTATCGGTGACCGTACACCCTGTCCTTTTTAAGATACTGAGTATTTTTTTTTAAAACTGGAATACTTTCTTAATCACCCTGCAATTCCAAAATGGTTGGAATGGCCCATCCTATCATAAAATATTTTGTTTGCCTGGATGAATGCTATCAACTCTTGCTCTGTGGACCTCCATAACGGAAACACCCTGTATAGAGTAGAATAATGTTAATTTCTGGGTGGTGATAGATCTTAAATAATTTTTTCTATGTAATATTTTTTGAAAAATGTTAATATCCTTTTTTGAATAGAAATCGTCTGCATGCGGAACAGGCAAGTTTTAATATTCGCTAATTAGGCATTCATACCTTTCCTTTTGTTAGCTAAAACAATATTTTTACGAGCAAAACTTCATTTATTTCTAAAATAAGGTTTTTTTCTTAAAACACGATGTACAACAAAAAGAAAATCAAATAATAAAAAAAAAAAAATAATAGGAACAGGTTTTCAATTAAAAAAGTAAGTATCACAATTTTTCAATATTTAAAATTTTTGTAGTATTTTGAATTTCTTGCACTCAAAATAATTAGGGCTTTTAAATTTTTTATAAATTCAATTCTTCAATATCTAACCATCTGGGAGGAATAACTGTATTATCACTCTTTTGGTTATGCTAAGAATATATACATAAATGTATTTCATTATAAGATTTGAAACCAAACGGTTGTTCAAAACTTTTACCGCTAATTTTACATTCTTCTCATTCATCTATTGAGCTCAAATTTGGCTATACCTACACATCTTGGATGCAAATACACTTTTAAAATTTTATATAACAAAAATTCAGTATGGTGGCTTCAAAATGGCGTACAAATTTTATAAGTTTTGGTCAAATTCGACTAAAAATCGATATCTGGGTTATTTCAAAGGCAATATGCCGCGTGGACACATTTTACCATTATGATCGGATTCAGTTTAAGTGAATGAGAGCTTTAGGGATCGCCGCTTACGAGTTTGTTTTATATTAACATCATTTACGATCACGAGCATTCATTACTTTAAATTACTTTTTCCAAAAAGCTTATATCCAAAATTGGACGACAAACTCTTCTAGAATTATCCTGTAGACGGACAGATGGATAGTCGGAACGTAATTATTTTTCAACGTTACAAACTTTGAATCAAACACATAATACCCAGTAATACTCTACAGATGTCATGACTGCTTATAATAACAATTCAAATGATATTTTTAGATTACGTAATGAGATTTCAAATACACATTATCAAATTTTAAAGCTAAATTAATTAATTTTCAAATAAATTTATCCGTTAAACTATCGTATTTTTTTTTAGTTTATTTTATAATAGCTGTGTTCTTTTGTGTACCTTGATCTAGAACTCCCTTATATTGGAGAGAACTAATTGTTCTGTCGATTGTAGCGAACTATTTGTACTGTTCGCTTCATTTATAAATCTTCTATGAAAAAGTATGAAGGTTCTTTTGTGTATCTTTTGTTCTGCCCTGTTCTGCGGACACAAAACAATACAGCTAATATGTATTTATTAGTTCTGTTGAACGTGCCCTTGGATCGCTTCAAATGTCGATATATCACCGAAAAAATAGTAGTTGAATCTTGTAGTTTCAATCTGTCGTTGCTTTTTTGGGCTCTGAATGCACCTGAGTTTTTCCCGGATTCAAGGAAAAACAGTTTTAATTTGTATTCGTGAATGTGTTGTTTACAATTTAGCCGAGGTAGTATGGTAATAGTTTAGTTTAAGTTGCCTTTGTTTTTCATAAACAAAAATTCATACGAATTTATTCTTGCTTTTATCAAATGGAAGCAATGTCAAACACTTCAAATGGTTCTGTTTCGTTTTTTTTCTATGATCACAGAACTAAATTAATGTTCTATCGTCATACAGATTCATTTAGAACGAGAAAAGGAACGCAGCAATTGATACAACGTTTTTACTTCGACTTTAAACTCCCCTCGAACCAGCTGCTTCGAAACCTACCTACAACCCTAGATAGTATCAAAACCTCTGCCTGAGACTAGTTAATTTTATTAAAAATTTGTTTTTGAAAAGTTTTTTAATTTATTATTTTGCCCTTTTCTAGACTGTTGGAAATGTGTAATCTTACAAAATATTGTCATCGATTTTGAAATTTTGAATCGAATTGGACCATAAATATTAAAATTCGCCCGCCATCTTGGATATCTAAACTTTGACCACAAATTCGTAATTTGTAATGCAACCAAAGTAATCCCAAATATCGGTTGTGACTCGAATCGGACCATACAGGGCAACAGCCAGTTTATAGCCGCCATATTGAAATTCTAAATTTTGACAAAAAATTCGTAGTCCACGACTCCTGAAACATCCAGATATCCATTTTGAGTCGAATCAGTCCGCCATCTTGATTTTTTATTATATAAGAGTACAAAAAGTTGTCATGCAAGATCTATAATGTCTGGCTTCAGTGTCGGTTTAAGCTTTCGCTCAGTTTAAGTGTAGGTCAAAACAAAAATGTTGCACAGTTTTTTTTTTTATCTTAGATTATGTACATAGCAAAAATCTAAGGTGTTTATGCTCAGCTCAGCTGAACAGATGTGATAAACTCACAAAAAAGCGATCGAATTAAAATGAGCTAATGGCCCTCTAATAGAAAGCTCTATACATTCGCAATGACAGCTTTCTTTGGTTGAATAAAAAGTTAAAGAGCTTAGAAAACGTGATCCTGGTTTATATGGAGATTTTCTTATCTAGTTGCAAGTTGTCTCAGGCTGAACAAAACTCACTATATCTTTGCAGTAGGTATACTGTAACTTTGCTGAAATATTTTTCTTGGTTGATAAGCTGTGTATTTTTCCAGTTTTGTGAGACTTGAACAAAATCGTATAGTATCGATTATTTCGTATTTCCGGAATACATTCGTCCTCCTTGCCTGGACGTCATATATGCTCGCTAAATTAATTTTTTTTCCTGCTACACTTGTCGTTGGGATGGTAAATTTGGCCTTTAGAATGGCGGAAGCACATATTTTCCCAGATGGAGGAAATTTCGTGTATACTCTGATAGAGATCCAATGGAACACAAAGATCTCCTTAACGAATCGAGATAATGACTTCCGATTTTTTCTCTATAAAAACAAAAACATTATTATTGCACATTTGAGCCCACACCTAGCTCCCCCCTTCGAACATCACCGAACTCTTTACGATGTTTTGCCCCCCATCGGCGGTACCCAGACATGTTTCAAACTTGAGTGAAGGCTTAAACCATCACTGTGAAACTAGCTAGAAGTGTGCCAAATATTAGCTCAGTAGAAATAGCTAGTTATAAATGTTGAGCACTGATCATATGGTAGCTTCGAAAATTAATAGTCGTAATCTAAATGTCAATGATTTCCGAAAAGCTTTAAGATATATTTCAGCCCGTTGATCTAGCACTCTTCTAGAATACAATACAATTCCTATATCTCGGCCGGGGATGGTCAGTGGTCGCACATTAGATACTATACGAAAATTCTTCAAGCTCATTGGCGATATGACAATAACTTGTTATATCAACGTCAGACGCCTTTCGTCCCTTTATGCTGCATTCATGAGCAATTTTCTGATGAAATATTTAGTCTGATCCCTTGTAGATTAATTCCTGCACACAATACCTGCGCTACAACCAGGGCACATCTTTTTGGCCGCACAATAAAACTTTCCTTGCCCTTGATCCTTCTATGCTGAATTTCAATTCAAAGGTATCCCCTGAACTTAGTTTAATAATATACAATAAAATTTTTTGTCAATTTTTTTACAGTTGATTTATACCATGAACAAGCCAACTTGAACTCATACTATTAGTTCCTTTCAGTTTTTGACTATTTAACGGCTTTTACCTACGTATATCTCTTCTGTAAACAGCATTACCTATTTGATGTTTTGAAAAAATTAAATTAAATTATTGCAAATGAAAATTCCTGTTAATTTAATGTATACGTCCCGAGACAGCCTATTGCTACCATCTGAAAAGCTTTTTTTTAATTTTATAAATTTGAGAAATTTTTATTGTCAATATTTTGTTGTTAAGAGCTTCTTCCTCTATTATTTGGACATACTGTCAATGCCCGCTTTAATGCAAGATCTTATACATGGATCACTTTGCCAGATATTTTAAATATTTTGAATAAATACTGCCTTGTTTGGGTTTTGCAAGCTTTTTACCTTCTATTGCGTTGAGATCCAGTTAGTTTTCCGTCCATGGCAGAACTGAGATCCGTTCATCTTAAAGAACTTTCTTAACTTGTTTTACGCATGGCACGGGGCATTGTGGTCCATGAATTAAAACGGTTCTGCTATAGATATAGAGGGCAGCAATATGTCTTTCAGGCAATGAGTATTTTGTCCTGTTTCTTGGTGCCTTCTACAATGTAGAGCAATCTTGGCCCCTGCCCGCTTAATGAAACACATACCATTACCGATTACGGGTTTTGTTATTGTTCTTAATAAGCAGCGTTCTTTATACGGTTTCCTCCGAACGAACAAAGACGTTTCACACATCAGTAATGATACACACTCATCAGAGAAATGAACTTTTTAAAATTACGAAGAATAATTAATTATCACGTTTGCTCCTTTATTTGGGGTAGTGAATTTGTTTTCGTAATTTACCTTTTGGCAGTCAGCAAGAGTGATACTTTGATGCTGTTTCGCCCAATAATTGGTCTACTCTCCAATAAAACGCTTCGTTTTGCACTTCTTGTCAGGCGAGGGGAATCCTTAGTCCTTAAGGCGACGAAAACTGTGGCATTTTAGTCCTATCTAAATTGTTCTTTAAAGTTTTAAAGGAATAGCTTAGATAAAATACACATATATGTATGTACATACACAATAAATATATACTATTCAATCGATACTCCTTCTTCCTTGAGTTGAGACACATACAGAGAAATAGGAGCACCTTTTTCATTAATTTTGTGGAAATTTTTTTTATCTAATTACTTCATGTGTCTCTTTGCACCTATTTCTGAATAAGGCGTGCATATTAATAATAATAACATAATCAGGTCTCCATATTATCCGATGTAAGAATCAGCCCCAACTAGTTTTTTTTTATATGTTAAAGCCTAGTACTGAGGTTCGCTTGGTGCTAAGCTAATTTTTAGCGACTCTCCATTATCGGGCCGTTCTCTTAGCAACTAAAATAGGACAAACTAAATTGGACCTAAGTGCTAGGCTTTACATGTGAAACTCTGTTTTGTTGTTGTTGTTAATCCTTTACTTAAAAGACTAAATATTTTATTTATTACTAGAAGAATCATTTTTTTTAACAAAATGAGGAACTTAAACCTAGGCGCAATCAAATATCTTGCTTCCCTTTACATGCACATTTGCATACTCCAATAATTTTTTTTTTCAGTTTAAGCTTTCACATTTCAATTAATGTCGAATTCTTTTCAACGAGCTCTACACCGGTGCAGTGCAGCTTTACGTGTTCTTGTTTTTGTAATGCAACAACAAGAACACGAAAAGCTGCACTGCACCTTCAAAAGAATTCAACATAAGTTCATGTAAGGTCGAGCGCTCTTCAAACTGACGTGACACGTTATGTGGCAAGTAACATGCGTCTGACATACATTTTCAAGCCAGACAAATAAACTTATATTAGACTTAAACTACTGAAGTGATATGGTACATTGTTACTTGTAGCATATCACACCACTTTCAGTAGAATGTTGCGTCCTCCATTTTATGTTGGGCTACTTACTTACTTATTGTGAGAAGTGCTAGATAACATACTAAAGAATTTTATGATATGTTTATATAGTTTTTTGATAAATTCATACGTTACATAAAGTAGGTACCAAAAATGTTGGAATAGAATAGTACAATGTTACAAAAATTGAAATTTTTATATAGTTTTGTGGTACATTGAAATGATTTTCAAATTTTTTTTTTAAATAATCTTGTAATAAGTACGTATGAGCTTATAATAACATAACTTTGAAGTCATTTCGATATTCTGTAGCTATATTTTTGCTGCTTACTGTGTGTGATTACGCAAAGTTATTAAAAGTCGCCTTCCTGGCATCACAGACGGCCTAAAGTTAGTATATTTCTTTGAAATCACAGGTGTAATTTGTTTTTAGTAATAAATTAAAATACGTTTTTTCAGCTTTCTATAGAACAACTGAAATCTTTCCGGGAATATGTTGAGCGAACTGCTTAAAAACACTAAATCCACCTTTGCACGTCAATAAAGATGTTCGCCGAATTTGACATTTTTATTATATGATGTGTATTACCTAAAGATCAAATCTTAAATTGAGATTACGTATTCTCTATAGTCAGTATGCTAAACTGCTAATTATGTTCCCTTGCATACCAGAAAATTTATATTTTCCAGTAGTCACCGCTGTGATATTTCAAGTTGATAATTTTGAAGGTTAAATTCCCTTAGACACCATTTGTCTTGGTAATATAAAAAAAAAAGTTTAATTTGTTGCTTTATAAGTAATAGCTTATTTGTGATTGTTGTATTACGTTTATTTATATATATTGTCTGCCTTTATTTGAACTACAGTTAGTCTTGTGAAAGTTTAGGGTGAAAGTAACTTTGGTTTTCGTATAATTAACACATATACATATATATTATGTAGGTATGTACAATTTGATTTGCGCCTTAAATTATATTTTGTGAAAGTGTATTTTGTCTGTATTTCACTACATGTTAGTAAATATTTATGTTGTATATATTTATATAAAAGGCGTGCAAAAGGCAAATATAAATACAAATAATACTTACAAAAACTATTTGGAAACTCTTTAACACTTCAATATATTTTTTAAAGCCTGTCCGAATAAGAGTGCCACCACTTTATTTTTTTCTTTTAAACAAAGGTGGAATTTGAAAATAATGTTTGCTTTTCCAATGAAATATTGTTGGCGCAGCTACCGATTATTATGAATTCATTTGAATGACCTAAGCTACATTACAATGATATGTTGCATGATAAAAATCAAAAAGAAATGTGGAAATTTTAAATAAAAATTTAATTTCAATTCATATACGTACTTGGAGATCCGTTATAACACTGCGGTTATACCACAATAAATAATTATTATCTCTTTACAAAATTAAATACATTTCATGTACATTTATATATATTTTGTGTGTAGTAGGTATATAACTATGTATAGTACTTTACATTAACTTTAATTAAATTAAGTAAGAAAATAAATCAACAATGCAATGATGTAACAAATTGCTCAGGTATGGTTAGAATTGTGCCCTTCGGACAAGACATTTATCACGTTTTTCGACGTCATCAATTAACCGTCTAAACCTTCTCCTTATTCCCGATATATTAACACAGTAAAAGTAATAATAAAATTTCTGGACTGAGTTTGCCTTATGCTACAATTCGAAAAATTCATCCTGTTGTTTCTCTAAGCGCTGTAAGGAGTTCTGTATTCGTCTTCCCTGAGTTATGTTCAATAACTGAGCCGTATCTGTTGTACTACCCGAAGAACTGTGTCTAGTATGATGCGATGAACTTGAGGAATGAACTCGGTTTTTGTATATATCACCGGTGGTAAATAGATCATCATCACTTTGACTTGTTATAAGCCTATATATATATATAACATAATATGAGTAGTATTCTCAGATTAGACAATATTTCATAAAATATACTTCAAACAAACTTACTCTCTGGCCTTGTGTTCCGACTTGGCAACGTATTTTTTCGATTCTGCTATTGTTGAATCAATTTTCCCTAAAAATTCATCTATATACTTTTTATTTTCTTCGTCTGGACTTAATAATGTCACTGAATCACAGGATTGACTATTATTTGTCTGATGAAGTGAATCTTCTTCAGCCTGTGTTGCAATTGTGGAAAAGGCTCTCGATGGAAGTGACTGAGGTCTGTCATCCTTCGGATAAAATGGTGATGTTTTTTCAACTGGAATAAGTAAGTATTGACGAAGAAATAAGCTGTCAGATGCAAACAGTCGATTTGCTCGACGAATTTGTTCTGTCTGTAAATATAAAGGGAGAGAATATTTAAATAAGAATCTTTATTTACTAATGAGTGTATACTTAATCTAAATAACATTGGGTAAACGGTATTTGTTCGTACATTAACCAATTCACCAAAAATATAATTTTTTTAGGAGGCTCAACGCACACTATTAAAAATTAAAAAAAAAAAATAGTAAGCTTTGACGAACTATCGAATTACACATCCAGCCTAAATCTTCATACCTAAATTATCTAGATCTTCATATATAAATTACATAACATAATTTTTCATATAATAAATTTATATCTTAAAGACAAAATTGCTTATCGTTATAATTTTCATTTCTTATTTTCTCACATTTTGTAGAGTCGAAGTAATAATGTTTCACACAGAGGAAATAACTTATCGCTAGACGTAACCTGAACAAAAAAAGCTTTTATAAGTCAGGTACCAAATGAAATGTGCGCATTCTTAGTTGACTCTAATATGTTTTTTATCAACAGTCTTTTTAATAACTTTCTATTAACTTACAGACCCCTGACTCAGAAACTTTGTCTGAGCGACTGAGCGCCTGAGAGTGCCGTTCGTAACAAAAGAGTTTTAGGGTAGTAAAAGTGGATGTATTTACATGAGGTTTTTTGATTTAGAATGAATGAATGGGGAGCTTTCCGATGGGGTAGAATTTTCTTACGTGCTGGGGGTTTATAGGTGGGAGTAGTAACTACCATGATTCGTGATTCGAGTTGAGATTGGAGAGTCGAGATTCGAGATTCGTGGACATTCGAGCGTCGATTGTCGAGTTTCGAGAGTAGGGTTTCGAGAGAGATAGTGTATAGAGTTTATGATTAAAAAGTAGAAAATAAAATATATTGAAAAAACTTTTAAAATAAATAACTTTTGTAAATAAAATGCACTAAAAAATATTTTTTTTTTTCCTCAGCGATATACGCAAGAAAAGTTTAATTGCAAAATAAGAAATGCTAGAGCTCAGATTAAATCTTAAAAGTTTCGGCATGAGTTGCAGTTAGACAATTGTGTTTGTAGTTATGGATGCCCAAACTTTTAAGATTTAATCTGAGTTCTAGCATTTCTTATTTTGCAATTAAACTTTTCTTGTGTATATCACTGAGAAAAAAAATTATTTTTTTTTGTGGCATTTTATTTACAAAAGTTATTTATTTTAAAAGTTTTTTTTAATATATTTTATTCTTAAATTTTTTTTATTAACTTAAAAGGGTTGGATCGAGACATACAAACGGAAGTAAGCACCGAGTGATCTTATAATGGTTCCGTTTTTAATAGGTTTTATTTAGCTTCATTTTCGTATATTTGTGTGTTTGTTTCAAGTCATGCGACGGATTTTTCAACTACTTCACTTAACTGATTAGGTTGAAATTTTGAATACACGTGTAGTTCCGATGACAATATATTTATGTACTAAAAATTCAGAATGGCGGCGCCAAGATGACGGACGTAATTTGATATTTATAGATTTGACCACCTTGACATGTGTCAAATGAAAGGGTTTGACGAGTAGAGAAGAATAAGCTATGTGGCGTCCTACGAGTAAGAAACTAAAGGAGAGGCCATTGCGTGTATATATATGCCATTTATGCGTGCCGAACGTGATGCATTTTCTCACTTTCTAACATATGGTTGTATCTCTGTCTACATGTACGCTGGGTGTCACTTTTGTTTATGTTCGGTAAAGAAATTTACCCTAGCACAAAAGTCGTAGGTAAGGTTTAAATTGGAAGGGTACTAAATAGAAAAATATTTACATTCTTTTATGTGGAAATTTAGTAATACTGTAATTGTTTATTTTTTTAATAATAAGCTGGGAATAAGAATATTGGTAAATGTTTGTAATTTTGATGAAAGTAAAAGAATTTTAATATAATTTCATATTATGGATTTACCAAAAATGAAATTTTAAGGCAAGTTATTGGGCAACCGAAGATGGAAGGAACCAGGAATCTCAAAAAGTTGTTTTGTATTACTAGTTCTCACTATGCTGCTGCTGGTATAGAATTTTGCGTCATACTTTCAAAACTTTCAAAAACAGCGCCAAAATCCGTTGTATAAGCTTTTTTTCCATCCGCCTGCAATGCGAATTTTTTATAGTATGTGAATAAACTTACACATTTTTGAGACTGGCACGAAAATTGTTGTTGATGGGCCTCTCCTTTAGTTTCTTACTCGTAGGTGGCGTTATTCTAAATACAATATGGCGGACACATCAAGATGGCGAATGAGGAATTTGCGTCCAAAGGAAATAGCAACTCAGGCTGTAACTGCGAGCTTTGTAAATAACAACTCAAGCTATAGTTTTTTTTTGTATTTAAAACACTGAGTGGAGCTCCCAGTCAGAGAATTGCACTGAAAGCTTCCCACAAACTCCATTTATAGATGGAACTTCAAGGAATTATTAATATTTTTTTTAGTCATCATTATATTATAACGATTTCGATTTGTAGGTAGAGTGATGTGCAATAGCAACCATTTCAATCAAAAGAAGAATTCATGTTTTTTCTCTAAATTTTAATTCACTTATAACAAAAATAATAATAAACTATAAAGCTTGAATGGCTATGAGTAACCGGTGACATGGTTATTTGCTAGGTTGCACCCTTAGAGGTTATACTGGACCTACTTCCACTACATGTGCATGTTAAGAAGGAGGCCATCTTCAATGCAATAAGACTGCAGAAGACAAATCCTTTCAACACAGGCAATCTGGTAGGTCACCTGAAAGTCTTTGAAGAATTCCTAGAGGACCCAGTGGTCAACCCCATCTCAGACGTTATGACGGAACCTGATATTAGAGGATCTTAAACAGTGGAATTCTGATGATTTACTTTGGTACACGGATGGATCCAAAATGGAAGGCAGAATATGCGGGGGTATATATGGGCCGAATTTTCGACTCCACGTCATATAGCTCTACGTTCACGAAATCATTTACCTGGAGCAAAAACATATATAATATCAAGCAGAAATTCTCTGGTTTGGGACTGTCTTATCATCTTGAAGCAACTAGCCGAAACAAATAAGGTCACGCTGATTTTCGTGTCAGGTCATGAAGGAATCAAGGACAACGAGCTTGTGTCCAGGCTTGTAAAGGAAGCAGAACTTTGTTTGTTGAGAATGTTTTTGGCTAAACTCACTTTTCGGCACAAGTCGGAGCTTGGAAGGACAGAATTAAATTGATATACAGGGAAAACACTCCAGGGCTGAGACAAGTGAAGAAATTTATAACGTATTCGCAACAGAGGACAAAAATATTCTTCACGATCAGCAACAAAGAGCTAAGGTCTTACTGGGCATTTCATCATATTTAGATACCATCTTAGTAGTGACCAGATGAGAGGCGGAATCTCTCTCTGCATCTCCCATATAAATAATAATAATCGTTTGTTTCCAAGAAAAGATTGTCAGTTAAGTAGGAATACCTCAAAAGTTACATTTTGTGTGTTGTAGTGTTTTTTGCATTTTTGCAAGGAAATCTTAGTTTTCATCGATTGAATTTAAAATGTTTACATAATTTTGTTAATTAAGGCATATGTATATAGATGACCACCTTGGGATGCTAAGGAATCAAAAATTTGTCGGCATAAATGATGGTTTGGGCAATAGGAATGTTTATATTTTAGTCGATTGTGGGTTTCCCATACAATAAGATACAATAGGTGATATGTTGCATAAGTTAAGACTAAACATGAATGAATTTTTTGTTCATGGCTTAGGAATAATCTCTTTGATATAGCTTGGACTTGATGTAAGGTGGACGGACGCGATCTTAAATTTTAATGTAAAATGACTTGTTGAAAATATTTAAAATAACTGCAACTAAATGTCCATTATGATTCATCACCGTTTGAATAATCCGTTAATTTAATAATTATAGCCCTGAACTTTTACTCCTTTATTTAATATACCTTCATTGTTTATTGCCGCGCAACCTTAAGGTAAGCCATTGAAAACATTTATGTACAATATTGATAGAATGATGTGAGTAATATTTAGTACATTGACATTTATTTCTTTGGCCAACTACTATCAACAATTTCACTGATATGCTTGAAGCAATGAAATAAAAATAAGTGCTGATCATTATATTACTACATTAGCCATACTTTAAAGCGGCGTTTGTTATTAGCTTAGTGATAAGATAACTTTATTGGCATTCAGGAAATCAAAAACATCATTCGAGAATTTTTCTGATGGAAAATTAATATCATTTCCGGTAATTCCTGTGGTGACTCTTCGTACAATTATTTTTAAATAACTTTTCAAACCATAATGAGATGATTAACAATATAGCAAAGGAATTCTATAAGGAAGGTTTTTCTTTAAATATTTTGAAATTTAGTTAGGTTTCTTTAAAGATATCTACATAAATACATTTAATTAAAGCGCTTCATAGCGAAAGTAATTGTCACAAGAACGCAAGACTCATAGACTCGTATGAAAGGTAATATTAATATTGTCCTGTAAAAAAGGTACTACAGATTTCTCCCGGTGGTTTGTGGAAATTTTTATTCAGGTTTGTATCAGATTTTTTAATGTACTGAAGAGTGTCTTGAAATGTAAAACCGATGAGATTGATTATGACTGTAGCGACAATATGTTCTTCCTGCTGTAGTAATTTATTGAAAAATGAATTTTCCAGCTCACAGCTCAATTAAAAGTTGTCAAAGTTCGTATTATGTATTGCAAATGTTGGCAGAGTTCACAAGTTAAAGTTCTTGAGGTTATACTGTGGTCTATCTTGGAAAACTTAGCACTGTGTTCCGGATTTATGATCAATCAATATGAGTATGTTTGCTAATTTTGTGGCTAGCATTAAGGATTCTGCCTTTCTCATGTCACTATATATTTCATCGTTCTGAGAAATTACGCATTCTAACTTGAGTATAGAACTTCGAAATGATCATATGTTATATGACCCTTGTATATATTGTTAATTTTGCCATTATTTTCATTTATCACATATACATAATGCTGAATTTTTTCACGGAAATGATAGAAAAATAGTAAGAAGTAAATGTACTTCTTAAGAGTACATAAGTGTACATATTATTTTTAGTCCCCAGAATATAAATTCTTTTCCCCGTTGCTTTGCATTCTCATATTCATTGAAATTTAACTTATTTTGTGATACTTAGTAACATTGAATAATAACAATTACAAGAGAAAAGGGGAATTCTCTTAGTATACCCAGCTTTCCACAGGTTCTTGTCGCGTTCTTGTAAACGTTATCAGTTAAGCTATAAGCTTTATATTGTTAGGAAATAGCATTAATAAGTCATGTATCCCATATTTGGTAAACGCAAGGAGTAAGGTAGCTCTAATTGGATGAGCTCTAGCTTTTATGGTGTATGAACTATTGTAGTGATAACATTTTAGTTTATAGCGTGATGAAGACCTAACTGTTACTCTTTCTCATTCACTCTCCCGGAGCCCTCTCATGACGAAGGTTGTATAAGGTCCACTTCTCCGCTATTTTCAGGTTCATTCTTAGGGACGTTGCATATTTGTGCCGCCCATGTTGAAGGGAAATCGGGGAATGGAAACGAGGATATTCCATCTGTGTCCTCACAATACTACCAGGTAAGTGGTGTAATGGTCCCTTAAGGACCGGCTGTGTGTGCTGAATTGTTAGTCAGGCTAGAATTTCTTTTTGGATATGGTGATGGTTTTGCGATTCCCTCCCCAAACCCTCCGCCACTAGCTGAGGCGAACTAGTGTGCCGACCGAGTGAGCTATCAGCTTCGGCTGATAGTCCGGACTTGTTACCATATTATGACTCTACTAGCTCAGGCTTCATTTACTGTGAGTTTAGAAAGCTCATCAGCACCCGAAGACGTCCAAAGCCACTCACTCACATGCTACCATAACAATCGAATAAGTTTTTTCAAGTTAGGGTAACCCTCGTGTAATTTGACATTTCTTCTGAATATAATTAATTGGATAAAGTTATTTATAAAATGGGTGAAGACAAATAAAATATTCTCTTTTTTGTGTAATTTGTATAAATGTGAACTAATTTATAACAAAAAATTCAAACAAATTTGGCGAATCTAGAATGTCAGCACGTTCAATCTGATAGCATATTTATTCCAACTCGTTGCACGCAACGCTAGCCTCACGTTCAAAATTCTAATCTAGCTCGATCTTTCGACTTACCCGGTGTTTTCATCGAACATACCTAAGGAAATGAAGAAGTGACAGACTGTTGACAAAAATTATTTCATTTGAAATGTCATTGACAGTTTTTCACTGTGAGTAAAGATCACGACATAGTTAATTTAATTAAATGCTATCAAGAGAATTTGCGAGTATGTATTTGCATTTAGATAGCAGAAAATTTTTGTTATTAAAAGGCCTAAAAGAGAAGAAAATCTGCAAAGCAAACAGATTTCATTCATGATCAGCTGATGTGATGGTTGTCACTGATGACTTTATTGGAAATTATTTCCACTATCTATAAAATTCAGTTGACTTTAATGACAGTAGGTGGCACTTTTACAACAATTTTACTAAATGTAGTAAAATTTGCTCTATTTGGAAATGAAGCGAAATGTTGCAAATGGGTCCTTGATGAACTTCATTTGTGACACACGTCATAGCATAGGGGCTTAAACAAAAGTAAATATTTACAGAAAGTCACAAACCTTCTATACGAAAGGGCATATAAAATCTTCAGCAAACAGGCTCCATGAATTAAGTTCGCGCTGAAAAATTGAAATAAGTTTACATAAATTGCGGTGTTATTTCACAATGATAAAAATCCGGAAATTAAATTGTAAATAGTTCCGCACGTGACAATTAAAATGGATACAAAAGAAAAGTGCATATAAAGCAGCATTTTGGAATTTTTCTTATTATTGCGGATTTATTTCCATATGTAGAGAGATTGCAAATTTAAGCTAATATAGTTGTAATGTCTTTTCGCCCCGTTTCACGCTATCCGGTGATCCTGTTTTGCTTATAGTTTATTACGAAATCGCAATGCAAAAATCATTGAAAGCTATTCCTTAAGAAAACTCACAGCATAATATAAACTACGTTTTTTTCACGTATACGACAAATGTGGATCGTAAAAACCGCTAGATATTACTGTTGATCTAGACAGAGCGACATCAAATTATAAAAAAATTGTACCCATCTTCAAAACTTCATAGACACTGAACAGAAATATTAATCCATTTAAATCAGATTTAAAAAAAAAGGCTTGTACAATATACTACAGAAAGAACAGCTTCAGGTTTAATTGCTTTCCTTCTGAATATTGACAAAACTGGAAATCAATTACAAGAAAAATTTTTCCGCTGCTTCTGAAAAGAAATCATTTTAACTTGGCAACAAAGTGCCAGAAGTGAAGATGCAGCGAGATTTGTTTGTTGTGTGCTAGGAGTCTCCATGCAACAAAATATGGAAATTGCAAGAGTTGTTTTGCTTTAACACCTGTGCCTGCTACCACACCGAAAAACAGCCTTTATATCACGATCTTTGATTGATTTTTTAAAGCCTTCGCGGCGGGCCCGCAGCGCTCTCCATTACTGAAGCCCGAAAGACTTCCGAATCAATTTTATCAACGATGTTAACAGATTATAATAAGATGGACAATTTTGTTTATCAAATGACATACTACCGCTGAATAACCGATATATGTATCTCAACCGAAGTTTATTCTCATTCTTTTTTATTATTTTTTCTGCTACAATGAAATCTACTAGGTAACTTTCTAAGATGTGCTCAGCGCTATGCGTGCTTTGGCACGGATACTCAAATAAATAAATGTTTATGTTTAAATAATAAAATGACAACTACAATTAAATGATTTTCCACCTAATTGAGATACGATATAACTTGAAACTGGTATGTTACTTGAGATTATATAGCAATATATAATCTAAGTACTATCCCATTAGTTAATTATAGTAGCATGACAGCTCCCATTCATAGTGAGTTTATTCACTGCGTCAAAATTTCATTTTATTTTATAATTTATTGAGAGCTGTAATTGTTACTGTCACTTATTTCGTCTGTTAATCTGCATCCCCAACTTTATTTTGAGCACTTTTAGTTCGCTATTATTTGACTTCATAATCTAACTATATTATTGGTATCATATTCTACTGCAATTAGTTTGTTGGTTGCTCCTTTGTTAGTTAGCTAAATAACTTTGTACTATACTAATTATACCAACTATCTAATACTTACTCGATGTACCTAACGTTGTAACGTAGCTTAAGCTGAGGTTCTTCAATAAATAATTTTTCTATTCTACTCTAATCTATTGTAACAAAATATAAATGCGAGCAAGGAAAGTTTACCCGTCATTGTTTTGGTTTTAAGATGTTGTGCAATGTAACTGGTTTCATTTTGGTAATTATTCTGATGATGTACCTTAGCCTGCACACTTGTGAACAATTTATAAAAACACGTAATTACAATAAGTTTTTTAACGGAATTTAAAATTAATGTAAAAAACAAAACTGTTCTTAACATCATACATAATATAATAATTAAATGATTAGTCAGACATATTGGAGAAAAAATTAGAAAATCATTACTTACCGTACAGCTGTACTTTAGCGCAATGCCTTGAAGCGTATCTGTTTTTTCAATTTCGTGCCTAATTAAAACTTCATTATTCCTCACATGATTGCAAGTGCTTCCATACTTTTTTAGTGACCTCGCAGATTCCCGAATTGATTGTTTTTCGTTGAACAAGTAATCGTCATCCATGTCAGGAACAATTTCTGTGAACTTCAAAAATGTACGTCAATGCACAAATATCTTTTTTTAAACCTGCTTACATGTAAAAGTTATGTAAATATATAATAGCAAGTAATTTTTATGTGAGAATTCCGAATTCTATGAGATTTCAGATCAGCTGTCAATCTTTGACATTTCACAAATCTTTCCCACCCCTCTTTCAATTTTTAACAAACATTTCCCACGGGAAGTTTGTTTCCATTCCAAAGGTTTTGGGTAATTTTCATTTTTACCGCACATCATTGCCAGCTTAAAGATAACATTGCATTTGTAGGTAATGCAGTTTTCAAATATTTCCTCGTGAAAAATGTAAAATAATTATTTTATTTATTGGGTTTAAATAATGTTATTACTGTGTAATTAGAAAGTGCTGACTTTTTAAGTTTATTTTCATATTGAATGTACATTATATGCAACGAATTTCATCCTAGCGGTTATTTCAATGGAACATAGTTTTTATGTAAGTTTTATCAAGAAATGTGTATTGATTCTATCTTCTATCAGCCATTGCCTGTAATTATTATCTTGGTTTGGCAGCTTTTGTCTTTTGTCAACAAATTACCAAATATTAAATTTTGAATAGAATTGTATACAGAGTGCTTCCGTCTCAGAGGTCTATAGGGAAGGAAGTTAATAGTATTCACCTAGGCAAACAAAAAATTGTATAGTAGGTGGGCATCTCAACCGTTTCCGAGTTACAGGGTGATAAAATAAATATGATAGTTTTCACAAAACACCCGTAACTTCCTTGTTATACAACCTATGAAGGTGATTTTTAGCTCAAATATGAGTAAATCGTCTAAAATTTCCAACGAATGTCGAACCATCCACCACCACGCTCATGTCGCTAGTCATAGGACATAAACGTTAACAAATTTGAAAAAACATTCTTTTCAATTTGAACGATTTTCCCGCTTAAATCCCTGATAACGGTTACATTTTCGTTTTTTTTTCAATTTAGCGAATAGTCAAATTCTGGTTAGAAATTGTTGTCGCTGTGTTGTGCTGAGAGCTCAGTATAGGTGTGTAGTATCACCCAACATAGAGAGGGGTGAAAGATAAAATTTTGATATTAAAGGCACTTTCACATCAAAAACGAGAGCCGAAAAAATGTAAACCGAAAAACTCAATTTATTCCAATTTAAAACAAGATTTTTGCTCCAATGATTAATAAAATTATGGGAAATACAACAAACTAATAACTTTTCTAATAAAATAGTATATTTATTTCAGATTATTAAGAAAAAACAACTTTTCTGCTTTATGAAATAGAGAATAGAAGAATTTTTAAGAACTTTTATTTTTAACGATTCTTAATTAAATCATAAATACAAGAAGAAAAAACATCCGCCTCGTCCTGGACCTTCCGCTTGTCGGGCAACTGCTCTTACCACTGAGTTAACGAAACAGATGATTTTCCCTCTTGCATGTAACTAGC
This sequence comes from Dioctria linearis, assembly GCA_963930735.1. NCBI lineage: Eukaryota > Metazoa > Arthropoda > Insecta > Diptera > Asilidae > Dioctria > Dioctria linearis. The sequence continues at coordinate 230,912,095 of OZ005741.1, forward strand.
CTATTAAGCCACGTTTTGAGTTCAGCTGGCAATTGGCATGGACCAGTACGATGAAAGCGTACTAATAAATTGTAAATTCAATTTTATTTTATTTTTCCCTGACGGGAATCGAACCCACACGTGTTAGAATCGGTCAAGATAGAGAATACAAGAATTTTTAAGAACTTTTATTTTTAACGATTCTAAATTAAATAATAAATACAAGAAGAAAGAAGTAAAAAAGATAGAATTGGTCTAAGACCAATTCTTATGATACCCTAGGGCCTAGATGAATGCCCCTATGAAATTTCGTATTGTCACCCTTCTGTGCAAGTTTGATTTTTGAAGTGGTTTTTTGCATATATTTCTAGAACGGTTTGTTGGACAGAAAAAATGATTATAACCAATTTTATAGGATTTCGTAATCTGAAGAAGTTTTTAGTACAATAAAAATATCTTTGACTGATCGTTTTCACAGTATACGTAAAAAACTAAAATTTTTATATGGCAACACCAAAAAGGAGTTGCCAGATTTAGTCCATTTTTATACCTTAGATGAAATCTATAGGGGTATACTAAGTTTGTCATTCCGTTTGTAACACCTCGAAATAATGATGGTAGAGCAAAATAGATTGGACACCCACGCATAATATTAAAAGTTATTTTGATTTTTGCATGTCCGTCCGTCCGTCTGTGCGCACGATAACTCGAGAACGCGTATACTTAGAGAGCTGAAATTTTGTACACGGACTTTAAAAAAAAAGTAAAATTAAGTTCGAAAATGAGACAAATCGGGCAACTCCTTCGTGGGGTTGCCATACAAAACTTTCGTTTTCCACTATATATTTGGACACTGCCTGAGAACGCAGCGATATAGAGAGCTGAAATTTGGTACATGGTATTTTCTTCCTACTAGCAAATAAAATTGATCGAGAAAATGCGAAATCCATAAAATAATTTATAGTTTACAAGACAGGCAAGACAAGTGGACAAAAAAGACGTGGAAAGAAGAAGATATTGAAATTTCATTTGTTAAATGTTTCGAGCGTTTTAAAAGGAGATTTTTATCAAGAATATATTATATTATATTGAAAGAAATGCAATGAAGCAAAGTGTGGAAAAAAACTGAAAATGCGGAAATTAAGTAAATTAAACGCTTTGAAATATCCATCCAACCCACGTCTTTTTTGTCCACTTGTCTTGCCTGTCTTGTAAATTATAAATTATTTTATGGATTTCGCATTCCCTAGATCAATTTTTCCTCAAAGCTCATTATTTTAAAATTACCGCGGCGTGCTACCACCTAAAAACAACGAGGTAAGAACTAAAGGAGATGCAAATGAGAGAATTTAACGTACCCATTTCTAACACATTGACACTGATATTGTTTGTACATAAGCGCCGTAAAATTTGTACACCTGTACACAATTGTACAACCTGTTCGCAATTTTAATCGCTTTTATTGTCACATACTTAAAAGTATTTACTGAATTTGCAAACATGAACATAAAAAAGTTAATAATTAAGAAGAAAAGTTCAGTGATAAAAAGTTTTTGAGCAATATTTGCTTCATGCCCCTACGGTTATTTCACGAGTTTTCCTGCGTCAATGCGCCAAGCCCAAATCAAACCAAACCTATGTATGGATCTGACAGCGAAGACCAAAAATGGCGGAATGAAACATACACAAATGCAGGGCAATTTTGGGTACGCTCATGTACACGGATCGTACATATGATTGCATCTCCTTTAGTTATTACCTCGTTGCCTAAAAAAGACAAAAGTGAATGCCACAACCATTTCATTCGATTAATTTTGTTGGTAGGACTGCAGCGACGATGGCAAAATTAGAAACTGATCAATCCCGGCGATAATGTCGTCGATCGCTCAACGCCGGTCGTCGCAATTTGGTGCATTCGCCTTTTAGAAGTTTGACAGCGATATATCGTCGTCGTTTGTCGTCTGTCGTCGGAATTGTGTTTAAGCCAGTAGTCTGTCGTTCTGTCGTCGGAATTGTGTTTAAGCCTTTAGCCACGTTTTGCTTTCAGCTGGCATGAACCAGTACCGATGAAAGCGCACAAATAAATTTTGTAAATTAATTTTTTATAAATTGATTTCAATGTAGGAAAGAATTGATTTATTTCTTAGAATTGAAATTGACTATATTTCTTCAGAATTCGTTTGCATTATTGGTGACTGTAGACGCGGTTCGAACAAATTCTGTCTGCCGCCATGCTAGTTGTGAATGGTGTGCAAAGTATTGAAAACATTAATTTATTTATCTCCCCCGCACCATTCACAACTAGCATGGCGGCAGACAGAATTTGATCGAACCGTCTACAGCCACCGATAATGCAAACGAATTCTGAAGAAATATAGTCGATTTCAATTCTAAGAAATAAATCAATTCTTTCCTACATTGAAATCAATTTATAAAGGCCTGAGACAAAAATCCGCCCTGATATACCTAGATCTACGCTCATAAAAGTTTTTAGGTAACAAGCCCAAGCAAACCAAATCAATCCAACTTCCAGGAAGCGGAGACCTTCCAGACACAACTTATTCGAATCGTCTTCAGCCACAATAATGCACACAAGCTCTGAAGAAATATGGTGGATTTAAATTCTATGAAAGAAATGAATTATTGCCTATATTTAAAAACATTTTTGGTTCGTACCCATGATATATTTATCCGAGATCAGTGAGCTATTGAGGTTTGCTATGAGCTCTTCCATACATCACTTTCTTAGTACTACCCTCGATAACTGGGTATTTTTTGTCTGGTTTAGTAGGCTAGTTACAAATTCAAAATGCAAGAGGGAAAATCATCTGTCTCGTTAGCTGATTGGTAAGAGCAGTCGCCCGGCAAGCGGAAGGGGTTTCAAACCCCGGACGAGGCGGTTGTTTTTTCTTCTTGTATTTATGATTTAATTTAGAATCGTTAAAAATAAAAGTTCTTAAAAATTCTTTTATTCTCTATCTTGACCGATTATAAAATAAGTTAAGTTTTTCGATTCTCGCTTTTGATGTGAAAGTGCCTTTAATATCAAAAAGTTTTTCGGCCCATAAAACATAAAATTTCGTGTTTTTCTTAAAAATCTGAAATAAATATGACTATTTTCTCAGTAAAATTCTTACTTTATCCTATTTCCCTGGATTTTATTAATCATTGAAGCAAAAATCTTGTTTTAAAGTGGAATAAATTGAGTTCTTCGGTTTATATTTTTCTGTTCGTGTTTTTGATGTGAAAGTGCCGTAAGTCTTCACTTTATTTTACTTATAATAACAAAGGAATATTTTTGCTACTGTGAATAATAAATAAATATTTCTGGTCCCAAATATATGTGTCATATATAAGAATTCTTATATCTTAGATGAAATCATACTGGTTTATAAAATTATAATACTAAACAGAATATTTAAATTTATGTATAGTTACAACTTGATTTGGTAAGGGCTATCTGTTGTACCTATACATTATGTGGGAATTCATGGGCTTTGATTTGAATTGAATAATAAAAGGTCTCAGCACATTTATTTATTATTTAATTCTCTCGTACTTCTACTTTTGACCGATCTTCGAACAAATAATAAAGGAAACCTATTACCGTCTGGCCTTTTTGTTTAAAGAATAAAATGCATACAATATCAACTTTTCGTACACCTTTAACTACAACATGATAAGCGTTATCGTGCTATGTTTGCAGGGACGGTCTTGGTAAAATAGTGAGAAGATTGCATTGCAATAAAATAAATAAGTAGATACATACCAAGGTATATAGAAAGAAGGTATGGCCATTAAAATTTTGACACATAACAGCTGATAGTCTGTGACGTACTTCAGTGAATGAGTAAAAAAGGAAAGGAAATCTGACAGTGAGTACAGAGTATTCTCTGTTAAAGTTCTTCTAAAAAAATATTTCTTTTATGTACCTAATTAAGAGATTTCGAAAGTTTCTAGTGTATTTTAAATATCGAGTGCTATCGGTCAGAAATTTAAAAGCGCTCTGAAATTAATTTCGACTTTCAATTATAAAAATTGTTGTAAATATGAAAGAATTTGGTGAAATTGAAGACAATTTTTTCGAACATTATTTGCGTTGGACTGCTTTATTATTATTTATTACCTCAATTACCTTCGGTTTTGTTTATCGCACAAAGTGAAACCGTAATAATTATTGTTGTTATTTGTATATATATATAGGTGTCCTTATCGAGCTTGAACAGGAAGAAATGTGTGATATTAGTTGTGAAAAAGGATTCAAGTATATTGTGGATCCGGGAAAATGTTGCGGAAAATGCGTCCAAGTTATGTGTATTTTGGCAGATCAATACTACAAGCCTGGAGATGAATGGTTTAGTGAGGATAATTGCACCAAATTCACTTGTGCTGATAGAGTAAGTTTCCATTAATTTTTATTTATCCAGAATACAATTTTCAATAATTTTTTTTTGTTTAAAGGGAAATCAACTTTCTATTACGACTTATGAGGAAACATGTCCTGATATTAGCGATTGTCCAGAAAAATACCAGTACATAAAAGGATGCTGCACAGTATGCAAACCTGTTCCAGAGTCTCTATGTAAAAATCTAAGAAAATTAGTGAAAATTTGATTTTTGAAATTTTCTTTTAATTTTAGTGAATTGTCTTCCTGAATCGCTGTCTGAATCTGAAACAAAAGATTTAGTGCACGTTTATCAAGCAATGCATGGATTGTGTATCAATAAGGAACCAATCAGAGGCTTTACCGAATGTCATGGATCTTGTCCGTCAGGCTCGAAATATAATAGATGTAAGAAAATTGAAAATAAATGATAACAGTTTTTTTTTTAGAAAATATTAACTGGATTTCTTATGTGCTTTTTAGTGTCATATGGACAAGACAAAATCTGTGAATGTTGCTCAATTCGTGACTTCCAAGAGATGAAAATTCCTTTGATATGCGCTGATGGTTACAAAGTTTACAAATGTGTAAGAATATGATGTGGAATTTTTGTTTTTCTACAAATTCATTTTAATACTGTTTTCTTGTGGATGCGAACCATGGGATGAGCAAATTACTTCAGCTAGGATGGTTTGTGGTGTTAAAGGTGTTAAGGGTTAGATTAAGGGAGTGACTTTATAAATTTTTGTTGATTGTACATTTTCCGTACATAGATACATGTGTAAATAAAATAAAATAACATAAAAACTATTGTTAGGTATTATTTAATTTTTTATTATACATTATTGAATATCCTTTACATAATTCATCGCTGTGGCTACACTGACTCAACAGTTGGAAAAGGTAGAATGCTACTAATTTTAATGGAATTCCTTGAAAATGAATTCCTCGCAGAAATTATCCAACTCTTAAACATTGTAAGAATTGGAACTATGTGAATAAAATAAAACAACAATTGTAGAAATTATAATCAGACACTATCTGCGTCTACCTTGTTGATTCTGATTTAAGTAAGTAAATAGTTTCTAAAGGGCATATATAACCAAAACAGACTATCAAAACCACGGTAGTACAAGCGCAAACAAATTTTGACACATTACAGCTGATGCCCTGTGACGTACTTCAGTGAATGAAGCAAAAAGGAAGAAAAAACTTAACAAAAATGGCGGAACGGTGTTCGAGTCGGGAATACTTGTCTTTCTATATACCTTGGATACATACCTAACAATACGTAATATAAATGACATGACGTTTCCCAGCAATCATATATGTAATTGTTTATTTGTAAATTGCGATATTTTTGATGCGGGTTAAGAACGTTATATATTATTTAGTTAAGAATTTAATTTTTGCTAACACATGTAGAAAATAATAATAATGAAATATTCTTGGATATTTATTTCGAAGGAATTCTTTCCTTTTTAATGCAATAGTTTTTATGTTTAAAAATATTACGTTTGCTCCCACCAAGAATGTTCCACTAGCTGTCACTACATCAAAAATCTCAGGAATTTCTCAGCTGTTTCAAATGTAAAAAATCAAACAACGGAACATGTTTTTTTTTATAAGATATCTCTTCCTTCAGTATGCTCTGTACTACTTAAAAAAATAGATGAAAAGCCGAGTGAACCCGCGCATTGTTACAAGGAAGGTAAATTTTTGGCGACAAATAAATCTCTGTATTGACCTTAGCAGTCCAAATCACAAAAAACCATGATACAAAGATTAACAAGATATGGCCGAATCATTTGTCAATTGGTTGCTTGCTTCCAATCTTCGAGCAGGAAACTAATGGAGTAGGCATTGTGTATAAAATATATGTACATGAGCGTAACCAAAATGCCGCTTTATGTGTGCGTGAGGTTCGGCCATATTGGACCCTGACTGTCAGATTTCAAAGCGGGAACTTGGTACTTTGGTATATTTGTTTTTCTTGTTTGGAACCTTACACATAGACGTAGTAAGATACAGGTAAAATGAAAATTACCCAATTACCTTGGATTTTTATATTTTCCAGATTACTAACTGATATAAATATTTATTTTTCCATCAGTTTCCGACCAAACAAAATTCCCAATGAATTTGTTCAATGAGGACATGTGTGTTATGTTACATATTTGTAACTACGCTAATATCTAATTGATTTCGCCTTGTATCATACATACATATACTTAAATAATATTTAAAATCTCTCGCCATTAATTAGCATGGCGACTCTATATGCCTAGAAATGTTTTCGACTTCACTGGTGTACCCACACAACTTAAAAGTGGTAACGCTCTATCACGGTTCATGTCAACTCCATTTAGTTTCCTGCTCGAAGCTTCCAATTGTCACAAATTTGTTCGTCTCAATTTCAATCGTCCTTATCAAAGTGAAAAAAATGTTCAATCTGGAAATTTTTTTGCTTCCCACTAGCACATAATTACTTTTCACGTAATGATTTAAACGAAGAAAGTAATGTTTTGTTAAATATTTTAATATATTCAAAACGTATTTCAGTCAATAAAATACGAAAAACTCAAAACAAATTCGCTGGAAATGACATTGTCACCTCATGACGTAGCAACACAAAAAGTTTCTCTCGAATCGGCCATACTTGTTATCATGACAAAAAACTTCTTTGTGCTGCTTAAAGGCACTTTCACATCAAAAACAAGAACCGGAAAATGTACACCGAAAAACCAAATTTATTCCACTTTAAAACATGATTTTTGCTGCAATGATTAAGCCGAGCTGCCAACGCATAAGAAAAGGCAGAAAAAGATTTAGAAAAACGTAGAGTGCGAAAATAAATATTAAGTTTTGTTTTTAGAAAAAGAAAAGAACTTGTCAAATTGAGTTACAATATAATATCCAAAGTTATTCGTCCACATTTTTTTATTACGCTATAAAATCATTGGAGCAAAAATCTTGTTTTAAAGTGGAATAAATTGAGTTTTTCGGTTTACATTTCTTCGGTTCTTGTTTTTGATGTGAAAGTGCCTTAAAGGACAATTATATTGAAGAGCTCCATTGACGGATTTTTATTTCCGAAGGGCTGCTTTAATCTTGCTTCCTACCTTAGCGTTAGGAACCGCCTCAGAAGCCGAATCCAGTCATCGAGCGAACTGACTGTCGGAGCGCCCATCCTCAAGGATCGTCCTTCCCCAAGGATACATGATCATATTTACGCAGCCCTTAAACAAACCTAATACAATCATTGAATGCCTCTCTTAGTTTTCTGGAGTCCAAAGCTGGGAAAATATGTAAGGTATCCATTAGTGAAATGAAGGAGCAAGAGCAATTTGACCAGAGTCATGCGTAAGCTTAGTGACAGGATACTAGCAGACACGGCATACACAATAACAAGCTATGCGTACTAGTTATTTGGAGAGTTGAGCTGTGACTTAACAGTATTACAAGCTTAGATTATATAGCAAAAAGGATAGGCTATGGGAAGAAAAACTTAAGCATTTTTCTTCATGTAGTATGTTATGGTCGTAGCGTATTGCATATAGCAATATGCTACCCGGAGAATACTGCAGCATGTACGCCGGCCTCTGTTTACACTGACAGCTGAGCCCACCCCAAATTCGACGAACAAGCTTTGACATGCTGGGTGAGAAGAAGAAGAGTTACGACTACTGACGGATTGTCAAAAGCAAAAGTGAAGTGGATAAGCAAAGTTCGTGGGAAAAAAACGTACGTAGCAAACGAATGTAGGTATAACATCTAAAATTTTCTTTGGTCATCGTACTTGTAAATTGTGATAGTAGTAAAACGTTCAACATTGTTTTAGTACCTGGATGATTTGGCCTAGCAATTTTGGCCAGGAAAAATTAGCGAGAGCGGCGGCAGCCATTTGAAAATCTCCATACGACTTCAAATATTAAGTGTTCAACGATAACACATTATTGTGTCGGCCTTGCGCAATTAGAGCGTTTCTTATAAAGATACCCCGAAGGCTCAAAAAAAGGGTCAGTGAATGTGTGGTTCAAAAAAAGAAAAAGGGAAGGAAAAGAACCCAAGAATTAGACCACGAGTGGCGAAGAGTCGGACACGCTCGTTTGGCAAAATATCCCATCCAGGCTGAAATCACTAAGCAGAACTCAGTTCCAAGTTCCACGGGCATTACAAGTTAGAAGCGGATGAAGTCTCTCGCTTCGTTGACGATTTTTGCGCGGGCCCCGCCAGATTATTATACTATATATATACGCATAGAAGTCGACGACCGTTCGTCGTGATAAACAGGTAACCTGTAGATCGCCACGTGAATGTGGGATTCCGTGCGCTATAGGAAATTGGTCAATAATAACAACCTGAGAGAAAATTTTTTCTGAGTTCATAAATAACTTAAAAATAATTATGAAACAGGATTAGCAGTCAGAGGCAGCAATAAGTCTAGTTTTCAACTCGATTATTATAATTTGTTAATTTTCCAAAAGCAGCTTTCAGTAAGGGATTATTGAAACGCTCTATCGCTTAAGGTTATTTACATAGTTTCGGAAGTATTAAAAGACGTTGGAAAACTGGTTATTTTAAACAATTTCTAAAAGGGAAATCTAGACTTCGGATAATTCCTGTATTCGATCAAAGTATACGAAGAGATCATCTAGTGTTAAACTTTTGATGTTTTTGATATCGGTAAGCTGAAAGAAGATAACAGGTGACCAAATAAGTTGATAATGTATAAAGATTTAGTACTATAGCCAATAAGGAAAAGAAAAAGTCATGGGTTTCGAAAAGTACAATTCGAGAAGACTTGATAGAGAAATTGATTAAGACTAATTAGAATTAAAATTTGCAAAAAAAGATATAATTCCGTAGCGTAGTTGGTTGAATAAGAGGAGGTTCAACATGATGCGTCCCGACACGAAGTTGCAGGGACAATAACTGTAGATCCAATGTAAAAGTTTTTATAATAGCAAGGGGGTATCCTTTGCTGTGCGCACCGGTTTACTAATTGAAAGGACTCTTATTTATTTTAATCATTGTTACACGTTTAATCAGCAGCATAGCGGAGCATACACGGAGGCGCCTCTGCGGTGGACCCCAGCATGACCATGTAAGTTATAACCTGGTTTTTGTTTACTTATACGAATTTCTATTTCATTTGCATTTCGGATAATTATGTAATACACAGGTATAACAGTAACTTTGCGGCTTTTCCGTAGTAAAGACTAATCGGGTCGCCGAGTCTACGTCACTCTTTAGTTGAATTCTCGAGCAAGTAACCAACTTAAATTTTTTTAACCAAACGGCACGAAAATAAGACCGATTCACGGAAACATAAGTAGTTACCATAACTGATAGAATAAGAAAAATGCGGGAACCATTTTGAACCTCAATAAGGAAAAGAGTTAGAGGAACCCATACCTATCGAATGAACTCTATTCTTGCATATTCCGTGTATAAGATTTTTTTCTCTTGCTGAATTTTGTATACACTTTGTATAAGATTTCTCTAATTTGCTGATTCTTGCATATTCCGTGTATAAGATTTTTTTTCTCTTGCTGAATTTTGTATACACTTTGTATAAGATTTTTCTAATTTGCTGATTCTTGCATATTCCGTGTATAAGATTTTTTTTTCTCTTGCTGAATTTTGTATACACTTTGTATAAGATTTTTCTAATTTGCTGAACAAAGATTTAGGTTTTATAACGTAATGATGAGCTGCTGAGTACTTTTATTTTTCCTTCACTATCCCGGAGCCCTCTCGAATAGGATGAAGGTTGCCTAGGCTCGCCTAGTTTTTTCTCTCGCTCTTTTACAGGTCAGCCAAGGGACTTTGGAAACAATGCCACCCAAGGTCAATGAGAGGATGGGGCTTGGCAAAGGAGGCATGCCATCTGCGCCTTCAATGGAACTTAGGTAAGTGACGTAAGGGTCCCTTCAGGACCGAGTGTGTGCTGGCTCGTTTTTTGCTATGTAGGCACGAAATTTTTTTTGTTTATGGGTGATGACAAGCTGCAGGTTATCTCGGGAACTCCCCCAACACTCTCCGCCACCCTTAGCCGAGGTGCTAGCGTGCCGTCCTGTGCTATCGCTGTCATCGAGTGATCTGTCAGCTCCTGCTGACAGATTGGACTTCACGTCCTAGCCAATCACTCTTCTTTTTATAAAACCATAACAAGTAGAATCGCATCAATGTGTTCGTTTTAGTCATGGATGTAGTAAACTACGGTTATCTCAGAGCGGGCACATAATTTTGTGGTTGAAACTTTATTAAGTATTGAATAAATTCAATAGCAGAGATCCCATTATATCCTGCCGGAATTGGAGCACAACCCCGCATGCGCACTCGCCAGACGCCAGCACTCTGTTGTCTTTTCGATAGATCTGGAAAAAGCATTTGACAGAGTACCAAAGCGTTCTGTTCTTATGCAAATGGAAAAATAGAACATGGGGAAACAATTCGTTAAAGCGGTGGACTCCTTCCTCTCCAATAGGAGAATCAAAATGAGGTGGCAGGACATTTTTCAAGAACACACCAACTTCAGAATGGCCTCCCTCTAGGATCCCCACTCTCAGTCCACCTTTTTAACATATATATACACTCCCTTGTGGAAAAATTATAACAGATAGACGGCCTTTTTTACCATATATATGCAGATAACATCATTTGCTATCAGGCGAGCCATCATTTGCTAGTCACGTGCTCAACAAGGCCACTCGAGCCATTTCGACCTGGGCCGACACAAATGGAGCTAAAATGTCTATAGAAAAGCTAGAAGCGCTGCACGTTTGCAGACAAGCGAATTTCAGCAGTGATATGGTGTCTGTACCATTTCTCAGAGAGCTCAAGGTTCTGGGATTGATCCTCTCACACAATTTTAATTGGAATAAACAGGCAGTCATTGTGGTGGAGTCAATAAGGTGTAGGAATAACCTCCTCAAGGTTATATGCATTAGAAACTCTGAACCGCCCCTGCTACAACGATAGCCAAACAGCTGGTCATGGGTAGGATAGACTACTGTCTCACAGTGTATGGCTATCTGAACAAAAAAAGCCAAAGCAAGATACAAACTGCACTCAATGCCACAGCAAGGATCTCTGTTGGTGCTCTCCGCACCACGCCTATCGCCAGCATCCTAGTCGAGGCTGGTTTTCCCAATATCTCTAAAAGAAGACAAGAGCTTGCTGGAAACGTTGTCTTCAAAACGGTGCATCCCAAAAAATCTCCACTTCATCCACTAGCTCTGGACAAGGCGAACCCGCTCTGGACTGTACCGAGCAATTGCCAGTATACCCTCAGGCAAATCCCCTTTTATCCAGACGAAATTAACCTGGTGGAGAGCGTTCCGGACCCTGGAAAGTTCCGATTAAATGCATCATTACAAAGAGAAGGAATATACGAACAACTAAATAACGAGAACAAAATACAACTACATACAGAACCAAGAACGGGACTAAACGCGAACGGAACAATTTACATGGACACTTCACAAACAGATGACGCTGTAGGGATTGCCATAATCCCGAGCCACTCTCCTAATGATATAAAAATGGCAAAAAACTGCCAGCGTGGTCCGATGTGTTCACGGCAGAGCTCACGGCTGGCTGAGAGGCTGCCAGCTGGGCATCCAAACAGGAGGGCGCATCTGTCATCTTCTCAGACAGTCTTTCGGCCATCAAGGTCATAGAAAACCCAAGAAACACACTCTCGCTAAACGAAATATCACACTCGTTTGGTGCCCTGCGCACGTAGGAATCCAGGGGAATGAAAAAGCAGACCAACTCGCCAAGAAAATTCTAACGGAGGGTGGAGACGTGATAATACCACCATCATATAAGGTAATCAAACGCCTAAGCAGGAACAGCATAGAAGCCATGATGTTAGTTGCATGGCAGCAGTCAAACAGGGACGCCAGCCAGTCATCACAGGGACGTGATCAAGCCGGAAAAGCCGGACATGCTACGAAAAAAAGTGATAGGTATGGCAAGGCTTCGGCTTGCACTTCCTTGCTGTGAAAAAACACCTTTTCACAAGGCAGCCATGCCCCTTTCGTCGCTTTTGCACCAATTCACCGTTCAAGGCAGAGCACATTTTTACACGGTGTGAGGAACTACAGAGGCTGCTACACGAACAAAGAATACAGAGAACTCCAACTGAGCTCCTTACGTATAAGAAGGAGGATACTGTTAAAAAAATTAGATTTGAAATAATTTTTTCTTGCAGACTTAGGAAGTTTTAGCGTAACCTAACCATAGTAAAATGAATTGCAATATATGAAAAAAACTAAACTAAGGAATGAATTGTTAGAATGGAGGAATCCCTACAATAAACCAACTAGTCATTAAAATCATACTATACTATAGATGAATATGAACTAAAATGAAATTAGATTGTGTACTAGGAACTACTGAACTTGTCCAGATGGCCTAGTAGCTGTGGGCAAATATACATTGGTTGCGATATTGTCATCAATGTTTTTAAATAAATAATTTTCAAATTTATAATTTTATTACTTTTGGAATTTTTAAGAATTTTCCTAGTGCCCCATTTATTTTCTGATGATATTTATTGTCGTTGCCTTTGTATGGCTGATATCTTAGAATGAACATATAGCAAACAGGAATAGCTGAATCGTGTATAAATCGTGTACATAATATTTTTAAGTGAGATGCAGGAAGGAACAATTGTCAAAGCTAGTGCATGATTGTCAAATGTGCTTTTGTTTTGTGAACAGGTTTATGCAATCTAAAATTCTTTTGCGAAATTTAACAAAAGTACGGAATCAGTTTTTCTCAAAACTATTTAATTTTGAAGTTTATTTATTGCGAAGTTTTATAGTGCCACTAGTGCCTGTTAAAATCTTCATATCAATTAAAAAAACAGAAATGAAGTGCTCGGTCAGTGCTTGCTACATAAATTGGACTATAAACTAGGGAAATCATGTTTCAGACAACTTTTTGTCAATAGAAGGAAAGATTTATATAAATTAATTATGTGAATTATTTCAAAATAAGATAGAAAAAGTAGATTTTTTACCGCACAAAACCTTTGTTTACTTTTTGCAAATTGACAATTTGTTTAGAATAGGGACGGCGTGTAAATAAATACATGTAAAACATGGACTACTAACACAACCAGAATTCAATACGCGAAATCCGGCTACAGCCAAGAGTTGAACAATAAATTCTGACAATTGAGCTAACATAATACAGATATGATTTTTCGTCATTTATAGCTCTTATTTTTGGCTCAAAATTGGCTATAGCCAACAACTGCACGATCTCATTCTGGCTATAGCCGGCTCTAGCCACAAGTTGAACATAGCCTATATATTCTAAGGCTGACATCATATAAATAACTCTAAGCATTCCCGTAAACTAACAATTACAATTCAATTGTAAACAGACACCCCGGCATTGGAAAATGTTCAATTTAATTGCCAAGGCTGTTAATTTTTATAACGATCTCACTTAAAATTTATTTGAAACACTATAATTTATTATTGAAATAATTAAACTTGCCTGGAAAATGATTTCCTATGGCAATAACTTTGATTGCACGAGCGCACTTCTTCACCACAATTCAAGACTTCGGAGTCTCGTTTATATAAAATTAATTACACAGATACCTCACTACAGTTTCTCACTATTATTAAGTATATCTAAATCACTTTTTATCACTTCTTTCAAGAAAAATCACTAAAAAACCACCGCACTATTTTTCGTAAAATCAAATAAATTTAGAAATGTCAGAAATTTCGAACTGGCAACAAATAAATAACCCAGCTCTCTTTTCATTTCCCTCCCGTGTCTACAAAAACAAGCTTATCACACGTACACGAATTTTACACAGCTTACAAGTTATATTAAGAATTCAGAAAAATTATTAAAATAAATTTTATTTGGTAACAACTTTGAAAAAATAAAACGGATAATATCATAGTAAACAAAAATTACAATATTAAAAAAATCTATAACTAACTGATAGCATCGTAAAGAAAAGTAATACTTTTTGCAAGCCATCAGGTAAGAAATTACAGAAATTTTAATTCGTGCATTAAAGCGTTAATATATTGTTCATTATTGCTGAAATTAATATAAATGAAAAATCACAAAATTATTAATATAAAAGTCTTGTAGGACAATCATGTGATGCCGTGACGCTCATCATGGTCAGACCGGGTTCATAGCAGTCATACAAAACCCTCGAGAATATTTCCCAAGCCATATGAACAGAAATCTATATGGGATGCTTTGTGAGTCCGTTTTCTAAAATGTTCTATATTGATACTTATGAAAAAGTGCCAAACGTTGACTTTATATATGCTATAGAGAGCCTAAACTACTATCCATACAGGAAAATAGTCTTCTAGTAATTTAAAGCTCGGTTCCTTACCTTCTCAACGGCTGTAAGGTATATAGAAAACCTTACATAACAAAATAATAATGATTAAAGTAACCTTAACATTTTACGCTCAATACCTCTCAGCTAAGTGATAATTGCATGGAGTATGTGCAGCCGGAGTCCGAATCTGTAGGCAACTACATACGTTCGATATTATCAGCCTACGGCATCACATGACGGCACAGCGACATTACAATGATTACTCAGCTGAGAATTTTTGTTTGAGAAATCGTAGTCATTTGGTTAAGATAAATTTTTTTAAATAATTTTGTTAGGAAAGGTATGAAAATTTTATTACGGTTCGGAAGATAAGAAAGCAAACTTATGAATAGTAGTTTAGGACAGAGGAGCTATTCAAATCAAACTTTTGTCAGTTTTACATAAGAACAATGCAAATATTTTTGAATGTAAGAACACGTTAGGCCTCACATGTGGTAGGGAGGGAATCTGTTTCATGGCTTGTGAAGTATTCTCGAGGGTTTTGAGTCATACCTTGCGAACTGTCAATATGTATTTATACCGTGACTAGCAGATAGCTAAATACGACGAAGGCCTGCACAGATCTTAGACAGTATAGCACTTATATGATCACAGCAGCTCATCCAGCAATTAAGATACTCTCAACAATTTCGTATAAAAATTAAATAAAAATATTTGACAAAACAAGCAATGTAAATACATATAGAAGACCGATGCAAAAGAACCAGTACCTTGTACTGCTTACTTCAGTAAAAATTAGTTACCAGCAACAGTACTACAGGGAACTAGAGTACTAGTACTAGAAATACTAGTACTGCTTTTATTTTAAGTAAGCAGTACAAGGTATTGGTATTTTAATTTTTTTAGTACCTTGGTGTACTGCATACTTCGGATAGGAGATTGGAATATGAGATAATAACTAATCAAGGTTATATAGAGCAAACTCGGCGAACTTTAATGACCTAGAAATTATTTGCTTTTGAGATACTGAGCAAGATTTAATTATAGGGTCATGTACGGAAAACAAAATGCTTGGTTACATTTAATTAAATCTAACAAATTTCGAGATTCCGGGCAGTTTCTTCTAAGAACTTGAACTCTCCTTTTCCGAAAGTTTTTATGCTGGCAACTAAATTTGTCAATTAATTTATCTACATAAATACTTAGTTATGAAATAGTGTAGGGTAGGGTTCCCATACAAAAAAGTCCTTTTTCACTATATATTTGGGTACTGCCTGAGAACACCCCGACGTAGAGAGTTGAAATATTATATACGGCGTTTTCATAAAAATAGTAAGTACATTTTCAAAATTGGTTAAGAGAGAGTTGGACTCGCGCAGTCAGGATTCCATACATGAACTTTATCAATGAACCAGTCGTTCGACCGAATTTATATATTTAAATATTTAAATTTAATCCAAATTTGCTTATGAAAACTGAATAATATTCAATAGACGGACGCAAGCATAATTTTTATAAGAGTTGGTTTTATTAGTAAGAGTTTGCTTAGAAGTTAACACAAAACGCTCAATCAACGCGTAAATTTCAACTTAAGTAATTGGAAAATTAAATTCAAGAAAAATTCAAGTCAAGTAATTGGAATTAATTCAATCAACCGCCTGAGCTTCAAATGGATTTCAAGTCAAGTACTCAAGTATTCATGTAAACATACTGCACTATCAAGATAATATCAAAATTTAAAATTTAGAAACCTAGAAGATCAGGGGTGGGAATTGTGTTTTTTCACACATTATGGGCTATATCTTTATAACTAATTCATCAAAAATTATGAATTTCTTTTGGAAACCTTGAAAGCAGCCCTTTCAAATGATACCCACTATAATAAAAAAAAAAAATTAAGGGGCTCCAACTCACCCCGATTACAAATGAAAATCATAATCCTTGAGTATCGAATTATGAAGCGCACAAGACCCAACGTTCTGCCAAGTTTCAAACTCCCGTCGTTTTCGAAAAAAAAACGTCTGTACTTATTATTGAATAAATCTGACAACCATTTCTTGGTGTTACCATACACAGGTTTTCACTTTAATTCAATTTTATTTTCATCTAGGGCATTGGTCGGCAAACTCATTAGTCTAAAGAGCCAAAAATTAGCAGCAGGACGATTCAAATTTTTTTGAGAGCCAAATTTCTTTTCAAGATCGTGTCATGAATCATGGTTTTCGAAGACAGTTTAAGCTACCTATTAAACATTAAATACATCCAGATATAATAATAATAATAATCTTATTTATTGACAAAAAATACAAAACATGAATTTAATGTTGCATTTTCTTGGAAAGTTTTTATAAGTTTGGTTTGTATGTCGTTGTTTTTAATTGCAAGCAGGATTCCAGATTCTCAATTTACTCTTGATGAGATTCATGCTTGAAAATGATTGTTCGCATGAATACTGTAGAGCCAAAGAGTGAAAGAATAGCAAATGCTAGAGTTTTTTTATTTGTTGTTTTGAAATAGCGTGCTTCATCAGCCCGACCGACACCCGCTTCACGGCATCTGCTAGCCAAAACCGATTTGTGGCTGAGCACTCAGGTCGCTAAAGAACCGCATGCGCGGCTCATGAGCCGCGATTTGCTGATCACTGCACTGGGTAAGATAATATTGGGCTTAAGCCAGTTATACATTTTCTCGTGTTTTTTCTAAGAAGTAATCGATGTAAAAAATAAAATAAAATACTAATACATATGTATGTATCGACTTGAGAAACTTTTACTTTGAAGCCGGTTACAAAATAAGCTTGGCGCTTAGATTAAAGCATTGAGTAAATAGCACATGTGAAATTGTTACCTTTCATTGGAAACTTATTTCCTATAGCATCAAATATTCTTTTAACTCAATTTTTAAGGAAATAAAATTAATTAGTTTCTAAACAAACGCCCAACCCCAAAGATTACAAATAATGTATTGCCATTTATTTCCATTCCAGGTTTTTTGTTGGCAACAAAATGAGATGATAACTAGTACCGCGGAAAAGGTAATGCCCATTTTAGGCCCGACATGAAGAGACACGAGAGATTTTTAAATGATGCATTATCATACTCTGAAATTTTATTAAAAATGTTTATTTCAATTAAGCGGGGGAAGTCTTGGGATGGGAGATCAAGGTTTGATCTAGTACATTTTGGAAAATCTAGTACAAAAGCGAATTCCTTAGATACTGAGAAGAAGTTTGACTACCCACACGCCTATACTCCGAGCCTTAAATAGCCATCCCCATATGTCACTTTTTTGGTACCTATTTCTCTCATTTTTTATTTGAATCGAGGTACTAGATTTTTCGCACCTTAGATCCGCTCTAACTCGGTAGGGTTATGAACGATCAGAAAACGGGTTTCACTGTTCGCCTCAGCTCATTACCAGTTACAATACGTAGAAGACATTTTTTTTCTGCATACTTTAATGGTGGGGGTAGGAAACGGCGGGGGATGGTTCCAATACGGCATGTTTCATACCAAATTAAAGGTCTCGTACTATCGGGTGGTGTACTTTTCCCCGATTCAGAAAACTTTCTCGGGTCGGTTTTGCCGCTGGAAAACCCATTTTTATGCACTTGGGTCACATAAACTCCAGCTACTAAATTTTGCAGCTCTTTCGCCCATGACCATTAGTGCTCTGTTGTGAGCATTTTTTTCATAGGAAGTCATTCTCCATGACGCACCAATTCCGTACAGTCACGAGAAGTAGAAAAGTACACTTTTTTACCCAAGAAAGTCGCTAACGCTACCTTCGATCGCCAAAGATTTTTCCCGCTTAATTGCAATAAACATTTTTTAATAAAATATATTCAGAGTATCATAATGCATCGTTTAAGATATCTCTCATGTCTGTTCATGTCGGGCTTAAAGTTGTATGAAAAGTGGGCATTCCAAATTGAATTTCTTAAGTACTCTACATTATTTACATAATTTTGCAGTAATCCATCGAACTCAATTGTACTGTTATTCTTTTTATTTTAATTTTTTAACCATTTTCTTTCATAATTACCTACACTGTTGTTTTTTTACAAATTGCCGATTTTCATTTAATGTTTATGTTATTCTTTACTGTCAAACTATTTTGTCGAGTCGATTCCAGGATTTCGTAAAGATCCTATTTGAAGTTAAGCTGAATAAAGTGCTTAAACTAAAAAGAGACAACAATGGAAAATGATCCGAATTTAAATAGCATAATCAATCCATGTTATGTGATAAATATTGAAAAAATTTCCTCCACACATTTTCCCCATGTTTTTCATTACTTTATACAAGAACGTCGTTTTTAATTTCAGGAACTACACTGGAAATAATATTCTTTCTTCATTTTTAACAAGCTACGTACATAAGTATCCATGTACGTATAATTACTTTTAAACTCAATTCAATTCGTAATCTTTATTGCATTGGTTATACCACCTCGAAATAAACACAGCACTGTTTATTTTTTAGCATGATATCATATTTTCTTCTGAACACAACACATAATTGTACAACAATAACAATTTTAGTATTTGTCACAATAATTTTAGAGGTTTTAGATCACCCTTTGATGATACATTATATTTTTAGGTAAACGAAAGAAGTGATTTGCAAATCTGAATCTTGTTGCATCCTAGCATTTGATACGGTCAAGTTGAGATCTACTAACTATCTATAGGGCATACGATTTTTCGTAATAATACAATATTTTCCCCTGTACTATGTTTCCATGAGCCATAGTTGAGTTAGGATTGAGTTAGCGTTAAGTTTTTCTGGCTGAGTTAACTCGATCCTGTTTCCATGAACGGCTTAAGTTGAGTTGACAGATGAAATATTTCATACAAAGTATCCGGATTTGTGTTGGTTAAAACACTATCCGCACTATTCAAACTAATACTTATAAAGTTTTACTTGACTGTTTATGTTTACATAAATCTCAAAGAGTAACAAACTTATTTTTATGGCATACTATCACAGTTTAGCTGCGGTCAATATAAGTATGTAATAGGTGATTTAGATATTATCATGATGTCCCGGTGGTAGAACTCAAAATCGTTTTAGAGACATTTTTCAAAGCTCATTCCTTTCATAAGACTGAAAAAACTTTGCTTGATCTTTTTATTACAAATAAGCAGATTTATAGCTACATTTCAAAGTATTCTAGTTTTATTTTATCAGTTATCTGGCCACATCGTAATTTTTGCAGCTTTAACAATTATATGGTATGTAAGTACCAGAAGTTGTCCGTTCTCATAATTTAGTTTTCCCGATAATAATAAACTTTATCTGACTATATTGCCAAAAAAGCAATTTAAATTGTATATAGTCGTTAATTCCATCAACAATGTTTACATATAGCTAGACTACTTGAACATCAAAATTGCAAACCCTTACAATATCGATTCTTAAAATTAAGGGAAAACGGGATAACTGGGGAGATAAACAGATCAATATACAGGTATACATATGCATATGTAAGCCCTAAGTATACGAGTAAGAAACTAAAGGAGAGACCATTGCGTGTATATGTCAGATATTTTTGGGTGCCGAACGTGGTGATTTTTCCTATACTTTCTAGCATATGGTTACATCTCTGTCTACTACATGTACCCTAGGTGTCACTCTTGTTTTTGTTCGGTTATGAAATATACCCTCCTTGCACAAAAGCCGTAGGTGAAACACAAGTTGTAATTGGGTTACAAAAAGAAAAATATTTACATTCTTTTACATATGTGGAAAGGGGAATACTTTTCGTACAACTTTAGGCCCGATACCTCCAGACATGAGAGATGTCTTAAACGATGCATTATGTTACTTTGAACATATTTTATTAACAATGGTTATTTAAATTAATTCGGTAGTGAACAGCTCCTATAAGAGTACGTGTACAACGAGGCAAGGCGAGGTGAGGCAATTGAGCGAGGCGAGGTGAAGATTAAAGGCTCAACAATTGAAGTAAAGAGCTTTACGAATTTGAACGAGACTAAGTTTCACTTACGAAAAATTGATATTTTTAGCCTACACAGATATCACATTCCGTAAGGATTATTATCTTGATATTTAATGTTTTCAATTTTAAAAAGTGGTAAAAAATAACAAATGGAAATTGATTTAAGTGAAGATTTGTGCTTTCTATTAATTCGTAGTACCACTTTTATTCCATTTTAATTTTTACATTGCACTTTTAATCATTTAGTATTAATTTAATTGTTTGACACATAGCTTTCTTACGGAATGAGCGATTCTTATCCAACCTTTACTGACTGCAATTTGGCATTTAAACTTAATGTAAGTTCCCCTCCGACGAATTACAGTTAATTTGTGAGCATCTGTTAAATTTAAAGTGCACGTTCGCTTTACTTAAATAACATTACTTACGTATACATAAATTGTAGTTGAACCTTATGTCATTAGATGGTGAAGAAGAAATTTTGTGTTTTTTCAAGTAGTGCAACTACCTATATATGTCATTTTCCGCAGTTTTGCTTGTGACCCCATAAATAACGAACGATTAGAATTTGGGGAATTCCATCATCCAGTTACATACTGATCCTCTTAGATACAGTGTATGTGAATGAGTAAAACCCCCTTCAAAGCCAAAAAAATGTAAAAAAATGTTTGCAAGGTTTGAGAACCTCAAATTTTACCTTTCATTTGATTATACACATGCACGTGCATGCAACCGTTTATGAGAGAAACCAATTTTTATGATGGATAGTTTTATTAATTTGGCGCGCTTTCTATCGTCAGTAGCAAAATTAACGAAATAATGAATCATAAAAATCGACTTATCTCAAGAACGGTTGCATCTAGGTAAGTAATGAAAGGTAACATTCTGAGATTTTCAAATCTTACAAGAAATGTAACGCATGTATTACGCATTTTGCCGGAAGAATCGTTAAAAATTAAAAAAAAATTAGGAATTTTTTTCAATTTGACAACATTCGTTTGAATGCTTCGACGGCTTACTATCACCTGAGCTAAAAGTCACCATCATAGGTTTGCATAACAAGAAAGTTACGGAGTGTTTTGCGAAAAACTAACATATTTTGTTAATCACCCTGCAACCCTAAAACGGTTGACATGCCCACCCCCTCCAACCTATCATACAATTTTTGTTAGCCCAGGTGACTACTATCACCTCCTTCCATATGGACATCTGAAACGGAAATACACTGTATTCTAGATTTGCCCCGCTGCAAATCTACAGTTATAGTTGAATCTAACAAAAACGATAAAATTCGTCTGCCTTTTTGGAGGCGCCATATTGTAGTTTTATTATATAAAATTTTAGAAGTATATTTTCGTCCACAAGATGTGTAAGTGTCAAAGTAGCGATAAAGGTTTGATCCACCATATTTTGTTCTTGTTTCAGCAGTCTCCTGCTGAGGACAAACCAAGTCCTTAGTATTCCATCGCTTCCAAAATGTTTGTGCTAATTGTCATGCATGCTTCGAAAAATTGAACTTCGATGCATCGAATAATTCGAAGCTTCGAAGGCTATCAACAGCCCCAATAGCTACGACAATATATGCTTCGTGACAAAACTATAAGGCCAGTCCTTTGAGGAGAGAACTAAAGGAGATGACATCCCATAGTAAACTATATGTATGGCAGCGTAACCAAAATTTTCGTCATCTTGATTTTGGCAATGTGTTTGACTGTCACTTTTTTGTAAACAAAGAGCCGCGAAGTGTGTTTGGCGCAGAGACGTAGTTAGAAAAGGGATAATTTACTTTTTATAGGAAATGGTTAATGGGTATTGGACTAAGGGCCGTATTCACCAAGCAATTTAATTGAAATTTAATTTAATTTCTGTTTTAGTACTCCTGTAAGAGAGGGTTAGGGCACACTTAAAATTAAATTAAAATTTAATTTGAGTTATTTTATGTTATAATAACGCATATATAACTTTAATTTTAATTCAAGTGAGCCCTAACCCTCTCTAACGGGAGTACTAAAACAGAAATTAAATGGCTTGGTGAATACCGCCCTAAGTGATAGTAATATAAAAAGGAGTTATATATGCTCGAAGATTTAGATACAACAAGCCGTGTTAAAGAAAATACTGTTAAAATACTTTTGTGTAAATTCCGTAAATCCCACTGACATGCGTATATAAGTAAATTCGCAAATAATTTAAATATATCGTCAGTGAGAGCATACTTTCTGAAATCAAAACTGGTGCCACATGAAACATGAGATCAGTCAGTCCATTTATATACATGTCAGTGGGTGGTGCGGAAGATTGTGCCGTGTTTCTAAGAAATGTGTTTGAATTTTCGCGCCATTAATTTGTTCTGATATTTAAGCCATCAACAATTTATAACGCCGCCTCTGTCACCTCCACAAAACAAGAAGAAGAACGATAGATGCTACGCTTTTTTCATCCCTTGTCGCCTCCTTTAGTTCCCTCCTCGAAGAGCCGGTCCCACACAATGCCTCCATTTATCAAATATTTGGCATGCGTCTGATTTGCGGAGGTTGTGAGCTACAAAGAGGAATATTTTTCATTCGTACGCTTTAAGAAAAATATTCCTCTTTGTAGCTCACACACACCTCCTCAAATCAGACGCATGCCAAATATTTGACAAATGCACGCATTGTGTGGGACCGGCTTAAGAAATATACGAACTTCTTGAAAATAACACAGATAATTAACATAATACTTAGCTTCAAGTTCTTGCAATATGGGAAACACTCGATAAAGGTATAAGGTATATACATATTTGAATAATAATATTTTGCGAAAACCAATTAAATATTGTTTTCTATCTCCAATTTTTAAGCTGAGAAGCCCGACAAAACTACAAAACAGGAAGATGGGTTCAAGGGGACCTGCTAAATAAAAATCAAACAAATTTAATTATTATTTTTTTTATTAGTACTATGTAGCACCTTTATTTTTAAGTACTTCATTCATCCTCTTCGGTAATGATTTGTAAAGTTTTTTAATTATTTTGTGATCTGAAAGCTTCCATTTGCATGCACTGTTTTGAAGCTTCAACTGTATTGAATTGCTTGTCATTGGAATAGATTTCACGTGATAAGATACCCCAGCAGTTCGCTATTATATTAAGATCAGGGGACCGCAGCAGACTAACTTTTTTTGATCGAGAAAAACTCTTTGATACGTTTTGTTGTATCGATAGCTGCGTCATATTGTTGAAATATTAATTACTTCAGATAATACTTCTTATGCCTTAGACACACAGCACTCTTAATGAAGAAATAACTAACGACTCATTAGTCTATAATGATTCATTATAAACTGCGGACACACAGCCATTTCTTTAATTAAGTTGAGCTGTCAAACTGGCTTTGATGAGCTTATCACATTAAAGAAGCAATATGAATCGAATTAACGCGATAAACTTTGTTTTCATTTGTTTATTTTTCGAATTTAACAATTAACAAATGAGAAAAACATTATATTAAAAAAAATATTAATAATATAATTTGTGATTTGCATTTCTTTGCATTTCTTCTTCTTATTTTTCAAATCGGCAGATGCACAGCGGAGCTCCAGATTTACATTATATGCCAAATCTAGCACATTTTTCCTCATTATAGCTATAATGAAGGAGGAAAACACTTCATTAGTGTACTTCATTATCATCTGATTTTCGAGCTATAATGACATATACTATTTGACACACAGCATTTTAATGAATAGTTAGTGCAAATGATTCATTAGTTCGTGCTGTGTGTCTAGGGTATTACATACTTTGTTTATTGTTTATCGATCATTTTTACATAAATCTCGCCGTTTATTTTACCACTGATAAACTTAATATTAATTTTTCCATGATAACCAATTGCCGCCCATATCATTACTCCTCTCCACCCATTTGTTTTCTAATTATCATAAGTACGTCCTTAGGTAAATCATGACAATAGTAACGAAATTCCTTTAGGCAATTTAAAATAAATTATTATATAAGTAATAATTATTTTTCTCCATTTCTTCTTCCAGTGTATTCACTGTTCCGCAAATTTTAGCCTTTCTTGTTTCTGACGTTCTGTAAGCGGAGGTTTCTTTATAATTTTTCGTCTTTTAATATGATTGGCTTCTTTTATAATACGTTGCACACTCCTTAAATTTGTTTGAACGGTGGATTCAGTCGCTAATTCTTGCGCAATAAGCATGAAATTTGATACAATGTGCAAAATACCACGTCCTTCACGTGCAGGGAGGGGTTGGTTGCTCTTGATCGTCAACCACCATTTTTTTACATTGATTTTCCTTATTTTGTTAAATAATTCTGAATAGTACAATGATTAAAAAATGAAAATTCAATAATTTTCTTTTTTAATTTCTCTAGTTTACGGAGCGGGGCTGCCACAAATTTGAACTAAATTAAATAAATTGTTAACATAAGCTTTTTGAAGTTAATAAGCAGAAAATAACGTTTTCCAATTTTTAAAATTCTTCTTATATCTACTACAATTTGACGCAATAGACTGCTTTACCCGCATTTTACCCATTAAGAATCCAATCTATATTGCATCAAATTTTCATAAAAATAAGCAGAATTTGAAAACCCGGAAATGTTTATTCTCTGCTTATTAACTGATTGCCTTATGGTTTTGTCACAGTAATATTGAGCTGTATGAATGTCTTGTCATCTCAATTTTTTTCAAATTTCTTGGAATTTCCTAATTCGAATTATAAAGCAAAAAATAGGAAGAATTGAGGGAAGGAAACTGCATGGGTGTTTCAGAAAATTTGTATGCTTCTCTTATAGTTTTGTCGTGGAGTATAGTTACTTTTTTTGAACGCACTTCGGGGTTATTTCATTTTATTTGAAAAATTTTTAATTGATCTTCAATTTATATGTATATTGATATTTACATGTTTAATGAATTTAAAATAAAATAATAAAATAACTTCGAATTTACTATTGAGAAAATACGAACTGTGTTCCAATAAGGAAAAAAGCTAGAATTGGTATAAGACTCATTCTTATCCTTATGATATCCTAGATGAACAACCCTACTAAGGAGTTATCCGTTTTGTCTCATTTTCGATTTTAAATCTAATTTTATTTTTAACAAGTAAAAAAGCTAGAATTGGTCTAATGATACCCTAAATGAATGCCTGTATGTACATAATTTTATATAGTCACCTCTCTGTGCAAGTTTGAATGTTGAAGTGGTTTTTCGCATATATTTCTAGAACGATTCGTCGGACATAAAAATGGTACTGAGCAATTTCATAGGATTTTATATTCTGACGAACTTTTCAGTACAATAAAAACATCTAAGACTTATATTGATATTTACATGTTTAATGAATTTAAAATAAAATAATAAAATAACTTCGAATTTACTATTGAGAAAATACGAACTGTGTTCCAATAAGGAAAAAAGCTAGAATTGGTATAAGACTCATTCTTATCCTTATGATATCCTAGATGAACAACGCTACTAAGGAGTTATCCGTTTTGTCTCATTTTCGATTTTAAATCTAATTTTATTTTTAACAAGTAAAAAAGCTAGAATTGGTCTAATGATACCCTAAATGAATGCCTGTATGTACATAATTTTATATAGTCACCTCTCTGTGCAAGTTTGAATGTTGAAGTGGTTTTTCGCATATATTTCTAGAACGATTCGTCGGACATAAAAATGGTACTGAGCAATTTCATAGGATTTTATATTCTGACGAACTTTTCAGTACAATAAAAACATCTAAGACTGATTCTTTTCACAGTACACGTAAAAAACCAAAATTTTTATATGGCAACACCAAGAAGGGGTTGCCCTATCTAGTCCATTTTTAAATTTTACTTACTATTGCTATGAAAACACTATGTACAGATTTCAGCTCTCTACTCGACGCGTTCTAAGGCGAAAAACGAAATTTTTGTATGGCAACCCTACGAAGGAGTTGCCCGATTGGTCACATTTTCGAATGAATTTAAATTTACTTTTTTTTTAAGAAGCCCGGTGCAAAGTTTCAGCCCTCCAAGTGAAGGCATTCTCAAGTTATCATCCGGAGGGACGAACGGACGGACGGATGAACGGACAGACAATAAAAATAAATTTTAACCAATCCATTTTGCTCTACTAGCCAGCATTGTTTCAAACGGCATGACAAACTTAATATACCTTATGATTTCATCATCTAGATTCTAGGGTACAAAATGTGCGTATGTGGCCATCAAAAGAAGCGAAAAAA
This sequence comes from Dioctria linearis, assembly GCA_963930735.1. NCBI lineage: Eukaryota > Metazoa > Arthropoda > Insecta > Diptera > Asilidae > Dioctria > Dioctria linearis. The sequence goes on from OZ005741.1 coordinate 230,939,002, forward strand.
AAATCTGCATTATAGGGAGTACTCCCTATCTAATGGCATCTAGTGGATCCCCTCAATAGTAAAAACTCAATTCGAATATTTGATTAATATTACAATAAAATAAAATTTTAATGAGTTCCATGACAACCAGTATTGTATAGGTATTCAGAGCTAAATATGTTTATGCGTTTCAACTTCGATGCGGCTGGCTATCAATTCCGTGAATTTAGTTCCGTCTCAGAAAAGTTATGCTAAAAAGCGGTAATTCCCTTTAGTTATAAAGGCGTTGTTGAGTCACGTATTATATCCATAGTCATGCATATGTACATACATACCTACGTACGGTAGAAAATAAGCATGTGCATGTGTAATATACTTGAATTGCAAGTTTTCTGTTAACATGAAAATTGCAAATTTAACTTTCAAAAAAAAGAAGCATCGCTCTGATGTACCTACATAAATAATTTGTTGTTTTAACAAGTTGCAATTTCTGTTCTAAATTTTCATTGCAATGCTTAACCGGTGTTATTTTGATTTTCTACCAACCGACAGACAGCAGCCTTGAGTTAGATTGTGTATATAAATTTTTCGGTTCATTATTTGCGATGAATTTTATATCAACGAATATAAATTGACAATGGCAAGTTAAAACGTATTTAAAATTCAATTTTCTGATATGTAATTAACTAATCGCTTTTGACATGATAGTAAATAAACTTTGATGAAAGCAGACAGCATTGAAGTCCTGCAACAATTATACTGATAAATTTTTCGTGTAATACGTTTTTATACAAGTATGTATGCATATATGTATACATGAGTATATGTAGTAAATAATAGTGAATTTTTAGCGTAAAAAAAAAGTTAGTTTTTTCAACATACTTCCATCAATAACGCTAAGCGATTCAAATTATATTCAGGCGAAAAACTTCGACAATTGATAAGCACAACATTTCGGTTATCATCATAATTTCAACGAGTGAACGACAGATTAGAAAAATCAACAAAATGTTGACATGCTGGTTTAACATTGAAACGAGAATAATATCGCTAACTTTTCGTCCAACAACGAGAAAAATTGTTTAATTAAAGCCCAGGAGTCATGATCACAGATTAATTACGAAAAAAAAACAAAAACAGACAAACAAAACGAAATCTGTCATTTCTCTCAAGCAACAGATTACTTTCTCTACGCTCTAAATGGAATATGGATTGGAAAAGAATGAAGATGAATTGTTAACGTGTTACCTCAGAATGTAATTTCCAGTCTTTGTAAATTTTTATAACATAATCCATTTTGCAATTGGTATAGATGTTTCTGTAAAGTACATGTATGTATTTAGTTACCGTCCCGGTAATTATACTTTTTTTTTACACTTATTCACATTAACTGCACAATATTCACAAAATTCTTTCTTCGAAAAACCGGTTAAGTGAGATAAGCGGACCCACTATGGATATATAACCACGAATTAATTGGGCGCTTTTGAGCACGAAACAAAAAGCTTAAAACCGCCAAAACCTAATCACTATCGCTAGGCTATATTACCAGTTCGTCTGGCGTTTTGGTTGAAACTGACATATGGCCGGGGCCACAGCTTTAAATTTCTTAGTGGTTCAGCTTTTTAAGATTGCTACAGTCGCCGCATGGTCGCATATATTAACATTAATAGCAACTATGTAAGTATTAGCACAATGGATTTCTTCACTCGACTCAATTTATAGTTTACATATATATTTCTAGTTGTTGGTTGGCTACAATTAAGACGTGTAGTAGAGAAGTAATTGTAATACGCGCATTGCTCACTTAGTGCAAAATAAAGATAACCATTATGTATTCTCCCAATTTTAGTGATAGAGTGGAAAGAAAAGAAACGGAAAACTTTTTTTTAAGTTTTCGAGCAATATTTTTTATTTATGTCAAAATCTAAGTAGGTATACTTACCTAAGAAAGAGGATTCCACGATGAAATTTATGCGCTTTCAATCGCTCACTATTAAGCTCTATATTGTAGAATTATCACATATTGTTACTAAGAAATTATTTGAGCGGAAATCAAATATGAAAACGTCGCGGGGTATAGGGTCATCATCTTATCATGCCTTATCTATAGTAAAAATCATTTAATTATGTAATATGTCGTATGCATATAAGTAAGTATATATGTCATATGCAATAATTATTCTCTAATTATAATATAATACATTATTTTTAAAATATAAAAGATGCTATTACAACGACAAGAACGCTAAGAATTTTTTTGCAGTTTTTACGACGTTTGTTGGACGTTAAAAATGGTCATAAAAAATTTTATGTACTTTTAATACGAAACAAGTTTTGAGTACCTATTTAAAAGTTATTTGAACGGAGAGGAGGTGAGAAGTATTTAGTACTTTTTATGTAAATGCCCAGGAGCCCTATTCTTGAATAACGCAGACAGTTACTTATACCCACGATATACAGAGTAACAAGGTATGATCAGGGCCGGCGGATGGCTTTTAATCCGGGTGGGTAGTAATATATATATATATAATATATATAATACATATATATGCGCGCGCGCGTGTTTGGCTTTTGGGGGAGGGGGTACAATCAAAGAGTTAACATTATATACATATTTATTAATCAATAATATTCAATACAGTAACTGATCAATTTGCGCAATGCAAAAGCTGCACTACGCTTTGCATTTTTTGTTATAAATTGATTCAACAAAACTTCTAAATCGTTCGTTCGAGCACAATGATCCTGGAATTGTGATGAGCATTGTAATGGCGAGTAAATTCTGGTATAAGTTCTCTTATCCAATCAAATTTCCTCAAAAATTCTGCAGCTTCCCGTAAATTTTTTACCTGCTCATTCTGTCTCCTTACAAGTTCCAAGAACATGTCTCTATCGCCTACTAACCGATCTTTATTAAAATCAGTGTTATAAAAATTTATGATTGCATATACATACATCTGTTGGGTGCCTTAGAGCAAAGCCTTCAAGCTCTTTAAAAAACTTCGCTGAATAATTATCGAACCGGCTTTTTACCGATATAAGAAGTTGATTGTATATTTCATAATAAGATATCCTGAGTAATCTTCGGGTGTTTTAAAAAACAGGATTTTTGCTTTTATTTATATCTAGCCATTTTGGAACTTTGCGCGCTGACGTGGGACTTGAGGTTCATCAATATCTAACTTCTCAACAGCTTGGATACTTGTATTCCAAATTTTTTTCAAATTTCGAATCACGAGAATTTTCTAATACATACGTTACAGCTTCTATCTTCTCATAAGATTCATTGACGCACAGTTCAGACTTTTGCGATTCATATTCAATATCTCTATTCGATCGAACAACTCAATTATCGTGGTCAAATAAAAAATACAGTCAAGGGTTTCCATGTATTTATAAAATCCTGATGATTTTGCCGATACTGCACTGTCAATTTCTGTATCAATAGACCGATCATGTAAAAACTGCATTATTTGTGTATAATTTTCCTTCACACTTCTCAGTGATTTTATTCTGAGTACCCATATGCAAAAAATGTACACGTATAGGATGCATTTATAGCATAAATAAATAAAATAAAGCATAACATGTATAAAATATTCATTTTGCTATACCTTGTCGGACAATAAGCTGCGAGAGAAGGAAGACTGTTATCGCAAATCTTTTCATTCTTCATCTGCAATTCCTTAAACTGTGCTATACGTTTAGGAGAGGTGCGTATAAAGTTGATTATACCTTTAATCATTCCAATAAAATTTTTTGCACATAAAACTTTTTCGATCCCGTCTTGAACAACAAGGTGGAGGTTGTGGGCATTGCAGTGTATAAATAAGGCTCGTGGCTCTTCCTCCCATATTCGTGATTGCAATCCATAAATTAAACATCATATACGATTAGGAAAGAATAATATGTACTCTTCGATTTAAATAATATATAATATAAAATTTGAAATACGGTTGATATTCCGGGTGGGTAATTTAACCACCCGTAGAAATCCGGGTGGGTAGTACTACCCACACTACCCACACTACCCATATTATCAGCCTCCACTGGCGTATGATCGTCCGGGTTGTCTAGTGTGCGTGTGACGTCACACGAATCGATTCTTAAAACGGGGAAAAAAAGTGCTAATATTTATGTAAATTTATTCCACTGGATCAATATGTTGCAATAAATATATAATATCAGTTTCTTACCATACGTTGAATTTGTTAGTTTAAAGCTCATTTCAGGGTAATCAGTTCGGATCAAAACAAAGTGCCACGAAAGTTTTATTGATACAAAACTGCAAAATAAGACTGCAATACCTATAATTTACACTCTTAATTGATTATTTAAGATCTTTTTATTATTTCTATAATGAAATTAGTTAGTGGTAATAGTAATTTTCTCAAATTGAAGGCCAATTTTCAATGCATCATAACGAAGTGTAAAATGTTAGGTTAGTGGCATATTAAAATGTGGAATACACTCTAATAATCTTCCTTCAATTTATCTTTATGTTTAGAAAGTAAAATGGTACTTATTTTAAGATTTTAAATGGATCCAGTAGAATAAATTTACATAAATATTAAACTTTATATTTTTCACTTTTAAGAAACGCGTCATGCGAGTCGACTAACACAGAAAATGGCGAATATATGGTGCGGGATAGTCATACCTTGTTCGTTTGTATGCCGTGACATATACCAACGTTAAGCTGTCATAACCATTCGAAATGAATGCACATGTGTATTCTTGATACCCTTATTCGTTATTTTCGTGTGCAAACCATTCATTATATAACGAATGCGGTGCAACCATTCGTTATTTACTAAATTCGTAAAAACCATTCGTAATTCAAGAATAGGTCCCCTGGGGGCCTATTCTTGAATTACGAATTGTTTTTAAGAAATCGTTATATAACGAATGGTTGATAGCGAATCGAATACACCGTTCGTATTATTGAACCTCATCGTTATAAAGTCGAAGTGGTGAAAAAGTTTTTCTGTCAATTTATAAATTGAATATTGTCAGCTGTTTCATATTTTAAAATATAATTTGTAAAAAGTGGCTAGCTTCAGTGAATTGTCATTATTGTTTGCGTGTGAAATTGTTAAAGAATCTATGGACTATCAATTACGTCGATAGTTAATCAATTCATGCAACCTTAATTCAACGCTAAATAGAAAAAAATGTTGCAGGAGGACCTCCACCAGTGCCATCCAAATGTTTTTTTTTGTCGCCGTCCTTTCACCACACATTTTAAATCCTGCCAAATCTGGCAATTTTCTATGTATTAGCTTTGTTTCGAATATAATATCATAAAAAAACTTTTCTAGTTCTTTTGCGCTTCGGGTATGGAAATTAATACTGATTTTATTTTGCCACAATTCCGTGGCATCTTTTGAACTGAAAGAGTTATCATATTTACTAAATTTCAGTTTCGGGTTTTCCTCTAAAAATTCAATTGTTTTAGTTTTTTGAGCATATAACATTATTTATTTATTAATACATTGTTCGCTTAAACATAGCACCTAATACTAAGCCCACGTCTAGAGTGTAACAATGTTTTTAGGCCCACGGCTGCAAGGTCATCTGGGCAGCGATCAGTTGTTTTGCCAGTCTGTGCTGGTCAGCGATTTTTAAAAGTTTTGTTTTATTATTTCTTCTTTTACACCTTGTACTTTGTCTTCTGTTTTTTTTTTAAGAAAAAGCTTTGTATTTAAAGTTGATTTTACAAAAGTTATGATAGTACTTCATTAATATTTTTCTTTTATAATTTTGGGTTGGCTGTCTCATCTAATCTGTTAACATTATTGGATATATGTTGCATTCACAAAAAGCGTGAGATAAAAGGAAAGAAAAGGAGGCCTTCGAGTTCTAGAACAAGAGCCAGGATCTAATGGCTAATCGACTACGGGCTAAAGTAATACAAAAATAACTTAGGCTATCTAACAGTATTGAGATGAAATAAAATTACTTTTTACAAAATGTATGATAGGACTACATTAATATTTTCCTTTCTTGTTTTAGGTTGGCTATCTCATTTCATATGCTTGCTCTATTGGTTATAGAAGGTCTTATAACTAATTGACTACGGGCTAAAGTATTACAAAGACAACTAAGGCTATCTAACTGTATTCGATAAGCGAAGGAAAGATTTAATAGGAAAGTAAAGGACTTAAAATCTAGCTTGGATACATGTGTTTGTTTATTCTTAAGCGTATTTGTAAAGAATTTCAATGTGGAGTGTACATATAGTGGTAAACTAATTTTAATTCAGTATTTTATAATTCAAGTTCCGAAGTATACTTAATTGTATTGTCATTTGTGATTTGCTTTTTTATTTATATTTGTTTTTTTAATATAATAATATAAAAAGAGTACAGTGTATTTAGAATATTGTAGAGCTAAATGCTATATTTAAGACTACAAGTGTTCATTTTATTATTTCCTGATTTTCTTTTTTTTCTTTTTTCTTTTTTTAATTTTTAATATACAGGGTGTCCCGTAAGTCGACGTCAATCCGGAATCGGGTGATAGTCCAAATCATAACAGTTACCAGAAAAATTTAAAAAAAAATTTAAGTCATGTATTTTTCAAATTATAGACATTTCTTTTGTTTTCGAGAAAATGTACACCTTGTGATGGTTTTTTAGCTCCTGTTGCTACAAATCTTTACTTTTTTTCAATTTTATTTTTCTTTTGAAATCCCAAATAGTGCTTATGTAACCTGCTGCTTTCAACTCTAAGCCTACTGTTCCACCTTGGAAGAAAATGTCACATTTTGCCGAACCAAGAATAGAAAATTAATATTTCACCCAACTTTAACTGACTGTAATGAAAAAAATGTACTACGCCAGTTTGGCAAGTAACTTTAAAAGTTGACGCATTTAATAAGGATTCTAAAATAGTATAACACTTGCTACAATATTTCTTAGATTACGGCAAAAAAAAATTTTCTTTAAGAAACCCAGTTTCGAAAAATTTCTTTTCACCTACTAAAAATGATTCTAGTGTACACAAAGCTTGCCGCAAGACCGTAACTTTCAGATTTTAGTTTGAGTGAGACGGACAGTCATTACATGAAGTGTGAGTGAGCAAGATAATGACGCTCGCTCATCAGATCATTGAGTTTTTACATATTTGCATCTCCACAGAGGGCCGACTTCCAAACCAAGTACATGGTGAAGAAAGAGTTCCTTACCTTACGAGGACGTAGTACTTCAAGCAGTTGAAGAAGACCCAAGTGCTTTGGTACGGGCAATCCAGCAAAGCACAGGAGTGCCTTAAAGTATAGCTCACCGAATTTTACAAAAACACGAGCTCCAGAATTACGGAAGCAGTTGAATTTGTCATCAATGGAAGATTTGCTCGTCTGATAACCCGATCCTTTTTAAGAAGATGTCGAACTTGTATTGCAGCTGAAGGAAGGCAGTTTGAACATCTTTTGTAATTAATAAAACTTAGCATCCAAATAATTGGTGTTTAATTTTAAACTTAAGAAAAATTTGTCATAAATTCAACAAAAAGTTAGGATCTCTAACTTGAAAGCGCACTATCTGTCTCACTCACACTTCATGTAATGACTCTCCGTCTCAGTCAAAGTTAAAGTTAAAGTTCCGGCAAGCTTGGGTACACTAGAATCATTTTTAGTAGGTGAACAGAAATTTTTCGAAACTGGGTTTCTTGAAGAAAAATTTATTTTTTCCGTAATCTAAGAAATATTGTAGCAAGTGTTATACTATTTTAGAATCCTTATTAAATGCGTCAACTTTTAAAGTTACTTGCCAAACTGGCGTAGAACATTTTTTTTTCATTACAGTCAGTTAAAGTTGGGTGAAATATTGATTTTCTACTCTTGGTTCGGCAAAATGTAACATGTTCTTCCAAGCTGGAAGAGTAGGCTTAGAATTTAAAGCAGCAGGTTACATAAGCACTATTCGGGAATACATAAAAAAGTAAAGATTTGTAGCAACAGGAGCTAAAAACCATCACAAGGTGTCCATTTTCTCGAAAACAAAAGAAATGTCTATAATTTGAAAAATACATGACTAAGATTTTTTATTATATTTTTCTGGTAACTGTTATGATTTGGTCTATCACCCGATTCCGGCTTGACGTCGACTTACGGGACACCCTGTATATAAAAACTTTTAGTTAAGGATTTAGAATATACTAAAGTTATGTATTTATATCTAGGAATTCAGTGTATTTATATCTAAGAATTCAAGTGTTCATTTTATTGTTATTCTAGTATTTTTTTTTTTATATACATATATAAAATGTTAGTTAAGTCCGTATGCCTGTCGTTAGAGTATGATGTCCAGGTTTTTCCTTTTTTATTGTTTTTTTTCTTTTTTTTTTATATAAATATCTGTTTTTAGAAATTAGTGAAGGACGTTTGCCAGTAGTTAGAGTCTGAAGCCAAAGGCGCACTTCGCACTGACAATCCATATATACTTCCACCTGGATATAAAGCTGTCAGAGCACAAGCTCGGAGGCTCCAACAGGAAGCAGAAACATTACCTGGAGCACAGCTAGCACATTCCTCGCTACACATCACAAAACCTCAGAGAAACCTAGCATGCCTGACGCATCAAGGAGAAAATGATATAGGTCGCGAGACTGAGGCTTGGCCACTTTCTACCGGTCTAGAGACATATCTTCTCCAAGCAACCGTGCCCTACTTGCCCCTACTGCCGAAACATCATCTTCACCGCAGCCCATATAATACACCAGTGCAAAGCACTACAAAGGCTTGTTAACGAACGTGGGACATCAAAGCCACCGACTGAACTCCTCACATATAGGGTGGAGGACACAGGCACACTACTCCCTGCACTGAGCCGTAGCCCCCGGAATATAATACAAGCCATGAAGTCGCCGAAGGCACCGACACATTAAAAGGCCTTAACGTGCCGGGTATAGCATGCAGTAAGAGCTCATTCTCGCTGCTTTTTGTATACTCGTCAGGGAGGAAAAACTAAAACTTCATCTTAAGCAGGTCTTAAAGCCTAAAACTGTCACTCCCACAGCAAAATGAATTTAAAACAAATTACAGCCAAATATGTTTTCTTTCTAATGGGTGTAAAAAAAAGTAGCATGTAGAACAAATGTATGGAAATTACAGCGTTTGAACAAAATACAAGCAACTTTTATATGAAAAAGTCTTGCAGTAAGACAAGACAAGAAGACTGAATACAAGCAACTTTTATGTGAAAAACTCTTGCAGTAAGACAAGCCAAGAAGACTGAATACAAGCAACTTTTATATGAAAAACTCTTGCAGTAAGACAAGGCAAGAAGACTGTGGATGTCGTCTGCTGACCGGCCCGCTGCTCTCTTTTTTCGACTTTGTTCATGGCTTGTATATTCCGGGGGTTACGACTGAGCATATAACATTTTCGCACATCTTTTATCTCCCATTATCACCCGTAAAGTAGCAGCTGATTCACTCTTCGTTTGGGATAACGAATAGTTGAACCCACTCGTTAAATAACGAAGGGTTTGCGTTCGGTATATAACGAATGCGGATTTCAAGAATACCGCATGTGTCGATTCCGAATGGTTTTGATAGTATAACGAATACGGAATGTGCCTTCGTTATTCAAGAATAGGCCCCTGATCTTTCTAGGATGGCTACTTCATTAGGAAAGCCTATGGTGCAAAGATTAAGTCTATCTATATGTCCGATTTTATAGTAACATGTAGTATTTCCACGACAATTGGTGAAAAAATCTGCAAATCTGTTTTGGGTTTTTCTTGTTATATCGCCGAAAGACGCTTTGAATTGTGCAGTGTTTAGTTGAAAGAGCAACACCCGTTTAAATATTTTGTATTATTTTATTTTATTTTGGGAAGGAGGAATTGAGATGTCAATAATGGGAATAAGGTACATTCACAGTTTAGTTTTAAGGAAATGTCAGTACTCTATTTCTTATTCTAATTATCCATTTTTATACCCTAGATGAAATCATAGCAAACAGATAAATCGGACCGAGCGAGATGCCAGAAAATCTGATGGGCGGCTATGTTTGAGCTATTAAGTAGGTAGGTCTGTTCGAGTACTTCTCGTGTAAAAACTTATTCGTGTGACGGGGGAAGAATGTAAAATGCATGGAAAAGTAAACGAACGCTTTTCATGCAACTTCGTGAAAAACAAGAAGAAGAAATGTTGAATAACATTTTCGAATTGAGTATTGTTTTATTTTTTTAACTTGTTAAGCAGGATTTACATTATGATGGCATGCAATTTTTACAGAAATTGTGAGGGAGATAGTACATTGTATGCGAAAATTTATTTAGATCAGACGGCTACGACTTTGCCCAAATGGGAAATGCATGTGGTAAGATACAATTGCAATTTCGACTTCAACTGCGACTGAAACAAAACTTTGCTCAAAGTGCAAAGGTGGTGTTGCTTGCGGCCAACTTCAGTTCAATCACAGAAGTCGGGACTTCTGGTTTGTTCAAGCAGTTGAAGCTTTGATTTAATTACAAATTTTACCTCAGCGTCGACTTCGACTTAAAATCAAGTTGCAGTCGACAGATCAGTCGTAATTGTAATTCACGCTTTATGAGTAAAGCGAGAGAAGCCAACCCGTTCTGAATTTTTTCCTGACCTCGATATGTCATTATGTGCGCGTCCCGAACCATAAAACGACCTCAAGCATAGTAAGTTTTTATAGTTACTGAAACTAAAATGTTGTTATTGGCAACCCTAATTTGTCAATTTAGACTACTCGTGCTGCCATATTGTTGTTGTTACTATAATAAAGAAAAGTAAGTTTTGAGTTTGTAATTAAATATTGCGAAATTGAAATTTGTTAAATATTTCTTTATAGAAAATATTGAAATTATTTCGGTGGTAGTTTTCCGTCCACAATCATGGAGCTGTGCGTCTACAATCATGGAGCTATGCGTCCACAATCATGGAGCTGTGCGTCCACAATCATGGAGCTGTGCGTCCACAATCATGGAGTTGTGCGTCCACAGATTCATTGCAGTGGTCCTTTTCGGAGCTGATTGGGAATAATTTGGAAGCAGACTATTCTACTGCGATTACTTGCTCAACTCCGGTTACTGATGAGAATGATATTGATGGTAGGATAGTACATAGATCGACAATAGATATTCAATTAATACAAAATCGAAATTGGCAAGCTAACCAAGGGAAATAAATACCTGCTACTTGAATTAATTTCTAATAGCATTGGAAAGGGAGTTCACAAAGTTGGCGATGCAATTCCGTAAAAAAATTTTTTTTACAGTTTTTCAATTTTTTGAAGTATAACAAATCACTATTTGAAATTGATATTAAAGAGGAAAGAAAATCACGCACCCACAGTCTCTTTTTCTTTTCATTTGGTGGCGTAAAGCTCTTTGTTCTGATTCCGATTCAGTACTATTAAATATCATAGAGGTGACTTCTCGTTTTCCCTTTCGGTAATTCAGACCATTGTTTAATCACGGCTCAATTTACCACCTCAAGCCTGTGCCACTCTACATCTCCACCTGCAAGTAGGCTTTTTTGGCACTATAAGAATGCTGATTGGGATAGTCTCAATCAGTATCTTAGAGAAATTAATTGGTCGATCTGTTTTGTTTCGAGGGATGTTGACGAATGCACATTAAAATTTAGTAACATACTTAGTCTTTACATGAGTGAATACATTCCGTGCTCTTACTGCAGATCTCAACAACAGCAAAATTGCTCTTAGTTTAAGTCCATTATCCAGAGAGAAAATTTCTTTTTGACCAGAATATTAGACAAAGAATAGCAAAGGTAGCAAAGGTTTCTGGTCCATGGTCAAAACCATCAGCAACAACTTTACCAGTTCTTCTATACCTTCACTACTTAATAAAGATGAAGTGATTGTTGACTCCCTGGATAAAGTTAATATTTGAGCTGCCAGATTCGCTTCAAATTCTCGTCTTCCACCTACTTCACAAACACCTATTTTGAATCTCCCGTGTGGATGTGTACAATGCACGTACGAGAGATGTGTTTAAGGTTCTTAAAAGGGATTAACGTCTCCAAAGCCACAGGTCCTGATGCTTTTTCGCCCCTGTTAATTAAATGCTGTACCTCATCTTTGGCTAATACCCTAGATACACAGCACGAACTAATGAATCATTTGCACTAACTATTCATTAAAATGCTGTGTGTCAAATAGTATATGTCATTATAGCTCGAAAATCAGATGATAATGAAGTGCATTAATGAAGTGTTTTCCTCCTTCATTATAGCTATAATGAGGAAAAATGTGCTAGATTTGACATATAATGTAAATCTGGAGCTCCGCTGTGCATCTGCCGATTTGAAAAATAAGAAGAAGAAATGCAAAGAAATGCAAATCACAAATTATATTATTAATATTTTTTTTAATATAATGTTTTTCTCATTTGTTAATTGTTAAATTCGAAAATAAAATAAATGAAAACAAAGTTTATCGCGTTAATTCGATTCATATTGCTTCTTTAAGGTGATAAGTTTATCAAAACCAGTTTGACAGCTCAACTTAATTAAAGAAATGGCTGTGTGTCCGCAGTTTATAATGAATCATTACAGACTAATGAGTCGTTAGTTATTTCTTCATTAAGAGTGCTGTGTGTCTAAGGCATAAACCTCTGCGCAAACTATTCTACTTGTCTTATTCGACAGGACAGGAAAATTTCCAACTGCTTGGAAACTAGCTCACGTTCAGCCTATTCCCAAAAAAGGAGACGGTAGCGATCTTTCAAATTATCGACCAATTGCAATCACTTCGATTCTTTCAAAGGTTTTTGAATCTATCATTAACTACAAATTAATGAAGTATCTCGAAACTAATCATCGCATCAACGATCGCCAATATGTGGAGGCTTGCTGACTTTTCTTACGAAGCTTTGCAACCGTAGTCTTCACAATTTTCCTGAGTCCAAAATCGTTGCCCTAGATATTTCAAAGGCCTCTGATAGAGTCTGGCATCCAGCCCTTTTAGTTAAACTCAAAGCACTTGGTCTCTCCGCTCCTCTTCTATTATGGATTGAAAGTTTACTATCTAGTCGCCAAATACGTGTTGTACTTGATGGCGTTACATCTGAACCTCATCCCATAATTGCAGGTGTACTTCAAGGCTCTGTTATCTCTCCAACTCTCTTTTTAGTTTTCATTAATGATCTGCTTTCCCTTACTTTTAATCCCATCCATAGCTTCGCTGATGACAGTACCTTAGATTTCGCTTACCCCTTTGACACTCTTACGAAATCCAGGGGAATGCAGCATGTGTTAAATGAGATTGCATGATTAGATCATTGAATAATGATCTTGCCAATGTCCTCGCTTTGGCAAAGCGAATCGCGTCGAATTCAATGCATCTTATACTCAAAGCTGTCTCATCTCTTTAAAACAAGACCATAACTTAACCACTCCTGTTTCATTTGATGGAGCATTAATTTCTGATTCACCGTCACTAAGCATTATTGGCATTAATATTTCCAGTAAGTTAAACTGGACAGATCACACCTTTTCTGTTGCCAAAGAAGCACCGAAATGTGTTGGATTTCTGAAAAGGTGTAAGAAATATTTCAGCCCGTCAAATCTACAAGTCCTACATTAGACCTAGATGGGAAGACAATTCCCATGTATGGGCGGGGGCTGATCGCACAGCCTTAGCTTCATTGGATATTGTCCAAATGAGAGCTTTCAAGCTCATTGGCGATATGGCAATAACATGTGATATCGACTCACTCGAGCAGTGCCGCATGGTCAATACTCTGATGGAATATCTAGAGTGTAGAGTGATTCCTGCACGCAATACTCGCGCTGCAAACCGCGCACATACTTTTACTCATCAAATTACGAACAGTGCGAATGTGGACCAGTTTACCATCTTCTGTTTTTCCTCCGGCATATAATCTGCGAAAGTTTAAGGGCGACATACATCGGCACCTCCGCCGCTCTCCTTATATTCACTAATCCTTTCCCTATCTCCTACCTGCCATACCTGTGCTTTGCATCATAAGGTATCCCCTGAGCTTGGCTTAATAATATAAAAAAAAATCATGCCGATTAGCAAAACGTGTGAGGCATTGCAATGATTGCTTCGGCAACATATAAATTTCAATAAACTATCTCCCTCACAATGTCTGTAAAAAATGCATGCATCATAATGTAAATCATGCTTTACACTCTTGCAAAAGTCCCAGGAGAACATTGAACAGTCGAACCGTGACATATGCAAAAATTGAGTACGCAAACATATCTAGTGAAGTAAAGCGAAAAGGAGAGGTTGACGACCACGCGTTGGGGAGATAGTAAAAAGATTTGTTAGTGAATAGTGAGATTAGCTGAGTGGCATGAAAGGAAGAGAAACAAAACAGGATTTCAGAGAAAAAGTTCTGAAATTTAAAATAAAAAGAAAGAAAGAAAAATTCAAACGCATCGTGGGAGTGAACAGACCGATCGTGAGAGACCGTCTGAAGAAGTCCCAGCGAGCTCTGTGGGACCTGCAGCTAAGAATTTAATTTGTTAATTGTTATGTTGTTAATTGATTTAGTGAAAAAAAAGCCGAAAAAGAACATAATATAGTTATTGGTGGCAAGTGTTCATTGGCAGGTGAGCGCCCTACCTAGTTAAGAAATTCTTGTAGTATTTACTGATTTGTATATTTTAATATTTTAAGAACATTTCTTTACCAATTGGAATATATAGACTATGCGAGTATTACACGTGTAAAAAGATTTACGCCAGTGAAACATGCCCTTAGTTCGCCGTCTGACATCGGGTAATATTGGTCTCGGTGCAAGTTAGTAATTTACAGATGACTTGATTCGCATAAATTCGTTGTGTGATTGATATGGCACTGGTATTATTCGTAGAAGTTCAAACTGCTCGTATGAGAAAAGTGGTAATTTCAGACGGAAAATTATCTGCTTTGAATCGATACGGCCTTCAATGGTCATAAGACTTTATACCTTTAGTAGGTAGTCTGGTTTGGCTGGGAGTCTGAACTTGTCATGATAAGTATCAGCCGAAGTGCCAATGAGGTGAAGATTTGAACTGCTCTGAACTCGTGAATTACACTATTGAGTTGGGTGATTGTATTGTTAAGGTGACCATCGAAATCGGAGAGTCGCTTCTTCGTTTCTTCCTGAACCTTTTTCATGACGTTGGTAGTGGAGTCGATGATGGAGGTTTGATTTTTTATTAGTTCTAGCAGGTGGTTATCGTTAGTCTTCATTTCTTCTATCACTCTTGCCATGTTATCGGCATAGTCTGAGTCCAGGACGCCAAACAATGTGTTCGCGAGATTTCCTACTATGTTCAGTGCTCCTCGTTTCTCTCTTGACAGCTCAATACTAGATGGTATCGAGTAGATCTAAGATCTGTACTATTGTTGGCAGGCAGGCCTGTCGATCCTTCAAAAATCGCACAGGTCGCTAAGCTTCCTCATTCTATCCTTAAGGAATTCAAACTCATTGTAGTACATACTCATGTTGTAATATATGACTAATTTACATTCGTTCGATATGAGCGAGCGTTTCCCAGAATTTCAAAATACGACCCTAGTGGTGAATCAAATCGAGTTATATTTGCTTGTGATATTGATAGTACTATTAGACATGCAAATAATGCCACGGTTAAGGCAGATATGCTGTATCGGGGTCGCTTTGTGGCTGTTGAATTTTCTTGGCTTGAAGTCCTTTGTATGTTCAAACCTGCAAATGACGGCTGAGTCTTGTCTTAGACGTTGTAGTGTTAACAAGTGAAAGTAATAAAGAAGCGAAAGTGTGTAATTAGATTGCGATAATTGAAAGTACAGTGTTAGCGATAATTAGAGTTGAGTTGATTAATTGAGGAATTGTGAATTTTATATGATTAGAGTGAAATAAAGAACTTATATATTAATTATTTAATATTGTGTTTTAAATAACGAACCAAAGGCCACGCACGCAACAACTGAGTGTTGTGACACTTTGTGCTTGTGAGAGTTTGATTGTGCCGAAGAGGCAGAGGTTCCTGTTGTAGAGTAGTCCTGTCGTCGATCTGGGTCTGTTCTCCTTCATGCTAATTCTCCATTTGTAAAGGAGCAAGTTTGTGAATCGATCTTCGAAACATACCAGATGCCATTTTTATATCAGCGACTCTGACTAAATTGTCGTTTCCCCAGATTGTTCGCATAATTCCTCCAAGCTGCCAGGTTGTCACTAGTAGGTTATCATATTTTATCACTACTATAGTTCCTGGTTGGATATTGTGGTAATGCTGTTTCCACTTATATCGATGTTTCAGCTCGCAAAGGTATTCCCTTGACCATCGCAGCAAGAAATGATTCTTCAGATGGCTAACAAGTTTCCATCTCTGTAGAAGGCTCGTATTTAGTGGTTGGCCAGAAGGGTCTGCAGTAGTGTTGAAGGATTCTCTAATGAGGAAATGCCCAGGTGTGAGGCACCAAGATCGTTGGTGTCGGACGATAGCGCTGTTAGTGGCTTGGAGTTAAGTGCGGCTTCTCTTTCTACCATCAGCTCTTCGTATGTTAGTGACGCTGACCCAATGCTTCGGTGGAGAAAGTGCTTTGCCTATTTTACTACCGCCTCCGAAAGACCACCAAAGTAGGGTGCCCGTGGTGGTATAAAATGGAAGTCAATTCCCTTTGAAATACACTATGTTGCAATTTGTTCACGAGACTTTCCTTCATGAATGATATTATTCAGTTCTGCAAATTGATTGCCTGGCCCAGTAAAGTTTGTTGCGTTGTCGCAATACAGATTTCTACAATTACCTCGTCTGGCTGTGAATCTTTTCAGAGCACCTATGAAGGCGTTCAGAGTGCGTTGCCTTGGTGGCAAAACAGCAAAATACGGCTATGTAGTCCTTTTGAGGGCGCTTTCCCCTAAGTTTGAAGTGGATCCAACAAGGTCCAAAGAAATCCACTCCTGCGTTGATGAACGATCTGGCAGGTTGTACGCGACGTACCGGAAGATTACCCATGAATTGGGATAATAGTTTTGGTTTTGATCGGACACATCGTATGCAATTTTGAACCACTGATCGGGCTAGCGTTATGCCCTTGACAGGCCAGAATTTTTGGTCTGTAATGCATACCAGTGCTTGTTGGAAAGCGTGTAAATTGTCCTTGTGCAGCTGTTCCATAAGAAGCCTTGTAAACTGGTGTGCTGGAATCAGCATAGGGTGTTTTGCATCATAAGCAAGAGTTGAAACCTCTAATTTTCCTCCTACCCTCATGATGCCTTCGTCGTCTAATAGTGGACAAAGACTGCTGAGGGGACTGGTGCTACTGACATGAACTGTCTGTTGTAGTTGTTTTATTTCCTCCTTAAGGTTTTCTCCTTGAACTTCCTTCAACATGATTATCAGAGCTTTTTCTAGCTCCCTGGCAGATGGTTGCGGTGACGTTTCATTGGACTTCCATTGCATTTATTTATGAATCGCAGGATGTATGCTACTATGCGTTGCCATCGATTCAATATACGAAGTGCGGAGGTTTATCGAGACTCATTAGCACTGTTTTTTAACCTTTTTCTCTAGGGTTGCTTCCTTTTTTGCGTACGGCGGTGGCCTTACCCTTTCTGAACCGTATAGGAACACTGAACCAAAAAACCAAACAGTGAAGCTCGCCAGTTTGCCTGAGGCTATGCCACGTGATACTATCTCAGCTGGGTTTTGCTTTGAGCTGACGTGACGCCTATTACAAGCCGAGTTTAGCTCCTGAATTGCTGCTATTTGATTAGCATTGAAGGTATGGAAGGATGACGACGGTGAGTTAATCCATGCGAGGACAATCTCAGAGTCGGTCCAATAAAGGCACCGTGCATCTTGCAGGTTTAAGATATTCTTAACCCGATGTGTTAGTTCACTTTCCAGTTTGCCTGCGCACAGTTCTAGTCGTGGAAGAGTGATCATCTTACTCGAAGTTGGCGGTACTCTGGATTTAGCGGAAAGTAAATGAACCGTTATTACTCCATCTGAGCTGCTTCATAGGCCTTTTCAGAAGCGTCGGTAAATGCATGTATTTGTATTTGGTTGGGCACCTTTCCGTTAAAAAATTGTCTCGGTATTTTTATCTCATTAAAGTTGTTGAGCTCTTGGTGCAAGGTGACCAAAATAATGTGCAATTCCATTGGAAGGGCTGCGTCCCAGTCGAGCTTAAGGTACCACAATTGTTGGAGGAAGATTTTTGCCGTAATTATTACTAGAGTCATTATTCCTAATGGGTCGAACAGGTGGGCTGTGTCTGATAGAACTGTTCTTTTCGTCACTGTATGGGCTGCTGCCTTGATAAAGAAGTCATCAGAATTTGGGAACCAAGTTAGTCCCAATGTTTTTATAGATTCTTCTGCGTCGCGGATATCCATCTGTAGAGCTGTCTTCTCTCGGAATGCTTTGAAGGAGTTGAGGGTGATTGGTACACCACTTTCTTAACTTAAGTCCTGCTGACTGGAGCATCTCTCTTATTTCCTTTTGAGTATCTACGGCTTTCACCAAGCTATCGCTTCCCGTCATTAGATCGTCAACATAGAAGTCCCTTTTAGTTGCATTGGTTCCATGGTTGTATTTGGCTTCGGAATCGACAGCCAACTGCCGAATGCATTTTGTGGCGATGTAAGGCGCAGATGTGGTACCGTACGTCACAGTGCATAACTCATAACATCTGATGGGTTGACTAGGCTCTGCTCTCCACAGGATCAGTTGGTATCTTCGGTCTTCTGAATGAATTCTGATTTTCCGATACATCTTTTCGATGTCTGCTGTAAATATGAATCTAGGCAGGCGAAATTGAAGCAAAATGGCAAATATATAGTCTTGTATGTTGGAACCCGTTGCTAGTATGTCATTTAGTGAGACATTTGACGAGGTCCTCGATGAAGCGTCGAAAACAACTCTAAACCTAGATGCCGCACCATCTGACTTCACTACACAATGATGTGGTAGGAAGCAGTATGGTTTCTCAATATGTTGAAAGTCGATTTCCTTCATATGTCCCAGCGATATATATTCTTGCATGAAGTCCTTATACTGCTTATAGAGGTCCATATTCTTATTTAATTTGCGTTCCACGAAAAGAAATCGTCCATCCTTTGAGTCGCCTAGATTATTGGGTCCTGCATAAATGGTAATCTAACTATAAAGCGGTTGCTACTATCCTTCTTCGTAGTTTCCGCGAAATGGACCTTAGATCTCATGTCTTGTGTTGCGCAGCTTGCACTTTCTCAAACCCCCAGAATTTTTCTACTTGATCCTCTAATGTGGCTTCTTCAGCTGTAGAGATTTCGCAAACTACTTGCTGCAGTGGCACCTCACGAATCTTTCTTGACACGATCCAGCCAAATACCATGCTCTGTAATGTAGGCAGGTCGTGACCTAGTTTTATTTGCCCTGTAGACAGCAGTTGACAGTGGAGTTCAACTCCAATTAGTCAATATATTCGGCCTGGCTGGTAGAAATGAGCATCTGCTAGTGCGATATTCTTTGTGATAGGCCGGCACAATGTTCAACTCTGAAGATGGTTGTTGAGACGTTATCTGAAGCAAGACAAAAGCTTCGATGGTACATTAATGTTTACTCTGAGTTGGAACGTTGGCGAGAGTCTTCGATTCTTGGTATGTACATAGGCTCCGCGACCACGGTAAGAATCATAAGTCGGACCAATCTTTCCGTGATAACTTAGATAGGATCCTGAATCAAGAACAGCTCTGCATTCCATTGTCATTCCCTGTTGGTTTGCGATGATGACTGACGCGGTGCCCAGAAGGACATAGTTACGGTTTGATATTTCTACACCAGCTGCTTGCGTGACAGGAACGCTGCACTTGTTAACTTTGTCGCCACTGGGTTGGGCTGATGCTGGCTTTGCAAAATTGACACCTGTCGGGGTCTGAGGCAGCGAGGCTTGTAGCTGACCTCTGTGAAGTATAGTGTTATGCCGTTGTTGGCACTTTAGGCAAGTTCGAGAGGGTCACTCGAATATGGAGTGACTTTCCTTAAGATAGTCTTAAACGTGGAACTGTTCTGGTTCATTCAGATGGGCCAAGTTGCAAGAATTTCTTACATGAATATAGCTCGTGATCTTGGTGACATAACTTGCATGTTGTTTGAACCCTCTTAATGTCGGATATGACCAAGGCTGATGATCGTGAAATCGACCTTTGCTCATGTTTTGATCTTCCTAGCGCTTGTAGTGACTGGAAACGTAGTTCTAGAAATTGAAGAAATTCGTCTACTTTTTGCAACTCTCTGGGGACCTTAAATCCTTATTCGTATAATCCATGTGTGGTTTTGTCGAGCGTTTTCAGTAACAGATGTATCAATATGGTATCCCAAGACTGAATGGGAATGCCAGTATTAGTTAATGCTAGGAGGCATTCCTTCGTGGTATCATGGAGTCTTTTGATAGCTGCTGCTGTTTCAGACTGTAAGTTTGGTTGGGCCAGCCGCTTATCCAGAAGGTCTGCTGATGTGAGTCGCTTGTTGTCATACCTGTGGTTCAGGATGTTCCAGGCTGCAGAGAGTTTTCATCTGACACACTAAAGTGTCTGATTAATCTTTCGGCCTCTCCAGTTAAGTTTGTTTTTAAGAACCACATTCTTTCCCATTTCCACATTTCCCATTAGTTGATTGTGAATCATTTGGGTGAAAAGGTCATGAAATTGTTGCCATTTCAGATAATCTCCATCAAATCTTGGCAATACAACCTTGGGTAGCTTCATCTGAGAGGTGAGGTTCAGATCTGGTTGGTGTTTTTCATCGTTGCTAGATGCAAGATTTATGCACCCTTGCATAGACGTTTTTTATCGGATGGCTGTAAAGCAAAAGTGGTTGTACCTCTACGTTCAGATTTGTTGATGATGCAAGAGTATTTAACTCTTACACCATACTTGTTTGGATCGTCGAAATGTATACTGTCAATGAACAATAACAAGTGAAGTTCTTTATTACGATCATCTTATTTATATAATACAAGAAAAATGCTTGTCTAACTGACTAGATGAGTATACAGTAAGTGCTTTTAACCGTGCATGAAAATGTGTAATATGATGCTACAAATAACAGAAAAGAAAGTGACTCGAATATGACTCGAGGTACATGCATGGAATTTGCTTATTAAGATTTTTTACAGACAATTTGTGGTGAGTGAAATCAAACTAAGCATTTACTGTAATAGCTTAGATAATTATGAGGGTGCGACTTGATATGCTCATGAACAGTTCTCTTTAAAAAAAATATACGACGAAAAAAAAACAATAAAAAGAAAAACAAAATGATAGTGTGTATCATTTACAGTAATTAATAGATGTCTTTCGTTGAATGTCCAGTTAGCCTTTTGAAGCCTTCCTCCTACCCGCAGCAGCTCATTTTTGTCGAGGATGAGGTTTAAGCTTACTATTTCTTATCAGGAGCAAAATATTTTTAAGCCTGTTTATTTCTTAAACGAATTCCGAATTTATCTCATTAATGTCCATATATATAGATATTTTGTTTTCTAACAGGTATGAGGAATCTATAGCAGCAATATGCTGTTAATCTTATTAGCTGATTTAAAGAGGAAAATTATTCCAAGAGTTTAACAATGCTACGTCATTTCTTCTTTCTATCTCTATAATAGGAAATTCCCTTGTTTTATGCCTATTAATTTTGTCGCCTCGCATCCATGTTGGTCCCGCCCACAAAAGGAAATATAAATAATTTGTGTAGATTAAATATAGTCCACTAGAGGCTATATTTGTTGGGTTTGATATTGAGGGACGTGCCGCTATGGCGTGGTCGCAACAGTGTTGAAGAACTGCGTAGTTTTGTTGGCGACTAATGTGGACCAAAGAGTTGGATGTTCTTTCAACCATGATAAAACTATAATGGAATCAGACCAGAGATACGTACTGTTATCTTTCGTACAGAGGGACTCCTTCACGTTCTTAGTTGCCTTGGTTAATAATACTGCACCATATAGCTCCAATATTGGTATGGTTACAGGTCTTATAAGTGATCCAGACAATTAATTTCATTGGATATTATAGAGTCATCCCATTTTAAGCAGTGTAGTCTAAGAGCTTGCATCATTATCTTGGTTGTGATAGCATGTGGTGCCAACCAACCCATAGGGTCAAGCAGACGAGTGATATCAGAAAAAAGTTCTTTCTTGCTATATTTCAGTTTACTATCTTCTGCCTTTATATGATAACTGAATTCATCAGGTAATGGATGCCACATAATACACAGGGATTTAAAGCTTTCGTCTATATAAAGAATAAAAATGTTCCATTTTATTTTTCTTGATCTTCAATTGGAATATGTATTTTCTAGTATGCTATTGTCATTTGTAAGCCATTTTCCTTCAATGAAATCTTCCCGATTTCAATATGTTACAGATACCCCTTTGTATAGAAATGGTTTCATGAAGAGTTCCACCTCACGATAGAAGACCATCTACATAAAAATCCTCGTGTACAGGTTTGGCATTTTTTGATCTTTTAAAAGAATAGAATAGAATAGAATAGAAAAAGCATTTATTAAATAACCTCAGCCTAAGCTACGTTACAACGTTAGGTACATCGAGTATAAAATAGATATTAGTATTATAAGTTGAATACAAAGTCAAGAGAAACAACAAAAACACAACGGGCAAACTCGCTGCAACAGAAACTATCAAGTAATAGAATTATAAACGAGGTGGTACAATTAGAGGACTTATAATAATTTTTAAAGCGAAATTAAAATTGATTAAAATTGAATTGAAATGAAATTGAAGTTGACATTAAGATTAAAACAAATGCCAGTTTTCAAAGTTCTATTAGCTAAAAAGGGCACACAAATAGTTCCAAAGTGACTGTTCATAAGTCTTCTTTCTTTCTTTTAATTTGACGCATAACAAAAAGATTAAAGGCTCAACTACAATTGAAGTAAAGAACTTACGATTTTGAACGAAACTGAGGTTTACTTACCAAAAACTGATATTTTTAGCATAAATAGATAACACATTCCGTAAGGGTTATTATCTTGATATTTACCTAATGTTTTCAATTTTAAAGAGTGGTAAAAAAAAAGTATCAAATAGAAGTTGATTTAATTGAAATTTTGTCCTTCTATTAATTCGCAGTTCCGTAATGACATTTTGTGTTCAATTTTAAAAAGTGGTAAAAAAAAAACAAAATAACAAATGGAAGTTGATTTAATTGAAGATTTGTGTTTTCCATTAATTCGCAGTACCATTTTTATTTACATTGCACTTTTAATCATTTAGTATTAATTTAATTGACTGACACATCTCTTTCTTACGGAATGAGCGATTCTTACCGCACCTTTCCTGACTGCAATGTGGTATTTAAACATAATACCGTCGACAGACGACCAAAAATAATTTCCAATTATATAATTGAAAATTAT
The DNA here is from genome assembly GCA_963930735.1 of Dioctria linearis. Classification (NCBI taxonomy): domain Eukaryota; kingdom Metazoa; phylum Arthropoda; class Insecta; order Diptera; family Asilidae; genus Dioctria; species Dioctria linearis. The sequence continues at coordinate 230,962,351 of OZ005741.1, forward strand.
TTCTAATTTCCAATTAAATATATGGTGACAGACGATTTTGACATTAAATCAAATTTTGTTTGCAATAGCCAAAGTATTAGTAGACAGCAACAAACTGCAATGATTTACTAGGTGATCTAACAGTTCTTGTAAATAGACGTATTTATAATAGTGCACGAAAATTTAAATCAAATAAAAGACCTGTGGTACTATTTGCATCAGTGTGCCGCGATTTTCGCTTATAAATAGAAGAAGTTTTATCACCGTTTTCCTTTTTCTTCAAAAACGATGCAATTTGTCATAAACAGCTGCGTTTAAAATCTGTAACTGTTAGTTTACAGAATCACTACTACGTGTTTTTAGTGTCGCTTTAGAGATAATCCTCAAAAGTCAAAAACCAAACTCAATTATGTCAATGTCAAGATGTGGCGATTATGTAATACTTTGTGGGATAATTAAAAGCTCAGGGGTGACACACGACAGAGATTATCTTGTTGATGTAGGTAATTTAGAATTATGGCTATCGTCTGTCGAGGGTATAAGGCAAGTTCCCCGAATTACAGTTAATTTGTGAACGTCTGTTAAATTTAACGTGCGCGTTCGCTTTACGTGAGTAACATTACTAACGGATACGTAAATTGTAGTTGAGCTTTAACAAAGTATGGTTATCTGTGAGGAACTTGTTGTGTTGAACGTCATTTGGAGACAATGTCATTTCCATCGAATTTGTATAGAGTTTTTCGTGTTATATTGACTGAAAGACGTTTTGAATATTAAATAAAAAAACATTCATTTCTTCGTGTAAATCACTTTGGGTAAAGCAATTATATGCTGGTAGGAAAACAAAAAAATTTGCAATTAATCGCCCTCATATAATGCATAAAAATTCGAAAGAAAAAATGTCCAGTAAATTTCTAAGAGAAAATTGACGGCTTATCTACATCAGGCCGGGCAGCGTTGATATTATATTGGAGCTATACATTGCTGGGCTGGCATACCCTTTGGTGGTTACGTCATAAAGTCGAGCCTCGTCTATTTTATATTTGAGCGAGGCATTGGTGGTAATTGCTCTACATGACCAGTCTTTATAATACCGGAAACAGACTTGCGGTTTCAATATTGCAGTTTGCACTAAACCGCAATTGTGTCTCTATATACTGAGAAACAACTCTGTATACACTCAGTGTACACTCAGTATGTAGAACATTGGAACTCAATATTGAAATTGCGAAAAATTTCGCGGTATAGAGAATTTATTGCAACCTGACCCTAGTTATAAATCATAATCATTTAATACGCGAACCTTTTAGAACCGAATTTTATACTGCAATGTTGGCAGCAACTTTTTCTGACATTTAATATTTGACACTCGTCAAGTTGAAGTGTTTATTTCGTTTTTATTTTCCATATAGACAAGTAATTTCACAATATTTGTTTGCATTTTGTACCTGTGCGGAAATTTCTTAAATAAAATGACAAATCAAACGTAAGTTCTCTAATTAATTCTCAGTATCGTAAACCGCAAGTGTGTCTCTGAAATTCTATTATTGCATATCAATATCTCAATTTGAGCCCGCTCTCTCCCCGGTACATGTTATTAGTTTGCTATTCCATACTTATTCTAATTAGAAAGTTCTGTCTTCTATGGGAATCCCGGTCTGTATGCCAACATTATACAAAAAACACACATCCAAAATTAAAGAAAGTAGGTATACAGCAGTGTATACGTTTTTAAATTTATCCAATTCAATTTCCTTTTAAAAAGTAGCAGATGTACTACTATTGTAGTAGGGGGGCAATGATGATCAGAACACAAGCATGCTATGCCGATCAGAGAACAAGACAAGACACCATATATTATCCATCACCCCCCGAAAGTCCACAACAACCATTTAAATTAATCCGCAAGACTTATATTTCCAAATTTCTCCAATGGTGTCTCTTGTCATTTGCCTTATATCTAAAAGTAAACTGCAGAAAATGGGCTCACTCTTTTATAGCAGTCTTGTCTCCAGCTGAGAGTACTGTAAACAACAAACAAGAAAGTGGTTTCGTTGAAATAAATGTTTTTAAACTAATAATTTAGTGTTTTACCGATAAAAAGGCAATATACCTACCAACTCATTAGCTACGCAGCAGAAATTCGAAAGGTTTTATGAAAATCACTGGGCGCGTTAGGCGGAGACCAAACCAGTTTGGAAGAATTGGTAGCGTTTGGTCACAACCATGTAAAAATACCAACCACTTCGGTATGGTTTGCAATTACGCGGAGGAAAAACCATTTTTTTAACCGGTTTGGTCTCCGCCTAAACGCGCCCACTTTTCGCACTGTTCGCTCATTTTTTCAACTTCCCGCCAATGGTTTTTTGAATGTTGGCACCAACGTAAGCACTCTGTTGACATGATACCACTGACATGTATATAAAATATAAATGGACTGCTCGTTGAACCAAAAATGCATGAAAGTAAATGGCAACTTTCATATTCCTGTCTCCTTCCGTGAGAGTATATTTTCCACTGATCTGTAACGATTTGGAACGAGAAATTGCTCGAAGTTCAGCGGTATTTCCAACCAAAACAGCCTTGTAAAAAACACTTCCTTCGACTCATAATTAAAATTTAACAATATAAATAGTCCCAAATACTTTTTTAGTAAATTTGGTAAATCCCACTGAAATGCATATCAGTAAACAAAAAAAATTCCTGTCGAATCGGCCATACTTGTTATCTTTGTGTCGTGGGGTAAACCGGGTAAACCGTAACGCCCGAAATATATGCAATCCATGAACAAAATCTGAAAAGTGAGTAGCGGGCTGGTAACAGGCGAACATCACAGTTTTCTTGCCTTGTCTTACTGCAGAAGTTTTCATATAAAAGTAGCTGGTATTTTGTTCAAACGGTATAATTTCCATAAATTTGTTCTAGATGCTATTCTTTTTACAACCGTTAGAAAGAAAACATATTTGGCTGCAATTTGTTTTAACTTAATTTTTCTGTGGAGTGATAGTTTTATGCTTTAGGACCTGCTTAAATTGAAATCATAGTTCTTCCTCCATGATGAGTGTACAAAACAAGTGAGAGTCAGCTCTTACTGCATGGCTGTAGCTGTAGTTAAGGCCTTTATGTGTCGGTGTCATCGCCGACTTCATTACTTGTATCTTCCGGGGGTTACGCGTAAACCCATGATACAAAGCTAACAACATATGGGAGATTCAACAGAAATTTTTTGTGTTGGAACGTCATGAGGTGACAATCAGTACGTTTACATATTAGATTATATAGCAAAAAGGATAGGCTATGAGGAAGTTATGTACCCCGTTCACATGAAGCGGACTGGACTGGAATAGTCCTAATTCGCATAGTACCAAGTGTTCACATGAGATGTTCTGGATTAATTCGACGAGAGAGAGATGTTTCTAAGTGTAGCTCTCAATTTAAAGTCAGCTGTCATTTGAAGATATTTTTATAGATATTGAAAGACAGGATCATGGAAAGAATTGTAATTTTACAATTTATAAAATACTGTATGAAAGTACAAAGGAGTTCGAAACGAAGGATGAAAGTATACCGAAAAATATCGAAACGTTAATACACTTCATCCACGGCTTATTTTTACATCCGCGGCCATTCTCCGATTTTCTTCAAACTTTGCTTACTAGTTCTAATTTACTCTTAAATCACGAATATCAAAATAATTTTCAGCGGAGACTTATACTTTCCGAGATATTCAAATTATAAATTCCCGAAATTCACACTAGTTATATATTTCACAACACATTTGACATTTTCACAAATAATTTACTCTTCTTCTTCTTTTAAATGCACAACAAGCATGAAATTTATCTTATTGGTGGGTATATACATACTTTCCGGACAATCGGGCTACCAGCATTTCGTTCTTGAATTCATTCCTAATATTCAATTGATGTGTAGTAAAGCAGCATTTAGTTAGAATGAAATAAATCATTTATTAAAAAGCACACACACACACACTTTCCTATACATTTCACGATATTACGTCAGCTAATGGTGCAGTATGGTTCGTAATGTATTCTATTTACCTTTGTTGGCGTTCAATCTCTATCCGTGTTTTGTGCTACCCTGTTACTCACATGCATTAAAACAACTTAAACGTAGCCAACTATAGCTAACTTCATTTTATTCATCAATAATTGACTTGACATTTGAGATTGTTAGATTGTCACAATTGGAATAAACATCAGCGTAGAGGCACAGAAACAATTTAAAGATTTTTTTTTTAGTGAAAAATAAATATTAGTAGCTAATTATGTCCTACCAATTGTATAGAAATACTACTCTAGGGTGCACATTGCAAGAAAGTCTTGACGAACTTATACAGGTAAATAAAAATGTTGATGGTTTAGCATCACTTGTTGCATTTATAATTTTTATTTGTTTTAAAGTATGGACAAATTACGCCCCAGCTTGCGTTTAAGGTCCTTTTGCAGTTTGATAAATGCATTAATTCAGCATTATCACAACGAGTGAAAGCACGAGTAACTTTTAAAGCAAACAAGTTGAATACGTACAGATTTTGTGATAATGTTTGGACCTTGATGTTGAATGATGTTGAATTTCGGGAAGTTCATGAGTTTGCTAAGGTTGATAAAGTTAAAATAGTGGCTTGCGATGGAAAGAGTAAGTTAAAAGAAAAGACACATGGAAGCGTTTTTATCAATTTAAATCTTCTTCCAGATGCGTTTATTTCAGAGGAAAATGAGAAGCGATAGACTTCCCATATGGATATGCAAATATGATAACGCCTTACCAATTCTGAACTAAATATTACTTTCTAGCTTAAGTTTGAGATGTACAAGTTCTGACGATTTTCGTTTTATTGTAGACCCTATTACAAGTACTGACCGGTATACTTTGTTTTAATCAAGGATTTTTGATTTTAAGAAATTTTAACTGCTGATATGTTTGGTAATTTGATTTTAAGCAGAGATGTAATTATTTTATGTTAACTGTATAATTATTAAAATGTTCATTCAATTTGTTGCAGCAGGTTCAAACTACAGTTGGGTGCTCGTTAAGCTGTAAAACTAGCTTGAGTTAACATTAATATGCCGTTTTGAAAAACTCGTTTACTCAATGTTATGATTTGAGGAATTGCTATCTTCAGCCTCTCGGATGACATTAGTTGCAAGTAGCTTCTTAATCGACTTTTTTTTCGTATTTCTGTTTAAAATTTTCTGTACTCAGTTGATGCAGATTTTATTATAATTGCTTTTTTCCTAAGTACATTTATTTCATTAAACTCTCTCAATTATCTTCTAAGACGTTGATTTAAATGAAAAATTACTCTGTTTCCTTACAAGTGCAGTAATTGGACCTACAAAATTTAGATGGACTCGGAATCATATGCCTCGTATAGTACACCCAATGATTTTATAGCGAGCATTCTGGTTAGCATTTATCTTCTCCCTTAATTGATGGGGAACTGTGCATACGAGGAAAATCAAATCAGTAATTATCTAACTATAAAATGATTTATTTTTTCATTTACCCTGTTGGTAGTATTGGACAACCACATTAGTACATTTACTGTTCCTAGCTTTTTAAATGTTTCAACTTTTGTCTATTTATTTCTTTTTCGATCTTTTCTATTATATTCTAGGTCTTACACTTTTCCTCCATCCGTCGGCTACATCCTGGGAAGATGAAACATTTAGAAAACCAATTTTGTTTTCCTCCGTCTGCAGTAATACTAATACCGCAGTAGTTAACTTGATACATTTTCTTTTGGTATTATAAATCAGCTCTAAACTATACGGGGACGGTTGATAACAGTAGCTTTGCATCGTTACCTGCTATTTCTACAGTTTTCAGTTCATTCTAAGACCTTCAGTTGTTGCTGACTCTGTCCGTATGATTCTTCTACAAGTACTCGACGGTTTCTATGCAGATTCCAATTCATAGTCTACTTTAAAATTCAATTTTTTCGTGATATCTCTCTGTCGATTCCGTCTTACCAACATATAAGCTTACAGGCTGCGCATTATGATAACTTTCCATTTCTTTCTCCCAACCATAAAGTAGCACTGATCACATTGCAGTAAAACTATAGTAGTAGTAGTAGTAGCAGTAATAGTAGCAGTAGTCATTATTTATTAGTATACATATAATATATTCATTCAGCGCAAGCTTTATTATTTATTTTATTATTTTTCTACATTAGCTGAGAAAAGAAGGTCTTGATTTGTTTATTCTCGAGTTGTTCTATCTCTTGCACTGTCAGTCAGTAAATAGGCTACCGAGGTAACAGAAGCTGTTCATTACCTTCATTCTCTGGTCCCATTTCTTATATTTTGCCTGGAGTGTCACATCAAATTACTACTTTCTGCTGCAATCTTTTTAATTACCGTGCTCAGGTCCTGGTTTTAGTGGATCAGGATATATCAATACCGATTGTATTTCATGCCTGTTATTGACTCAATAATGGAGTATCCCATTTCGATGGCAAAATCAAACTTTTATTATCGCACAATTAATATACAAAAAAAAAAATTATGTAGTTTTAAATAAAGTCAGTAATGTGGCAAATAAATTTTCAGTTTGTAAATTAAGTTTTGTGTTTTTTCGTACATTGCAGTCATGCATGGTTGTGGTCTTAAAAGTGGCACTACAAGGCATATCAAAACGAACTTTTGTGATTTAATATGACAAACAGGAAATGAATGCTGCTAGCTGAGTGAAGCCGGTCTAATACTTGTGTTGAGCTCAAATTTTTTAATGTGAGCGTACATTGCAGGTGTAAACAGCTTCGTTATTCTAGTAAGAGTGCAAATTTGTTGATATTTCTGCACGCCTTAGAACTTATCACAAACAGGAAAGTGGGCATCTAATAATATCTTGAAGCGGTAGGTGATAGCAAAGCACGGAAAATGTAGAGCAAATCAAATAGATGATCAAATCAGATATCGACGGCTGTATTAAAAAAGTGATGTATGAAGATGGGCTCGTAGCAAAGTTCAATAGCTCACTGATTTCTGCTAAATATATCATGGGCACGAACCAACATTTTTTTCAATGTAGACAAGAATTCATTTTTCTATTAAAATTTTAATCCATAGGGTAAACGCACCAATTCGCGGCCATTTAAGGAAATGCCATCCTTACAAGAAGGGTTTTTAGTGGAATTTACTTAATTTCGATTTTAAAAAGTTTTGTAGTATAATAGTAGGCTACATATTTATCTTTTAATTTAAATTAAAAACTCAAAACATTTATCTTGCCTGCAGAATAATTGTAAATATCAATGTATGCGGTAATCACCAGTTTGCGGCCAGTCTAAGCCAGTTTGCGTCCACCATGGGCCCAATTCGCGTCCAGGGTAAAAAAATGTTATGAAAACTGCTTTTTAGAAGGGGATGTTAAGTAAATGTTGCTTTGAAAAATACGACTTTATTAATTTTTTCGTTTTTACAAATTTAAAAGCCGTTAAAAAATAAAAATTTCTGATAAAATTCACAGTAATACAGTAACAGCATCTTTTAAGTTTTTTTAAATTAATTATATAACATAATGGCATTCAACTTCAAACTTTTGCCTTAAAACTATATTTTAGTTCAACATACTTAGTTTTTAATTCATAATATTACAGTCTTTTCTTTGTTTTGTAGATATCAAACTTATATAATAGCTACCTACTTATTTATTTAAATAAAATAATAAAAAGCAATGAAATTCAAAGTTTTATAACAAACAAAATATATTTTGATTTTAACTATGATGAAAACTGAAAACCACTAAAAAACTTGGTTAAACAACTAATAATTAAACTATCCTTAGGAACAATATATATGAAAATTTAAAAATTGAGCATATTGCTTCATTGTATGAGCTAAAATGGGCACATTTGAGATGAAACCATCGGAGACATTCATCACAGCCAACATTTTTCAAATTATCGTCCTCGACATCACTGACAAGTTCTTCTGCACAGCATGCACAGCTTTCCTTTCTTGTTTTCTTCTTAACATTTTCCTTGCCTTTCTTTCTCTTTGGTAGTAATGATTCCCTTTCCTTTTTTCGTGCCAAACGTTATTGTTTCCTCTTTTCAATATCCTCGATTTTCCTCTTCTAAGCTTCGACTTTTCCTTTCACCATTTCCTGCCACTTAAGAGAAGATATTGCACATGGAACTTTTTCTTTTGTTTCCTCGGTTTTCCGGAGTTTGCTGCAAATATGTTTCTGAATAGGTAAAGTTAGATGTTTAGATACTACTGGTGAACATGATGTAGAGCTAGATTGTTTTGCAATCGGAGTAGAGGTGGATGATCATAAGTACACGAATCTTGTGTTAGTGTCGCTTGAAGTACAAGGGTTGTCCAAAATATCATTCAGCATGTATTGCAGTTTAGGTGAGTTGCCTGTACCCCCAATATCCTGATCCATAGCTGGAGTAGGTATTTCCAGGGTTGTAAATGAGCGGACTCATTTATCATATCAACTCATCGCTCAATTCAGGATTTGAGTCCGCACAACAGTTGAGCGATGGTTCATCGCTCGAAATTTGAGCGGACTCACTGGTTGAGCGGCCTCAATTGTGAGCGGACTCACTGCCTGAGCGGGCTCATCATTTGAGTTGAGCGGACTCAAATCATATTTTAAATAACATAAAGAGAATCTGATTTAATTAAAATTGAAACTAAAATTTCAATAAAATAAGAAAAGCTTATAAAAAATTCATTCATTATATTATATTTTATTAATTTCGCTTTTGCTAATTTTCTTAGCCAACATTTCTTCTTCCTCCTTCCTTCCTTATTTAAAATATGATTTGAGTCCGCTCAACTGAAATGATGAGTCCGCTCAAGTCCATTCAAGCAATGAGTCCGCTCAAGACTGAGTCCGCTCACGATTGAGTCCGCTTAACCAGTGAGTCCGCTCAAATTTCGAGTGATGAACCACCGCTCAACTGTTGAGCGGACTCACTGCTTGAGTTGAGTCAAAATGTGAGTCCTTTACATCCCTGGGTATTTCAATGCTTTGGGTCTCTTTTGTAAGTGAGCCATCTTCCTCTAAAACATAGCTGCCAGCATCAAGCAATTCAAGACAAGTGTTTGATACATCTACAACAATGTCGTCAATTCCATTCTTTGCATTTCGAATTTCTTTTATTATAACATCGCTGTCAATTCCCTGGTTAAGCAATCTTGGTTTTATTTTTGTTTCCAAAACTCGTGTGACAGTCCGAAAGTTGTGCCTGGGCATATAATCATTACTTTCTTTTAAAGAAATTTGCTGAATCTTTTTTTCAGAATTTCTTGCAGTATATGTAGATATCCGACATTGATTATAGACTGTATAGAAATCTCCAGAATTTGTCTGTGTGACATACAAGACAAGGGCCCTCCCTGCGAGAGACATAAAGAAGCGATAATTTTAGAATAAAAATATGCAATGTTCATTTTATACTTATCTAAAGAGAGCAGTAGAATATTCTAGTTTTCCAGTAGTGCTCCTTTCTAATGACATCGCCCTGTTAAATTACAATGATAGGGGAGCCAAAAGAGAACACTTTTCTTTTTCTTTGAGAGCCATCTTGAATGCATTTAATTGTGCTTCCATTTCCCGCTGGGTACTTACACCGAATTCAACATTAAATTTAATTTGGTTGCTTTGGCACAACGTAAAATAGTTTTTTTCTGCATATTTAGTTAATCAGAAAAAAAAATATTGTTGCGAGCGTGGCCTTTGGTTCGTTTGTTTAAAACACAATATTAAATAATTAATATATAAGTTCTTTATTTCACTCTAATCATATAAAATTCACAATTCCTTAATTAATCAACTCAACTCTAATTATCGCTAACACTGTTCTTTCACTATCGCTTCTTTATTACTTTCACTTCTTAACACTGCAACGTCTAAGACAAGACTCTTTTTCTGGCGATTACAACTGTTATATTTATACCCTAGAAACTCTCCGGATTATTCTGGAGTGTTCTATTCCAAAAGCTTCTTGACTGTTCTATTCATTCTTATCCATAATCGTTTCTCCGAACCTGAAGTCGTTTCCTCTCCATTGCCAGCAGATGTCACCAGTTGTCTCTTTCTATTGCACATAACAATATTTTAAAAATGCATTTGCCAGTTAACGAAGCCCTAAATTTTTTCTTAGAAATCGAATGGAAATTTCTTGGCATTATGGTGGCCGACACAGAATGAAAGTATGTATTATATCTGAAAATAACGGGTCGGCCACCAAGAGTGAATAACAATTCTATCGAAAAATTGTCCGTAAATTTCTAAAAAATGCATGCTTATTGCATCTATACGTCTGCGCTCATGAAAATATGCATAGAAATTAAAAAAAAAAATGTCTAGTAAATTTCTTAGAAAATATTCAGGGCTTCTCTACACCAGGGTCGAGACATCGTTGATTTTATATTGGAGCGAGGCATTGCTTGCTTACCCTCTGACTTCGTCATAAAGTCGAGGCATCGTTGATGTGCCTTGCGGATAACACAGAAAACTCGTGCACCGGAAAGTGGAGATATATGTATATCCCAGCAGGAAAACAATAATGAGTTACCAAAATAATTGTGTAGTTATGTTTCTAGTAGCTATGAAATGTCATATTTAAAGTCTTCTATAACTACATATTGTTACGTGCAATAGAAAGAGACAACTGGTGACATCTACTGGCAATAAACAACTTCAGGTTCGGAGAGTAAATGACTTCAGGTTCGGAGAATCGATTATGAAATAAGTTCAGGAATAGAACAAATAGAATAGTCAAGAAGCTTTTGGAATAGAACACTCCAGAATAATCCGGAGTGTTTCTAGGGTATAAATATAACACTTGTCATCGCCAGAAAAAGAGTCTTGTTTTAGACGTTGCAGTGTTAAGAAGCGAAAGTAATAAAGAAGCGATAGTGTGTAATTAGATTGCGATTATTGAAAGTACAGTGTTAGCGATAATTAGAGTTGAGTTGATTAAATGAATGTTTGTGAACTTTATATGATTTAAGTGTAATAAAGAACTTATATATTAATTATTTAATATTGTGTTTTAAATAACGAACCAAAGGCCACGCTCGCAACAATATTATAACTGCCTGTAAAATATAAAAGTTCCGATCAGACTGGTATCGAAAAATTGAAAAGATAAAGTCTTAGAGACTTTTATCATAGGACTTGAATGAATAAAAGTGTCTGGTTACGGTTACATTATGGACTGACTGCAATTTATAAGTCTTTAAAGACAGTTATGTTGAGACTAAAGAATTAAAAGTCTTATGAGAGTTTTATTAATAAAAGCCTGTGATAGCTCTTAGCACTGAGCTAAATGTATAAAAGTCTACTAAGACTGTAGTTATGAGACTTAAAAACATAAAAGTCTTTGGGACTCTTATAATAAGACTTAAATCAATAAAAGTCTTCGGTAACAGTTATAATTAATAAGTGAAGTTGAGTATTTTTTGCCAGTGGTTACCACTGATTCAGGATACGAGTTGCATGAAGGTATTGATTATAAAGTATATGGCAATTCGGAGTAATCAGTAATGTCGGCTCATCTCAGAAGGTGTCGAAATTCCTATGTTACACCCAACTAATCCAAGACACTTATTTAGGTTTAAAAAAGTAATGAAACTGGGAATGACTTGTTATACTGAAAACTACCTAGACAGCGGCGACGCGAAGGGATAATTTTACTTATTACCGAGAAAATTTTCCTAGAAATAGAATCAAAAATGACGAGCTTTTGTTCATTTATTTCTTCTTGGATATTTATTCGTGATTTGGATGATGTTTTTCAGTAATTTGTAAGTTTTTTGTCACTTTGATTTTAAAGAAATAATTGAATTGTATTGAAATTTACGTATCTTATTTAAAATCCATTAGTAGATAGTATTTAATCTGTTTGTTTTGTGATATGCTTTTTCTTTAAGAACTTTTTTTGGTATTAAGTTTTACATTTATATGTATATATGTAGGTAAGCATATAATATATACAGTTGAACATTTCTTTAAACAAGTTAATTAAGTTTTTAGTTTTCAAAATTGATTTTTTTCTTGGTGATGGTAAGAAGTAGGTAGGTACTCAGTACCAGTAACGATGAAAACACAAATAAATTGTAAATTAAATTTTAATTTATTTTTCCCCTGGTCAATGCCAGCTGAAAGCAAAACGTGGCTTAGTAGGCTAGTTACAAATTATGAAATGCAAAAGGGAAAATCATCTGTCTCGTTAGCTCAGTGGTAAGAGCAGTCGCCCGGCAAGCGGAAGGTCCCGGTTTCAAACCCTGGACGAGGCGTTTGTTTTTCCTCTTGTGTTTATGATTTGATTTAGAATTGTTAAAAATAAAAGTTCTTAAAAATTCTTCTATTTTTCATCATATAAATCGGTCTGCACGAAAAACACTTCATTAAACAAGAGCAGTCAAAGGCCAAGTTGAAGATGCTACCAGAAAATGCTTAGAAAATGAAAAAGATGAAAATATTAGCTTTACTTTGGAAGATGACGAACTGACAGTTACTAAAAGTGTTTTGTAAAAACATATATAAAAAATTACAGGATACCGTTGTGGCGTTCGTTCCCACAAATTAATCTGCTTATCGCACTTCAAAATGTAAGATTATCCCAGTTCAGCAAGATACAAAGAAAACACGAGTATTAGTGAATTCTTATGTTACTTTTATTAATGGTTTCTTCTATGGATTTAAAATATGATCAATATTGGAAATCTGTTTGACGTCGCACAACTTTATAATAACTTTATAGAGATTAGAGTTTAATGACTCTTTTTACAACTTTTATCTCTATTAACAGCTTTAACTTTATTACACAGCTTTTATTTAAACTATATTTCTTTAACCAGCTTGATTCTATCTCTAGACAACTGTTCTACCTTCTCTTCACAACTTTCTTATTATTACTTTTCAACTTAAAGCTTATTCTTCTTCTTACTTACTTAATCACTACTTCTAGGTGAGCTAGCACACATTCCTGTTCTGACACTTTTAGAACGAAGATTGTATGGTATGGCGTTGCCAGATCCCACACCGTTAATTCCGGAAACAATAGATATACTTTCATGCCAGTTTGCTTCGCCTAAAAAGCTCTTTCTTCATAACAGTTGGAGAATGTATTGGAAGTAAGGAAAATATATTCTTTCCAAATATCGCAAAATTAGTCCTGACTATTCTAACCAGATTTTAAGAGTCCGTTACTGATGAACTGAAAGAAAAAAATTAATTTGTGAAGTAATTTATCTTGAAACAAGTTTTCCACAAAGCGAGTAAGTAATTGGTCTGAAACCGAAAAGGAACATTCCCTAAAATTTTATTAAAAGTCTCTTACCTCATATAAGAAATTCTAAATTTGGGTTTGGGAAGGCGGAATTCTGTTTAATGCATTTTACCGTGACATTCTTTACTAAGTTTTGATACCGGTCTTTCTTAGAGTATTAGCAATTTACTCAACGCAAAATAATATGAAATGAGTGTAATTTAGACAAAAAATGCATACTTTTATTTGATGAGATGTCACCAAGAAGGGAAGTTGAATACAATGTTAAGCATGCTATAATTTTTGGTTATGAAGATCTAAGGCCGCTGGGTAGAAAACAAAAGATATTGCGACAAGTGTTCTTTTGATAATGATTCGCGGGCTCAACCGGAATTTGGAGGAAGGTATTGGCTTCTTAGCTGGTTTTGTGAGAGGAAATGACCTGAATTTTATAATAAGTGTTATTTTAGAAAAGATATTGCGTAATGGATTGAAAGTCGTTGGAATGAATTGTGATCAAAGGTCTAACAACTGATCTTGTATAAAAACTTTCGGTTGTGCCATAGAAAAGCATTTTTTTATAAATCAACGACAGCAAGGTTTATTCCTTTTACGATATTTGTCACTTAATTAAAAGTGTACGTAACTGCTTATTATCTAAAGATATTCTAGTTGAAAGTGAGGAACTAGTCTCTTCGAAAATAATAAAAAAAAAACTTTATGAATTCGACAATGGTGAAATTCGTCCAATGTTTAAATTGCCTGACTCACACATAAAGCCGAATAATTTTGAGAAATTGAATGTTAAGCTCGCAACTCAAGTATGCAGTCACACGCTGTACGTTTACATGAATACTTGAAGTATACTTGAAATATGCTTGAAGTAATCAAAATATCATGAAAAGGCTCATTCAACGCGTAAATTTCAACTTAAGTAATTGGAAAAATAAATTCAAGAAAAATTCAAGCCAAGTAATTGGAATTAATTCAATCAACCGCCCTACCTAAGCTTCAAGTGGGTTTCAAGTCAAGTAGTCAAGTATTAATGTAAACGCACTGACGACGGTTTCATCAGCTACATATAATGCAGTTCAATTAGGATGTTTTAAAGATAAACAAGAGAAAGAAATTACTCTTCAGACCGCAAAATTGGTTTTGAAGATGAACAACCTATTTGAAACCTTAAACACAGCTATACGCGGCATTCTAAAAATCCAAATCAATTTGCCATTTCTGAAGATATAAAATATTTATTAGAGAGCCTGAAACAAAGTCGAGAATGGATAAGAAGTTGGAAGCATTTGGGGTTTTTGAAGCGGCCTTACTGTTTTGATGGCCTTATTCAAACAATAAATGCCTTTATTATACTTTTTGAAGATTTGCAAGACAAGCAATCGTACATTATAACAACAGACTTAAATCAAGACCTTGAAATACTTTTTATACAGATTTCTCGAAGGCATTTGATAAGATCAGTATTCCTCTTCTCATTCATAAATTGAAAAATATAGGCTTCCACTCTTCTTTTTTAAGCTGGATTGTTTCCTATTTATATAACCGCAAACAATATGTAAGGATTGGCAATATTATATCTAATGTAATAACGGTCGGTCACCTCGGGAGCTCCTCCTGCTTTTCATTAATGATATAGCAACTTGCTTTGTTTTTGGCAAATGCCTAATATTTTTTTTGGATATCTCGCACATGCTTTGCAAAAAAAAAATGTGTGATTGTAAACCCTGGGAAAAATATATGGTACACAAAAATTTCGAGAAAACTGAAAAACTATGCATTTACTGAAACGCAGGCTTATCAAACATAATAGAGGAGGGAGTAGAAATATGAGATATGGTAGCAATTTGAGACACAGGAGTTTCAGTCTCCCTACGCTACTGATATCTAAAGCGTAGCTAGGCTAGCATTGCTACTAGTTCTGCGAAGGTTTTCAAACAGCCGACGGACATTTCGTTATTAGGCTTGACGCGTGCTGAACGTTTACAGTTCGGGCATAAATGAAAATTTCCTATCTTTATGCCATTCATTTTTTGGATACGTTTATTTTGGGGGCCTTTTATCATTAAAACTAAAATAGGTATCCCATATTTGTACCCTCTCCTCTACTAATAACGCGTGCATACATTCATATCTTTGTGAGAGTGTCGTTCTCTGAGTCGACGCGTTCTCATCACTGACTTACAACAATGGACTTGCTATTTTCCTATAGGAAAGCATGGCACAAGTTTTATAGTTCTCTCTTTCGCCCTATGGCAGAGTTGGAGCTACCAACACAAAATATTGCGTTCTGCAACATTTGCTTATGCCATTTGATGTTTTTATGTTGGTTACAGATGCAATCACCGCAGAAGGAATAAGGTAAAGATAGTGTTTACCATGCTCCGTCTCTCTTGCCCATAAGCAGGATTCAGTTAAGAATAATTTTTGAAAATTAAAGTCGGAATGAGTTTAATTCCTTATAAACGATTAAAATATCAGGCACAAGAAAATATAATTTTTTAATTAAAGTCGATTTACGGGTGTAAAATTTCATCTGATTGATTGAGTTTTACATGCTTTTTATGTAATCGTTTTAAAGGGTGCTCTAACGGTGATATCCAGAAACACAATATTTTTTGTGCCACATGAAATAGCAAATCGCTCAGTCCATTGTTATAAGTCAGTGGTTCTCATACAGTTCCCAAATATATAGTAAAACTGTAAAATTTTGTTATGCCAACCCTACGAAGGAGTTGCCCGATTGGTTGCATTTTCGAACTGTATTTGCAATTTTTATGAAAACGCCGTGTACAAAATATGAGCTCTCCACCTCGAAGCTTTCTCAGGCAGGGCAAGTATATAGTGAAAAACAAAAGGTTTGTATGGCATCACTAATAACGGATAACCCAATTTTTAGTCCATTTTTGAGATTTTATTTACCATTGCTATGAAAACACAAAGTAGCAAATTTTTCGTATGGCAACCGTATGAAGGAGTTGCCCGATTGGTCCCATTTTTGAACTTAATTTAAATATTTTTTAAGAAAGTTCCGTGTACAAAATTTCACCTCTCTACGTCGAGGCGTGAGGCAGTGTCCAAATATATAGTGAAAACCTACAGTTTTGTATGGCAACACCAAATAGTGGTCATAGATTTAAGTAGATTACCTACACATTATTTTTTTTTGGCTTAAAGCGGTGTCCTGGTTTTAAACCCTCGTTTTATTATGATTTTTTTAGAGGGAAAAGAAAGATATGATGGTATTGAATTTTGTGGTATGGTTTTATACCATGATACAAAGATAACAAAATATGGCCGATTCGAGTGGAACTGTTTGGGTTACTACGTCATGCGGACACAAATGTCATTGTCAATGACAAAAGTAATTTTCAAATTGTTAAATTTCCAAGTAAAGAAGACAAACTCTTGTAATTGAAAATGGGTGTTTCTTCAATAGAAATATTGTGGGCAGCGTATAAAACTGAAGGAATACGAAAGGGAGTTTATAGAGGATATATTTAGACAATATTTCAGGAAATTGAATTGGACAATCGTTACTGGAACTGAACTTACTCTTTTCAGTATAGATATTTTCGGAGAATGCTGGAGGAATATCAGGTGGAATAACAATACCTCTAGATGTCGTAACGACAAGAATTATGTCAGCTGATCATGCAACAGGAAGCAAAATAAGTACGTCTCATGTAGTTAAAACGATAATTCTTTTAAATAAAAGAAAGTGGTGTCGTTTAATTAACAGAGACTTTTTTTTCCACATCACCTCCTTTACTTCTCTCACGTATTAAGGAAAATAAATCAGAATCCTCAAGCTCCATACACGAAACTGATATGATAGTGGCGTCCTGCCTAATGCCCAGCATTTATTCCAAGTACCAGTACTAGAACCCATACTTCAAATCTTTTAAGTACAAGTACAAGTTCGGGTACTGGTACTTAAAAATTTTCAAGTACAAGTCCAGATACTGGTACTGGTACTAATAAGTTTCAAGAGCTTTCGAAAACTCAAATCAGAAATTTTGAAAAATCTATAGCCAGTTAAATAATTGGATGAGGTTTCCATTTGCGAAACATCATAAAATATCGTATAAGCTTTTGCTGTTTTAATTTCGCCATAATTTTGGAAGTTGTTCATGTAGTATTTGAAATTGCCTGTAGCAAAACAAATATCACATCAGATAATGATTGCCTTTGTGTAGCATTTACAAGACCTGCAAATGTAAATGCAAATGAAAATCAACGCTGTGCGGAGCAAGGGAGCGGATTGTGTCATGTCAATTTCTATCCTACAGTTACTGATATATTGCGCTAATTTTCTTTCTATTTTACTGAAGGTGGTAAGATTTCTTGAGGAACTGTCGAGATGCAAATAACCTACATATATTATTAGAAGACGTATTTAAATAACTTACAAGAGCTGAAGTACTTCGCGTTATAGCGGTATTTGTAATAAGTGCGTTAAGTACCAGTATCAGGACTTGTACTTGAGAATTTTTTGAGTACCAGTACCGGCACTTGTACTTGTACTTAAAAAACATTTTAGTCCAGGTCCTGGTACTGGTACTAATATTTAAGTAGCAATGTACTTAAGTACTGTACAGGTCTGAAGTTACACATTTTAGATCAATTATTTACATTTTTATTAAGCACTAATAAAAAGATAGTTGAAATAGTGAAGTAGTAGTTTGGTTTACGGTTTGTTTTCTGCAAACTTATTTAGCACCTGTTGCGCTGTTAGTTTGTTTTTAATTATCTTATTTTCCCTGTTTATGAGTGCCATGTTCGAAAACCTTTCCTGAACAAGTTGCTCTTATCCAAGTTTTAAGTCGATGGAATAGCTCCGTTTACAGCCGGCTGAGCTAACAGGGAGACCCAGAGCTGCTTGGGGCTACTTGTATAAATTTGGGCAGAAGTCATTATTAATTTCTGTTTTCTTTCTTTCCAAATTTACAACAATGCTCTTGTTTTGAAACATATTATTTATCGTTTTTGTTTCAGACTGTAAGGAGGAAATGTCTACATTAAAAACATTTTTATAATTTTCTACAAATGCCTCTCCATGTTTCAGGTAGAAATTTATAAATGAGTAAACTGACTGTGCCAAAGTTAGATTTTCAAACCTATTTTAGAACATAGTGATAATGTTGTTCATCACTTGGTTGTAATGTATCTCCTAATATTCGGATTGTATCAATTGGAAAGTCTACTAAATTACTTTTACCTAAAGTGGACTTTATCAGAGTGTGTTTTGCTCTCTCCGGTTACCTTCTCCTTTTGTCGAGTATGTTCTAGATAAATTTAATGCTTTTCTGTGATTTTCTCGATTTCCGAAATATTTATTGTCTAGAGTGCTAATATAGTTTTATTCCATAATATAACGTAATAACAATATTATTCAAGTTATTAATTGCGCAGTAAATAAAGATAATCAGTCTTATTACTGAATCCGTTGGGATTAGAATCAAAAGAGTTTAAAAAAGCTTTTTTTCGGGAATATTAAACAAAGTTTTATGAAATTTTCAAAATTTCAGTGATATCAAAGGTTATCAATTAAAATTGTGAAAATAGTTCTGCATGATTTCTCCTACGGATCACGCCTTTGTCAAAATTCAATGGAATCAGAGCAATCTCAGAATAGTTTTTAAAAATTAAAAAAAAAAATTTAATAGGTTTTCCTGAAGAAAAGTACTCGTTAAAGCCTTTTCCATTCCGATCCGAACGGATTCAATTTAATTAGGCCGAAGATTGTACGAGTTATCGAATGTTTTTTGGGATTTTTCATAATTTCCTGGGGGTTCAGTCCGCATTCTGGGGGGGGGGGGGGCATCCTGGCCCCTACCTATTTGCGCCAATGATTACAATTGTTATATCAATTTGACACAACACGACAGATTTCACTGAATGGCAATAGTCGCCACTTGACGTAAGCATGCAATTGACAGAAAAGTCGGCCATACCTTGTTAATATTTGTATCATGGTTTTATACATATTTAATGAATAAAAAAAAAAATTTTACATTAAAAAAATATATATGTATATAACTGATTTCTTAGCCGATTTCATGGGCGTCATGTAGCTGTACTCTTCAATTTATTATAAATTTTTCTTCTAGGTGAATTAAAAACAGGCAGAAAAAATTAAAAAAAAAAGTTGGGCGGGTTTAAAAAAAATTCATTTAAAAAAAAATCAACTTTATGGTGCTATAAAAATTATTTAAATAAACTTTTTAACGAATATTTTTAGTTCACTTAGGAGAGAATTTTAAACTGAATAAAAAAACTTTCAATTAAATAGGTCGTTTAGTTTTTTAGCTATCGTGAAAATAAAAACTGGAGAAAAAGCATTTCAAAGTTTTCAATAGGAAAAAAATATGAATTTTTAGTTACTTATGTTGATAATCTGCTAATCAGTTATTCCTGGTCCATATAACAGTCCTTTTACTTCTTAAAATGAATACAACCATGGATTATAGCTATTGTATTGAACGACCCCCCATTCTCCAACCTTTTCCAGGAATAGAATTTTGAATAGAAAGTCGGACTGGCGAGCGGTCGCACACGTCGAGCAGATCGACGCTCGTCTGCTCCTGTTTTGGAAATATTTAGGATTGGCCTCTGTTACTTTGTAAACATATTCTTACATAGTTTATCTGTCGATTTAAATAATTTAATGAAAAACAAAGCTTTTTTTTAAATTCTAATTCAGGATAACTCCTTAACATAATGTCTGTCTTGGTATTTAGCTCTGCCTTTCGGGATCTGTTTTTATACCCTAGATGAAATCTAAAGCGTATACTAAGTTTGCCATTATGTCGTGTCCCTAAGCAATTAAAACACAAGTTTCATTAAATTAAACCTTTTTATTTAAATAACTGTTATCATTTCTTTGTTAAACTACTAATTCCGACCGCTTTCTGATTAAAACCCGAACTGACCACACCAATTTAGTTGTGCACCACGAAAACTTGGACACGAAACTCGGAAGAAGAATCTGACCCTCAACATATGTCATTATTATGATGCGGTAATATTCTACAACAGATGACGAGACTGCTGGCCAATGTCACCGACAGCAAGCAGCTGTGCTGTTGTAAACAAAACGGACAATGACCATGCTCTATACGAAGTAGCATGTCACTGCCGTCATAATGTAAACAATCATCACATTAATTAGTAATAAGCGGGGACTTTACTCTGTCTGAAGTAATGTCAAAGTTAACCTAATGACAAGTTAAGAAGATGTAGAGCAAAATTGCCAAATTTCTGGTGTTTTTTAGAATGAAACAAGTAATTTCATATACTTTCGTCTTTTGCATTAACCCATTCCTGCCTGATGGGGTGAAATTTTACCCCATGCGGAAGTATTTTTAAAAAATTCTCTAGGCCAACTGCGTGCAGGTATTTGTCTGAAATTTGGCAAAGTGGTAGAGGATGGCTGAGGCGTTATACCGTTTTGGGACAGTCTCGCGGAATTCTCCGGTTTACTTGTCCAAATCCGCGCTCAAAATTCAATATTTTTTTTTTTGTGAAATTTTCTCATTTGGAAAATCCGCAAAAATAGTAAGGATGCGAAATTTTGGGAGTTTTCTCCAGAATACATGGTTCACATGGTCCTATAATTTCTGTGTAAATTTGGTCTCGACCGCAGTATTTACCTGTGCACTATGAACGATATACCTGTCGGGGGTGAAATTTCACCTGTTCGGCATCAGGTGTTCTGGAAATATGTTAAATTTGAAACAAGAAAAACAAATGACTTCACTTTAGAAAACAAATGGCTTTTATTGACAAATTGAAATGAATTTCAATTAATAGATATTAAAATCAATGAGCGGCCTTTTTGGTTGGATCGTCACCATTATGATAGCTTTCGAAGCAATTTTTGGGATGGAGGCAAACACTACACTTGGTGCAAGCATAATATGTTTTGCCTCCGCATTGCTTACATCGGCGATAATTATCACCACGTTGCAAAATATGACCAATTCCATCCTCGCGAATGCGTTTTTGGTGCGGTGTCATGGTAGTGAATGACCTATTGGATCGAACTACCTGGTGCTCAATAGGTGGTAACCAAGCTTCAACGACGTCCCGTCGAAACTCAAACTGGCCCATTGGCTTCCTCCTCTCAATTTTGCAAAACATCACGTGCAGTTTCCAGGCGTTAACCATCGCTGCATCTAACACGTTCGTTATCAGTGACCAGTACCACTTCTTACCACGCACACGAATTCTATAATTGGCAATGCCATTATCCAACAAGTCGACGCCGCCCATACGTTGGTTGTATTTGTGAATGGGATCTGGTTGATCAATGAAAATCTGCCTCGATTGTCTACGGTCGTATCTTTTGGTGTGATGCAATGGGTCATGCGTGATATAGTTGGTGAGAAAGGTGACAACCTGAAATAAAAAGGTATTAGCTAAGTGGAATAGAGAACATTGGAGAATTTATACAAACGGAATTGTCGTTCCAACGAAGAGCCAAAATTTCGTTTCTTGTATCGAATACCCAATCAAACGCTCCGCGATTAAGTTTGCCAATTGTTTTGATATCCTTCAATGGAGCGTGGTTTGTCCGATTATCGCGAACAGTGCCTGTGGCAAAATATCCAAGAAATTTTAATCGACACAACAGTTTGTGCTATGTAAAAAAATTGTCGAACGTTACGGTGTGCTGCTGTGGATTTTCGAGGAAATCCAACAATTGCAGAACGACGTTTGCACCCAGGCCATATCCTTGCTTATTCAGGTCGTTCACCCCAGCATAAGGCATAAATTGGTATAAATACCCATCCGATGAAGCGAGGCACCACATTTTATAGCCGAAACGTATCGGTTTGCCTTTGATATACATTTTGCATGAATGGCGTCCGTAGTATGGAATCATTTGTTCGTCTATGCTTAAATGATGAGCGAAAACACCGAATTGCATGAAGTTTCTATTCATCATTTCATTGAGCGTCGCAACTTTGGAGAATTTGTCACGCTGATTCAATTTCTTATTATCGCACACATGGAAGTATGACTTCAACAACTTAAATCGGTCTCTGATCATCGCATTTTTCACAAGAGTGTTTCCACACGAGGTGTTGCCGCTCCAATACGCATGAATATTGGGCAAAGAATTAGAGCCCGTCAGAAAAATAATTGCGATAAACTTCTTGATTTCTTCGGCATTCGTATTGAATGTCGAATTATTATCAGCGGCATAAACATTTGTCATATTCATGATGTACTCAATGATCTGGATGTCAATGAATAATGCCAGCAATTGTTCTGGCTTCAATGTGCTGTACTTCTCATAGATGCTGCTAATTTTTATCAACGGAGAGATCAACTGGTTGTTCATCAAATGTATAATTTCGCCGGCTCCATTTCGGGTCTGCAAATTTATCGATAATCTTAGGTTGACCACGGGAAATAGGAAGCCAATGTGAAGTTGAACGTTGAGGCGAGTTCTGCACGCGTGTAGAGGTTGTTGTCGCGTTCTCTGGCCTACGAGTTGATATTTGATGTTCATTTGATTTACCTTGTTCATTCAGAGAATTTGGTGACGTTGCCTCTGTCCTGTGGAGAATACGTTTCGAACGCAAAGTCATGATGGTCGGATTGTCATCATTATAAGTATACTCCACTTCCATTTTCCGGCCACTTCGCTTGGTAAGTGTTGATTGGTGTCATTGATTACCTGTTCGTCGTCGTCCATTTCTTCATTGTCGGTCACATTGTCCACGCGATCCGGTGGCAATATCACTACATCGACGTTGTCTGCTCTGCCTATCCTCATTGTCCATTGTCAATAATGTCGTACAATTCATGTGTACTCAAAACAGCGCGTCTCCGAGTCATTTTTCGCAACAACAAAAATTGAAAATATTCGTACGAAATTCGCAAAATTACACAAATCAAAGTCAAAACAAAGACTGTCAATAACCAAAACTGTCGATAGGCTTTGGCGCCATTTTTACTTACACGTACGTGTTTCCCCATACCTTGGAATGTGTCGGTCCGCTGATACACGAGTGACAGACTTTATCGGATACACAGACAAAACCGGTTTCGTATCTAAAAGGTATTTCGTTCCATGATAGACGAATAGATACGATTGAGGATAGAGAGAGACGAAAACAGGGATCGGTTTGTAGTGCACCTCACCCCATGATGAACGTTGATCAGACACGTTCGAAGAATTCGAATAAGTCAAGCACCAAAACTATAAGCACATTAAGGATTTAATTCCATCTGAGGCGAACACCCTTCACCACTCCATACCTCACTTCATCTACGAGCAAAAATATTGGTCACAGGTACACGGTTTTTACAGAAAAATTCTGTTTCATACTTATTCTATATTTTTAGCCTTATAGACAGAAATTTAGGTATTTGCAGAACATCTGGTGCCGGATGGGTGAAATTTCACCTTCTAATTATCTCAGATATTAGTACAGGTATACTCCTGGATCTTTTTTTTATTTCTATTTTAGGCATTCAGTAACAACATTTATGAATTTCGGCGAATTCCACCGGGAAGAAGTATATGCCGGCAGCAATGGGTTAATGGAGGAAAAGAACTTGCCTATGCACGATTGTAGTGCAACTGACACAACGAGTTAAAAATAAAAATCGAGAGAACGTAGGATTACCCGAACGACAAAATCTTATTAAATCCCTCAAAGTCCTTTCAACCTATTCATAATAATATACAACAGGTCACACTACCTCTCATTTTTAAGAAAATGATAAATTTCGCTCTGGTCCAAATGCTGAAAGTAGATGTAAAATTCCTCTCGAATGAAATTCTCATTTTAGCCGAAAATATCAGAGAATCCAGCATGAGTTTCTGCCACTTAATCTCTTCACAGCAAAACGAATGTAAACAGAAGCACATCCTGCTCAATTAGCATAGAAATTACACTAACAAACATTGGCCATGCTGATGCTATAAAAAACATTGGCCGCTTCTCTCAATTTTTCAGCAAAAGTGCGGGAACATTTTATGAGAGTAAAACGTGAAAACTTCAGTTTTTAAAAATAAAAAAATTAATAAAACATTTGGAAAACGTCAAAATAGGTTAGTGACTATGTATACTCCGCGAGCGTTTCATACACAATACGTGTAATTTGCGCCTCTAAATAATTTCTAATGCTAGGCGGTAAATTTGCAGCGTCAATTTTTACTGCTAATACTTCAAGTACCACTTCTGTGCTGCTTTTTAGTGGCGCCGATGGCGGTATAGGGAAATCCCGGATGGTATTCTTAGCCGCCTCCAGAATTTCGCAGAACTTCTTCTGGATAGGGTCCGCTTCATCACGCTTTCTCGGAAATTTTTTTTGCGACTGTGAAATGCCCTCAGCTGATTTCGGTGCAGTTGAAGTGAACACATCTTCCTCGTTGCCGTTTTTATCAGTGATTTGCAGCTGATCCGCTAACTCATCATCAAAGAATTCATCTCTAACAGTGTCACTTCCAATGGATCTGAAAACGGTAAAATTTATGTTATTGTTTGACACTGCCATAATATTTATGAAATTTAAAAAACTTTCCTTCTAGCATCCGCGAAGTCGTCTAAGAAAGTTAGACAGTCAACATATTTCCACTTCTTTTTAAAGGGCTCCTCTGCACCACTTCCTGATGGTATAGTGATTCGTATTTTATCAGCCTTTTATAGGTATCCCTCAACCCTTTCCAGCGCTTTTTACAAAGATCTGCTGAAATATAATTTTAATTAACAAACAACACTTTTAAATAATTTTCTATTTACTTGTTGACTTTAAGGTTTTTGCAATATCTTTCCACGTTTTCTCCTTTTTATCGGTTCTCCGCAATTGTCGATGATGTAAATTATATAAAAATTCGTGCGGTCGCACGCACTCGATCAACCGCTCTTCAAAACTCATCTTTGTTTCTTAACTTTTCTTATTTTGCCGCGTTTTTCCAGCTTGACCAAGCCAAGCCACTGCCACTCAATCACAAATGGCCAGTAATCAGTGCGGTAAACTTAAAGAGCTATAAAAGTAACCAAAGATCAACATTATGTAGTTGGCAGGCCTGCAGTTGGCGATGAAATTAGAAATTTTACCAATCGCAGCGACGAGCGAAAATGTAGTCATCGCCGGTATTCGCAACTGTGTTCGATTGGATAGCAAAGTGAAGGTTTTAAGGCTGAAACACAGTGCTAGCTTTTCCAACCTCGACCTCAGTATAACTTTAAGAACCTCGACCTGATGAGCCTTGCAAACTTTTGCAGCTCACAATACGAGCTTTGACAACTTCTGTATGATAGCATTTAATTGGGCTGTTGGCTTGAAAATTGAAATTAATTTGTAATACTTTACTACAGCAGGAATAACTTTTCACGTTAAATATATTTCCCAAACTTTTTTTCAACAAATTTCCCGTACACTTTTTTCCGTAAACAATGCTGGCATCATATGATTACAAAAATTAGCTGTCAAAGCTGACAAAGTTCCAGCAGAGTAGAAAGTAGACCTACTCGAGCTCAACCTCAACCTGGCCGGCCTCACCAACTTTGCCATTGGGAGCTTGATAGCCTGATCTAATATATTCTACAGAACTGTCAAAGTTGGTGATGCCGGCCAGGTTGGAAAAGCCAGCACTGTGTTTCACGCTTTAATTTTTTGACAGTGGTTGCTGCTTGTAGTTGTCGCCGGTCGTCGGAATTGTGTTTTTAGGCCTTATTTCTTCCTTTTCTTGCCGTGTGCAAATGTAAAACACTCGGATATCTCACCAGCTTCCTAACTTGTCATTAGGTTAACTTTGGTAATGTGTTCCGCTATTGCTTGCTACTTTCCTACCGGTAGGGTACACCTGCCAACCTCTTGCTTCCGTGTACTAGCACACTGGGCCACAACATTCTGTTTGCAATGCATCTGCTAGAGCACCCACACATAATATTAAAAGTTATTTTGATTTTTGCATGTCTGTCTGTCCGTCCGTCCGTCCGCCCGTGTCTGTATGTGCGCACGATAACTCGAGAGCTCGTGCATTTACAGAGCTGAAATTTTACACACGGTCTTGTAAACGGTAAAATTAATTTCGAAAATGAGACAAATCCGGTAAATCCTTCGTAGAGTTGCCATACAAAACATTCGTTTTTCACTACATATTTGGAGAACGCGTCGACGTAGAGAGCTGAAATTTAGTACATGGTCTTTTCATAGCAATAGTAAAAAAAAATTGGAAAATGGACTAAAACGGGCAACCCTTTCTTGGTGTTGCCATATAAAAATTTAAGATGTTTACGTGGACTGTGAAAACTATCAGTCCTAGACGCTTTTGATGTACTAAAAAGTTCTTCAGAATGTGAAATCCCATGAAATTGGTTATAACCATTTTTACTGTACGACGAACAGTTTTAGAAATATATATTCGAAAAACCATTCAAAAATCATAATTGCACAGAGAGGTGACCTTATAAAATTACACACGGCATTCATCTAGAGCAGTGTTTCCCAAACTTTCGAGATCGGTGTACTACTTCTGTAATTTTCGTAACACTTTGTACCGCCCGTAAAAAAAAACATATACACCACTGACATGTATATAAATGGACTGACCCAATTTTGATTTCAGAAAGTATGTTCTCACTTTTACCGCTGCCAATGCTACCAACTGTCGTAATCTGGCGCCAAATTTAAATTATTTGGGGATTAACTTATGTACATGTCAGCGGGATTTACCGAATTTACCACAAAAGTGTTTGGAATTATTTTGTTTTAAAATTTTAATTATGAGTTGAAGGAAGTGTTTTTTACAAGGTATTTTGGTAGAAAAGGTTTGATTACCTTCTGCAAATACCGCTGAACCTTAGTAATTTCTCGTTACCAATCGTTACACTTCAGTGAAAAATAATGTGGTGCCATTTGCCTTCATGCGTTTTTGGCTCAAGGAGCAGTCCATTTATATACATGTCAGTGATATACATCAATAACAATCAAAATATATATTTCTTTTAGTACCTACATAAAACAAAATAATAATAAACGAAAAATTAAATTCACTCATAATAAAATATAAATAAAGTAAATAAAAGTTATATTATAAAGAACATTCATGGTTTGTGCTGAGATGACAGATCATCACAATTTGGTTCCCTGGTTGTTAATTTTAATCTAGTTTGCGATTCTCCATCCAAAAGCATGCTCTTTCCTGCTGAAAAAGCAACTTCACATAGATATGAAGTTGGAAAAGGCAAGATGTATTTCACCAGTTCACCATGTTTATTTTTCAAGAATCGGTCTGAACCTAATTCCAACAATTGCTCTTCTTCCGCATGTGATAAACCTTCTGACATGGATGTTGTATTAATGTTGAACGGATATCTTATCCATTCGATATTTTTGTTTCAATCAGGAAAATATTTGTTCAGGCCGACTTGTAAATTCTCTAAATGTTGTGTTATACATCTCAGAGTATCAGCATCACTTTTACCGGCATCGTTGATTTCATATTGGACCGTGGCATTGCTTGCGTACCCTTTGATTGCGTCATCAATTCGAGACATCGTCGATTTTATATTCGAGCGAGGCGTTACTGTATTTTTTTCAACTTGCCCAGTCTTTGTATGTATTAGTTTGACTATGCTCTCGATTTTAGTCACTTTTCTTTTCTTATCGACTATTCTCAATCAATTCTCAAAATTTTTTCAGTTAAAATGTTTCTTTTCCCTTCGTTCCTATGAATTTTAGACAGTTGTGCCATTTGGAGTGAGATGACAACCACTATAACCCGGGGGTTACACGAGATGGCTGCTTTTTGTACCAGGTGTAGCAAAAGTACTATGAAGCGCGTACCCCTTCCATGCTCTTCCCGTCCCCCTGGGGGTACACGTGCGTACCACACTTTGGGAAACACTAATCTATACTATGTTTCCATGAGTCTGAATTGAGTTAGGATTGAGTTAGCGTTAAGTTTTGCTGGCTAGTTAATTCGATGCTGTTTCCATGAACGACTTGAGTTGAGTTGACATATGATATATTTCATACAAAGTAGTCGTATTTGTGTTGGATAAAACATCCATCCGTATACTATTCTAACTAATACTTATACAAAACCCAACTCAACCCGACTGGTTTCGTGGAGTTAATATGGATTGAACGAAACTCAACCCAATTCTCGTTTCCATGAGCATTAATTCGGATTCAATCCGGATTGAACTCCGCATGGAAATATAGTACTGGAGAGTATTAAAAGAATTGCTTTTAGATAAATTCTAGCCTTTTTACTTGTTATATTTGGGTTACCTTGGTAATCTTCCAAATTAGATTGGACAATTTATCCATATTACGTAGGAGGTGGAGTAACGTGTTGTTTCTTTCCTTAATATTTCCAGATCGAAAGCACTAGCTCCTGCGTATCATATTACTCCGGTAGGTAAGGATTCGAGTACATTGCTAAGCTATAGCATACGATCAGAGTTGCGAACGTCAATCATATATATTTTGTGATTGCATCTGATAGTTGTGGGATAATCCACCAATGTGGAGGTTGTTTCGGCACTGATACTTTTATCTCAATCGTTATTAAGTTTTAGAGAAAATTTACCATATCGTCAATCTGGACTAACTGTGTTCTAATGTGTACCTTGTTCTAGAACTCCCATTTACTGGAGTGAACAAATTGTTCTGTCGATTGAACCGAACTATTTGTACTGTTCGCTTTATTTATAAATCTTCTATGAAAATGTATGAGACTTTCTTTTGTGTATGTTTTGTTCTGCCCTGCTCTTCGGACACAAAAGAACACAGCTAATATTCCCTGAATATAGGGTGTAAATTTGACTGGAAATAAATTTGAAATCTTTTCCAATCCGCATTATTAGATATGTATGTAGGTCTGTAGGTGGGCAGGTGATTCATAGTCATACTACTTTATATAAATATTTGTCGGATCCATTCGTAATTTTATTTTACATAATTGAAAACTCAATGGAAGTTTATTTAATAAAGTTTATGTTGCGTTGTGGAAACGTACTTGGGAATAAAGAGCAAGTTTATTTCCTCAGCAAACGAGGTGAATTTTTCAACAGGGGAGAGTTTTTAATTAATTCTACGTGATATCACGCCGGTTTCAGATCAAGAAAATGGGTAAGTTCCTAGGAATTTGATTTACTTTTAGTTCACAGAAATAAATGACAAATTAGGCAAATGCTTCCATTTAATTCTGTTGTTTTAATGAGTTTTCAAGCAATGTAAATTCATGTATAGGTATAGGTATACGAAGTATAAAATTGTCTCTTTTGGCTATATGTATTACATATACATATATACTTATTTTCTGCATTTTCAATGGATTTTGCAAATTCATTGAATTGCAGGCTACTATAGACGAGAAATTCTCTATCTATATGTATTAAGGTATGATAATAAATTATGTAAAAGGATTTTTTTGCTCTCAAAACCAGAGTAGATGTATTAAAAATTTGTAAGAGATGTAGAACATCGACCGCAGACTCGATCACCAAATGCCTTATACTTTTAGGCAAGAAGCCGATTATTATCAATTGTTGATGAAATTTATAGCACCGTTAGACACTAGTCTCCAACACGAAAAAGGCAAGCGATGGACAAGGGTTACCTTCGACCTTGTCGTTTGACCTGGCAACACTCCCACCTATTCCCGGTGAAAATTCAGTTGCTTGGGGTGGCCACTGATATAAATATAATATGGACTGCTTAGCTTTCTCTTTCATATGGGCTCAATTGCTTGCACCAAAAGGTCGCTGCCAATATTGAAAAAAATAAAATCAGCTGACATTAGCGGGAATTTGAAAAGTTGGAAAAGCGATTTTAATAAAACTAGTGAATTGTGTGAATATGAAGAAAAAAATACAAAAATACAAATACAAATACAAAAGCATGCAATTCAATTTTTGTATATTGGACACAGATTAGAATCCCAAGCTAAAGTATGGAGAAAAATCCCATTTATCCAAAATACTAAGAAGGATATCAAAAAAGTTTTAACATCCAAAGATATTAATCCCGCCTTTTTCTGTAAAAACACATTACAAAATTGCATCTTAAATCATAAAATAAAACCAAAAATTGATGCACTAGAAAAAAAGCGGGGTATATCAAATTAAATGTAATGATTGTTCTGGAATTTATGTAGGTAAAACGAAGCGAACTCTAAAGATTAGATTAACTGAACATATTGCGGGAGCTCGAAATATGATGCCACAGTCTCCAAACACTTAAAAGAAAATAAACATAGCATAAATTCAAACAGCATCAAAATTTTACATAACATAGACGTAGGAGAAATCTTGACTAGGGCAGAAATTTTTGAAATAAAAAAAGCGAAATATATTGGGCAAAACATAGTTAATGATCAGCTAGATTTTATGAACAATAGTCCACTTTTAAATCCAAAAACTTTTGTAACCGGCGGGAATATTCAGTCGATAGCCTGATGATGCCTTGATAGGGCGAAACGCGTCGCACTCTTATAAAACGACTTTTTTAATAAATAGTTTAAAAGTTAACAAAATTAATTAATCATGAAGAAATTTAAAGAAGTGCCATCAAGAAATTCAATGAATATGAAAAGTTTGAAAAGTGATTTTGATAAAACTAATTATATGAAAACAATGAATTCAAAGAGGTGCATTATCAAAGGACGCTTTGGGTTAAAGAGGAGTTATAATGAGGGTTGCCACCATTGAATGAAATTATACTGGTAGATCTAACGTTTAGAGGGTCATAGATTTCCTGATAGGATGGTAGATTAAAAAAAAAAAATTTTATACCTGTATATACTTTTCAACTAAGCAAATAAATGCATAACAATTTTTATTTATTACTAATACCTTTCTTCCTTCAATGGGAAAGAACAAAAGATTTATATTCCATTATTACTAATAACTTCCGTCAATAACGAAAAACTAAACTCAAAGGTCATTTGATATTACAGATTCAATAAAATTTCTTATTTTACATATTTTCCATTTATGAACTTAATGCTTGCTAAATATTTAATAATATTTACGAAGGGCTCAAAAATATTAATGGTGGAGTTGCATACTATCTGTTTCGCATACATAATGCTTTCCACGGTTTTAACATTTAAGCGATTTCTTTTTTTACTGTTTACATCATTTATAATTGAAAATACACGTTCAGCAGCAGCACTGCTATGCATCAGACTAGCTAAAAATACACATAAAATTCGCCAATTCTTTAAACATCAATGCTTCTAAAACGTCTATTTCTGTGGCTATATTTCTCCAAAATTTAACAACATTTTCATGATACATAGTATATAAAATTCACTTTCTCTTTGAAAAACTCATTGCGAATTTAATACGTCTGTAGGGGCTTCATTAAAAGGAAAAGCTTCGACAATGGGAACAATGTTGGATAGATTTCCGCTTTGAATTATCTTCGAGATCAAATATTGCAACAATTGTACTTTTTTATAAGGAAAATCAAATCTGTTTTTCTTTAATTCATCGCATAACTTTATGTAGTAATCAAGTAAGTCATTATACCCTAGATGAAATCTATAGGTATACTAAGTTTGTGATTTCGCCTGGACGCACGATAACCCGCCATATAAAAATTTAGGTATTTTACGTATACTGTGAAAACATTCAGTCCAATACATTTTCATTGTACTAAAAAATTCTTCAGAATACAAAATCCTATAAAATTGATTATATGGTAATCATTTTTTCTGTCCTACAAACCGTTCTAGAAATATGTATATGCGAAAAATTACTTCAAAAATCAAACTTGCACCAGAAGGGTGACAATACGAAATTTTATACGGACATTCATCTAGGGTATCATAGGCACAGACGGACAGATGGACGGACAGACTGACGGACGGACATGCGAAAATCAAAATAACTTTTAATATTATGCGTGGGTGTCCAATAAATTTTGCTCTACCATAATTATTTTGAGGTGTTACAAACAGAATGACAAACTTAATATATACCTACCCTTTAGATTTCATTTAGGGTATAAAATGCTTGAGCGGCATCCACTGCTCAATAGTAAAATTAACAACACTCTAAAAAATGAGGGTTTCACTCGAGTAAAATTAGTTAAATAATTCGATCACAATTACTGATTTAAAATTATTGAAAATGAAGCCACACTTCTTTAACTTAAGTAAAACATCATATTTACTTATTAATGTAGCAATTATATACTATATGTGAATGTAATATTGCCATGATTTTAATAAAATTACTTACTTAAATTCAGCCTGTCACTATACTTTGCAATAAATTTATTATGCAGCGAGTACTGGTATACTTGGGTGAGAGCAAATCTAATCTTTAATGAGTAAAATGTTACCCTTCTTAAAGTAAATCTGCTTTGTAGATCATTCTGATTATGTCATTACTACTAGTTAGGGAGTATACATTTGCTACGTTCTTAGGAAATTTACTATTCTTTAAAGTAATAGAATACTTTATGGAAAAGTAAATATCTGCTTAGAGTATAATAATTACTCTGAAAATTATAGTCACCGTTAGGTACACACAAAAGCAAAGTAAGTGAGTTCATTTGATGTGGTGATTCAGATCAGTGAATAGCGTAGTCCACACGTCCAAAACCCTCGAGAATACTTCCCAAGCCATGAAACAGAAATCTATATGTGTGCGTTCGGAGTCCGTTCTCTAAAATGTTCTATATTGATGCTTATGGAAAAGTGCCAAACATTGACTTTATATCTGCCATAGAGCCTAAACTAGTATCCATACAGGAAAATAGACTTCTAGTAATTTAAAGCATGGTCCCTTACCTTCCCAAAGGCTACAATTACTATATACCTTACTTAACAAAATAATAAAATAGTTTTGATTCCAAAGTAACCTTACGATTTTACGCTCAATACATCTTAGCTAAGTGATAATTGCATGTGTGTATGTGCAGCCGGAGTCCGAATCTGTAGGCAGCTACATTCGATATCATCAGCCCACGGCATGCCATGACGGCACACCGACATTGCAATGATTACTCAGCTGAGAATGTTTGTTTGAGAAATCGTAGTCGTTTGGTTAACATAAATTTTTTTAAATAATTTTGTTAGGAAAAGTATGAAAATTTTATTACGGTTCGGAAGATAAGAAAACAAGCTTAACATTATCCTAACACCATTTTTCTGTATGGATAATAGTTTAGGGCGGAGGAGCTATTCAAATCAAACTTTTGTCAGTTTTACATAAGAACACTGCAAATATTTTAGAATGTAAGGATTCCGATAGGCCTCGCATGTGGTAGGGAGGGAGTCTGTTTCATGGTTTGTGAAGTATTCTCGAGGGTTTTGACACGTCTCGTTCTTTTAATTGCGGTGTTGGTATAATAAAATATTTGTGTAAAAGAATTTCTTTGTGCAACTAAATAAACAAATAGATTTATTGTGTAATAGCAATTGCTATCATGTATATTTGTGGGATTTGTAATTTTAGAGCTGGTGAAGTGTTTTCATACAATAATCATCTGTATTCTTACAGGCATCTGAAAACGGCTCTTTTTCCTTGTATGATTTGTGTGCAAAAGTTTTCCAAATATAATACATTTAAAAGTCATATTCGCAGAAGTCATATTAAAGGAAAAAATGGTTAAAATGGTTTGTTTAATTTCAAATGCCGAATTACCAATTGCAGTTTTAAAAGTGCAGCATTAAAAGAAATCATTTCTCATTGTTGTGAACATTTGGAAAATAAAATAGAAGTGTGTTGTGTATATCCGAATTGCAAAAACAAATTTGTTAACCAAAATAACTTTTGGGTTCATTCAACTCGACAACATTCGAAGGAATGCCTTAATAAAACCTCAATTACTGAACAGATAATGATTAATATCGAAAATAATAACGAAAGCATCAGAGATTCTGTTAAAGCTTCTGATACAACCATCAGAGGAAATAGGTTTTGGCCATTATTATTGAAATTAAGAACTTGCTATAATATTTCTGACAGCGCGATTCAGTTTCTTGTAGCTGAATTGAAAGATATTTTATCAGCACAAGTTCATATTGAAACAGAAGCTCTAAAAGACATCAGCAACAAACAAAACTCGAATAACCTCGGCTTGAAAGTTGGTGATAAAAGAAAATCTGTTAGTCTCCTCTCTGATTTGATTTGAAGTTCAAACACCTTTTTTAAGAAACAATTTCTTGAAACTTAACCAAATTTATGTAAAACCTCGCAAGGTTATTCTACGATCTGATCAGCAGCATAATGTTTGTTTTTTCCATTATGTTCCAATATTAGAAACTTTAAAGTCATTGCTCTCAGATTCAAATTTTTCTGAAATTTTTAATAAATCAAAGTACTTATTTGGTGGCGTTTATAGTGATTACAACCATGGTAAAGTTTACAAACAAAATCGATTTTTCCAAGAAAGTGAAAAAAAATTGAATTAATTTCTTTATCAAGATGCATTTGAAGTGTGCAATCCTCTAGGTTCTTAAAAAAAGAAACACAAATTAGTTGGAATATACATGGGTATTGGTAATATAGATGTGAAATACAGATCAAATATTGACAATAGGTATTCAGTTAGTAGCTCATTGTAAGGAAAATTATGTGAAAGTGTTCGGTTTCGACAGAGCTCTGAAGCCCTTATTAAGAGACCTTAAGATTTTGGAATCACAGGGCGCAAAGATTCTAAACCCTTTAAATGGATTCATGCAAAAAGTTCGCGGTACACTTTTTGCGGTTATAGGTGATAACCTATGGTCACACCAAATTAGAGGATTCGTGGAAAATTTTAGCACTTCTCAGTATATTTGTTGATTTTGTTTTTATACCAATGATCTGCTGAAAAAAAAAGAAATGATTTCTTCTGCATTAAGGAATAGTCAGAATTGTGTTCAGTGTCTAGAAAAACTAAATAACTCAGACAACAGCATTACATCTTTCAAGGGTATAAAAAAGAATTGTTGTTTTAATAATTTGAAATATTACCATATATGCAACCCTGGTTGCCACCATGTATCTCACATGATTTATTTGAAGGCATAATCCCGTATGACTTGATGGCAATCTTAAAACACTTCATTGAAAAACAAATAATCTCAATGGAAGTTTTGAACAAAGCAATGTCAGTTCTCAGAAAAAAGTTCAAGTTATCATTATCATTTCCAGAGATAGAGAAAAGAATGCAGAAAATTCCCGGTAAGTCTAACGAGGTGCTGCACTTTCTTAATCTTCTTCCTCTAGTTATGATAAAACATGTAACGGATTTTCAACAATCTGTATGGAAATTTCTATCGGCCATGATTGAAGTTTACAGACTTGTATACTCATGTGAAATATCTGAAAATCAAATTGATTTGCTTTCACATTATATTCGAGTTTACCTTGAATATCGCAAGGAGTGTTTTCCAGAACTAAGACTTCGCCCAAAACATCATTTCTTGTGGCATTACCCAGACCTTATTAGTCATTTGGACCACTAAGGGACATGTGGACGATGCCGTTTTAACAAAAGCATTCATATTTTAAATCCTGTTTGAAAACTACGAAAATTTTTAGAAATATTACTTTTACTTTAGCTACGAAGCATCAGCAATTGCAGGCCTCACTTTTTGGTGATCGCTTTTCAACAAAAATCCGATGCGATAAAGTACAAAATAGAGCTGATTATCAAATACATTTTAATGTCTCAAATACTTTTGTTTTCGCAGCCAGAAAGGTTACTTATTTGAACACGATTTTCTGTGAGGATGATTATGTAATTAAAGACTGTGACGAATTTGGTAACATTGAAATTTTACAAATCATTATTATTTTATTGGACAAGGAATATGAGAAGTTAGTATTCTATGGAAAAGTTTTGAAAATGTTCTATAATAAACAGTCTTTGCTTTATGAGAGTTACAGATCGGCAATATTATTTGGTTTAACTGAAAGTAGATATACTACTTCATCATCCTATAAATGTTTTAGAATTCAATGATAAAAGCTTTTATTCACCAGTATGCACTTTTCCGCAAATTATGTAATTTTTGATATCAAACTTGAATTTTAAATTTATATATAATATAATGTGTAACACATCTATAGTTTTTACATTATTATTAATGTTGAGAATGTTAAAATAATTTCAAGTAAAGATGAGGTTTTGTAAGTAATTTGTACATAATATAATATATATCTATAGTTATAAATCTTGCAAAATTATTAAAAACATTGCAATTAAATCATGGACGGATGCAAGAAGTATTTGTTTCAAGTATGGAACTCGGACCGATCATTAAAAGCGAGTTGTGTTTCGCCACCATATATTCAGTCAGTCCTACAAAAAGGTAAGTAATTTTTTTCATTTAGGCCGTTGGCTCAATTCCACGAAAACATTGAAAAGTTTCTTCTCTCGAGAAACAATGCAAACAATTTATAAATTTTTTGGATAAATGAAAGAATGAGAAATTTTCAATGCCAACCGGCTTAGTAACAATATTTTGTTTGTGGTTACTTCAGTATTTCTATTATATATATCTTTTCTTCTAGCTCAATCAATTGCTATCACGGGAGAACGTATTTGTCTAGAAAAAAATGGAACACTTATTTTGGACGATGAAGCGCTGGAAATTTTAGCCCAAAGAGATGAAATTTTTATGATTTTAAAAGGCGTAGTTAAATGGACTAAAGATCTTATTATAGACTTGAGTTTATTAAACGAATCTTTTGAGCCACCAAATATAATACACCTTCCTGTTGAAAATCCATCAAGCCAAAGCACTACAGATACAGAGTCCACAAATACTAACAGTTCGTATAACATTTTTGAAAAATTTGTTAAATATAAAATTATGTGGGGAAAAATACCGGAACATGTAATGGAAGGTTTAAATAATAAAGAAAAGCTTGATAAGCTTCTGGATATCTTTGTACATATAGTAGCGGACGATTTAAGAATGATATCACCACATGTGCCAATGAGTGTTATTCGAGATGTTGCTAAAAGTGCTGCAGAATCTGATCCTGAAAGTTTTATTGAAAAAGATTTAAATGGAAGAATAATATCACTAACTCCGTCAGCACTTATTACCAAACTTAAAAATAGAATTAATTATCTAAATAAGCCACACAATGAACCAATAACAGACGTCTCCAAAATACCATTTAAGAAGAGAAGAAAGGCAAGTGAACTGTCGTAGTCATGCGTGAACTGGCATCCTACCAAAAATATTGAAATTTTTTAGCCAAACGAAGAAAATGTAAAAGATAGATTAATAATGCTTTATGGTAACGAAAGTTTTAAAAATGAATCCTTAATATCTGATTATATGTGCA
This sequence comes from Dioctria linearis, assembly GCA_963930735.1. Classification (NCBI taxonomy): domain Eukaryota; kingdom Metazoa; phylum Arthropoda; class Insecta; order Diptera; family Asilidae; genus Dioctria; species Dioctria linearis. The sequence goes on from OZ005741.1 coordinate 230,999,890, forward strand.
AAACCTTTTCAGAACAGCGATCATTTTTCAATAATTTTTAAAAAAATCCATCGGATCAAGATATAAAAGACAATTGGCCATTTATATTTCAGCGAAAATATTTAAGACAACACTTTGCTCTTTTGCTGAAAGTGAATCATGAGTTATTTTTAATAAATTTTGAAACACATAAGCAGAAAATTTCAAAATTTTTGAAATGCGAGCCTACTGCCGAACAAATTATCGATAACCTTTTCAAATACTTCAAAGAATGTGGAGACGATTTGTATAAAAATTTCGAAGTAAGACAACTTTTGAAAATATTCCTTATAATTTTATAAAAATAACATATATATTTCTTTCAGTTTGGTGCAACAAATGATGAAATATGTGCTCAGTTTCCTCCATCTAACACTCCATGGATTGCTATCTTAAATAAGTCAAGTTTAGTAACTTCGAATTCACGTATAGTATGTAGCTCGATAAGTTTTATAATCAAGCATTAAATAGTTACACTCCACAATAAATTTTAAAGAATATTTTCCTGGGAATAGAAATGCTTGACTGATGTGTTTATAAGATTTATTATATCCTATGTAATCTATATATTACTAAGTTTGTCATTCCGTTTATAATGCATAGAAATAATGCTGCTAGAGGAAAATTGATTGAACTTCCATGCATAATATTAAAATTTTGTTTGATTTTTGCATGTCTGTAGATCTGTTCATCTGTCTGTTTAATTTAAAATGTAAAATAAATTTTTCCAAATTTATTTATTAATAAATTTTACCCTTACAGGAAACTCATTATGGGAGGAATCATCAAAGACATTCTATTAATTGAAAATACTCAAGTCTCCAAATATAACGCTGGTGAAAACATTTTTTTAAATTGCTTAACTAATATTATATGTTTTTTTTTTATATTTTTAACATTGAATATCCTCGAAGCATTTCTTTAACTTTAGAATTTTTGGTCAGGTTTTTTTATGAATACTATCCTGTAAGTATTAGGGGGGAAAAGAAAACCATCCACAACATTAGCAAAATAAATAACTTCATTACTAAATTGAATACCAAATAGGTGTACCACATCTATATTTTGTTTTTCTTTTAAAAATATTGAAAACTGCATTATTGAATTTTAGATTTGCTTTTCTTTACTGAAATTAAGAACATGAAATATGTATAATAGTATAAAGAAGGTTAATTACCTGACCTAAGTATATTTAGCGTTCCAATTTTCTTCCATTTTAACTGCTTTAATATAATTTTTAATTATGCATTTGAATTTTTAATGAATTAAAAATTTCCGTCAACATTGATGTACATATCAGTATAGCATCCAATTTCTACTTAAGATAACGAACTTGTATTACTTAGCTTAAGTAAAAGAAGTGTAGTTTCTATTTTGATTTTATAAATAAATTTTACCCTCCTGCGTACACCGCTAAGTTTTTCTTCTTTAATTTAATGTCTGAATTGGCCTTTCCTTTTTGCAGATTTTAAGTTGAAGTATTAAAATTGATAATTTCAAAAAATGATTTTGTTGAGAAAATTTGTCATTCAAAGAAACGGGTTAATGACAATCGCAAACATCAGCATTTTGTTTGTGATATTTTTTAAGCTTCCTTGAAGTTTTCTTAACTGATGTATCTTTTAAGACTGCTGAAGTAAGAGATGAGAAATTCATATACAGATAATTTTCGCATTTTTTTCGCAGTTTTTTGCTCCCTTTGTAGTATGTTTTCAAAGGGGATATGAAAAACATTAATAGTAAAGTTCCTACTAAGAACAGAGTAATTTACGACCATCAAATATGATGCAAAGTTGCTCATCCTATAGTAAAAGCGTTACTCGTTTTAATGGAGAAGAATTTCTAAATATTTTATTGCAATAAAGTACTCTAGTATAAGTATATACCACAAGTTCTGCTACATATATCGTAATAAATCCGCGTTGAGAAATACAGTAAATGGCAGGATTATTTTCTAAATGTAATGTAGTATTTATTATTACTTTAAAAGAGTAACTAGGGTCACTATAATTTTTATAGTAATACCGTATTGCTATTTTAAAGAGAAGCATCAAAATTACTTATTTTTAAATGAGTAAACACTTTTTAGAGTGAAGTTCCTTATAGGAAAGCCATCGTGATTTGAACAAATTTAACATTTGCTTACGGTGGGGTCGCTGGTAGGCGAGGGGCGGAATGGAGGGTGCCTAAATCTCAATTTTTCGTCCTATACATGTACAAAAAAGTTTGCAGGTGTAATCTCCGAAGACACTCATCTGATTTACTTGATTTCAAAGCGGTTTTTAGACAATCGCCTAGAAGGACAAGCAGGGTACTACGTTTTTTTGATTTTGGAGGGGAATGGGAAACGGTGGAGGTATTTAGTTTTACGCTAATAACTCAGCCATGTCAGCTCGGACCATAGCGGTGTGGGTACTCAAAATCGAAATAAAAACGTATTAGAATTTGTACTGGATTTTCCGAAAACGTACTAGAATACCTATTTACCCCTCTGCAGGGAGCACAGTATACTTTCTAAACTTTTTTAAACCCGCCATTTGTTTTCATTTCTCTTTCGATCTCCATACCCACTTTTTTTTAGTAAGTTACTTTTTTTTCTCAATGAGGTACTAGACTTTTGCACGGTAAATCACCTTGGTAGGGTTAAGTCCGATTGGAAAATCGATTCCACTGTTCATCTGAACTTCGTGCCAGCTACAATTCGTTGAAGATTTTTTTTACAAGCGTTACTTTAAGGGTGCGGGGTAGATACCCCCGGAGGGTGTTCTTCCAATTTGGCATATCGCATATCAAATGAAAGGTCTCACTGAGTACTGTCGAGTGGTTTTATTTTTTTCCAATTAAAAAAACTTCATCGAGACTTTTTTCCGCCTAAGAACCCATTTTCATACAGCTAGGTCCCCTTCCGCCCAGTTCCTACATTTCGCATATATTTGATCAGTTCTTTCTTTTAACTGCATTAGTGCCCACTGTGAACAAATTTTTCATTGGAAGTTTTTTCCCTGACGACCATTATTCTCCTTCAAAAGGACGCATTTGTTCTTTTTTTCGACTATCTCAAAAACTATTCATCGCACGCAAAAACTAAGTACATACACACGTTGAGCACAGTAAATTTTCCAGGAAAAACTAGAAATCAGGTCGAGGCATCGTTTATTTTATATTGGATCAATACATTGTTGTCTGCATCGAATATGCATAAAATTTATAAAGAGAAATTTCCATCAAATTTTTCACTCAAAAAATAATCAAAAGGAATTTTGGAAACTTAGTATATTTAGCTGAATTATGGGGTGGAAATAGATTTATACACTTATGCACACTTAAATAGAACAGAATAGAGTTTTTTAGGGCCTGAAAAAATTCCAGATGTTTACTGGGCGGGAAGGGAGGGCGAACTAAATTTGACTAATCTAAGTCATTTTCAAATATGTATTTTTTTAATGCAGTTTGAGTACCCACATGCCTATGCGGCGAGGCGAAATGGCTTAGTTAAAGCGGCCAGAGTAAAATGGCCGTTATTTCCTCCACCCCCGATCGATAAACGTAGTAGTTATATAATCGACGCAAGATGTAAAATTAGGAGAACCGTTTTCAGTCAAACTAAATCGGTTTCTTTTTGTGGGAGCTTCAGGGTTTTCCATTTTTGCATATGTATGGTGGAAAGAATCGTGATCCCGACACCACCGTAGACTCCGCCCCCTTCCCATCGAGGACTTGAAATTCATACCAATGATAGACCCCACTGGGAACTTTAATTTAAGACCTCAAACTTCGAGCTAGACCACTTCCTTCATGAACTATAAGCATTTGAAGTTGAAACTTTGCCGCCTCGCCCCTCCGAGAGCTTATGACTCCCGATAAAATGGATAGGGGGAAGGAAACGCGCAAACCAGAAGTATGTAAATACCAAGTTTGGTAAACAAGTGTTTTTTAGAAATTACCCCCTCCATTTTCGAAATACGAAATCGAAAGTACCCTATCGAACAATAAATTAAGTTGTGAATCCAATCACATAAGAGTCATAGTTTGTTGGTTAAAAAGCGTAGGAGGAGATAGCTTTCTACGAAAAGACGAAGTGGTTTGGGGTGAAAAAATACTTTTATTTTAATCTCGTGTTTGCGAAGACCCGCTACGTCGACGAAATTTGCCACCCAAACAAAAAACGTTCACAACAGATCGCTAATGCATTGAAAGAATATTTATATATATATATATGCAAAATGAAGGAAAGGGGTGTATATGACGCAAGTCCCAAAAAAATCCTTTTTTAACAGTAAAAACGTCCATATGAAGTTTACAGGATCAATACAAGAAGCTCCACTCGATTACACTCTCTTCCCTCTTTAATTTGATACCCCATACGCCCCATTTCGGACAACTCCTCGGGGGACATGCCCCCCCCCCCCACCCTCCCATTAACCCCAAGACAAATTTTCTTCATCTATGTTCTTCTACCGAATACCACAAATTCAACTAAAAAACCGCATTCCTTTATGGCCATCCCACGTAAAGGTTTTTTTTATGTATTTTTAAATCACTGTGTACCGTAAAATCACGAACTACTATTATTTACAATATTTATTTTAGTTCAGTGCTACTATATTTTTTTGGTAAAAGATATAAAGCATTATGCTTCATTCGGCATTTATATCAGAAAAATCGGTTACTTCGTTCTCGAGATATGATTTTTTGAAAATGACGTTTCATTGTAAAATCACGTAGTTTCTAACCTCACTAGCGTGGAGGTGGGGCATGGTAAGAGGAAACAAAAAAATACGTGTCAGCTCTTTTGGTATCGTATACAAACTGTAAAAGTTTCATCCAAATCTGGCGTTATAAGCTCACATTCAACACATACAAAAGCTCGACGACATACGGACGATTATATTCCGGAGTAGTTGGTAGCCCATAGTAAAAATGGATCGGAGTTGCTGATAGGTCAGTACCTCTTCATTTCCTTTTAACTCTTTCTTTTCTCAAAATTCATTAAAGTAAAATGCTTGTAGTATATAAAATTTGTAGATACAAATGATGCCTTATTGTGGAAAACAAAATTGTAATGGACCAAAGGCTCCCATTAACCCAAAAAAAAACTACAATAAGTTATTGCAAAACATATCAGGAATTCAAGAATACCTATTGCAATTAAAAGATTTCTTGCATCGACCCATATGTAAGACAAGGATTGGAACCGATTTTCAGGGGCTATACATAGGTTTGTGTTGTTTAAAAAGTTTTTGATCTTACCAAAAGTGTGTAAATCTTCTTCAGAATATCTTCCCGTGTCAAATTTAGCTTATCATCTGTATCTAACTCTATTCATCGGTTGCTACATTTTTATTTACTACGTCTTAGTTGTGATGTGCTTTAAAGATTTCTCCAAACAAAAATTCTCATGTCTTCAAATTCTTGAGACAATATAATTATCAAAGCAAGTAGTACTCCAGTTGAACATACGAAAAGAAAAAAATTAAATTTTTTATTGTAGAAATTTCTTTTATTAATTTTACCTCTTGAATTTCTGCTGCATATCTGATGAATTGTATATTGCCTTTAGTAAAACACTTTTTATCAGTTAATGACACTCAATAATTAATTTAAAAACATTTGTTTGGACGAAACTACTTTTTCATTTGTTCTGTTGACAAATCATTCTGACTGTTCTCCTTCAGTTGGTACTTGGTGCTTAGACCGAAAGAGTCGGAAATATAAAAGTGAGCCAACTTTTTGCAGTGTATTTCTATCAACGTAGTCAGTCCATATTATAGATCAGGGGTGGCCACACTTGGTGATACTTAAGACGTTTGCCAAACGGGCTAAATGCTGGCTAAATATATTACTTTTCCAATTTTCGAGCTTGCTAATTCTTCTTCTTCACATTCGTCTAATTATTTGACAAGTGCGGTTTATTTGAAAGATTTTTAGAAGTATTTATTTGTAAAATGAACAAATACAAGAAAATAATATTACGGCCATAACTTCCTTGTTTATTTCCTGCAAATCCATCTTAAATGCCACACAATTGCTTTGCTTTTGAAATAAAAGTGACAGCTGAGCATTGGCTAAATTCCACTTTGGTTTGGCACAGCCCTGGAATTAGCTGGCTAAATTTCCAATGCAAACTGAAATTTAGCCAGCATTTAGCCCGTTTGGCAAACGTCCTTAGAGCCGTATTGAAAAAACGAAAATTTTTAAGAGCCAAATTGGAAAAAAATTGGCCCCTTAAAAAAAACGTAGAAAATGGGCATCCAGTAAATTGTACCTTCTGCTTCCCTCTCATTATACGGAACAAATTTTATTAAAAATTCAAGAGTCATATTTATTAATTAATTTATTATTTAATTATACCATTTTTTTCTTACAAAAAAAAAATATATAAATATAAATACCTACACATGTAATACATAATTATATTCACTTATGTAGAATTATTGTTTGCTTGTACCAAGTTTATGTATTTGAAAGTCAGAAACCATTTTTTTAATATTAGGCTCATAATTGGTAATTGCTTATCATATTAGTTGCTGTAAATTTTCGTTTGTTAATTGGGACCGATATTTAGATTTAATATATTTCATTATTGAATACAGTGATTCAACACTGTATGTTGTTCCGAAAATTGACAATAATCGATATGCAACATTTTTTAAGTGGTTGTATTTTTCTGATGCTACAGCATTCCAAAATTCATTAACTGAAGTTGCAGAATTATGATACATTTTCAGTCCTACATCTTCTCGCATTTTTATTAATTCCATTTCTCTTTCCGCTGTTTCATGTAGTAATGTTTTATAAATCGAAAAACCTTTCGAAATTATATCAACTTCAAATAGATTTATTAAAAATGCGATAGATGGTTTTAATCACTGACGTATAATAAGAATGGACTGTGCGTTCTCGCTTCAAAAATGGCACAATTATTGAACAGGCTGCGAAAACCCTTTATTTCGTACAATTGCACACCGATTCATAATTTATTATTATTTGTCGATTGGAAACACTAAAGGTGTTATAAAATAGTATTGCATTAAATTAAAATTATTGAGGAAGTTAAACTGGTTTTAATTAACCCAACAATTAATTTTTAATATTACTGAAAAATGTGCTTCACTGCTGATTTGTTGTCAAATTTCACTGAGCTTGTAAGAGATAGACGTATAAAAACAATATATTTGTCTGAATTTTTATGTCAATTCCAATGCATTCCAATTAATACAGCCGTACTGTTACCAAAATTGGTTACAGTTCGGTGTACATTTTGAACTTGGAAGAGACAAATAGATTTTAGCCAAAATTTGTGCTATTTTTGACTATAAGAATTAGATAAGATTGCTCAGTCCATTCTTATTATATGTCAGTGGTTTTAATGCATCTAAATCTGCAAATTGTTCCTCAAAATCTTCCAAAATGTGCCTAATTTTGTATTATATATTTTTTAGAGCTTTAGGAAGAGGATTGTATTCTAATGCAGCTTTTTGTAAACGCGGAAAATGATTAAACGTTTTTTCGCTTATATATTTTCGAAATAGTTGTAATTTGGTTTTGAAACTGTAAATAATTTGGTTTAATTCTGCAATATTTTTATTTTTTCCTTGCATTTTTAAATTTAAATTGCTCAAATGTTCTATTGTATCGGTGAGAAACATTAAGTCGTGGATCCATTCATTGTCTTTTAATTGTGGATATGATTGATTTTTTATATTAAGAAATTCGATTATAGGATCAAATAGATTAACAAATTTGTTTAAAACGTTATATGTGGATAACCATCTTACAATACAATACAAAGATAAATCTGCGCATGGTTCGTCAATATCATTAATGAAATTACGGAAATGACGATGATTTTTTGCATTTGTCCTTACAAAATTTACAATTTTTATAACAGGAGTAAATACATTTTCAAAATTAAAATACATATTTTGCAACAAGATGCTCGCGATGCAGAATACAATGAATGGGTATAAAATTAGGTATACTTGCATCTTTTTTTAGAAGGCCAATTAATTCCATATTCTGTGCAACCATTGCTGCTGCCCCATCAGTCGCAACACAAATTATCGACCAATTGCAATCACTTCGATTCTTTCAAAGGTTTTTGAATCTATCATTAACTCCAAATTAATGAAGTATCTGGAAACCAATCAGCTCATCAACGATCGCCAGTACGGCTTCCGGCACGGTCGCTCATCTGGAGACTTGCTGACTTTTCTTACGGAACGTTGGAATCGTAGTCTTCACAATTTTGGTGAGACCAAAATCGTTGCTCTAGATATTTCAAAGGCTTTTGATAGAGTCTGGCATCCAGTCCTTTTAGCCGAACTCAAAGCACTTGGTCTTTCCCCTCCGCTCTTATTATGGATTGAAAGTTTTTTATCTAGTCGCCAAACACGTGTTGTATTAGATGGCGTTATATCTGAACCTCATCCTATTAATGCCGGTGTCCCCCAGGGCTCTGTTATTTCTCCGACTCTATTTCTAATCTTCATTAATGATCTGCTTTCCCTTACTTTCAATCCTATCCATAGCTTTGCTGATGACAGTACCCTTGATTTCGCATACTCCTTTGACACCCTTGCGGATTCCAGAGGGAACGCCACATGTGTTAAACGAGACTGCATGATTAGATCATTGAATAACGATCTTGACAATATTCTCGCTTGGGGCAAAGTGAATCGCGTCGAATTCAATGCATCTAAGACCCAAAGCTGTCTCATCTCATTAAAACAAGACCATCACTTAACCACTCCCGTTTCGTTTGATGGTCCATTAATTTCTGATTCACCGTCACTAAGCATCCTTGGCATTAATATTTCCAGTAAGTTAAGCTGGACAGATCACATCTTCTCGGTTGCCAAAGAAGCATCAAAATGTCTTGGTTTTTTGAAAAGGTGTAAGAAATATTTCAGCCCTTCAAATATAGCGCTCCTCTACAAGTCCTTCATCAGACCTAGAATGGAATACAATTCCCATATCTGGGCCGGGGCTGGTCGCACAGCCTTAGCTTCATTGGATATTGTCCAAAAGAGAGCCTGCAAGCTCATTGGCGATATGGCAATTACTCGTCTTATCGACTCGCTCTTGCACCGTTGCAATGTTGGATGCCTTTCGCTCCTTTATCGCTATATGCATGGTCAATGTTCTGATGAAATATCTAGTCTGATCCCTTGTAGAATAGTTCCTGCACGCAATACTCGCGCTGCATCCCGCGCTCATCCTTTTACCCTTCAAATTACCTTCGGCCGTACACTAAAATTCCGTGATGATTTCTTATCCCGAACTGTGCGAATGTGGAACAGTCTACCATCTTCTGTCTTTCCTCCGGCATACAACCTGCGAAAGTTTAAGGGCGACATACATGGGCACCTCCGCCGCTCTCCTCATATCCCTTAATCCTTTCCCTATCTCCTTCCTGCCATGTTGTGCTTTGCATCATAGGGTATCCCCTGAGCTTGGCTTAATAATATATAAAAAAAAAAAACTGACTAATTTAGTTTTTGGAACACTTTTCTGTTGGAGTGCAATATCAACAGCTTCTTTTATATCGATTCCACGAGTTGTAGGTAGCCCTCCTATAGCACGGTATTCTGCAACACGGTTCCAATCTAACACGAAAAATAAAATTGCTGCAACCCTCTTATAACACAGTACTTCTACAAGGAGATAATGGGGTCTTTGTTTAGCATTTAATACGTATATAGATATGACGATCAGGTGAAGAGGAATGAAAGAGTTTTCAGAGGATGAAAGTGATGCTGGAGACCTTCAGTAATCAGGAGCTGGCATACTGCTAACTGCCTGGCTGAAGAATCTCTAGTAACATTTTCAGTCTTTGACATCTCCAACCCTACTTTTCCCAGAACTCTGTGAGAACGCAAATTCTTCTTCATGCACACATTCACGTTACTTACTTATATCATCCTGATTAGAGAGAGTGGACTTGGTAGACTTTTACTTTGGGAGTTAGTTCTTGGAGAGTGAGGGAGAAACTGTATGACTTTTTTTTGTTGATTTTTTTTACGGTTGAGTTGACTTTTTGGTAGTTTTTCTTAAGAATCAATGTTTATATCTTTGGACTGTACGACTGCGGTCCCTTCAAGCAAAGCGAAACAAAAACGTAACGAAAATGTAAATATGCTTGCATAGAAGTGTACGCAAAAGAAATGCTTTGGTGTAGTGAATGCGTAACAGAAACGAATCATCAGGCCAAAGAGAAGTGAAACTAAAAGCGTAGACTGTCAGTGTAGTGGTAGTTCGCAAACTGTACTCTAACGTGTTACGTTTTCGGAATGAAAATTACGTTCAGTTAACGAAACGTTTTGCATGAGGACTCAATGGCTTTTGAAGAAACAACAGATTTTTCTATTTTAATTTATTTTATAAAAATAGCATCACAAAAATAGAACAAAAAAACGTTTATTAAAGAACCTTAGCTTACACTACGTTACAATGTTTTAGGTACATCGAGTAGGGTATAGATAATTGGAATTATCGATAGACTACAAAATAGCTTAGTAAACTGACAAAAGTTCAATAATAATAATATAAGTAATTCAAATTTGTTGACACTCCAAAGTTTTAATAAAATAAAAATTAACGCGGCGTTTTGTTATTCACAAACAAATTAAAATGCACAACACAGCTGTCTGCTGTCAGGTTCTATGACACAGGTCAATAAATCCAGAAGTACGTTTTCAATACGTTTTCGTTTCACTTTTGGTGTACACTCTCAAATGCTTAGAGGGAGGTACGTTTTCAGTACGTTTTTGTTACGCTGTGATTATAGTGTTCATGTACTATAGAGCCGTGGGTGATTAGTAAAACGCGGTTCGTAAAGTTCACGTTTTCGTTTCACTTTAGGTGTATACTCTCAAATGTTTAGAGGGGTAGTACAAGTATTGAATTCTGAGTTGAGAGTACTGCCCATGTTGACATTCCGCTATCTTCTCGAATACTTAGCACTTTAGTAATTATGATAAGAATTTTTCTGAACTTTTAGCAAAATTTCTTCGAAAAACTTGTGATCCTTTCTGACCTGTTGGTGAATTTTTTCAAGTTTCAAATTGATTTCGGTTATCTCGATTTTTGAAGATTTTGCTATCTTCTCCGAAACTTTGATTTTTTTTTAATTTTCTTGGCATTCCTTCCGAATTTTTGGTACATTTTTTTAAATTGACACTTCAGTTGTCTCGAGTCTAGCTTGGACAGCACCTGCCATTTCCTTGCCCGGACCGCATAAGCTTTTCACGAGTGTTAAGCCTGTATTCCTGAGTTATTTTTGGAACATATTGGTTTTACGACTGACAGGTTGAAGTTATACAATGGCTACAGTGCGAACACCACCGCCAGCAACTGATGCACCGATACAGGTGCCTGAGAAGTCCTCCATCTGCCAGGAGGGAGACTGGTCAGGCAAGAGGAAGCCAGTGAAGACGGTCTGTGGACATATGTTTCACAAAGCATGTCTGAAAACGTGGATTGGACAGCAGTCAAACTGACCGAACGGCAGATTCCATCTCGCTCCGTACGATTTTACTGAGTATACAAGTGCTGTTCCGAAAAAGGCTTTATGAGGCCTGTTAGTCAGGATCCTTGAACGGCAGCACCCGTGTTCGATTTGCCACCACCAACGAATCAGCAAGTAAACCGCGAATCCTTGTCCCCAGGGAAACCAAACTTGCACTCCATGGCCTTTTCGCACCCGAGTTCCCGAGTGAAAAGCCCGCTACCTAACGCTCAGGGTCACAGCTCAGCAGCGACCGAAGCCTTGCTGGCAGGTCTGCGCATACAGCTGCAGGATTTAGTTCGCCAAGGGCTCGAGCAGAGCCTAAATATCTTGCGAGCTGAACTGGCAACTAGCGTCAGGCAGCAAATCTCAGCTGCAATGCCACCAGTTGACTTTTCACGGCCACCTCCTTCTGTGAGTGAACCGAGACCACCGCAAGAGTTTCATGACGTTCGTAGGCAGTCGTTTAACAGGCCGTCATCAGCTCTTGGGCAGCCTCTTGCGCAGCCTAGTGGTCAGCCTAGACCAAACCTTATCCAGCCTCCACCAGCTCCATCTCATCGTATCCCGCCGATCTTAGGACAACGACGGTGTGGCAGTCCCCTCGACGAGTTCGTGTTCAGAGTGGAAGTACTAACTTACTCGGCCTTAGACGGTCAAGGTCCAGCTGATGTTGAGAAAACAGCAAGCAGGGGAGTCATTTGCTACATACCACCAACACCTGGTACATCAGCGTGACCAACTGCAAGGCCTACTAACACCATACACCAACTGCGGAGTCTCGTGACTCAAATACAGGCTACACAGCAGCAAATCGCGACAGCGTGCAGCTGGAATACCTATCGCAGCCCAAGATTCAACGAGGTGGATGAGTGTCGTCCGACAGATGCTGAACAGCACAGGTCACCTGAAAGCAGTGAGGAAGCCGCAATAGTATCTGCTCTTACAGCATCCCAGAACGTTAGCTGTTGGAACTGTGACCAGCCCGGTCACTTTTACCAAGACTGCCTGCAGGAAAGACAAATCGTGTTCTGCTATGGATGCGGACGCAAAAATGTCTTCAAGCCCAATTGCAGCCAGTGCCGACAGAAAAACCTGAGACGGGTCGGGAATACTAGCACCTTTTCTCGACCAGTGTCAACGTCCCACGCGATAACTGCAATGAACACTCCAGTTCAAGCCTTGAACAAGAAGGAAGGTCCGCTTCATTAGCAGACCTTAACGATGAGCCACTAAACTGTCCACTGATACCATTTAGTGACTTTGATGATATTAGGAAACCCCCTGATTGTACAAATATTTCACTGATAGAGACGGAGGATCTAATGGACTTCTCCGCAGATCTTCAAGCTCCCATTTCCACCTCTGGGGAGCCCATGACACTATTAGACACTTCTTTGGAAGAGTCACTTTTAAAATTATGCGTGGGTGTCCAATCCATTTTGCTCTACCATCATTATTTCTGTGCGTTACAAACGGAATAACAAACATAATATACACTATAGATTTCATCTAGGGTATAAACATCAAAAATTCACAACATAAATGCGTAATTAGATATACTAATTATCAAACACAGCAATCAGCATCAGCTCAGCAAGCAATGACATTGAAAATTACAATGATCAAACAATGCAAAACGTACTGCAAAGTGCAAATGCATTTGAAGTGAAATATTCAAAATAATCACCAGAACACAAAACACAATTCCTCAATGGCTGAAATAAACACGCTAGCGCCACGCCAACTTCTGACACTTTTGTCTTGTAGCACAGCAAAAGCAAGGCAAAGGCATCGGCGCCATTCACGCAAACAAGATTCAAACGTATGCAACGTACGTAACGTACGCAATTAGAATCTGCACGTTCTTTTCCACAATTCCTTTCCTTACCTCGTAGTAGTATTTTTCTGTAAATGAATAAAAAATCACAGAAAATCTGAAACATGAACATTCACAGTAGATTTAAAAAAATTTCGTTTTGTTACGATTAATGAGAACAAGCGAAAATTAGGCAAATTTAGATTTAATGTAGCAAGGTAGCAAACATGCTTAAATGGTAGCAATTTTGCTACTATAGTAGCAAAGTCCCATCACTGGTCCGCCGACCCCCTTTATTTTTTGTTTATGTAGTAAACATTTTAAATGTTGGTCAAACCCTGATATACAGAAACACAAAATGTGTACCACATTAAATAGCAAATCGCTCAGTCTATGTTGTAAGTCAGTGGTACTGACTTCTAGTCTCATATAACACGGTTTCTCAAAACACGGGACTTTCTAGGAACGTATCTACCGTGTTATAGGAGGGTTACCTGTATTTCAAAGCAATTAAATCTAACAACTCCTCTTTCATTACTGCATTTTCTAAAATGAGGCGAATAAGAATTTCTAATTGTGGTTTTTCTGAAATATTAAGGGAATTGTCCCAATGTTTTTCCCAGGAAGTCTAATGTCTGTTGGTGTAATCCCATGATATTTGAACAGCACGTTCTTCTGTTTACATTGGTTTGCTCGAAATAGGGAGGAATCTCATGCTGGATTCGGGGAATTTTATTTGACAGAAATTTTATACTTACTACTACTTATCTTTATTTATACTTTGGTACGGGTATAGTCTGTCCGGTCATAAAAGAACAAAACAAAGCGATGCGCGCTAACATCGGTTTCCCTCGGAAATTATATTCGGAAGCGAAGTGGCGTGATCAGTGCAAAGTCATCATCGGCGTGCGTTGTTCAACATCAAATTCAAGATCAATATATTTTTAATTGTTTAAATAGTATTTAGAGTTCTTTCGATATGTCACGATCAAATATTCACTTATCTTCTCAATCGCAATTAATAATATCTTAAACCTTTTCGGAGAACTTGAGCTTTTTGTAAAAAATAATATTTTCTCTCCCTTTGAAGGAACAGGCTCGATTTACGACACTGGTCAGAGGTGTTACTGTAAACAATACCCGACGGTGCGCGTGTTTGTTCTTTTTAGGCCGAACAGACTATAAAAACGTACGCATCAAATCAACCGAATACATATATTAGTCCCCCCGAATAACTTTTTCATGTACACACCAATTTTTATTATTTTTCGTATATAGGTTTTCCAAACATATTTGTAAATGCTAGCGGAGCTGTTTTTTCAAATTTGTTAATATTTTTCATGTTATAATTAATTTCATACCATTAAGATTGAGACTCTTGTAACTTGAATAAAATTTGTTGCTACACGTTTATTTTAACACGATAATGAAGATTGAGATGATTCTATTCAGTGCCACAAAAATAGGATTAATCCCGAAAGTAGTTTATTTTATAAAAATCATTTTGAAACCTCTATCGTGATAAAAAGTGAAAGATAAAATTGGTTTTTATTCATTTTAATTTTCAAAAGCTTTCCGAGATGGCGATAGGCTCCAGTAAAAAAAGGCTGGTCATTCCACAGAAAATCGACAAATGTTCTGAATGGACCATCTCCGATTTTGATAAAATTTTACAGGTGGTTTGGTCTTCTTGTTGATAGTACTTTGCTGAAATATTTTTCGTTTTTGTCCATTTTGACGGCGATATGGTATTTTAAAATTTGGAAAAAGTGGCAAATTTTGCTTGGAAGCTGTAAATTCAAAACTTTATATCTTAGGATGTATGCATCGTAAGCCCATGAAACAAACTCCATTTGTTTAAGGAAGCTGTAAAGCTCCTGAATAAAATAAGCTGAGGTCCATTTTCTGAAAATTTGTTTTCAAGGATAATGGATATGTTCGTTATCCTTGAATATCTCAAAATGCGCACTCTCGATTTCTTTTATTTTTTTAATTTAATCCTTAATGGCTTTTGAGGAAACTGTAGAAAGGAGAAAATGGAACTCCTTGAAGTTTGGATGGAGTTATTTTTGAAATATATATAGTTCAGAAAACTTTGAACGGAAATTGATGTTGTATGGTGCGTTATCAAATACTTGTATGCAGCTGGTTTTAAAAATTACAGTGATACAGGAAAATTAAAGAAATACACATACTACAACTTTTAGATTGATGTCATATATATACATATGAATATAGTTATATCAGAAACCGCAACTAAAGAACTCATTGTTTACTCATTGAATTTTACTTATAAATATTTCTAAGATTTTATTTATTTTTTTTAAACAGGGGGAACAGGAGATACCCAACCCAAGCACGGAGGCCACAGCGGCCCATTGTGCTCTCCTGAATCCCATTCACCAAAACCTTCCTGTCCTCTTAAAGGTTTTTCAGCTCATCCACAGATAGAGGGGGAGACCCTAGAGTATCCAGTCTGCTCCGGGCGAAGGCCGGACACTCACACATAAAGTGTTCGGTTGTCTCAGGCTCTCCCTCCATGCAGGACAGACACTCAAGGCTGTCAACAACTCCCATCCTTGTTAGATGAGCGTGAAGTGAGCTGTAGCCGGTGATGATGCCAACTACGGTTCTACATTGTTTCCTTCCGAGTCCATGAGAAAATCGGAGATATTCCCATTGGGCCCATCAAGAAACAGTTTTGTACACCTACAAGCGCTCAGGTTCTCCCATCTCTGCTGATATTTCCTATGAACATCCGCTTTGATGAGAGACCCGATATTTGACGTGGGAACGCCTACGGCGGGCTCCGGTCCGAAGAACGGAAAATCGGAGCCAGCCCTAGCTAAAAGGTCAGCCCTTTCATTCCCCATGATCCCCATGTGACCAGGAACCCACAGGAGGGACACATTGTTGTGATAACACAACTTATCCACTGACGACCTGCAGTCCCCCAGTAACTTAGACGTTATCCGAGGGCCATTCAGAGCCATCAAAGCTACCTGACTATCCGAAAGGATAGCGATATCTCTCCCCTTGATTTGCATATCAAGGGCTAACTTCGTTGCCATGGAGATGGCGAAGACTTCAGTCTGGAAGACAGTGGTGTGTTTTCCAAGTGAGTACTCCATTCCAAAATCAGCCTCAGGAAAGTAGACACCTGCCCCAGCTCCCTCATTAGTGAGAGAGCCGTCGGTAAAGATTTTTAGAGCAGACCGGGGAAGGCACGATAAGGCACCTCTCTCAGTCCACGATTCCCTTGCAGGAAAGCTTACAGAGAAGCGACGCCCGAAAAGAAGCTCTGGTACCATCGATTCCCGTGGCATACCAGAGGGTTTTCCAAGTCTAGCCGATATGCCATAGAGCAATGAGAAGAGCCAGTCCAGCCGCCCTCCCAACATCCCCATAAGCGCAATCTGCACACAGCCCTTTTGGACTCTGCCTATATGACAAGCTCTAGGGGTACCAGATTGAGTAAGACCTCAAGAGCCGCAGTAGCCGTAGATCGCATGGAGCCCGTAAATCCCAAGCAGGCAAGCCTTTGCAGGCCCGCCAGCTTCCGGATCGCAGTCCCCACAAGCGTCCTCGGCCACCATACACAGGAGGCATATGTGAGCATGGGTGTGACGATCGAGGTGTACATCCAATGCACAACCCTTGGTCTCATGCCCCATGTGCAACCAAAGGTTCTCCTGCATTGAGCGAAGACCCTCATAGCAGCATTAACTTTTTCCTCTACGTGTATTCCCCATGTCAGCTTCGAGTCAAGGAAGACTCCAAGGTGCTTGACATGAGGAGAGAGTTGCAGAGTATGTCCAAAAAGCTTTGGAAGAACAAAGTACCCCAGCTTACGTCTTCTGGAGAAGAGCACCAAGTTGCACTTTGTAGGGTTCACTGTCATATCATATCCCAAGGTAAACAGTCCACGAGCCAGTCCCCGTTCAATGACAGTTACCATTGAGTGGAGAGCCGTCTCCGTAGATCTGCCCCTCCAGTAAGCGTGCTGTGAGCTGTTTAAGAGAGAAGGCTTTAAGGGTACTTCCGTAATATATACATCTAACAGCCTCTCCAGGCATTTCAAAAGAAATGAGGAGAGGTTTATGGTTCGAAAACTCTTCGGGTCCATGTAGGAAGCCTTACCAGGCTTCGGAATGAAGGCAACCCTCACCTTCCTCCACATCTCAGGGACATATCCAAAAGCGATACATGCCCTGAAAATGGAGTCGATGTATGGGGCCAGCACCACGCTCTCAGCATTAAGAAGGACAGGCAAAATACCGTCTGGACCCGGGGCTTTAAAGGCCGAGAAGGTTGAAATTGATCATTTCACCTTCTCGACATCAACTACCTTGGCGGCAGTGGACCAATCTCCACCAGTGCATAGAGGTAGCGGATAATCGGAACCTGCCTGCAGGTCTTCTTCAAGCCTGCAGTCAGGAAAATGCGTCGAGAGAAGAAGTCTACAGGCTTCCTCTTTCGATGCCGTAAAGGAGCCATCTGGCCCTCTCAGAACACTCAGCCTAGCCGACGGGTCACGACAGCCGTCAAGCTCCTCGCAGAAATCTACAAAGGCCTGTCTTTTTGATTTCCTGACAAGTCTCTTGTAATTACTCTGAGTCTCGCGGTAGGCCCGCTAGTCTCCCTCCGAGCCAGACCTGCTGGCCTTGTTGAAGAGCCTTCTTGAAGCCTTACGGAGTACATTAAGACTGCCGTTCCACCACCGCATAGGTTTCCTTCCAATGTCCGTGCTAATGGGACAGGAAGCCTCGAAAGCCGCAGTTACAGCGGACTGCAGCCTTCCAACCGCCTTTTCCAAGGCTGCAACACTTCTGATTCTCTCAGCCGGAGAGTCGAGCATGGAAACTAGCTCCCTGTGGTATCTCCCCCAATCAGTCCGCCTCGGATTCCTGTATGGTTCCACCTCAATGGGGTCAGCACCCATACAGAACTCAATGTAGCGGTGATCAGAGAGAGACTCCTCTCGCGAAACCCTCCAGCCGGAAAACTGGGGAAGATACTTATATACTTATATATATAAAAAAGTTAATTAAACATGTTATATTATTACCAATACGTTTCTTTTAATATTTTTACGGTAGCTGACTATTTCAGGATATAATCCTAGCTATATTATGTAAATATATTATATTAAATCTGAGTAGTCAGCACACTTCATCAATTTCCGTTCAAAGTTTTCTGAACTACATATATTTAAAAAATAACTCCATCCAAACTTCAAGGAGCTCCATTTTCTCCTTTATACAGTATCCTCAAAAGCCATTAAGGATTAAATTAAAAAAAAAAAATAAAAGAAATCGAGAGTGCGCTTTTTGAGATATTCAAGGATAACGAACATATCCATTATCCTTGAAAACAAATTTTCAGAAAGAGGACCTCAGCTAATTTTTTTCAGGAGCTTTAAAGCTTCCTTAAACAAATGGAGTTTGTTTCATGGGCTTACGATGCATACATCCTAAGATATTAAGTTTTGAATTTACAGCTTCCAAGCAAAATTTGCCACTTTTTCCGAATTTCAAAATAACATATCGCCGTCAAAACTGGACAAAAACGAAAAATATTTCAGCAAAGTACTACTAACAATAAGACAAACCTACTTATCAAATTTTATCAAAATCGGAGTTGGTCAATGCACAAATTTATACAATATTTGTCGATTTTCTGTGGAATGACCAAAATTTATCTTATGTGTCTCTAAAAATGAGTATCTATCCTGCACATACATATGTACATTATGTATATTTACGGCGCGTCATAGCGCAAGAGCAGCCCGTCTACTGCTAGCTGTGTGTAACTTTGTTGTTGGAGTGGATTAGGATTGCAATGAGAGAAAAGGGAGAATATTTGTTAATATTTTTGTTTATGGTTTAGTTAAAAAGAGACGAAAGATATTTATTTAGAATATAAGCCAAGGGAAAATTATTTGGATTTTTTTTCTTCTTTTTATTGCATATTTGGTTGAGATTGGGAATTTGTTTTGTAATCCATGCAAATACTCGGTTTTTGTCGCTCTAGATGTATTCGGCAAATAATTGAAGTTATCAATTGCGTACATTCTATATGGATATATTGTATGTGCATCATTTTGAATAGTGATTAAGTGATTACGAAGGAGTTGCCCGATTCGACCCATTTGCGAACTCCAATGCCTCCGATGCCTCCAATTTAATACAACTTGTTTGAACCATTGTGCACATTACATACATAGAAGTCAAGGGATGTTATATAAAAATCCCAAAGGCTGTATGGAAAGCATTAATAAAATTACAAAAATAGTTCAATTAAATCCCGAACAACATTAAAACAATACGCTTCGGTTTGAACATGGCAGTCATGTTTCCTAGAAAAAATAAAGGAGAAAAATGTTTGCCATGTCAATACAGCATTGATTATGTACTGTGGTAAAGTCAAGATACTTATATACAGCGAGTACTGCTTCTGCGTGTGACACTAAATCGAAAGCTTTGTACGAAAGCTCATGCTACTACTACATAGTTAAATGGAAGCTCGGAATCGAGAGCTTTATTTTCTGCCATTCAGCCTTAAAGAATTTTACATGCTCAAAACCTAGTAGAAAGTATTTATGATATTTTTTCAATTGAGCCACAATAAAACTCAAAAGAGCCGCATGTGGCTTGCGAGCCGCCGTTTGGCCACCATTGTTATATATATGTCAGTGGGGGTGACTAAATTACGAAGTGTAATATTTTAACTTCAAACTTGAGGTTTTTGAAAAGAAGATTTTCTGATAAATCTGATGATGCGCAATGCTATTTAGAGATTTTCGCAAAAAAACTAACAACCAACATTTTGGTAGTTTTTCATAGTAGGGTAACTGAGTTGCCATGCAGCTGAAAAAGAAAAAGGAAGTCGAACAGAAACTACAATGGCCGGGAAAGGGCAACAGGAAAGACAGCTGGGCTCAGAGCCAGTGGTTTCCGCGATAATCGGGACCACATGTACTTACCACGTACTTTGGTCAAACGTTGTGGCTGTGGTGGGAGGAGAGCTATGAGTTAAAAGTACTGATAACAATTTCGATGGGACCATTTCAGTATAGTATGTATTCTTGCAGTGGAAAACTGGAAGCACTGAAGTCCGTCGAACACATTTCTGTCATATTCCTTGTATTTGTGGAATTGTCAAACGTAATAAATGTTCTTTATTGATATATAAAAAGAAATTTCTTCTTAAACTTTGTGCAAATTACCCAAATAAAATCTTTTAATTCATTTAATGCAAAAATTTCACAAATAATTGCGACAGTACACTTTGACGCGCAAATGACAATTCAACATGAATATGTATTTGTATCACCGAGAAAATATTCAGTGCAAAGTGGGGGAAGTCAGTGTGCAAATCTAATGTTGAAATTCTGCTATAAAAGTTGTCCCATCGAACATTTTCAGTGCTGTACTGCGAGAAAAAGTGCAACACTGGTATTGCACTGAAGTCCCATCCAAATCGACATAAGAAATGTTTCACAACTTATAAACACTGACAGCACGCGTAACAAGTCCAAGATAGCTTGTGGGTGTTGCCAAGATAGCATTATGTATGTCAAATTTGGTCTTATCGTGGCTTCAAAAGCATTTGCCATTATATTTAGCATCATATCATCCTTGTGTATAGAACTATATAGTGATTGTGAAACGTAACTTGACTTAGTACCTTGTTGTGTTGTAAAGGCGCTACTACTGCGGAGCAGACGTAACAAAAGCCGGAAATGCCTCGCTTCAATATAAAATCAGCGATGTCTGCGGCCTTCCCTACATCAGGTCCAGCCATCGTGGATTTTATATTCTATCGAGGAGTTGTCTACTTCTTATCCCAGCTTTGTATGTTTTTAGTTTGGCTATGCTCTTACAGATTATCCCTGGAGCCCCTTGTCCATACTTCAGATGCAAAGCTTTGCTTTTAGCGAAGCATGAGCGAAACTGTTCAAAATGGTACAAGTGGAGCCATCTGACATTATAACAAGGAAGCATTTTCGCAATCGCTAGATACTTCTACATACACACAGGATATCATTTTCATTTGGAAAAACCCATGGACTAATAGGTTTTCTATCATCAAGGCTTTTAAAGCTTATGTGAACTTTTAAAACAAATTCGAATTGAAAAGCAAACTGGTTTTAAATTTTGTTTTCATTTTCTAATTTTTAAAAAATCAAGTAATTTCATTTCATGTAAATCAATTTTGAAGTAGAGTGGGTACATATATATATGATCATGACATATTGCCGTCAAATTTCCAGTGTTCACCATAATATTGTCAGTACTGGCCACAAAAGTAAAATTCTGACTGTCAGAAATCAAAAATTTTTCTACGTTTGGTGAAGCAGTGGTATTGTTTTTATAATTATATTAGGCCATACAAGTAAGTGAAAAAGAGTATGGATTTCTAAGCGGTTACAAGAAAAGTTTTCAAAAACAAAGAATAAAGGACAATAGATTAAGAGTTTACTACTTTCTTCAGTTCTTTTAAATGGGTTGGCTTTGATAAGGGCACAATTCACAATTATATTTGGTTGTCTCTTCACAAAGCGAAAATCACATAATTAACTCAAACGATGTTCAGTTTCTCAATTCCATTTTTATTTAAAACATTCAAATTCTCGGTTTAATAACAAATTCTTGTCGCATAAAATAATGTCGGTGTCTTAAACCACAAACTATTTTTTACTTTTTGAAAACCTTTCAGACCTCTATCGAAATTTGAAACGAGACTGTCATAATAAAATATTTTCAAAACAATTTTAAAATACGTAACGCAGTATTAACGACAGAATTGTTAAAGAAATAATTTAGATTGTGTAGTAGTATTTCGATGGATTTCAATAATTATTTTTTCACAATATAGCTAAGATATTCCGCAGTACTATGGGTGTATATTTAAGGGGTGAGTCCAGCAGGGTCGGGAGGCGGAGATAAAATCGGTAACATTTTTGGATTTTTAAAAAAATAATTTTTTGAAATCAATTTTTTGGTTCGGAAATTATTTAAGAGGGCTGAATAGGGGTAGTTAATTACAGCCCCCATCTGTTCTAAAACTAATTCTTTTCGCTAAACCTCGATCGGTTTCTAATTGCCGAATCTAAAATGATTTCCGTAACTTACTACGTGTCATTGGTGTAGCAAGTGGCGGGCAAGATCATAAAGAAAAAGAACCCAAGTAAAAGCCCTCCTGGAACCAAAACCAGAAGATTTCTATTATTGATAAAGACATATTTATTGACAAAAAATACATTTAAAAAAAAATTATCTAACATTCTTCAGATAAATGTCCATCTTCGCTCTCTGAAGAATGACCAGCAACATTAGGCTTCGCAGACACAAGTAGAGCAATTGTTTCTGGCAAAAAACAATTTAATCGTGTTCTTTTTACGCTCCTCATACTACTTAAGAGAGGGTCTGAACTTAAAAGTAGCCGATTGAAAATATCTCTGTTGCAATTTTCTCTAGAGAATTTTCGCGAGAAGTCTTGGCGGTATGACCGGAAATGTTTATTTCGCGCTTCCGCGGCCTCTTCTGAAAGCTGCCCAATAGGCAACAATGCGTTTTTTATAATAGATGCACCATGGATAAGAATTTTATGCATTGTTGGAGTCATTGGGTGCCAAGGGTACAGATGGACATACAAGCGAGCAGTATCTAATGCGTATTTGTCGTATTTTTCCGGATTATATGTCCGCTCGAAATAGTTTCTAGTATGACTTTTAATCTATATATTAGGTCATAACTGATGCCCGTTATTTCGGAAGCCAATTTCGGATCTTCAAAAAATCTCCTGCTAGTGTTGCCATCATTGGTATTGCCAAAATTTGCCTTTGGTACATCCAACAACAAACCAGTTTCGTTGCGAAATTTGGCCTGGATTTCTAGTTTCCTTTCCTTTTCAATATTTTTTTCCGTTTCGGTTTTCCTCTCTCTGTATTTTTTTACTGGTAACTTATAAGCCAAGTGGAGAATGCTTTCCAAAATACGAATTCTGGCATGTAAAACTGAAAGCCCAAACTCGGTAGCCTCAAAACTGATCTCTTTTTTTAAATCCAAACGGATGAATTCCTTAGAAGTTGCACCACATATGTAGCATTGGCTTGTAGATTTCGTGCCAGTGGCAGCATTGCAGACCTTGCCATCTACCATTGTCATGATGAAAACATGTTTAATTAAAAACTTCTTCCCATTTAAGTCAACCTCTGTTGCGTTTAGCGATTTCGCAGAATTTTTCACGTAATTAATTTCTTCTTCCGTAATATCAGTGTTCTCTTTAACAAAACGGAATCTTATTGGTCGGCAATACCGCGGAGAAGAAGCTGTGGGGTTTTCCCATAGTATTTTTTCATCTTCATTACCAGCAAGTAATCGTAGAGGGACGAAACAGCTCTGAAATATGTTCGCGTCTGAGTCGGCATCATTTTCGAATTTTTGCTTAAACTGAGATTGCTGAGATCCGTCACAACCCCATTTACAAATAATCTTCAGGGTATCTCGTTCTTGCTCTTTCAATGTTATCAGGACCTCTTCTAGGAAGGTAGACAAACGCCTAATGCTAAGATCAACCAAAGGTTGTAAATCGCTTTCGTCGTAGGTACTCGTTACTCTGCATGATTCTTTGGGCGGGTAACATTCTTGCTTTGCTTTTTGTAACAGGCTATAACAAGGGAAGAATTTCTTGTTAGTATTTCTAATTACTTCGTATTGTCGACGAGTTAAATCAGCATCTACGAACATTGATAATGCTTGTGTTGGCTTAAGAGAGCAAGTTTCTTCTTTCCTTGATTTAGAAAATGCTCTTTTATATTTTGTTGCACGTGTCGGAGTACTAGTGATTTCTTTGAGAATATCGGAAGCATCTCGTTTTCCAGTTTTCCGCAACTCAACCTGAGCAGCATGAATGATAACTTCCTTTTTCAAAGTAGAACGAACCTCCTCAGTTTTTCTCCTTTTAGTTCTTTCACTTGACTCTCCAAATGACTTATGTGGTCGTCCTGGCCGATTTTGTGTAACCACAGGAATCTCTAACGTTCCTTCTAGCCATGAATGATTGTTTTTGAGAAATACGTCTTCTTTCTTATGGGCTTTTGACCGTCTTTGTTTAATTTGCGATTTGAATTGTGAAAAATTGTGTTTCAAGCTTTCAATTTGGTTTTCCGTGTATCCTTCGCGGGACAAAAGTTGGTCTTTCAAGAAATTTAATTTTTCTTACAAATTAGACAAACTAAAATTCTGCATGCGGTCGAACAAGTATTTACGGGTCACAATTTTTACGCCCGAGATACCTTCTGAACCTAAAACAAAAAAAACATTCTTTGAAAATGCTTTTAACTTCAATCATAATTTTTAGACGTTTTAGTCCAAAAAAGTTCGAAGTATCGAAATAATAATTATCCGCGCTTTTCCGCGGCTAATATTTTTATGATTTACTACTGAAAGCTTCAAACCTTCGACTTTATTAGGAATTACAGCAGGATCTAACTTGGAAGTATAAGAAATACATAAATAAACAAAAATAATAGCTTAAAAATTCTCCATAATACGTGTGACTTTCGAAACACTAAATATAAACTTTAAAATGATAAAAATAATGTTAATCCCAATATAGTTAGTGAGTTATTACCTGCTGTATCAGTATCCATCACTTTTACTTCCGAGATGAAGGTAGAATAATAAATATTCACTAATAAAATTTGCTTTCACACGAATGCCGAGAACAGACACATACACCGAGTGGGACGATCGAATTTCGACTGAACGTAAACACGCGGCGCGTGCACAGAGGGAAGGCGGGAGGGGCTGGGTATTGTTCTCAGACTAGTGCACTAGCTCAGGTAGTTGTTTTTTTTAACCATTTCGCATTTTGGTAAATTGACTTTTGGCCGCGTAGATCGTTCAAATACCCGTATGTGCAGCGATTTATTGGTACCAGAGTAAACAGGACTCAATTAGTTGAAAGCTTCCCGTGTGCACAAAATAATGGATCCATTCTTATGCAAATTATGGAGCGCAGGCGACAGCCTAACGAATGCATCGAAGATTATATCTATCACGTAGCGTCGTTAGCACAACAGATCAAATTGGAAGAATATACAACGATCAAATACATTATTGCAGGCTTATCTGATCAAAATTTGATTAATGTGCTGATGGCAGCAAACTTGAAAACCATTCATGAGCTATTGAGGCGCATTAAGGAATTTGAAGAAATTCAGGATCAGAGAAAAAAAAAGAACTGGGTTATTGCTGGATAATTAAAATTCAACCATCCCACAAGCGAGCGCCTCTAAAATTTTGCACCGATATAAACCTTCTCCTAGGAAAGAAAGTTACTTACTCGACCAAAAACAATTAAAGGATAAACAAGAAGGTACCTCAGGTTTGAAAAAAGGAACGTTTTCTAAGAAAACACAAAGCAGATGTTTCCGATGCGATGAACCAGGTCATTACGCATCTGTATGCCCCTTAGCTCAAAAATTAATAAAATGTTTTCGTTGCAACGAAACAGGTCACTTAGCGAAGGAGTGTAGAGTAAAAAGAAATTTTAATGTCGGTAAGGGCAGTGAACTAAACCCTAAGGACGAGTACCATAAAACTATTTTTATTGACAATAAACCATTTTTAGCATTTTTGGATTTAGGAAGTGAGTGCACTACCTTCAAATTGAGTATCGTTATCTTAATACGCGGATTTGGGGGTACAGAAACTTAAGTGATTGGGAGAATTAATAAACGATTAACAGTAGTGGGCATTGAACAGCAAGTCGACGTGATGATAGTGCAGGATGGAGAACAAGACGTTCATTTGATAATTGGGAAGGATTTTATGGATCGACCAGATATTATAGTGACTAAACGTTGGGGATTGTTCGAACTATCAAAAAATACTGAATCGCCCTCTCTATAAATCAATAAAAGTGTGAGAATTATGGAAAAGTGCGCGGATTTTAAGATAAGTGACATTGTGGTCGGGAGTGAAATAACTTTAGGAGAGGAAAAGGATTTGCTTGGTTTAATTAATAAATACAGAGACTGCTTTGCTAGAAATACCAGAGAGCTAGGGAAAACAGATCTAGTGAATATGAAAATAATATTGAAAGACAGCAAAGTTATTAACTATAATCCATATAAGGTACCATACGGGCTAAAGCCTGTTTTAAGACAAAGCATCAAAGACTTATTGGATCTCGATATCATTCAACCTTCAACTTCAGAGTACGCCAGCCCAGTACTGTTAGTTCCGAAAAAGAATGGAGAATGCCGTATGTGTGTTGATTATAGCAAATTAAATGCCAGCACACAACGAGAAAAATTTCCAGTTCCCAATATTGAGGAAACTCTCAATTCTTTGGGCAATAAAAATGTATTTACGCTACTCGACTTGATGAGTGGCTATCATCAAATTCCCCTAAACAGCCAAAGCCAACATTTGACTGCTTTTGTTACACCCGAAGGACATTACGAGTTTAAAAGGGTCCCATTTGGACTCACTAACTCACCAGCTGTGTTCATGAAGCGCATGAAATTACTAGTTCAGAACATCGGACCAAACAAAATAATTACATATATGGACGATATCCTAATTTCTACAGAAACGATTATAGAGAATATTTAAATCGTCGAGGAATTTCTGATAGAGTTAAGAAGAGCAGGATTGACATTAAATTCAGGGAAATGTGTATTCTTCAAGAAAAAGATCGAGTTCCTTGGACACGAGATTTCTTCAGCAGGTATTAAGCCAGGACGAGATAAAATATTAGCAGTTTAAAACTACAGGAGACCAGAGAACATTCGGGAAGTGCATCAATTTCTTGGACTCGCAGGCTATTTTAGGCGTTTTGTGAAGGGTTTTTCTCATATTGCCCATCCGCTTAACAAATTGTTAAGAAAAGATTCAGTTTTTGTATGGGACGTTAAAGAATCGGAAGCCTTTGAGCGGTTGAAGGAATTACTAATCCAAAGACCTCTGTTAGCTTTGTATGACGAAAATGCCAATCACGAAGTGCATACTGATGCAAGCTGCCACGGGATAGCTGGAATTTTATTACAATGGGGCGGAGATTTGTTGAGACCAGTGATGTACTATAGTCGAGCCACAACGGAAGCAGAGGCAAAATACCATAGCTATGAGCTAGAAGCTTTGGCTGTTGTTGAGACCTTAGAGCGTTTCAAACATTATTTATTACATAAAAAGTTCAAGATAGTCACAGATTGCAATTCCTTGCGCCTTACTCAGGAGAAGAAAGACTTGGTACCTAGTATTGCAAGATGGTGGCTGAAAATATCAGAATACGACTTCGAGTTAGTGTTTCGTCCAGGCAATCATCTCTTCCATGCAGACGCACTCAGTCGCTGTCCAGTGGAAAAAGGATGTGAGCCGGACAGCGTGGCTAGTAAAATGCTTATAGTAGGAATACCGGAACGAGATTGGTTAGCACTGTTACAAAGGCAAGATTCATGGCTGGTGGAAATTCGCGAAGTATTAGAAGGAATCAGGACGGACCATTTGGAGAAGGACGGAATAAAAGGAAATTATATTCTTGAAAATAGCAGAGTGTACAAGAAAACTTCAGGTGGAAATAGATTTGTAGTGCCTGTAGTAGTGCGATGGCGCGTCATAAAATCAGCACACGATGATATGGGACATCCAGGAGTCGACAGAACTATGGAAACTCTGCGGAAATATTTCTGGTCCGCGAACATGAAAGCAGTGGTGAAGAAATACATCAATTCCTGTATAGAGTGTCTTTATAATAGACGAGGACTAGATGAGACCAATTACGAGCTGCACTGCCCCGAAAGGAAACTGATCCCATTCTATACAATCCACATCGATCATCTTGGCCCATTTCCCAGAAGTAAAAGTGGAAATATGTACGTAATTGGTATAGTTGACGCGTTTACCAAATTTATAATCTTTAAGCCGACGAGAATCACTAACAGCCGAGGAGTGATTAAACTCTTAGATGGAATTACGCAGTTTTTTGGGAGTCCAACGAAAATAATCACAGATCGTGGAACGGCTTTCACATCAAAAGATTTTGAGAAATTCTGTCATCAACACCTAATCAAACATATACTTACCGCCGTCAGAACTCCCCGGGCTAACGGGCAAATAGAAAAATATTTCCGAACAGCTAAAACAGCTATTTCGACATTGACGCAAGACACATCAGGAAGGGACTGGAATAAACACGTCTCAGCAATACAATGGGCTTTGAATAGTCTGAAGCATTCCACCACACTGGCTACACCGCAAGAACTTTTAATGTCTTATCAACCCCGGCACATCCTCAAAAATAAATTAGTTCTAGCTCTTCAGGACTCAATAGAAGCAGAGCAAGAAGAAAATTCGCCACCCTCAGAGTTACGAGAGAAGGTTTTAGAGCGGATTCACCAACAACAACAACTTCAAGCCGATAAATTCAACGCCACTCACAAAGCACCTCAGAAGTATAAATTAACAGATCTGGTGCTTATTAAAGAAGAACCTTCATCATCTGGAGAACCACGCAAAGTGCAACCAAGGTATAAGGGGCCGTACGAAGTTAAGGCTGTACTACCCAACGACCGGTATGTAGTTGCAGATGCCCAGGAGCTGCAAATAACGCGAAAACCGTACGAATCTGTACACTCAGCAGACCACATGAAGCCTTGGTGTGATTTACATAATATGGACTTCGACCTGTCAGATAGTGAAGACGAGATGGACACGAACGAAAATTCAGGATAAACCAATCGAATGAACCAAACATTTGATTAATATTAATTAATAAATTATTATGATTACAGAATTATGCATTTGATTTTTGAGCTCTTAGATCTGAAGACTACTGTGATAGGTGAAATCAAACTAAATCAGCTCAAGTACGATAAGCAAAGGCGATAACGTATCGAAATTGCAAGATCTGTGGTATGGTAAGTTGAAAAGGAAAAGTAAGCTAGAAAAAGAAATAGGAAAAGGCCGTAGACAATATGTTGAAATATGGCGTTGAGTTGAAACCTCAGGTAGGAGGTGTAACCACCATTGCCGCAACTAGGCGCAACTGTCACTGGGGACAGTGACGATATAGGTTGGCCGAACTGTAGCAAGTGGCGGGCAAGATCATAAAGAAAAAGAACCCAGGTAAAAGCCCTCCTGGAACCAAAACCAGAAGATGCGTAAACACCTTCCCCTATCTATGAGCAATAATATCGACATCTCAAGGAAACTGAATGCTTGAAAATGTGTGCATAAATGCGAACGAGTTTAGCTAGGTTTATTGCCGGCATAAATTAGGGTTTAGGTAGAAAACGACGAAGTATGTCTGTGTATTATGTGTTGCAGTTTTTGTGTGGAAAAAGACTTGAGTAGTTGATTAGATTGCTGTCGGGCATGGATAGTGTTGGCGCATTTTTAAAGTACTATTTTTCGTGTGAATCTTCTTACAAACAAAAGGCTGATTTTTATATTGGTCATTACAATACTTTCAACACCATCTTTTTGCTAAATTTTTCAGCATTTAAGTCATTTTTAACTCTTAAATTTGTCTATAATCTGTCATCTTTCAATTAAAAAAAAATAAAATCATAAATCATTATTCAGAGTCGGTAAGGAATAATTAACAAAATTAGATTGCATGGTTCGCTCCATTACTTTCTAATTAAGTTGCTACACATATTTTTAAGTGTACTAGTGAACATATTCCAATGAAGCCGAACACCATCGCAATTTTTTGTACATAGTTAGATAAAATATCTATCTTCAAATTAAAAATTGAATAAAAAAGTGCTAGAAGTCCTCACTAATGAATAATACTATTATTAAAAAAAAAAAAAAGAATTCGTTCGGTGCTGCTGTATTTTTTAATAAAAAATATGAAGCATTAGGCTTCATTTGGTATTCGAATAAAAAAGTCGGTTGCTTCGTTCTCCAGATATGATTTTTTGAAAATGACTTTTCATCGTAAAATCAAGAAACTTCTAACCTCCTAGCGGGGAGGGGGTGGGGCGTAATAGAAGGAAACAAAAAAATATTTGTGAGCTATTTTAGTATTCCCTACAAACTGTGAAAGTTTCATCCAAATCGGAGCTGATCGGGTGCAGTAGTACCGTGTCGCCAGATAAAGCGAAACATGAATTCGAGCACCGTCTCACAGTGAAAAACATGAATATCAGTTACGAAATTTCGAAATAACTGAAGCGCCTCCAAGATCTTTAATAATTTAAATATTATATAAATTTTTTTTCAAAATTCAGCGAAGAAGTTTTTAGAAAAAAATTATCAGTAATTAATTTCAAATTAGTGATAGATTAAAGTGGTACGTATTTTTAAAAACATAAAGAGCTCTTGCATCTAAAAACAGTTAAGAAAATTATCAAAATCTCATATCGCTTATTTGTTACATTTTATAGATCAAATGTTCCCAATAAGGCAATTTATATAATATCAGCTCCAGGCGATATATCAAGCAGCGGTATATCAAACCAATGGGCTAGAGGGGTGGGCAAACCATCGATCACGATCGACCGGTAGATCGTGAACAGTTGACAGTCGATCGCAGATATTTTAAATAATTTACTAGGTTATTTTAAAATCGTTTAATTTAAAATCTGTACTAAAAACTTAGCAGACGTTCAAACATGAATTTAAAATGAAATACGTATCTATTCTACAACTGACATGACTAATTCCCAAGCCAGTGCCAAAGATGACTTAATAAGAAGATGAAAAGGAGGCCGAACAAAATTGGAAATTTTTCCTTTCTTTTTTTCTAGAAAGAAACAAATAATGTTGTATACTTATGTCTTTTGCATGAATGAGACAACGAGTTAAAAACAAAAATTGAGAGAATGTAGGATTACCAGAACGACAAAATCTTCTTGAATACCTTCAAAATCCATTCAAACTATTCATAATAATGTTCATTGTGTAACCCTACCTCAATTTTGCAAATTTGCTTTTGCATAAATTTGTTGCTATGTACACTAATTGATCAACTTCAATGATTGGTAGAAATAATGGATTTTTAGCTCTTTACAAAAAAAAAAAAAATTAACAGTTCCCTAATTTCATATCATTTCATTGCATAATTTATAATAATGCCTTATGTGCAAAATTATTGGATGTTAATGATATTATGGATGTGGCAGTAAAAATTGCTAATTCGATGAGAGCGCAAAGTTTAAGGAGGCGTCTATTCCGTAGTCAACTTGAAGGCAATGAATGACTCGGAATATGAAGATTTACTTATTTTTTTTTGTCATGCTAGGTGGCTTAGCCGAGGAAGCTTTTTGTAAAGATTTCTAAACATTTTACCAGAAATTTTTGCATTTTTGGACACATTGGGGAAAAAAACATGAACAATTGGAATTTTCAGTATGCACAGTTGAAAATCTTGGAGTAAATTTTATATTTTAATTGTATCTATATAAATCCATTCAAAATACGGTATCGAATTCATACTATTGCAAAGTATAAATTTGTATATTTTGAGAGTATAAACCCTATACCAGCATGATATGAAAATGAATACCACGTAAATATAGATTTCATACTCTCCCGTATAAGTGAAATTTATAAAAAAATCATATGCAATTCATTCGCACTTACAATAAAACAAAATAATATAAATTTGGTTTGAATCAGAAACTTTAATAATATTGATTTAATATTAATAAATGTAAGATATATTATATAAAATTTATACCAATTTTTTATTCATTTTAGAGAAACTCTTCAGATTACTTGTTCATATAAAAAAGCCTTCAAAAGTTTGTTATTCATATTGAAATGATGGATTCTTTGACCACTATGTTTTATAGAACCTTATACTAACTACATAAAGTCATTTTATTAATTTGAATTGAAGCGCGCATTGAAAATATGTTTCTTAATTAAATAGATTTTTTTGTTTCTTCTAGATACTGTCGAATCACATATTAAACTCTTTTCATACTCAAATATTGAAAAAGCCTTCAACGGGCCAGTTTTTTTTTAATATTTCGAATAAGTTATGAAACTTGTTAAAAATAATATCAACTTTCTTCCACAAAATAAATCGTATACTCAATGAAAAAGACAATTTCAGGAGAAAGAAATAGGTACAACCTTTCCCTGTAATTTCCGAAATATTCAAAATAAGAACTTAGAAAAACTGGTTCACTTCTATCGAAATTTATAGGCTGGTCTTCTAATACATTTCTAATTTCTGCAAAAAGAGAATCCTGAAGTATAGATAGTTTTCCATGTTCGGGTGCTTTTGGATGGTGAAATTTTTGATAAAATATAGCTATTTTTTGCTGATATCTTATTGCAAGACTTATACATAGATTAATATAGTTTCTCAAATTCTTAGACAAAATCTTGAAGACTTGATGCTTAGCCTCATACCGTATTGTAGAAAATTGACTTATTGGACCTAATTTCAACAAAACTCCTGGGTAATGCATCAGAATATGATGTTTTGGTAACAATCTTAGTTTATATAAATTTACGATTATGAATAAATACTTTTCAACGACGCGGGCCAGTTGTTGAATATTTACCAATGTCACTTTATGGGCAAATGAAATTTCTAATATTTGAAGTAATGTTGTGATTCCCTCCCATTTTGCTTGCATATTTTTTTCTACAAGATCGCCGAAGATAAGAGGAAAATGAATTACTAAGCACCATGTTTGAGAAGCAGAAAATGAAAAACAATTTTTACCTATCACGGAAGTGGGTAGATTTCTACGATATAAGTATCCGTAATTATATGAGTCGATTCTATTATTAATTTCTTTAAAATTGATTTTGTTTTCAAGGACCAGATAATTCAAAAAGGCTGACATAATATATTTAGCAACCCCTTCTAGTAAAAATCGTGTATAGGATCTACTGTCCTGTTATCAAATATATTGAAATACTTAAGATCATTCAAGATTGTGAAAAATCGAATTCCACTTTTGGCAAATAACTCAGCTGAATTTGTATTTTGTAAGCTGT
The DNA here is from genome assembly GCA_963930735.1 of Dioctria linearis. Taxonomy (NCBI): domain Eukaryota; kingdom Metazoa; phylum Arthropoda; class Insecta; order Diptera; family Asilidae; genus Dioctria; species Dioctria linearis. The sequence continues at coordinate 231,033,221 of OZ005741.1, forward strand.
TAAAATTTTCCATTGACCGCAAACTACCATTGTCTTCTTTGAAATGATTCTGTATTTAATTTTTTCGCATATCGCAAAACCTACAAAAATAATTTGCTGAAAAACTAGGAGAGAAGCCTAGAATACTATTTGCTCCTAAATTGTCTGCTGAAATGGAGGACAGTGTGGCGAATATTGTTGAATCATAGAATTCTATACCGTGATCCTCTAATAACTTTAAATCTTCTACAACTGGAGCTAAGATGTCATTATATGATGCACCACATTTTAAATCATATGCATGAAATAACGAAACTAAGTTGATAAAATTTAGCTTAGAAAGATAGTTTTTTGGAATATTTTGGACTGTGAAGTAAATTGCACCAATTTTCTGTAGAGTTTTTCTGCTTCCTAAAGGGTTTGTGCATTCAAAGTCGTCATAAAACAATTGTAATTTTAACACACAACTGCCTTTCTCGTAAATATTGTTAGCTTTAAACACAGATCCACAACAAAATTCTGAAAATGTATCCTCAGAACAACAGTGATTTTTATTTGATAGCATAAGTTTGTGGATTTCAGAATTACAAAGCATTGCTTTAATGGATTTAATAATGGGAACATACATACATAAAAGTATTTTGAACAAGAGATTTTTTATATCTCTTTGTTTTCCTACAATAACGGCGTTCCCATCTTACCCCAATAGCTATTTCTCTCGGTTCAATATAAGACGGTAAGTTTTTGAAATATTTATCTCTTTTAAATTTAGTCGAAATATTAGCGAAATTGGAAAGGCATTCGTTACGTATAAAATTACAGTGCTCCGCATATTGTTTTTTCTCGTTTTTTTTTCAGGAATTTTCTCAGAAATGGTTGTTGATCAATTTGGAAGTAGAGTCAATGATACTACTTATTGCTGTATTTGGTAGTCCCATAAAGTTTAGGTCAGAAACAAAAGACTCTGTAGAATTCTTCAAAGAGAGGGCATTGTGAATGTTATTAGCATCATTCACAGCTGGCAGGTCTGCATATTTATTCTGAACAACTTCAAAAGCAATAGTTTGATTTGGCAGTATCTCTGAAGGAGTCTGTGCGCGCTCTTGATAGGCGTAAGTATGAAAAATTTTTAATGTGCACTTCATTACATGTTTCTTAAGTCCAGAGTATGTATTAAAAGTAGCACCACATTGCTTATTCGATATACATCTTAAATCTAAATGTTTTGAGCTGTACAGAAAATACACTAATTTCAAATGCTTCAAAATTATTGAAATTAAGGGTGATTCAGCGTTACACAAATAACAGAAATATTTCATTGTTTGTTTTTGTCAGGATTTTCTTTTCATTAATTTTTAGTGAGCCGTTTTATTTTCATATGGACATCTTTTACAGTTTGTGTTATTGGAGCATTTTCTATATTGTATATAAAATTTTGAATATATGCCCAAAACAACCGAAGGTTCATATCATATTTAATATTAAATATAAAATGTAACTTAAAATCTAAATCCACAGCAATTAGTATAGTTGCTGTATTATTTAAGCTTATAATATTGGAATCCAGTACTAAAAAATATTGGTTTATACTAGCCTTTGAAGTACCTATAGCAATAATGAACGGTGCTCTGCCTAATGAGTCTTTTAAATATTCCGCGTTCGACAATCCAGGCTAAAATAATTTAAATTCTTTTTGGTATCCAGAATATGAAAATAATAATAGAGTAATAAAACACTAGAATATTTAAACTTACCGTATAGAATTTAATGAACCTGTCTACAGCCCTTTCATCGGTAAGTCTTTTAATTTTTTTAATTCCATTTGGTGGTGGAGGAAGTAGCCGAATCAAATTGATTAAAGATAGCGTACATGTATCCCAGTCTAAGAAAATAAATTTCATATATTATATATTTTTTTATTTTTTTATTATTAAATACCCTTTTCCCTTTCCGCTTCCGTGTATAATATTTTTTTCCCAGAGTTTCGGACGACTTGAAATATAAGAGGTTGTAAATTTTTTCCCACGATGCGGCTAAGTTTATCTTTCGGTGTGTTAATTCGAAATCAAAACTAATCTGTTTGATTATATGTATATATAGTAAATATTTTTAGAGAATATTCCTATAGGTACGTTAAAACAGTAGGTTATCTGAATATCTTAAAGTCTAAAAAATAAATGTCAGCAAAATTAAAATTAAATTATTTAGGACATAATGAGATACGTTATATATAGAACACTAGTATATACTAACCAATAACCATATAAACTCAGAATAAATTCTGGGTGTGAATTATATGAGGCAAAAAACACTCCTATTTATACCAAGGAGGAAAAAATTAAATGGCCTCATATAATTCACACCCAGAATTTATTCTGAGTTTATATGAGAGGAGATCAGTTTGATCTGTTTCAAGCGTCTGCGGCAGGCAGAAAACCAAGCTGCACCGATGAGTGGAAGGTTTTCTGCTAACACGAAACGCTTCTTCTTCCTTTTTATTTTTGTTCTTTTTTAGCCCACTGCGGGCGAATACAGGTTCGATTAGTTTCGAATGAATCTGCTTTTTTTAAATTTTTTTTTAATAAAAAATTTGTTTTCTTCTATTGTTCTCAATTTTTTCATTTTTTCATTTCTTTTCTTTGTTCTAATTTTTCATTTGTTTTTCAAGTCACTCAATTTCGCTATTTGGGACCTGTTGATGAGTCAAACCAAGACTTGAAACTTGGCACCCAAAGTATAACGAGTTGTGTAATGAAATAACAAATTAAAAACATTTTTTAGCTTTTGCTATATACCGGAGAATTCAAAAAAAGGTCCTTGTTCAGCAAATATAAGTTTAACCCGGTAAAAAATCCTATAGGGTATCCTCTAACTTAATAAACGATAAAATAATGATTTTTTATAATAGTAGAAGTAGGTATGTAAATAGTAAATATAGATATATGTAAATGGTTCGTATTTGGTTTGGACTTATTAACAAAAATTGTGTACTCACTTGACCAAACGAAATCCGTGTATGCTAATTCACTTCCTCTATTGTGCACTTTCACTAGTTTATGCTCGCCATTATACTCATAAGTAACAAACATTTTTATAATTTTAATATATATGCGCACTTTGACTTTAATTTGTCCGTACTCATCGAAAACTCCGACTTAAATGAACAGAATATCAAGACTTATTCAAAAACTCAACGGTTTCTCAAAATTCAACGCAGTTTTCGTATTATTTTTATACGTAAATTCTATTAGAATTCTCATAAGATCCCTCCTATTGATTTTATTCCAAATTTGTATAATCGGTTCAAAGAAAAAAGATCTATACCAGCAAATGTATAACTTTAATAAAATGTTAAAATAAATTAGGTATACGCAGAGGTATGAAATTAATATAAATTTTTATATAAAAGAAATTTAAACTGAGCCATTATGAAAACTAAACTGTTATTATATGTTTAATAGGTTAAAATTACTAATCAAATACAAGGTGTATTATTAATGAAGTTTATACTATCTTAATATATAAGAAGTGCATTATTATCGTATAAAGCTGTTGGATAATTGTAAAATATATGCTTTTGATAGGAAACTTTAGATCAGGAGAAGTAATATATATGAAAATATTAAAAAATATTTAATTTTACACCAAGATTTTCAACTGTGTGGGTAAAAAAATTAGCAATTCTTACGGATTTTATGGGCCATTACAACACGCTTAATTTACTTACAATGAAAAGGAAAATATATTATTGATCTGTTCAGTTCGGTAAATGCTTTTAAAACAAAATTAAAACTTTTGCTTCACGAATAAAAAGAAAAAAATTTATATATTTTCCATATTTAGAAAAACATATTAAACTTACTCGTGAATGTAATTAACTTGAAATATTTTGCTCTGAACTGGAAAAATTTAATCAAATCTAGCTCATACTTTTAGTTCATCGGATCTAGAGTTAGAAATTTTAACAATACAATCAGATATAATTGTGAAAGCAAGTGCAAATGAAAATTATTTTTGGAATTTATTACCAGAAGAAAAATATCCATTATTGAGATCGGTGGCAATGAGGATATTTGCATTTTTTGGTTTCACTTATCTATGTGAAGCAGAGTTTTCTCAAATGAAAAACATCAAATCGATGTCTAATGACCACTTAATGAAATCTATTTGATTGTGCATCAGTGATCAGTGAAACCTAACTTTAAAAGACTTGTTGATGAAATGGAATGTCACGCAGCAACATCAAAAAATTAATTCAAAATATTCATGAATAAATATTACATTGCACAAAATAGTAAATACAATGTATTTAATATATTATTATTAATAAAGACCTTAGGCCTTAATTAAACTTTTATTTGTTTTTAATTTAACCCATTTTTCCAAGTAGATCGCGCATAAATAAGAAAAATTAATGTCGATCATACCAGTATTAAGTTTGCCCACCCCTGGGCTAGAAGGTCTTGCGAAACATTTATTGCTCTCTTCGGTGAATAACACAGCAAGACTCTACTCCTGCTCACAAAGCAAAGATCACACAGGCACAGGAGTAGCTACGCAACAACATTCCTGCTTTTATTACACAAGAAGATTGGCCATACGGGAGCCCAGATTTAAATCCGCTGGGCTATGCTGTATGGACAGAGTTAGAGAACAAGGCCTGTCGAAGTCCCCACCGTCAGTCTGAAAAAAATTCTTGATGAAAGAAAGCAGTAAATGAAATTTCGTTCGATACCGTGCGTGTCGACTGTCGATATAGACCAGTGGCCAAAACGTTTAAAAGCTTGTATAAAAGCTAAAGATAACCTTTTGCTTTTGTAAAAGCTTTTTACTAAAATAAATTTCATTGAAATAAACATATTATTTTTTATTGTTTAAATTTCATGCTACTTTAAAGTTGTGACATAATTATTGCACGACTAGTTTAACTCCCCTACATGGTTCTAAAATATGCTTAATTGTATTACTACACATCGTTTTTGCTAATTAACTACTACACATAAGCTCGTGCTCATGTCGTCAAATGAATGAAAGTGACAAGATATTTTTGCAAGCATGCATTTTCAAATGCAAGAGTGGGAAGCAAACACAAAAATCAATGTCGTTTTGACGACATAGTTCTACCAGCGGGAAACATGTCAAGCGCTTGCCAGGAGAAGTGCTTCTCCAACATAGCCAGAAAATATCTTTTCTGAAGCGCTCTTTTACTATAGCCAAAGGAATCTTTGCGGAAGCAGATCTCTTCCCTGAGTTTGGGCTTATTCGGTTTTTGTTGTGAAAAGATGACTCATATGCATCTGAATACGTAGCAGAATTGTCATTCTTTAGTAGTCAGTTGAAGTGTTCGGTTAATTGAAATTTATTTTAATTTAAAATTAATAGTAAATGGAGCGGGATTCAGAATAAAACGGACATTTTTAATAACGACCTTTATCTTGATTCTCCCTCTGTATTCCCTATTAGCGCTTCAAGAGTGTTACCTTACAAGAGTTCTAGCCTACGGGCGCTCTTAGAGAGCTTCCCAAGAATCTGCAGTTGAGCGCTTCCCTCTGCGGACATGCTCACGTTAAAACGATATGAACAAGGATACGGTTGGGAAGCGCTGCGAACTACCAAAGAAACACTCTTGCATTCCTTTTTGAGTGCTTCAATTTCCCGTTGGTTAGGCTAAAATCGAAGATGTTTACAGCGATTCCGAATGTATTACTTTTTTTCTACGCAGAGGCAAGCATTTCACTGTTCTAAAGAAGCACTCTAGGAGGTATGCAATGATGGGCGAAGAAGATTTTTGAAGATTTCTTTTGAAAAGCTTTATTTTGAATAATGATCGCAGTGCTTCTTCCTTCTTCCTTATTCTTATAAAAGACCTTCAATACTGATTTTTGAGAACAGTAGTAGGGCGCTTGCGACCACAAGCATCCCTTTGAGCACAGACAAGAAATATACAGATATCGACGGTAGTACCAGTGCTGTCGTTTGTACTCCGATCGGAGTATTTGTACTCCGAAAACTAATAGCGTACTCCGGTTCTACTCCTTTTATAAAAGTACTCCGCTTTTCATTTCTTCATACTTAAAACTCCTATATATGTTGTTAGCAAATAGTCTAAAAGGTTTTATTCACCTTTATTTAGAACTATATATACATTCGTAGTATATTTGAATAATAAAATCTACTAACGAGTCCGGTTGAAAAAGTTGGTTTGGAACTACGTTGTACTTGATGAAATATACCAAACAGCAGCTAAGAGCTAACATATCCATGTTTTATAGTTTTTCTCAGCGTTGGCGTGCAGCGAACTAAAGTGTAATCTGATTTGTTTTAGCCTATTACACCTACCTATGTAGTCATGTCATTATGATTCGTTCGTTAAACACTGTGATTGATGCTTATGAAGTGAATAATGAACGCTCTTAACTTGAAGAACTCCAAAAAAGGTTGGGTTTTTGTTTATGATTCGGCGATGGTATTTAGTGATTTATTTTAACTATATCATTTGTTTACTTTAATTCAATTCTAAGAAAACAATATAAAATTTGTGAACTTTGACACAAAGCAAAAAACTTGAGAATAGTACCCAACTTTCAAAATACGAAATTCAAGGAACTTACAGCTTACACTGGGCGTGTATCTTTTTTCCGCTCTGTAGATTGAACAGATTATTTAGAGCGCTGTTCTGGTAGTTGTTTTTTATATTGGCAACATTTATGATTTGTGAAAAATCTATTGATAATAGAAAATTCTTTATAAAAATAAATAAATAATAATAATAAACTTATAAAAATAAGTAAGGAGTGGGAACGGAAGGAAATATGGAATTTAGAAAAGTATTCACATTTTCAATAGGATTTTTTTGCGCTCTATTGGTATTACTGCCGGATTGCTCCAAATGCTCCGAGGTTTATCTACGATTAGTTAGAGCACTCTGAGCAATATTAAAGATACACGTTCAGAGCGCTCAGAGTACTCTGAAAGTAAATAAAGATACAAGAAATCGGTATTCAGAGCACTCGGAGTGATCTGAGCAGAATAAAGATACACACCCACTATTTCTGTGGCACTTTTTAGCAACGACGATTAAGAAGATTGTCTTCTTTTGTGGAAAAACTAAGGAAAGATTTCGTCAGTAAAGCTGATTTTTTGTACAAGTTTTTTTTTTAATTTTGTTTTAAATATGATGTAGATGTAGACCCCCGTCGATTTAATATAACAACACTTTAGTTTGCATGATCTGATTGAGATAGGGTTCTTGGATTCTTGTGGACAATTCCACAGAAACAGTGGTATGTGATTAAAGAGCACAAATTTTGCAAAATACGAAAATCAAGGAACTTACAGCTACCACCATCTTTTTATATAGAATTAGTAAGAAACAGTGATTCTTTTGTAACTGAATTATATAAATAAGGAGAGGCTAATCAATAGAATTCAGACTTAATTTCTACTTTAACGAGTAGTTTTATTTCTCAAATAAACATCGGCATTCTCTGCCATCTTTATCATTGGCATACTCTGCCTGCAAAGCAGCGGCATACTCTGCCATCCAATATAAAGCGGCATACTCTGCCTTTAATACAAATAGCGGCTTACTCTGCCACAACATTATAAATTGACACCTCCAGCCATAAGGTTTTCAGCCTCTTTGAAATAAAGGAATGATCATAACAGCGGCTTCTTAGCCATCCAAAAGTAAGTGCGGCAGCGCTGTACCTTTTCAATATAATTTCAATCCAAATTATAATTAAAAATTCATCATGGACAGTTACTCGTATAATACCGGAACAAACACTACCATAAGATATTCAATGATAAAGGATATATTTATTATCCTTAATTTTTTCTTCTTCTAAAAGGCATATCTTTTTTATAATTTTCCCTCAAGGATTGTACTTTCATCTTTAAAATAACCTAAAAGTCATGTCTCTGTGATAATCAGAACCAAAGTTATGATTTTTTTAATAAACTCAGCAGACCAAAAATCGGCGTATTTTAAGGATTTCAAAGTCCTAATGAGTATCGACTGTTATTTCTAATGACCTCAAAGCTCTTTCAGATATATAGTTTACTAACATTTCAATATTTACCGAGGAAACAGAACTTCATACAAGTGCAGCGTAAAAATCTAATGTGATCAAAATGACTTTTGCTAATGGAGAAGTAAGTGTCAAAGCATCCAAAATGTATGTCAATAGGTAAAGTTCTAAAGTCAATTCTTGGCAATATTGCATCACGGAAAAAAGAGAATTGTAAACGTAAACACCGACGACGGTAATCGCTAACATTTCTCTGGTTAAATATCAACTAACCATGATTTGATGTGTTATCTACATATATCCTGGTTTTTTCTAAAATGTTTTATTTACACCTGAATTATTACAAAAACGTATTGGTTGTTTAAGTAACATTTCAGTTAAATGTTTTTTATACCAATGTTGTGTTAATAGTACATCCATAGTGTAAATCAATCGAACACTGATATGTTAAATAAACATATCTCTCGTTAATGACACAACTCACGAACAATAAAAATTTGTATAAGATACAATTTCATTGTCATAATTACAAAAGTGATGTGTATATAACATTTTCTATATAAATGATACAATAAATAAGAAATATAAATGTGTATGAAATACACTTAAATTGTCATATTAAAGTGATTTATAATTATTTGGTTGATATAACAATGACGTAGAAATAAAAATTTGTATATGATACACCTTCATTGTCACATTTAGGAAAGTGATGTATATTATATTATTTATTTTATAACATTCAATGCCAAAAATTTGCCTTTAATCGCTTTTCTTTGCTTTTTTCGGGTCTTACGAGCTTCGCTGTGAATAGAATTTTACACTCAGTACCATTACTCAATTCGGTTGCAGGGAATGCTGAAATAAAATTTACTAAAATGCTACAGTACAATAGACAACACATATTTTCATATTTTATTCTTTATTTGAACAATTGTATAATAAAACATTAATATTAATTTTGTACATATGTTATATTGGACATGAGTATCATAGAAAGATTTATTAAAATTAAGTTGCATATATATATATTTTTTAATCATAAATTCTTAATCCTTCTTACTAAATTATACACAGGTTTAAATTTAATGAGTTAATTCTTTCAGTTCCAACATTTTGAGAAGATCAACAGCAAAACTTTCTGCTATAATTGTTTCCATTTTGGTACTACTTATTTTTGCACGACAATTACTTTTACTTTATATCTTTTATTGTGTACGGCTTATTATATATTATAGAATTTTTTTAAATTTATTATATTTTTGTTATCACACTTTGTTGTTATTGCACGACAAAATTACTTTAAATGATGATGACGATTTATTTCACGACTGCACTTCTCACTGTCTGACACTAAACTGATGCCTGCAACTACAGAACCATTTAACCAAATAAGCAAACTAACAACAATAAACATTGTTAACATTTGAAATCACTTACATTACTGCTACTGTTCAATTAATCGAAGTATAATTAAATTACAGATACTACAACTTGTTAGCATTTTCAACAAATGTTCACATATATCAAGAACTCACACAAGGAGCTATAGTAAAAATGAAACTAATTTGGAAGTTGCATTTACAACACGTTTTAAACTGAACATTTTCGATGTTTTTATGTTCAATTACATTTCCTATAAAATTCTAAAAAAAAATTAGGGCTACCTTACATCAGGTAGAGGCCTGGTATAGCGAATACATGGTATTCTCATTAAATGTGCTCTGGCGTAATTTCGTCCAGAGACTAACTTGTATTCTCAAGGGATCGTTGATTTTATATTGGAGAGAGGCATTGCTAGCTTACCCTTTGGTTACGTCATCTAGTCGAGGCATCGTCGATTTTATTATTCTAGCGGGACATTGTTGGCTTACATGGCTAGCTAATTTATTCAAATAGACAACATTCTGAGGTTATGTTTGTTGCTGATGCGAATTTAAGATAAGAAAACGAATTCGGACAGGTCATCTTCGTCTTCATCTCATTCTTATAATAACTGACCTTGTTGTGCAACGTCTCTGGTTATCGAAATCGAAGACGAAGACTTAGATTCCAACAGGGCCCTCAGCGTACTTTAATATTTAAATGTTTTTTTTTTATCAATAAAAAATTATATTCTAATATGAATTCAGTTATATGTACATATTTTTCTGTATAAAAATGAATCTAGCAAAATACCTTTGAGTGGACTTTTTTATTGATAATTTGCCGATAAAAAGTGATATATAGTATTTCATTTTTAACATAATCTCTACTGGAATCTTTATAATTATTCTATTAAATGAGACAATGACGTAATATTGTATAGGTAGTAATAAATTTTTTTTTGCAAATTCCAGTTAAATGATTTTATTATTTCTGTCATATTCGGTACAATTTACCAAAACTGTGTACAATGTACAAATTTGTAGTAAAATAAGATTTAAAAGAAATGTGTTATAACAAATAATTTAGTGTTGTGATAACATTTTAATTATTTTTAATATATTTGTTATATACATTTAAAATATATTGCCAAAACATTGAATATGTGAGCAGCAATGTTGGAGCTACTATTTCGGTTATTTTGAATACACTTATTATGTTTGTCTAACAAATATCCAGAAACATTTGCAAATTGTACTATTCACAATTCCCTTTTTTCCGTGAGATACAGTCTTAAAGTTTCTAAATGTAGTGGTTGTGGTGGAAGCAATACGAATATGACAAATGTATCCGAAGATCAAAGGCAATCTAGAACAATTCTTGGAAATTCAACAAACATAAATAATATAGAAAACATAATTTCGATAGATTTAGAGCACGACGGGGGGGGGGGGATATGTCAAAAAACCATTCTTGCAAATTCTATGGAAGCTGTTTTGTCGCTAAAAAATGATAATACTTATAATAAACAAACTATGCGTGTTCAAAAATTTTCCCCTGTATGCACGTAGCCTAATAAATAACAGGCGGTTTTGTAAAATATGTTTTAAAGTTATTGCAAACAGTTAAAAAACCTCGAATTGGTCTAAGACCCATTTTTACAATACCCTAGATGAACTCCCCTATGTAATTTCGTATGGTCACCCATCTGCGCAAGATTGATTTTTGAAGTGGTCTTTCGCATATATTTCTAGAACGGTTCGTCGGACAGAAAAAATGTACCTACAACCAATCAACCAATTTTATAGGATTTCATATTCTGAAGAAATTTTTAGTGTACGTAAAAATCCTAAATTTTTATATCACAACACCAAGCAGGGGCTGCCCGATTTTGTCCATTTTTGAAATTATATTTACTATTTTTATGAAAACACTATGTACAAAATTTCAGCTCTCTACGTCGACGAGTTCTCAGGCAATATAAAAATATATAAATAGTGAACAACGAAATTTTTGCATGGCAACTCTACGAAGGAGTTACCCATATGCAAAATTTCAGCTCTCTAAGTACACGCGCTCTTGAGCTATGGTGAATATGGACAAACGGACGGACGGACATGCAAAAATCAAAATAAATTTTAATTTTATGCAAGGGTGTCCATTTTGCTCTACCAGAATTATTTCTGTGCATTACTGATTCAAGTATTGTAAAAGATTTTAAATGCAGATGAAGTAAAGCGATTGAAGTTGTCAATACAATTTTGTATGATGACTGTATTTAAAATCCTTACAAATAATTTAATAATTAAACTAATGATCGAATTTATGTATTTTATTAGTATACATCTGTATTGATTTGCTTTATGCAGGTATGCTTTTCTCAAGAATAGCTTTTCTTGACAAACACAGAACCTTTTTACTTCATGCAAGTATGATTACCTGAATCAAAGCTATTAATTAATTAATCTTTGAAATCAACAGCTGTCAACTAAACTTAGAAATTTTTAGGGCTGAAAAAAAAATCATGGGAAAATCTTAAAATAATAACCAGTTGTTTCTATAAAAAAAAATATAAATAATTTAATAATAGGAGACATGTAAAGATTTATTTAAAAATGTAAATATGAATCATTTTAATGAAAATGAGTTTTATTCACATTAATATAATTTCTGGCATCCCATTCTAATTAATTTTAATTCGTTAAATTTTCGTTAGTGGCGTACTCCGTTTTTTTCCGAAAGTACTCCGCATTGGTAGCAAATTGTACTACTCTTGAAATTTTCCAAACGACAACACTGGGTAGTAATAAGAAACTGATGTATGGAAGAGCTCATAGCAAACCTGAATAACTCACTTATCTCGGTTAAATGGGTACGAACCAAAAATGTTTTTCAATATAGGTAAAAATTCATTTCTTTCATAAAATTTAAATCGACCATATTTCTTCAGAATTTGTGTGCATTATTGGTGGCTGTGGACGGTCCGAACAAATTCTGTCTGTCGTCTTGCAAAATGAGTTGTATGTGAGCGGCAGTATGGGTGGGTGGGTTAAGTTGGATAAGCATACAAAATTAGACACTTTGGCGAAATTTATTGGCATGGGTACAAATCGCAGATTTAGGGAAATAACGCCTGCGGCTATCACTAATCGTCACAACCAAATTAGGTAGATTTTGTATTTTTTGGTTTCCGCATTTAAGAAAATTGCAAATTTTAACAAACAAAAAATGTACTCGAAAGATATTAGCTGTATTCTTTTGTGTTCACAGAACAGGGCAGAGCAAAAGATACAAAAAGAACGTCTCATTCATTTTCATAGAAACGATATAAATGAAGCGAACAGTACAAAAAGTTCGCTTCAATCGACTGAACAATTTGTTCTCTCTAGTTGTACGAACCTGCGGTCAGGTTGTCTTACAAATGAAGTATAGGAGAGGGTGCTAGTTGCAAAGAATAGTCAATCAGTTTCAACAAGTGTCTACTGGTACAAAAAACAATGCATACAACAATACAAAACTTATTTATTCAAGGAACAGAAAATAATATATAAAAAAATAACAATAATTCAGTCTTTTAACTTAATACTAATACTTCGGTTTTAATCTGAAATGAGACAGAGAAAGAAAAGATTAGAATACGTAGAAGAAAGAATCGTAAACTTTATTGCGATTTACGGTCAATATACAAATGGATTCAATACACTTTAATGCAGTGTATAGAATTGGAGTAGATGTAATAGTAACTGTAAATGTTAGTGCGATTTACAGTCTGATATTTTCTATACACTTTAATGCGGTGTATAGAAAAGTAGAGATACAATAACTGCAAACGTTAGTGCGGTTTGTAGTCTAATAATTTTTATATACCTTAATGCGGTGTATAAAAGCGGAAAGGAGCTTGGCAGTTTAACGCGCTACCAAGGATGGCTGGGAAAGGAATGGTGATTGTTAGAGCGCTGCTTCGGCTTTTATAGACACTCTCGAACGTTACATTCTCGAAATATTCATTATTTCATCGAAGTTTCGATAATGCGTTGGTTGTCTGCTGCAGCGCCATCTGTTTGGTAATAGGGAAATATTTTGATGTATAAAACTGTCTGGACAGTCCTGGTAAAGATTTTATTTTATTTTTTATTCTGGTTTACTGTCAGTTTGATGTACACTAGTATATGAGAGTTCTAGAACAAGGTACCTACACAAACGAATACAGCTTTGTTTCGTACATCAGAAATGTTTTAAATATGATAAGGTACTTATTGAGGTAAAAATTTCATTGAAATTGCATTAAAATTGCAACTAGGGAAAATCTACGGCATGCCAGTAGAACGATTAATAGGAAGTTTATGCAAATTGACGATAAAATGCGAGTGCACTGCACAGTGAAATTTCAACTTACTCTAATAAATTTAGTTCGTGGAATTCAAAGAACGACAGTGCGTATAAAAGAACCAATAATTGCAAGAACTCCCAGCGGTTTCGGCCTGGCAGTGATGGGTCTTTGCGACTATAGTAGCAAAATTGCTACCTTTTAAGCGTGTTTGCTACTTTTTGCTTTTTCCCATTAATCGTAAAAACAAAAAAATATGTTTAAAAAACAAAAATAAATTAAAAATGTTGTTTAAAAAAAATCTACTGTGGATTTTTTACTCATTTAAAGAAAACTACTAATACAGGAAAGGATAAGAATTGTGGAAAAAGAAGGTTGCATGCGTTTGCATCTTGTTTGCGTGAATGGCGCCGAAGCCGATGCCTTTGCCTTGATGTTGCTGTACTGGACAAGACAAAAGTGTCATTTAGGACGTTTACATGAATACTTGAGTACTTGACTTGAAATCCACTTCAAACTCAAATAGGGTTTTTGGTTGAATTAATTCCAATTACTTGACTTGAAATTTTCTTGTAATTTACTTGAAATGACATTTACCTTTGACAACATTAGGATCAATACATAGGTGCGAATTTTTAGGCAAATATCTTGAGAAAAGTGCTAAAATTCACTACCTGAATTATCAACAATCATCTTCTTCTGATTCCCCTTTGCCGTTTTCATAATTCGCACAAATGAAATACGTTCAAGTACGGAAGTTGCGTTTACATGAATATTTTCAAGTAAATCGAACAAAATTTTGTGATTTACTTAACTTCCGTATACTTGAAGTCAATGCGCATTTACATGATATTTTTAAGAACTTTTATTTTTAACGAATCTAAATCAAATCACAAATACAAGATAAAAAACAACCGCCTCGTCCGGGGGTTGAAACCGGGACTTTCCGCTTGCTACGTTTTGCGTTTGTTGTTGAGATCATATTTATACCTACAACAAAAAGGATAAGTAAGCAAGAATCTTTGCGTAAAATTTTATTGGCCTTGGTAATGACAACACATCAGTAATGAGAGGTTAACCTACGGAAGCTCGAACACGATTAGAGAAATTGAATAAACATTTATTTTATCTTGGATTCACTTGCCACTCCCTCCACATATGTCCTGCGACTGCTATAAAAAAAAAATTCCTCGGAAAGTTGAAAATTTCCTTTCTTGCGTATATAATCACAGTATTAAGACGCAAAGTGAGTTGGCAGAATTTCAAGATAGTTCTAATTTAAATTTAAATAAGATTCTAAAATCAAGCGGTACACGCTGGTTGGAGCTAAAGCAAGTCATTATAAGAATCTTAGCGCAGTGGTCAGCTTACTTCGTTACTTCACTCTCTTTACTTTTGAAAGTCCTAATAATTTCGATGCAAATTCAATTCTTGATTATCTGAATAGTTCCGCGAAAAAGAAAAAATTGTACTTCTTATTTTTGTGTTATCTTTTAGGTGAGATTAATAATCTCAATAAAATCTTCCAGTCTGAAAAAATTTTAATATACAAACTAAGACCTTTAATTGAAAATAACTTCAAAAATATTTTAACAAATTGTATAAAGCTACAACACACAATCACTTGACTGCAAATTTAATGACGGTTCATTTTATCTTGAAAAATCAAGAATGTTTTTTGGAATTAAATTTGCACAGTTTCAATCTTCAAATGCTTGTGAAAATATTAGTAATATCCAAGATAATCTATTGTAATTTTTCATAGAATTGTGCCAACAAATTTAAAAATGTTTATTAGAATACTTGGATCCAAGGAAGATTAGAACAGGCGAAATGGCTTCAATACTTCCTTGAGTTGAAACCATTCCTTTTCATAATGAAATAGATATTGAAAAACTTAATTCAGAGTGGAGGCTCCTCAAAATTCTTTGAAAAGTTAGACCAACTTGTTGATTGTAACGATATTGCTAAAACTTGGCTAAATTTATTAAAACAGAAAAATCTTTTTGAACAACCAATTTTCGAGAATCTTTAAAACTACATAATTAATTTATTTGTCCTTCCACACAGTACTACTGCTGCTGAACGACCATTTTCAGATTTTAATAACTTAAAAAATAAAAAACGTAATAGGTCGAATATTGAAGCAGCTTCGGCTGTAATTCTTTGTAGGGAACTGATAGAAGATTAAAAGATTTTTACATCTTCAAATGAACTAACTAAGTACTGCAGTCTGTATAAATTTTTCGATAAGTGTTTTTATAAAGAAATAAGAGAAAGCTCTCACAATTAATGATATAAACATAATTATAATAAAATGAAACATAACATTCTATAATTATGTTCATTTCATTTTGTTTTATCTGTACACTGTAGTCTGTTTGCTACTTTTTTGGCGATTTTGCTACCCTTTATTCTCAAATTTGCTAGCATATTTAGCAGGGAAGTCCCATCACTTGACTAGTCGTGTAATACGAAAATAAATATGGGGATTCAAACTAAGAGCAAAAATTTGGTGCTATTGTTAGTGCAAGTTATTGAAAACATTAATGTATTTACACCCCCTCCCCCCCGCCATATTCACCCTCAAACAATCCATCAACACGATAGATGGAATTTGTTCGGACCGTCCACAGCCACCAATAATGCACACAAATTCTAAAGAAATATGGTCGATTTAAATTCTATGAAAGAAATGAATTTTTGTCTATATTGAAAAACATTTTTGGTTCGTACCCATGATATATTTAGCCGAGATCAGTGAGTTATTGAGGTTTGCTATGAACTCTTCCTACATCACTTTCTTAGTACTACCGTCGATATCTGGATATATCTTGTCTGTGCTATGAGGCAACGAAATGGGTACAGAGAAAGACAGCGTTGCATGCTTCCGAAGCATTGAATAAATAACTAATAAAGAAGCGTGGTTTCGTACGAATACATTGTACGTGAGTGGGCAATTCAATGACAGTCAAACCCATGGAGCGGGGGGGGGGGAGAAATGACAAGAGGGCTGGTCACTTATTTGAAAATTCTGCTTCACTTAAATTATCATAGGCAACGCCAAGGAATATTATCTGAAGATAAGGGGGAGCCAAAAATTTGTTTATTTTACATAGCAATTTGGGTTATAAACAATGTCCCCTTTCAAAATTTCACAGTTTCACTACTGCCATGACGAAACGAATACAAACACTGCATACTAGCACATTTCACCGAGTGGCTTAGGTTTTCACCCGATATGCCGTTTCCTTATTAGGTATTTATTCAATGTTCCGAAGAACCGCTTCAGTAGATTAATCTTCTATAGAACTTCCATGTGATGGGTACAGAAGCTCTTGAGTTATTTACTAATTTTTCTAGATAGAGCTCCAAATTATACCTTCTCAAAGCTTTTATTTGAGAAATGCTTGACATTTTAATTTCATGGTTTTGAACGTGCTATTTCAAGAAATATGTAAGTAGCTCTATAAATTGTCTCAAATTTTTATATTTTAGTAATATTCCATGCTCAATGTTGTCTTAATTATGCAGAAAAATTCAATTTTTTTTCTGTAAAATTTAAGACAATATTTCTGTGTATAATTTTTCCCACGATTTTGTTCTAGGAGACGCGATTATTCCCTTTTATAATTTTTTGGGGGTGAAAATTCTTTTAAATTCCATCAATCTACCAACACTGAGTGTGCCCCGAAGTACATTACACCAATATCTCACTTTGCGTCGTGGTTACGTTCCAAAAAAACGCGACGCAAATTGAAACGACGCAAAGTGAATTATGATTTTCTATAGCAAACCATGTAAAAATCGAAGACAGTTTCCAGGGTTACCAAAATACTACTTTTTAGAAAGAAAATTGAACAAAGTAAACATTTAAAAAACAAATATAATATAAAATTTTATTACATATGTACATACAAAAAACCAAAAAAAAAACATATTCATTTAAAACAAAATAAAATATTCAATTAATTTATAAAAAACAAAATAAAAATTAATCACTGTCTGATGAGTCCATAGTGGCTGTTGTCGTAAGTCGGCTTTCTTTCACAAAAAATTGGTCCAATGTTTGCTGAACAGCTCGGCTTGCTTTCACAAAAAATTGGTCGAATGTTTGCTGAACAGCTTTTTTTTTCAACGTAAAATAAATTTCCTTGTAGCAATTGATATTCGTAGCT
The DNA here is from genome assembly GCA_963930735.1 of Dioctria linearis. Classification (NCBI taxonomy): domain Eukaryota; kingdom Metazoa; phylum Arthropoda; class Insecta; order Diptera; family Asilidae; genus Dioctria; species Dioctria linearis. Next base: position 231,051,103 of record OZ005741.1, read on the forward strand.
ACCGTCTGGGACACTTTTAAAACTCCTTCCGCTGTCAGGATCGTCTTTTAAAAAAATCTCCATAGCTTCGTCAATCAAACACATCGCTTTGGAAATTTGTTTGGAGGTTAAATTTTGTTCTTCGGAAATTTCTATTGAACGGTCACTGTCATCTTCTTCATTAGCAAATTGCAATTCCACTTGCAATAGTTCTTCATTAGACAATTCTTGGTTGTGCGAGGTTAGCAATTCATTTATGTCAGTCTCCCCCATACCTTCAAAATTAGACTCTCTAGCTAAATTAGAAATTTCAAGACGAACAGCTGGTGTACCATCAACTTCTGCAGCGCATATTCTGTGAACACATTCAGCCCATATTTTGCGCCAAACACCATTCATGCAAGATGGTTTAACCTCCTCCCATGAATCGGAAATAATTTCTATGGCTTTAATAATATTGAACTTTTTCCAAAACTCTGGCATGGTATGCTTATCTTGTCCATCAGTTTCACTTAAAAGAAGTTTAAATGTTCGTCGAAGGTAATAACTTTTAAAAGTCGATATTACTCCCTGATCCATCGGCTGAATAACTGATGTCGTATATTAGGCGGCAAAAATACAAATTTCACGTTTTCTGACAACTCATCAACATAAACTGGGTGGCCAGGAGCATTGTCTACTAGGACCAAAGCCTTGAAATTTAAGTTTTCCTTGTTGCAATAAGCTTTAATTTCTGGAATAGCACAAGTTGAAACCCAGTTTTGAAATAATAATGCGGTCATCCATGCTTTTTTGTTTGCTCGCCAGTGGACAGGAAGCAGATTCTTTGAACAACCTTTCATAGCTCTTGGATTTTCTGATTGATAAATGAGAAATGGTTTAAATTTGAAATCACCATTTGCATTACCACCAAGAAGAAGAGTCAGTCTATCCTTGCTAGCTTTAAATCCTGGCGCAGATTTATCTGTTTTAGATATGAAAGTTCTGTTAGGTAGACGTTTCCAAAATAACCCAGTCTCGTCAACATTAAAGACTTGTTTCGGATCATAGCAACCTTCATGAATTAACGCTTTTAACTCTGTCGGGTAGCGTGCTTCACCTTTAAGAGCAATGCTGTGCAGATTTGCTCGAACCTTGAATCTCTCAAACCAGCCCTGACTAGCTTCAAATGTTTCATTCTTGTCTATATTACTACCACTAGCATTATCGTTGGATACTGCTTTACTTTTTATGTCATCAAATAAGCTTTTTGCTTTCGTCCGAATTACCATTTTAATTAATGGCATTCTCTGCGCAACTTGATTTTCAATCCAAATAGAAAGCAAGGACTCCATTTTGATCATCAAAGCACTCCTTGTACGGGTCATCGTTTTAGCATCTAATGATGTTGCAGACAATTCCTTTAATATGGGATAATTCTCTCAATCTACCAACACTGAGTGTGACCCGAAGTACATTATTATGAATAGTTTGATAGGATTTTGAGGGATTTAATAAGATTTTGTCGTTCGGATAATCCTACGTTCTCTCGATTTTTGTTTTTAATTCGTTGTCTCAGTCGCACTATAAAAGTGCATAGCGAAGTTCTTTTCCCCCATTCATGCAAAAGACGAAAGTATATGAAATTACTTGTCTCATTCTAAAAAGCACGAAAAATTTCCAATTTTGCTCTACTATTTCTTAACTTGTTATTAAATAACTTTGCTATAGGCCACCATAGGCCTTATTACACGCTAGGCCTTATTTACCTCCACTACCTTATCTCCGTCGTAATTTGAAATGAAAAATATTTAACTCCGCATGTGTTTCAAATTTTCATTTGAACCAATTATATACAGAAATAGATGTTAATCAAAGCTCTGGTTACGATTATCCTGACAGAATCCTTTAAGGAAGAGCAGGAGAGAAATGCTGTTTATTGTAATTTTGTTCGAAAACAAATTTCCAAGTTTGGTTTCCAAAATCATTAGATTACTCGTGGGGGATTGTAGAGGCGGTTAAATTGCACACTTATCTTAACATGTGGATACATATGAGGTGGAGTGATCTATGAGCGGATCTGATGCGTTCTTCCACGTCCGTTTCCAGCTCCAAAAATAACTTAGTACAGAACAGAATTGGTGGTATTGCTGCTGCATTGCATTACATTAGCATCCACACCACATGTGCATATACCATCATCACAGTAGCACAGTAGCACAGCAGCTGGGGCAGAAGAGAGGATTCTATTCGTTCCAATATCCAAATTCTTCCAGTGTACAGAACTGCGCATGGTCACGAAATGGAGGAGATGGACACGAATTCACCAGACAGACCCCAGAGTACCATTTAATTCAGATGGGCATAAATTCTGTTGATCGCTTTAACTAACTGAAATTTCGGGAAATAAGGGAAATTTATAGTGATTTTTCTCCCGTTTATTGAGGGGATTTCATTTGGATTATGGAGGATGGACACTGGTGGAGCCATCAGCAGCAGAGCAGCATGGCACCAAACCAACCAACAACGACGACAACGACGACGGCAACAACGGGTAAAGTTTAAATCAAATTCACATCATATCGTGCCGTGCTGTGTGCGAAGTAAGTAGGTGAAAGTTCCTTTTCATCTCGGTTTCGGTTACTGTTTCCTTCGATTCGATCCACTTGGATTGGAGTGGACTGGACTTGGACAATTTTTTTAGAAGCGTGCTGTACGCCGGGTGATACAGTACATATTATTGTGGGGGTGATTTAATGAAAAACAGTTCGTTCCAGATTCTATTCAATTCCTTAAAGGCGTTCGAAACGAGTTTGTTTATCGTTTTTGTTTTTATCAGTGTTATCTGTTCGTGTTTTTATTGTGGTGTTTTTTTTTTTTAATTTTTAATTTTTGGATCGTTTGTTTGTTTGTGCTATGTACCAGGTTAAATTGTACCGGAAGTCCCTATATAGCAATTTAATGAAAAATATAAAATTTAATTATTAAGGATAAAATTTAAGATAATCAAAGCGTGAAATACTTCAACGGAAACTGTTTATAATCGTCATCTCCTTAGATTTTATCATCTGATTATGATATTAATTTCGTTTTGAAGTTATTTCAAGTGGAAGTTTCTGTGATAGCTATAAATGCTTTCTTTGTGTTATTAGAGAAAGAAAAGTAAAAAAAAAAGTAATAAATAATAAGATTAAGAATCGTTAGTGAATTGACGTGTAGCGGTTTGTTTTAGTGGTTAACCAGATTTTCCTCTTTTAGTGATAAAATACTACCCGTCAAGTGATTCTGTTCCAGCATTATCACAAAGAGATTTTCAGTGGATTTGGAGGTGTGTTAATATTTTCTTGGGTAAGTTAAAAAATAAAAATCTAATTTAGAAACTACTGCATAAGTTAAATTAAATGCATTAACTTAATTTTACAGTAACATAAATCATATGAAGTATTATATATGTATGTAGGTAACCTAATAAACTTTTATACAGAATCGAATAGATTATTGTTCTATCTCTATATTTATTTTTATCTATTATTTTATTACAGTGTTATTATATTAAAAATCACTTGTAAGTCAAGAAGCAATTCTAGCAAGCAATTTTCAATTCATTCACGTGTTAATAATTTTCAATTTCAGCGGGTAGGTATAAGAGAGGATGGCGTGTACTATCGGGAATCTGTTTGAGATAAATCTTGAAATCACGGAAGGAAAAGGTTAGGGCTAGAATATATATATATATATATAAGCTTAGGTACACATACAGCTTTTCCAATAGGAGTTGCTTATTCTGTAGGTAGACAATCGAATTATATGTGAATTTCTATAGAGAAAAAAAAAATTGGGATAGATATGTTTTTTGGGGTACGTATGTACCTAGAAATATTTCTTTGGAGATATGTAATTTTATTTGTATTGTTAGAGTGCCAATCAAAGGATTTGATTGTATCTATTTTATGTACATACGTAGGTTTATACATATCTATCCAGTGGGTTAACAAAAAAAAAAGAAAAAATTAAGTTTTATATTCGAAACACGTAAAAATATTTTAGCTTCTTTTTTACCTGGATGAAATCCTAGATTGTATAACATTTCTAACGCGTAGAAAGAATGTAATTACCTACATCAGAATAGAGATTAGTAATAGTCCAATACAGGGCCGGACTGGGTATTCAAATCGGCCCGGGCAAATAATGACAAACCAGCCCCAAGGGTCTTCAAAAATGACTTTTTTATAAGAGGTTATCAACCCAAATTATTTGGCTGATTACCTACTGAACCCAGCGCAAGGAGAGCAAGACAATGTTTTCTATGAATATTGAAATCCATGCTAAATACGAAGTAGAAAAGAAGAAATTTATATAGGAAATATGTATGTACAGATTATGTTGTAAGAGCGGTTGGACCTTCCACACTTAAAATTAAAACTAAAACAGGGTTTCTCTATGTAAACAGTATCTGAGAGATCCACAATGTTACTTACACAGCTGTAACAAGAGTAAGGCAAGTGAGGCAAACGTTGAAGCGGAGGGGCGCCGCCGGTTAAAAAAAAATTATTGCGAGCGAAAAAAATAATATTAACAACATTTGCCTTTGACAAATATAAATTGTTGTTGAGTTTTAACTGTTAAATAAATTGTTTTGTTCTCGATTTGAATTTACCCGCTTAACAAGGCTGAGGTTGGTTCGTTATCCTGACGTGGAAGAAATGTTTGCCAGTGCTACAAAAATTGCTGAAGAACATTAAAGAAACAAGAAAAAAGAAGCGACTCGACCTTTTTGAATCACAAAATTATGAGTGATCCCAAAATTGACACAAAACAAGAGCTTCGTACACCTATTTTTGGATCGATTGATGTTCTTTTATTCTAACTGACGAGTAGGTACGAAATGTTGGAACAAGTTTCAGAAGATTTTGGATTCCTTTCTGGCGATCTACTTAGCAAAATGTACGCCGATAGTCTGAGAAAAGCCGGTTTTGGAATTCCTTCAATGAATTCACGACTATAGCCTCCAAGAATATTATCTAAACGTCGAAATCGCGTTCAGAGTTTTTGTAACATTGCCAGTGATGATAGCTTCATGTAAATGAAGTTTCAGCAAATTGAAGTTAATAAAAAATCACCTGTGATCTAGAATGTTTGTCAAATGTGGCTGTTTTGTAAACCGAAAAAGAAATGATAGGAGTGCTTGTCATTTTGAGAATATGAGAAACTAGTTCACGGCGAAAATCCATAGAAAAGTCTATCTGCAAAATCTTGTAAATTTTTCTATCAAACTGATTCACCCCACTACTCGCAAAAAATGAATATCAAATAATAATTTTATGTACAATAAATATTATTTACCATTTTTCTCATGATCGATTTGTACAGTCAATTGATAGACCACGTCACATTATATAAGGTTATGTTGAGGTTTTTTCTCTTGGGCGCCAAAACGAGTTGTTATGGCTCTGTGTGAAGGAACTGAGGAGAGAAGTGAACTCTTAATCCTTTCCCCTACTCTCTGTTTTTGGAATTTTTTTATAACCGCTTAGAAATTCAATCGCTCTTTCACTTCCTTGTATGGCCCAATATAGTAACAAAAATAATGCCAATGCCTTTGGTGGCAAAATTCAGACTGTTACAAATACTTGGGTAAGTAAAAGCTGAGTGCAATATACTATGTCCATGTATGTACTCTGCTTCAAAATTGATTTACATGAAATAAAATTACTGCTTTTTTTTTAATTAGAAAATGAAAACAAAATTTAAAAACCGTTTTCATATTTGTTCTTCAATTTCAAATTCGTTTTAAAAGTAAACATAGGTACAGCAAACCTATGAAAGCCTTCTGATAAAAAATACATTTTCCGTGCATTTTTCGAATTAAAAATGATATGATGCAAAAAATAATGTAAAATATTTTACAAAAAAGTGAATGATTTTGAAGCCACGAGAATGCCACATTTACCAACACCCTCTTGGCTCCGCGTCTTGCCAGTATTTATAAGATGTGGGACAGTTCTGAGTATTTTTAACACATAACTCTCCTCTGCCCAGATGGCCTCGTTGCCGTGGGCCAATTAGCTTTATTGTATTAGGCTTTTATGTAATGCAATAAAGAACTTTTTCAATTTTAATTCAATTTGATAACTCTCCTCCTATCGCAGCCGCAACATTCCTCCAGAGTACGTGGTAAATACGTGTGGTCACGTTAACGTGGAGACTACCGGCCCAACGACAACCGGCCCATCGGGCCAGTCCGGCTCTGGTCGAATATAATCATTTGAGAACGGTCTACTTAGCGAGTTGAAATTGAATTCGTATGAGTGAAAGTATTAAATTCTAAATAAACTTTTTTAGAAAACCTGTTAGTCTTCAGATCTGGGCAAAATTCAATTCACTGTTCTAGTAGATATAGATCTCGCGTATAAAAAGATAGTTTAAAGGTAGATTGGATGAACTGCGGTATTTGATAATAATAATAATATATATTTCATATAAAGAGTACACAAGATCTACAATCTTGTAATAGTACTTCAAGATAACGGGACTAGTTACAGTATCTATTGGGCAAAATAATATGAATAAATGAATATTTAGAAGGAAATAAAAACAGTATAATATAATTAAAATTAATTATAAAGTACATGATGGATTGAATGCCAAGTATCATTATAACTAAAAAGAAAAAACGAAAGAAAAGGATGAAAGCCTAAACAAAAAACTAAAAATAAAAACCAAAAATCTACAAAAGAAAAGAATGAAAGCATAAAAAAAAGAACACTAAAAATCTAAATTAATATGCAAAATTGTTGCCAATAAACTGTGTCGTGAGAAAATACACTCATTATACATCATTGTAAGGAGAGTGAAACCGAGAAATGCACCTTGAGTAAGGTCTTGAACACATGAGCAGGGAACCAACGTTTTGTATGTTAGTTGGTAAATTATTCCATAAACGGATTGACTGGATAAAGTAAGAACTTTCATATACAACCGTGAGAAAAAGAGAAAGCAGAAGATTGACATTTCTAGCTGAACGTATGTCTGTAAATTGCATTCGATCAAATAGCTTGGTATTCCCGTTTTGATTAGGCTGTATAAAAAAGACAATAAATTCATTTCCAGGTATACTTTAAGTGAGCAACCCAACAGTTGGGAACTGTAGGGAGAGATGTAGTTAAATCTCTTAAGCCCAAAAATAAATCGAATACAATCATTATATGCAACATTAAGCTTGTGGGAGCAATCACTATCTTGCTTTGGATAGATTATGTTGCCAGATGTGAAAGAAAGCTGTCATGGTATTACGTGAGCACCTGCCATTATGGCTTAATTTCACGGCACTCTTAATGCACGGATTAAATACAAGCGAAAATCAACGCCATTGAGAAGCAGAATATAATTTATATTCTGTCTCAGCAAGTACCAGCTTATGTCAGTGCATGCTTGACATTGGACTTACTGGTCGAAGCGTGACCTACCTAAAATCTCTTCCGGTCTGTGGGTCACGGCACCCGGTTGGTTTAGCGCAACTCCACGCCGAGAGCTAATCCTCTAAGCATACATTAATAAGCGAACATTCCTCAAATTCACGGACGCAGTAAGCAATTTTGTCAAAAGAACAAACTACTCTGTTTAGAGAAGAATGTTCGGCTAAGTCATGCAGACTCAGAATATCTCACTCTGCCCGCGTATGGGCTACCACAACCACTACGATGCTCCCACAAAGGGGCCATCCCATGCTGAGGCGAATATTACTCAAAGAGCTCTATTCGGGGCTCCTCAACCCCGTAGTACCAAGTTAGCAATGTCGGCTACCCAATTGGTATGGCTTGGTATAACAAGATCATACGATTATGTGTACTCCCAGTGAATCTTACATGCAGACTCTTAAACGTTACTGGTACCTCCGTTCGGGCTTAATCCATATTAGCACTTATAGAGTGACAGCAGTGGTCCACGAGAAGGTTATGATCCGCCCGTTAGGCTAGGAGAGTTTTGAGACTAACACCAGTAGTCTTATAGCATACCAAGGTACAAATACCAAGCTGCATACTAGGTAATATACGCGCTAGGCTTCACTAGGTACACGCACAATCATCAGAAATCAGAAAGCTATGTCCTCAGCACAACGAAGCACGGTGCACATATATGTCTTTTCACATCTAGTTATTCTCGCCTGCCAGCTCTGCGCTTCACTTGCCCTTTGCACCACCTGCCAGATGTGAAAGTTGTCAGGATTTTACGTGAGCACCTGCCAAGTATGGCTTAATCTCACGGCATTCTTCATGCACGGATTGTAAAGATCAATCAGATTCCTCATGTCGAAACAACGAGTACCAGTATGCCAAAATTGTATGACATGACATCAACTTCCTGGTAGAAGCGAGACCTATCCCATCTCTCCCGATCTCAGGTCACGGTACCCTAAACCACAGCCACTACGATGCTCCCATAAAGGGGCCATCCCAAGTTTAGGTGGATAAAACCTTGTTATCCAGGGCTCCTCTAACCCCGTAGTACCAATAGTACCAAGTTAGCCAATGTCGGGCCGCCCATTTTTTATGGCTTTCGTAAAGCATGATCAACGGACCATGAATACTCCCAGTTTCAATTTTTCATGCTAGATATCTTTATTAAACGGTACTGGTAACTCGGTTCGGGCCTAGATCTTATTAGCAGTGTCTAAAGAATTGTACTTGGCCTATACAGGTAATACAATCTTTTGGACGCTGGCAGAGGGGACCACGTGAAGGTTAAGATGTGCCCAATGCAGTCTGGATAGGCTTGCCAGATGTGAAGTAAAGTAGTAATAGATTCTTTATCAATCGCGACCGCATCTCCCTCAACAAAATATCAGCAGTAGGCCACAGTCCGCCATAGACCTTGACATTATCGGCGTACATGTGAATATCAACATCATGAACCACATCAGGAAGATCATTTATAAAGATGCTGAAAAGTAGTGGGTCAAGTATTGATCCCTTAGGAGCACCGCAAGCTACTGGCAAGAATCCTGAAAGGGATTCGCTGATCTTAACTTGATGATAACTGCCTATCAAGAAGCTACGAATGAGTCGAGCAGCGGAAGAGGAGAACGCAAAAGAGGTTAGTAGTTTCTGCAGAATAATGTTATGATTGACTTTATCAAAAGTTTTGAAAAAATCAATCAGAGCCAATACACTACTAAATCCCCTGTCGAGTAATGCCCGCAAGTCATCTGTCACCTTCAATACAGCTGTAGCACAGCTGTGCTTAGGACGAAATCCCGATTGTCATCTGGTTAAAAACCGATTGTCGTCTGAATATGTTCGCATCTGGGAATATATTAGTCTTTCCAGTACTTTTGAAAGGAAAGGCAGAATACTTATTGGCCGAAGATCATTCATATCAACAGGTAATGATTTTTTAGGTACGGTCAATACTGTAAACACATTCCAAGTCGAGGGGAAAACAGAGCGAGTTAAACACGAATTTATAGGACATAAGTTAAATGGTCAATAATTACGGGTAGAAAGATTTTAAGAAAACGGGTCCAGTTGATTCGGAATGAATCAATCGAACAGCATTAATTAAATCACACGAATTTACGGTCTTGAAAGAAAATAGAGTTGACGCGGTGTTATTAGACGTATTAAGAATAGGGAGAACATTTGCGGGAGCGGTAACCTCACTTTGCTAAACGAAAAAAAAAATTCAGTTTGTTAAGATCGAAATCGGAATTCCAGTTCGTTAATTTACCATAACAACCAGCAATCCTGAGACTACTCCAGGTGTTTTTTCGATGGAAGATTTGGATTCTTAATCCTGTTTTTACATGGTACATACGTTCCAAAGAATGTCGTGTAAAAAAACGTGTAAAAAAAGACACACAGTAATGGGAAAATATTGGTTCAACAACCTCAAAAGGCCTACAAAAACTATTAATTCGGTAAAACAAACACAAATTTTGTTCTTCAGTTTACCATGTCCATTTTATTACATATACATATTATAATCATTTTATAATTTTTAAGAAATAAAAATAAAACATAAAAATAAAAAAATTTACATATTTTAGAAATAGAACCGCAATTTAAGAATGAGAAAATTCACATCTTCAAGGAACATAAAAATGGTATCATTTTAAAGTTTTTAAGAAATAAAAACACAATTTTAAATTTAAAAAAAATCATATATTCAAGGAACATAAAAAAAAGGATAACGTTTTATTCGATGTCAGTTTCTGCTTAATAGTACGTCTACATTTTCAACTGAGTTCATTGGTAACTGCATATCAGAAACAGTTTCAGGCACAGGTTTATTTATTTTAATACAAATTCGTACTATACGTTGTGATCCTACTTTGGAGAGTTTTTTGTACAGCTCCTTGTATCGAGCCATACAGAATTGTAGATCTGATTGAAATTTCACAACTCTTTCGTTTATGTGATCATTTCTCAGAAATTGATCTGCCAATTTATTTGCCATTTGAAGGCCATCGAGAATTGAGCTGGTGGTTATTGAAGACGGAATTTCATCCGAATTCGTGCTATCATTTGGGTCTCAACGTCTTCCAGTGCAACTTCTAATAACTCGTCTTCATTAAGAACTCTGTCAACAATTATTTCGTTTATATCATCAACGGTAAAATTATCAAATCCTTCACCTCCAACTGCTTGTGCCAACGTGATTATTTCTGTACACACTTCATCAACCATATTTGGTGTCACAGCAGAATTTTCGCTTTTGATGCATTCTGGCCATATGGCCTTCCAACGGGCGATGGTCTTATTTCTAAAAAGGCCAAAGCAGCATGTTTTATGCAATCCCTGATGGAAAATGTTTTCCATGCGTCAATAACAGTAATGCTAACATCATTGTCCATTTGATTCAAAATGTATTGAAATGATCGCTTTATGTAATATGTTTTGAATGCTGCGATAATACCCTGGTCCAATGGTTGAATTAGGGCAGTAGTATTAGGAGGCAAAAAAACTATTTTTACATTAGGATGCTCCAAAACTGGGTGACCAGGAGCATTATCTGTCAATAAAAGAATTTTAAATGGCTTGCCTTTATCATTCATATAATATTTTACTTCTGGAACAAAACAATTGTGGAACCATTCACTAAAAAACGGATGAAGTAACGCACGCCTTTTTGTTTGCCATCCAATGAACTGGCAAACTTTTCATATCAACACCTTTCAAAGCACGTGGTCGGAGAGATTTATTGATCAACAGAGGTTTTAATATGCGGTCTCCTGAAGCATTACTGCAGAACAAAAAACGTAATTCTGTATTTTGCCACCTTAAAACCACTAGCACTTTTTTCGTGTTTTGCTATGTATACGTTCGGCTTGGCATTCCGTTCCAGAAAAGGTCGGTTTCATCGGCGTTAAAAACTTGGTCAATATCGTATCCATCTTCTTCAATTAATTTGGCCAGCTGCGGAGGGAATTCTTTGGCAGCTGCAATATTTCCAGAAGCTATTTCACCTTTTATCTTGACATTATGAATTGCATGCCTTTCTAGAAATCCTTGCAACCATCCATTACTAGCAGCATATTTATTTTTGTTGTCGTTGGTGGGTTCCGAAGACGTTGATGGTTCCGTTTTTTTTATTTGGTCATAGGCTCTTAAAGCCTTTTGCTTAATGGTATTTGTATCAAGTGGTATACGTTTTTGGGTGTAATCTTCTATCCATGTCAATAGAACCTTTTCCATTTTTTTCTAGAACTATATTTCTCGTATACGAAGAGGACTTAGCACTCAACTTGGTACCAGAAGTCACGGCTTGTCTAATCGCTTTTTCATTTTTTTTAATTGTCCGAATTGTTGCTTCGTTTAAATTTAAAGATTTTCCAACGGAAGTGGGACCTTCACCATTTCCAAGTCTGGACCGACTGTATCTGTATCTTTGTTTCCAAAGAAATACTTGTTCTTTTTTGCTTTTTCATGGCTGAATTAAAAATTTGAAATTTATTAAATAAGTTATGCTTTATGAAAGGTTTTAACTTACCTGATTATAATCAAACAAAATACAAGTTGTTGAGTTGCAATAAACAAACAGTACCACAAAATTAAAAAAAATATTATTTCTATAAATTTTCTTTTCACAAAATATTACTTTTCACTTACACCTGACACGTTCAAAACTCAATAGAAAATAAAAAAGTGTAAAAATAATTGAGTAAACTGTGAATCCCCTAACTATATAATCAAAGAAAAAACAAGGAACAGCTAAATTTCTAGAATTATTGCCACACTGATGAGACCTCTCTGATCGCGCTGGGTCGAAAACTTCGATATTTATTAGGTTTTAATTTAACTGCAATTAATTTCATAAGAAGCTATTTGAGCTTTTTTAGACACACCAAATTGTTTTTCAAAAACGTTTACTTGTTTGAATTTTGTAGATAATGATTTTTGAAAATAGCTTAATTGTCTTTTGATCTAAGCGAAGGATTGTTAGCCAGCACGTGACGTTTACTCGGAACTATAGCACTTTTTGATAATTTACAACCACATACCAGACACTGGGTAAAAGCTATATCCTTTTCTATTATAAATGTAAAGCCAAATTTTAAGAAATCGTCATTATATATCCGATGAACATTATATATGTATTTTTGAGGAGGAAACATTTTTATTCGTACTGGGCGTGGGGCCATCTGCATGATTGCTAACATCGTCATTATTATCATCGTTAAGCTTTCTTCTTTTTAACCATTTATCCATTTCAGAAGGTTCTTTTAAATTTAAAATAATAATGTTGTCAAAAAATTATTAAAAAACACGAATCATATAAATTTCCTTTGAATACGTTTTATAAGTTTGACAACACCAGGCGCGTATCCAGACCTTCAGCCTGGGAAGGGAGAAAAAAGTCGGAAGTAGTCGTTTTCAATTTTTTTTTATCATATTTAAGTCAGATATCACAAAATCCAATGTTCGGTTTCATTTGGAGAACCTGTCGATAATATTATCCACATCAATGTCTATCTCAGAGTGGACAGACATTAAGGACTTATATCCAGATTCTCTGTCTCGTGCAAAGATTGTAGAAATAGATGTGATGCAACCGATTCTGTCACGGGTGAAGTAAATGACTGAGATTGAGAGCTTGCAATTTGAGTCACATTCAAAGGAATAGGAGTAGAAGTGCATAGTCATGACTATATCTTTTGATAGGAACTTAACTGATCTTGCTTTCTTATGAAAAAAGTTGTCAATGGTTTTATCAGTCTTCTGCTTTCCATTTTCGCTAGTATTTCTGCCTCCATTGCTAACTAGTATAGAAAGTTTATCCTTCTCCTACAAATTAAAAGTAAACAATAAGTTAAATTAAACAGCACTACTTTAATTAATAAGAAAGTACAAGCAAAGCAACGCCAACTACCGCAGAGGAAAGCGAATGGTTTTTATTTTTATAGTCTTGCCGTAAAAATTGGGAAGAAAAATCGTAGAATCAATTTTAGCCACATCAATCCAACGGATGGATTTCAGCAACCCAATAGTGTATAAAAATTCGAAAGGAAAATGTTTAAGTAAATTTCTAAGAACAAAATGTATGATTGCCAACGCTCATAAATATCTTTAGCGACCCAGATCAGCCAAAGCAGCTGAATCAACATAAGTCTTTGGAATCTAAAGCAAAATTTTCAGATCTTTCTAAGAAAACTGAATGCTTGTGCCCCTGTCCGAAAGAGAGAATCACCAGAATCAATGCACCAATTCGTTTGGACCATTGTCGGTGAATAGTTAATCATTCAAATTCTTAAGAAAAATTTGCAAGTGTATTTGTAAGAAAAATTTAATGCTTCCCTACGAACGTAAAAATTTTAAACAACTCTTTAATCAGTGTCGCTATGAAAAATCAACGGGTGGCTAGACATAGACTGAATGGAACTAGGATTCTACTGGAAGATGGAAGAACCGTAAAACAAAATTTGTTAAGTCAAGGCAACTTTTATAAGACAGTGGTGGTCAAGGCTTAAATACAATTGCGACGGGCAACGGCAAACGACGAAAAATTGCTGCTGTCAAACTTCTAAAAGCACATCGTCTTATGCGAATCCCCAAATTTCGACAGGTGACGGTCAGCGGTGGACGAAGTTGCCGTCGGGATTGATCAATTTCTAATTTTGCCGTCGTCGCCAACAAAATCAAACGAATGAAATTGTTGTGACATTTATTTCACAAATAGTAAAATAGTGATATTTTTGGCATTTAGTTTGATTTTAATTTAGTTAATTTCTGTATTTTAAATTTTTCCTTTCCACACTTTGGTCCATTGCAGTTCTTTCAAAATAATATAAAATATTCTCGATAAAAATCTGTTTCAAAACGCTCAAAACTAATAAAAATGAAATCTCAGTATCTTCTTCTTTCACAATCACCGCTTTTCGACTAACTGTTTTGACAGCAATTTTCCCGCTACCATCTACCGTCGGAAAATCTGATAGGTAAAAAAAAATTATGATCGCTTACCAATTTCCTAGAAATAATAACACTTTTTAAGCTCGAAATTGTGTTCTTTTTCATATATGAGTAATGGGCGCAACAAAAACATAAAAGCATCTTCATAACTGGGCTAAGCATTACGTGGCATTTTCTAAACAATCAAATACTAAAATAAATATGCATTCCAGAATTACTTACTATCCTCTGATAGGTATGATAGATGACTATATGACTGTATAAAAACGCAAGAAAAATTTAAAAAATTTGTACACGTTTAAAAGACGAAAAGCTACGAGCGAATGTTTATTATACCCAATCCACTATTACTACTCACATCATCACGAAGGTTAGGTGGCACGCTTTGCGGGGGCCCCTGTGACCCCCCCCCCCCCCCCCCCTGTATATGAGCCTGGCCAACACAATACTGCCTAGCAAATAATTCAACCACAGATCCAGCAAGTACATAGTAAACTGGAACTAGTATTTTTCTTTGGGCTTAATCCACAATTGTAGTAAAATGCATCATAATACAGTGAAAACATTTAGTAACGAAAGACTTCAACTTCGATGGTTTTCGAAGAACCAATATATTAATTCGCCCTCTGTAATGAAGTGACTCACTCGCTGTAGCGAAAAAATACGCAGAACAATGTTTATTATAGGTTGCCAGATGCTCATAAAGGTATCAACATTTTCGGGAGTAAGCGCCTATACTTCCAGGAATATCGGTTTTGTGAACAAATGAGCTTCTTCTGTTTGTTGTGATTAACTATTGCCTTTATTGACTACTGACTGAATCAGTGCGTAAAGGATGAGTCATATTACAAATCAGATTTTCATATCCGTTTATCGTTTCAACCAATGAAAACATTTTGCATTGAATTTTGCCTGTGCATAGGTACATATTTTGCACTCATTGCTCGGTTATTTAGTTTCGTTATAGAAAGTTTTACTGTATATAATTTAAATAATGTTCAATATAATTATATAAATCTAGCGAAAAAAGATCGCCGGTATAACGGTGCGGTAGATTCGGCTCAGCAAAATAATTGAGTCGGCATAACAATAATGCCGACGAACGCGTGCGGTATAACGCATTAGATACCTTTTTCCCATCTCGTTCGGATTTCAATAAATTTATGTATAAAACTACATACAAAATAATTTTTCTTGGTTACATTTTGAAAATTTGGCGGCACACTTCAAGAATTTGTGGGCACACAAAAGTGCCGCGGCACAGTGGTTGAGAATCACTGGTTTAGTACATAAAAAAACATATAAAACTCAACCAATCAAATGAAATTTTACACCCTAAAATCGAATTAAATTAAAAAAATATATACATATTTTATTTTTCTCTGATGGGAATCGAACCCACATTTGTTAGAATCGGTCAAAGATGGAGAATCAGAGCCTGAAAATAACTCTCCATTAAGTCGTTTTTTATGTGAGGTCCGACTGGAAACTTTTATATTTAAAAAATCAATTTTAATAACAATTTTAACTTTTATTTTTGAAAGTAAAAGTTAAGAGTAAAAGTTTATTGTATGAAATAAAAGTTTTAAGTCTTTTCAGACCTTTATCTAACAAAAAAACTTTTTGAGAGTATTTTGAGACTTTTATTTTATAAAAATCTTTTTAAAAGTATTTTGAGACTTTTATTTTATAAAAGTTATTTTTAAAGTCTTTTGAGACTTTTATTTTATCTTTCTTTATATTTTTAATTAAATATATAAAGTATTTACGGTCTAATGTAATAAAAAACCTCCCGCTAATATTAATCGATTTTATCCATATACGTAACATAATTTGTTTATATCATATAAACTTAAGAAAAGTCCAGACTCAGTCTGTCTGTAACGCGTTCGCTTTCCAGGATGGCTTTTTTTTTAATTAGAAGGAAATTAAAAAAAAAAAAAATAACAAAAATAAAATAAAAACAAGTAAAAAGGTTAGAATTAGTCTAAAACACCAATACTTATGATACCCTATATGAATGTCCGTATGGATAAAACCGATTGAAACATTATCACAAACAGCGGAAGAGGCCTTTTTTTGAGGCCAGCCATTCCCTTTAACTCGTACACGAATTTGTCTATTTCGTTACTATTTTCGACACTCTCGTAGACCCACTTTTCGTCATCACAGCGAGCTGAAATTTGGCACACAGGTTCATGTCGCGTGACAATTGAATCTATCAAAATTCGAACCGGAAATTTCCATGGAAAACCCGGAAAATCGGGAAGAATCATTTGAAAATTTGGTACATATTTGATTAGTGATAAATCCGTTTCAGGAAAAATGCAGAGTTTTCCGATTTTTCCGAAAAATTTTCCGATAATAAAGTTTTCTAAATTATGTAGGATCAAGTTCCCTATCATTACTTTCTCTCCGACAATGGTGAAAACTTGCAGAAAAAATCAAGGAAAATTCATGTAAAACGGTTTTCCGGAGTTTTTCCGGCCAAGGAAGCGTTTGAGCGTTTTGCAACCTAAGACAAAGTTGTAGAGCGAAATGAGTTGCATAATAATTTTTACTCGTAT
Source organism: Dioctria linearis (assembly GCA_963930735.1). Lineage (NCBI taxonomy): Eukaryota > Metazoa > Arthropoda > Insecta > Diptera > Asilidae > Dioctria > Dioctria linearis. The sequence continues at coordinate 231,068,036 of OZ005741.1, forward strand.
AATTTTTTTGAAAAACTGGTAAATCAGTGTCTTTGCAGACGTCATAAAATTCTTTTAAAATATCTCCATGCAGCACGGAATAACAATTTAGTTAACGTGAAAAAGGCAGAAAATAAAATAAGTAAAAAACGAGTTTTCAAAGAAATCTGAGGCCAAGCCGCATGAAAAAGTAGAAAATAAACTTTCCTTCACACACAGAGGTGGAATCAGATTTTATTCGCTGACAATCCCCGATATATTTCAGTATGATCAATCAGAGGTAATAAGTGATTTGATTTATGAAGAGAAAGAATATTCAAGGGAAATGTCCCAATCAAAAAATCTGAGTCCACCTCTGTGTGTGAAGGAAAGTTTATTTTCTACTTTTTCATGCGGCTTGGCCTCAGATTTGTTTGAAAACGCGTTTTTTACTTATTTTCGTTTCAAATCAGACTGTAAATACTGTAAATATTTAAATAATAAGCATAAAGAAATACTTTTAAAAAGATTTTTTTAAAATAAAAGTCTCAAAAGAGTTTTAAGATGATTTTTATAAAATAAAAGTCTCAAAAGGCTCTTAAAAAGACTTGTATGAAATAAAAGTCTCGAAATACAATCAAAAAGTTTTTATTTTGTATAACAGTTAAAAATAACAATTAAAAATGATGGTTATTTTGGGTGTCTCAATAATAAAAATTACTAATATTTATTATTTTAAAACTCTTATTTCTTATAATTTTGTTTAATTCTTATGGAATAAAAGTTAATAATAACTCGTATTCTAGAGACTTTTTGAAAAAAATCATAAAAGTTTCAAGCTCTATGGAGAATAGAAGAATTTTAAGAACTTTTATTTCAAATCCCGGACGTGGCGGTTGTTTTTTCCTCTTATATGTATGATTTAATTTAGGTTCTTTAAAAATAAAAGTTCTTAAAATTCTTTCTTTCTCCATCTTTGACCGATTCTAACAAGTGTGGGTTCGATTTCCGTCGGGGAAAAATAAAGTAAAAATTTAATTCCCAAATTTATTTGTGCGCTTTCATCGTTACTGGTTAATGGCAGCTGAAAACAAAATGCGGCTTTATTGCAGTGATGGGACTTCCCTGCCAAATATGCTAGCAAATTTGAGAGTAAAGGGTAGCAAAATCGCCAAAAAGGTAGCAAACAGACTACTGGGTACGGAAAAAAAATGTATATTATTATAGAATGTTATGTTGTTTTATTTTATTATAATTATGTTTATACCATTAATTGTGAGAGCTTTCTCTTATTTCTTTATAAAAACTTCATCGAAAAATTTATACAGACTGCAGTACTTAGTTAGTTCATTTGAAGATGTAAAAATCTTTTAATCTTCTATCAGTTCCCTACAAAGAAGTACAGCCGAAGCTGCTTCAATAGTCGACCTATTACGTGTTTTATTTTTTAAGTTATTAAAATCTGAAAACGGTCGTTCAGCAGCAGCGTCCTGTGGGGAAAGACAAATAAATTAATTATGTAGTTGTAGAGATTTTCGAAAATTAGTTGTTCAAAATTTTTTTTCTGTTTTGATAAATTTAGCCAAGTTCTAGCAATATCGTTATAATCAACAAGTTGGTCTAAATTTTCAAAGATTTTGAGGAGCCTCCACTCTGAATTAAGTTTTTCAATATCTATTTCATTATGAAAAGGAATGGTTTCAACTCAAGGAAGTATTGAAGCCATTTCGCCTGTTCTAATCTTCCTTGGATCCAAGTATTCTAATAAACATTTTTAAATTTGTTGGCACAATTCTATGTAAAATGACAATAGATTATCTTGGATATTACTAATATTTTCACAAACATTTGAAGTTTAAAATTTGAAACTATGCAAATTTAATTCCAAAAACATTCTTGATTTTTCAAAATGAAATGAATCGTCAGTGCAGTCAAGTGGTTGTGTGTTCTAGCTTTATACAATTTGTTAAAATATTTTTGAAGTTATTTTCAATTAAAGGTCTTAGTTTGTGTATTAAATTTTATAATCTTATTTAAATTAAAATTAAAACTACATATCTTGAAATTTTGCCAACCCAATTTGCGTCTTAACACTATGGGCAAAATGATTATATACGCAAAAACGGGAATTTTCAACTTTGCGAGGAATTTTTTTTATAGGAGCGGCAGGACACAAGTGAAGGAAGTGGCAAGTGCATGCAAGATAAAATAAATGTTTATTCAATTTCTCTAATTGTGCTCTAACTCCCGTAAATTCACATCTCATTACTGATGTGTTGTCAGTACCAAGGCTAATAAAATTTTACGCAGAATTTCTTTCTTGCTTATCCTTTTTATTCTATGTATAAATATAATCTCAACAACAAACAGCAGCAATCACCAGAATTAAAAATTATCACAAATTTACAACATAAATGCGTAATTAATTTATGTAGCAATTATCAAACACAGCAATCAGCATCAGCTCAGCAAGCAATGACACTGACAATTACAATGATCAAACAAAGAAAAGGTGCTGCAAAGTGCAAATGCATTTGAATGTAAAATATTCATAATAATCACCACAACACAAAATACAATTCCTTATTGGCTGAGAGAAACACGCCAGTATACTTCAAGTAGAGATCAAGTAATCAAAATATCATGTAAACGCGCATTGACTTCAAGTATACTTGAGTCAAGTAAATCACAAAATTTTGTTGAAAAAATTCATTTAAATGCCATTTCAGTACTTGAACGGTTTTCATTTGTGCGAAAATTTGAAAATGCAAAGAGGAACAAGAAGAAGATTAATGTTGACAATTTAGGTTGTGATTTTTAGCACTTTTTTCAAAAATTTTATCTAAAAATCCGCACATATGTTATAAACCTAATGTAGAGTTGTCAATGGTAAAATGTCACTTCAAGTGAATTTCAATAAAATTTCAAGTCAAGTAATTGGAATTAATTCAACCAAAATCCCTACTTGAGTTTCAAGTGGATTTCAAGTCAAGTACTCAAATATTCATGTAAACGTATTGAATGACATTTTTCTCTTGTCCAGCACAGCAACATCAAAGCAAACACATCGGCATCGGCATGCATTGTATAACGTACCTAATTAGAATCCTCGCGTTCTATTTCCACAATTCCTTTCCTTTCCTCGTATTAGTAGTTTTCTTAATATGAATAAAAAATCCTAGAAAATCTGAAACATCAACATTCACAGCAGATTTTTTTAAAAAAATATATTTTTTTTTGTTACGATTAATGGGAAAAAGCGAAAAAATAGCAAATTTGGATTTAAAGTAGCAAGGTAGTAAACATGCTTAAAAGGTAGCAATTTTGCTACTATATTAACAAAGTCCCATCACTGCTTAGTAGGCTAATTACAAATTATGAAATGCAAGAGGAAAAATCATCTGTTTCGTTAGCTCAGCGGTAAGAGCAGTCGCCCGGCAAGCGGAAAGTTCCGGTTTCAAATCGCGGACGAGGCGGTTGTTTTTTTCTCTTGTATTTATGATTTAACTTAGAATCGTTAAAAATAAAAGTTCTTAAAATTCTTCTATTCTCCATCAAAAAAAAAAATATTTTTTCTTGTGACGCAGGGGAAATCTTTTAATCGCTTATAAGGAATTAAAATCATTCTGACTTTAATTGATAAAACTGATGTTTTTTTAGGTACTTGGTAGAAAACTTTGGTAATCATCTTTAAAAAAAAAAAAAAATGTTGTTTTAAAAATATTTAAAATAAAAACTGTTTTACAACAATTTTATTTAATTTGAGTTGCGACGCGTTTCGCCTTCTTAGGGCATTATCAAGCAACTGAAAAGTAGATCGTTAGCTAAACCTGACTATCATAATATTTTAGAATTTGAAATTTACTGTAACGGTCATTTACCAAAAATGAACCTTTATGGACTTTCATTATTAATGTAAAATATTTCGTGTTTATCTTGGACTTTTCCACCATCCACGTTTTTTAAAAGTTGTAATTTAGTTAAAGATGTCGTATGACCAGTATCAACTAAATGTTTTCTTATGCCTGATGTTGGTCTATTATAGAGTGCCGATGATACCGAAGGCAAACCAATTTTCCTTCTTACATAAGTCGTAATATGAAGATCAGAATCAAATCTAGATAATGTAAACATGCCGTGGAGGACGTAACAAAAAGATCTTGGTTAAATGCTGAAATCAAAAAGTTTTATCACACTCGGGATAACATAAGCATTCATTTGATGGTTGTTCACACGGAGCTTGCATTTAGACTTCACTCAGCCGAATTTGAAACCGTTTGGTACCAATCACATGAAAATGCTAATTCGTTATCTAGCAGGCAGTTTGAGGGTCAGAAACAAAAGTTCTAGCAATGGATGGGCCTCAAATCCGAATACAGCAACACATGACTCATTCTATCCAAGAGTAATAAATCAATCACCAGCTAATTTCAAATAACTTAAAAAAGGCTTAGGTTATGCTCCAGATGTAGGTATAGATAGATAGTAATGATTTAATTGAATTGGCAGCTCATACTGATCCAGCATTAATACATGACGATACAGAAGTTAAATTTGCATGTTCAAAAATAATTAGGGAGGTTAAATTATTGATAAACTCTAAAAACACGAGAATGAGTCCAAGATTATAAATAGTATACATAAAAAAGTTGAAGATAACAACTTAATTATTAAAAAAGCGGATAAAGGAAATTGTTTAGTTTTATTGGAAAACAACGTTTACATTGAAAAAATGGAAGATTGCTTATCAAAAATGAGCCTCGCAAAAATAAAAAAATACCCAACTAAAAACTTCAGTAGAGCAGTAACAAACATAAAATAAATACAGCCTTTCCAATTTCTAACGAAAAAGATAAATTCTCTTTGAAAGTAAATAGCCCGTCTGCTCCTATAGTATTGGTCTAATCAAGCTATATAAACCAAGTGTATCCTCTTCTTTCAATGCACCTTTACAAAAAATTATGCATATAATGTGATTTAAATTGTTAAATTTTAAAAACAAATACTCCATTACGAATAGTATTGATCTCGTTAACAAAATTAATAATTTGAATTTACCACTAAATGCTAAGCTTGTGTCGTTTGATGTTTGTAATTTATTTACTTCTATTCCGTTAAAAAAAAACTAAAAAACTAAAAACTTCTTTATATGCTGAAGTTGAAAATAAGATCGTGGAAAGGGATAAATTATTACATATTAAACAGCTGATTGATATATGTTTAGACCAAAATTACTTTTATTACTTTTATTTTAATGAAAATTTCTATATTCAAATAAATGGTTTAGCCATGGGTGCTTCCTTATAACTTTTAATGGCTGAATTCTATATGAATAAAATGAAAGAAAAAATTTTTCATTCAGGCTGTGATTTAGTTAATAATGTATTGTGCTGATATTGTTATATTGATGATGTTTTTTGTATATGGACGGGCTTTGAGTAACATTTGTAAATGTTTTTAATCAAAATTTTAAATAGTATTGACGATAATGTACAGTTTAATTTAGAGGATGGTAATGATAATTTAAGTTTTCTTGACCCTTAACATTAAAATTATTAATAAAAAATTCGAATTTAGGAAACTTACTTAATTACTAATGATTCTCAATATTTTGAATCTATAAAAAAATCATCCTTCCATTCGATGCTACACAGATTGCTTAAGATTTCTATGAGTAAAATTAATTTTAAAAAGGAACTCGACACAATAGTAAAAATTGCAATGAAGAATGGGTACTCAGAAAATTTAATTTATAAAATGTTAAGGTAAAAAACAAAAAAAAATATGCACTTAAGAGGAGTCAGTCCCGAGATTTGCAAGTTTCATACATTTTTCAATGCGAATTTTGTGCGAACTATTTGTAGCAGAAGAATGATTTATATCTTAAATTAAAGGTATCGCAGAGATCTAGTAAATAACGTAGGGAAAAATGGAAAAAAATATTAGAATGGAGATATTGGCTCGGAAACTTGTAAAAAAATGGTAAAAATTGAAGTTTTTTTAAATCAAATTTCTATTAGTAGGTATTCTCATTTCTTTACATTAGCTGCGTTTTTTTATCTCTCTGATCTGATCCGGTTTAATTTTATGTACGTAAAACAACAACATTGCATTGTTGTTGTTTTACGTACAAAAAATTGAACCGGATTAGATTAGAGAGATAAAAAAACGCAACTATTGTGACTATTTTAGAAAGATAAGGCCTAGATCTAGTGAATAACGTCGAGTTTTTTCATTTTTATATTTCATCGGCGAGAAATTGCAATATTTCGTTGAAAGTTCTTGAAATGTAAAACAAAATAGCATATTTAACAATTATGTGGAAAACAAATTAGGAGAGTTAATTCTCATTAAAAATTTTCAATTTCTTTGAACTGCAAATTTTCATTTATCGTGTTTAATTGTCGCATGTTGGGTTTTCTATCTTTGACGCTAGATGTCTCTAATGTGACTTGTAGTCTAGGTGTAGGCTAATTTTATATGAATTTTCTCATTTTCAGGACACAAACCTACATATAGTAAATTTTATTGCCCACAGGCTCGCTGGTATCTAAATTGAAACTCCTCTTAACCTTGTTTACGTCCGGGGAGAGTCGGGCAGGGTTTTCTATACTGTCCGAGTTTTAAAATTTTGGAAACCAATTAAATAAAAATTAAATTTTTTGTGTATATATGGTGTAGTTGATAATGTCGAAAGTCAGACCGACTCGACTCTCACTTCTGGTACCAGCCAGTCTTAGCTCAGTAACGAAGCTAGCAGTACGACAATTGCTTGTGTAACTTGCCTTGTGTACATCTGTTTCTCAATATACCCCCCCCCCCACACCACTCAAATCAATGTAAAATCTCGATACTAAAGTGCGTCAGTTCACGTATGTAAAATAATTGTAACCCAAGTTGGCGATAGTTCACGAGAGAAAAAAAGTCATAAAAATTTACAAAAACAATAAGAAAAACAAAAGTGTGTAAGTGTGGGTATAACTTAATAAAAAGTAAAAAAGTAAAACTCATTTTTAAAAGGAGGAAACATCGGAACTTTTACCGAAAAGGGGAAGATCATGCTGTTCCTCGGCATACTGCAAGTGCATAATTTTTACAACAATTTAATCAGTTTTACTGGATGTTTCTGCACTCCATGGAAATTGATAGATGAGTGGATGAATTTACAAAATTTCAGTCAATATCTAAGTGATAAGACAAGCTTTTATCGGCAAATCAACATTGGCTTAATTTTTTAAAACATCGTATGCTCATTTGTGCACCGAGGTATTGAAGATTACACAGTATGTTTTATTGTACCAGCTCATAATGCCAACGAAGAGAGAGTGTTTTAACAATTTCTCAACTGTGGATGAAAGAAAGAATCTCACTGAACATATAAATGGCTTCGTCACTAGTCAAAACAAAATGTAATTTTAAAGATTTTAATTGTGTTGATTTTTATACATTGTTAAAAAATGATAAACGGTGAGAGGCCTTTGCTCTATAGTCTCAGGTTTACAGAATCTAAAATCTCCAAAATGTTTACATGGCAAGAGACTCTTGTCTCAGATTAAAAGATTAGGTTCTGAACGCCATAAGAAAAAGTCTCTAGGGACACTTCTTAAAGTGTATACTTACACGAAATTTGTATTTGGTCTCCAGATATCTATGTTAATTGTCAAGTAAAACATTGTTAGAAAGAAAGCGAAAAAGCTTTAAAAAAATGTATGCAAAAATTTTACGGGGTAAAAGACAACATAACAAAGTGTAAGTTTTTTTTTCAAAAATAACCACCCCCTATTGACGAAAAAATTTCTCTTCTTTAAAGTCATTACTATCCCAACTTAGACTTGCGTCTGTTCGTCTGTCCGGCCGTCCATGAGTCCGTCCGCACGATAGCTTGGGAACGCGTATATTTAAAGAGCTGAAAATTTGCACACGGGCTTTAAAAAAAAAAGTAAATTTAAGCTCGAAAATGGGACAAATCGGGTAACACTTTCCTAGGGTTGCCATACACAAATGTCGTTTTTTACTCTATATATTTGCACACTAGCTGAGAGCCCGTCAACGTGGAGAACTGAAATTTTGTACAGTGTTTTCATGAAAATAGTAAGTATAATTTCAAGAATGGACTAAATTGGGCAACGGACTCTTGGTGTTGCCATATAAAAATTTAAGATTTGGACGTATACTGTGAAAACGATCAGTCGTAGACGTTTTAATTGCACTGAAAAGTTCTTCAGAATATGAAATCCTTTGAAATTGGTAATTATCATTTATACTTTCCAACGAACCGTTCTAGAAATATATGAGCCGTTTATTTTGAAAGTGGCTGCGAAAAACCACTTCAAAAATCAAATTTGTACAGATAGGTAACCGTACGAAATTACATACGGCATTCATCTAGAGCGTCATAAGAATTGGTCTTAGACCAATTCTAGCTTTTCTTATACAAGGCATTCTTTATATAACTTTCTCTGAAAAAATTTAAAGAACGTGCCTCTGTGATAGGTATTTGTATTCAACGTTATCATTTCTTTAATATAACTTTCAGATATGTGTAGTAACTACACATACCAAAAATTGGAAAATTTTAAGGGCTTCAAAGTTAGTTTAAATTTAGTATAGTTCAGGCAGTATTCATCCCACGACAAAAAAACTTAAATTTCAGCAAAAGAAGAACGTTAGGAAAGTGTAAATTTTGTTCGATTTACGATGGAATTAACTATGATAAATTAAATAAAAATTAATAAAAAACTTTGCTAAGCTCACTCCACAGTTATCTTAACAGTAGAACACACAGTAGTCTCTGGAAATCTAGAGACGAAAAATGAGCAAACTTCGAAGACTAGAGATCGAGTATGGAAACCCGATTGATTTCAAACACACGACGGGAGACCGGAGCCGGGGAATAAAAAAATTTCTAGTAATTTGGTATCTTTAGAGATTTTTTGCATCGCCAAATTGTATACATGGGTCTATGGGTGTCCAGAGATCGGGAAAGTGGTATCTTGAAGTTAAAGTCTCTCGCCATGTTGCTTAATCTTTCCGGAAGAAAGGAAGCTATTTTGAAAGCTATATGGTACACTAATTGTAAATGTAATAAGTTGGTATTGTTAGTTCCTTTAATTAATACTAGGTAATTTATGATTTGTTTTTACAGAAGTAAAATTGAATTTCTAAATTTTAGAGTAAGAGAGATTTAATTTAGTTCATTGACATCGTTTTATTTTACTGTTTTTTTTGTAAACTGATTAATTTTATAATAAATAAAAAAAAAACCCCTATGCATAACAATTTCAACCTATTTCATTAGTAAGTAAAACAGAAAATTATTTGGCAACAATGTCCAGGTTTCAAGCTAAAATGTCCGGGGCTTTCGAACTTGTTGTCCTAGTTAAATGATTTTACAGATGGCAGCCCTAGGCCACATGGGACACAAGATACGAAAATTTGGAAAAAAAATTATTCATATTTGAAGGCAACTTCGAATAAAATTAAATGTACATTAAAACAATATAACGTTTCACCAGCTTTTTATAATAGAAAAACTTTAAATTTTTTTTTCATTAGCAATAAACTAAAACCGAAAGTTGATAAAATAGATAAAAGTGGAATTTATAGTATTTAGTGTAGTGAAAAACGCTCATTAAAAATTAGATACAAAGGACACGTATCATCGGCACTCTATAATAGACCAACATCAGGCATAAATGGAAATCTTTGCCTTTTCTGGAAGTTATTCTTAACGCATTCCTTCCCTTTTCTTAGACTTCGATGCAACGTTTTCTTAATGTTTTCTTATCAAGATTCTTAATGTATTCTCTCCCTTTTCTTGATGTCGACATTTATCGTTTTCCTAACAAATAGTTTCATAAACATTGAGATAGTGGGCAAGAATATAGAACCAACTTATTGTTTCATAATATAAATGTTTTATTATAATGAATGAACGCTTAGCTACCGAAAACCCGTTCATTAATTATAATAAGAATTTTATATTATGAAAAAATAATTTGGTTCTATATTCTTGCCCACTATCTCATTGTTTATGAAACTATTTGTTAGGAAAACGGTAAATGTCGACGTCGATAATTGATAGTAGCCAATTTTAAAAAACTCGGAAAAGATAAAAAGTATGGAAAGATAAATGTTGACAATATAAATGTATTTGTTATATGTATATATATGTATATGAAACCATAACAAAACCTTATTTTCTTCTTTAAATTAATAAAAATCAGGAACTTCATATTTTTTTTTTAAAGAATTACAAAACCTTAACATTAATTAAGTAGTATTATTAGCACGATGATTCAAAGGTAAACACAGAATTATTTTTCTTGTTGGCTTTCTTAATTCTATCTTTCGCCCGATTGAAGTATAGCTTAATAGTATGGTCCATTTCGTTGTCTGAGGCAGCGAATACCTTAAAGCAGGCTGTCTCTGGGAAATATGCGGTATAAAATAAATAAATAAAAAATAAAATAATTTAATCAATCTATTTGCTCACCTTTTCAAATTTTTATCAAATGGAAGTACCTAATTTGTATATTGTGTCCTTGAGCAGTCCAAGAAAAAGATGAGGCTGCAGTATTCCCAAGGATAGTTCTTAAGCAGCTTCTTAAAAAAAAACAAAAGTCTCGGCTCCCTTTTTTCATGTAGAACTTCAGCTGTAAATATATATGCCTTAAGTATCTTCAAATTATTACTTATATGTAAAGTCATTACCTCCTGCTGCTTCCGATGTCTTAATTTTTTCTTCGAATTCCAAAAAATCTGACCAAGTATCAAGTGGAAAAGATGGTAAAAGTGAAAAGTCCTCGTTTTGAAAATGATTTGCACTGAAAGTTTTTATTCGTTCCTTAATAAGAATGACTTCCCTTGCAGTTCCTGACAATTTTTTGTCTAAATTTTCCATACAGTTTTGTAAGGAATTTACCGAAATTAAGATGTCTAAAAAAAGTTTATTTATAAAAGATATTTCGGCCACTACTTTTTATAACAAGCAAAAATACCTTTTAAAACATTGCTGTCAACCTAAACAGAAGGTGAACTTTATTTATCCTCAAAATAAATTATTTTTGGTTCTACACTTTCTTCATAATCAGCACCAAATTTGCTCTCATTACAGTTCAAATCAACTTTTTCTTGTATTTCTTCACGGCACTTATCACTAAAATCAACATCACTCTTTTTTCTTTTGCTTTGAAATAGTTCTTTCAATTCTTTACCAATTCTTTGATTAATACTTTGCCTGGACATGATTGACTTACCGCAAAACTGCCGAGGAAATATGAGATGACATAACTAAAAATTGCAACGTAATACGTTTTAAAGAAACGTTAAGAAAAAGATAAGAAAACGTTAATTTTATATTAAATTTTAATTTAGGAATAAACGGCAAGAAAACGATAAGAAATTGTTAACTTTATATTGACTTTTTTTTTTTTAAATAAAATGCCCTTCTTCGCGATAAGAAAAACAGAGGAAAACGATGAAAAAACGTTAGAATATTAGTTTCCATACTTAAGCCTAAAAATTCTCCAACTAACTCGATTTCCCCAGTTCACGTTTTTTTACCGAATTTTCGTTGGCGGTAAGACCTCTCGTTTTCTGTTCACTGGGAGTGCACTGAATAAAGAACCAGAATCGATACTTGAAAATTACGGTTTTAATAGCAGAAAGCAATTGAAAAGAAGCAGTTGACGTGGCTGAATTCTTCCATATCGAAATAATTGCCAGAGAATCAATGACCCTCCTTGTCGCACAAAACGCTTTTAACTTTATTCTTCTTTGTTCTTCTTCACAAAATTCAAAATTTCATTTACGATTGGCCCGCTAAATATCGTTCTATTATGAACGCCCCCTTTACCTAAAAATACTGAATCAAATTTCGTCATCATTTACGAATGTATTTCAAATACTTCAAAATTAGATTTCAATAAAACAAATTTCCACTTTTTTTTTTGTATGCTTAATTGCAAATATAACATAATTGTAATCTCCTTTCAAACCGTGGTCTTTTACAAAAAAATCGACGGATATCATCAACAACAAGAAATGTCCTAAGACTTTGTTTTAAAATAGCGTTCGTAAAATGCAACATGAAACGGACTACAACTGATTCAACGTTGTTTACATTATCCGTCGAAAAGTTTCTGGTTTAACTAAATTTAAATGCGTTTACTTGGAAATAATTTTGTGAAAGCTACTGCGTCACTACTTCAGAATTAATATGTGACCGTGAATCTCGCTGCGATTTAATGCGCCCAAAATTTATTGTTGTTGAATTTATATCGCGCCGATGTTAAAACGAAGAATGTTTTATTTTCGATTCATGGGAGGGGTTTCAATCCTCAAAACCTTCCCGTACGCACGGGCCTATGTTAAATAAATGTCGTTTTGAACGATACGACTTTATTAATTTTTTCGTTATTCATGCATTGGCGTAACTAACTTTAACAAAAATTTTGTTTGCTAAGTATACCAGCTCATGCGTATTCCAAGCTATTGACCGAAATTTTTTTATACATTGCATAGATTAAAAAAAAACCATAAAGTTTCTGAGAGCCTATAAGTTACAGAACCCTCACGAAACATATTCTGAATTCTAAAACAACATTTCCGCTAAAGTAATTCTGCACGCAAAAAACTTCATCAAATAATTCTAACTTTACAAGTCGCAGACATCGCATCACTGCTTTTTTAATATCTAGTCTTCCTACGTGAAACTTTAACTCCGCTCCTAAGGAACCCAAAAAGATTAGATCAGCACTTTTAATTCACTAATAATGCAAGTACAGGTGTGGATTTGGGGCAATTTTAATAAGAAAAGCTTTTGAGATAGGGCAGCCTTTGTCGAGACTTCGATGTTAGAGACTAGAAGAACGACGAACATTTTTCAATTGTTTTCCATTCTCTATTATAATTCTCGTTCAATTTTATTGAGCACCCAGCCACAGAGAAGCATGATACAGCGCTTATCAGTTAATAAAAGCAGAGAACAACGATTGTAATGAAATAGATTGTCACGGCAGCAGCAGCGACAGCTGCCGAGTCATTTCAAATTCCAAATTTGCTCTCGCTGTCTTCATAGACAGCGTGGATATGCTGTAATACGCATATAGAAATGTCAGAATCTGCTGATTGCTGCCTTGTGCTACTGTAGTGCAATCTGATACACCCGACACCAAATCCATTTTTTGCGTTGCTGCCACTGCGCTGTCGTGCAATCTTGGCCAGTTTCACAGTCGAGTTTAAACCAAGGTTTAGTTTAAACCATCCTCCAAGTTTAAACGTAGTTTAAACCAAATCGGGTTTCACAGTGCATTCTTTTAGTAACGTTGGTAGTACTGAATAAATTGTGAATTAAATTAGTTATCGCCACCATTGTGAAGCAATTTTTCTATCAATCTGTCAATCGGAAAAAGTAAACAGATCAGAAATAAAAAATAAAAAATATGTAGTTATATTTGCTAATTTTAAATATGCCAAAATTCAAAAAGGATGGTAATTTTAGCATAAGTGAAGTTGACCTTTCCTAGTGCATAAAAAAAAATATATAATAGAGCACAAGAAAACGGACAAGAATAGATTCGAAGACAAAGCGACAAGGTTCTTTACTTAAACTGAACCTAGCATAAAAATCAACGTCGTCCCACTCATTAAAATGATTTCTAATTACTCTCAGTCGACAGAGTTGTAAATTTAACTCAAAAAAATCTTCTTCATCGCTAGAAATGTATAAATCTAAATTCGTGATGAAATTATTTTCTTCATACAAACAAACAATGCTTCTATCAAAATAAAATTATCTTGAGTTTAAACCGAGGGATGGCACGGCTTAAACTCTAGTTTAAACCGGGGTTTAAGCCAAACTGTGAAACTCCTTCGTCGAGTTTAAACTAAATATTTGGTTTAAACTCAGACTGTGAAACTGGCCATAAAGGCTAAAACACAATGTGAGCGACACGACAAAAACGCCGTAAAAAACGCTGTCATTTGGATTCTACTAACATGGCAGTGTATGGTATAAAATACAATGCTGACGACATCGTTCGACGTTGTCGTCGAACTTAAATGAAAATTGAAATTTGTCGCACGTTCATTGCAACCATATTTATGACTTGATAAATTAAAAATATCATTAAATAACAATGCCGTGGTAAATATCAAAGTTGGTTGAATAAAAAATGGAAGAAAACTTTATTGAGATGGTAAAATCTCACCGTATTATACAAAAAAAAAAAAAAACGCATCCGCATAAAAACCCAATTCCGGCTGAGTTTTAGATAACTCTTGGACACACCTCTTCTTCTATGTGGGTTCTGTTTTTTATCTTCATTAGCAAAACGGCCACACATGCAATTATAATAATCTTTTATAATTTATTCGTTGAAATTTTTTCTATTTTTACTTTACAACACAAATAACAGAATAAATTTAATTGGGGATTGACAGCTATTGTCGCTCCCATTGTATTTTCACGGACGTTTTGTACGGCGTTTTTTACGGCGTTTTTATCGTGTCGCTCACATTGTGTTTTAGCCTTAAGTCATCAGTATTCAATCAATTTTTGGATAGCTTGTCAGTCTATATTCGGCGATCGGGCGATAAGCAATGAAATGGCGACTAACGGTGACGAGTATTTACGAAATTAGACTTGATTCCTTTTCGATTTATTAATTTCAGTTTAATCGGACTTTAGAATTATTTTGAAAATAAATTAGTACAGAATGTAATTGGCGAATCTTTAATCTTTAATCTGAATGAACCCAAGCGACTCTCATATATTCCGTACAATCCACTCCAACATCCGACGCGGTTTCAATTTTTTAATCATAGGAAGTAGTGCTTATTTGAAAAATAAAATAAAATTTGCTCAATTTTAAAAGAAAAATAAAACAAAGAGGTGGGTTTTAATTAACAGAGACCTCTGTTTTCCAATGCCCCTCCTTTCCATCTCTCACGTATTAAGGAAAATAAATCAGAGACCTCAAGTTCTATACATGACACTGATATGATTGGTCCTGCCTAATGGCAGAAATACATCCAGCAGGCTTCCTCGAGGCGTTGTCAAAATTTCCAACGCGGGTTTTTTCTTTCTTTCTTCCTTTTCTTGCCGTGTGCATTTAAAATGTAAAACAATCGGAAAACTCTTCTGTGTCCTAACTTCATTAAGTTAACATTGACTGAATTCGTATATTTGATACCCGTACATTATTTCAATAATCCGAGTGTTTTGCGTTTAGAATGTACACGACTAGGAAAGGAAGGTAGAGGAACGAAAAATAAGAAAAATAAAACTCTCTTTAAAGTGCCAAACACAATTCCGCCGTTCCGATTCAATTCGATTCGATTCAATTCGATCCGTTACGTGCATGAGCTCAATTGTTCCGTTCAAATTTACCATCAGTTTTAAATTTCTCATTGAAATTTTTCCAGATTTTGTCTTTTCTTTTTACATCCATGTAAAATTTGTTGCCTTTGTCATAAAGGTCTTCATATTTTTTAATTTCTTCAATAAACACTAACATACACAAACATTGTACAGGTAATTTTTCTAGGTAATGTTATCCGTAAAAGTTGAAATTTGTTCAACTTCTCCGTTTCGATTCTGTCCGTTTCGATCCATTTCGGCGAATGTGTCCAATTACACGTACGTCTCATATAAGAAAATTTGACATTTGTACGTATCGGATCGAAACGGTGCAATTGTGTTTCCCACTTAAAACTTTAACGAGTATAGACAAAAACTGTGAAATCGAAGATTACATGCAACGAAACAGAATGGCAAATGATTAATTTTCGTATGTTGTGAGAAATATCCAATGTTTGTTAGTGTAATTTCTATTATATTTGAACAGCACCTGCTTGTTTCAATTCGTTTTGCGCTGAAGAGATTAAGTGGCAGAAACTCATGCTGGATTCTCTGATATTTTCGGGGAAAATTAGAATTTTATTTGACAGAAATTTTACATCTCCTTTCAACACCTTTGCCAAAGCGAAATTTATCTTTTTCTTAAAAAATTTAGGTAATGTGACCCGATGTACATTATTATAAATATTTGAAAGAATTGTGAAGGTATTCAAGAAGATTTTATCATTTTGGTCCTACGTTCTCTCATTTTTGGTTTTTAACTCGTTGTCTCAGTTGCAAAATACTGCATAGCCAAGTTCTTTTCCCCCATTCATGCAAAAGACGAAAGTATATGACATTACCTATTTCAGTCTAAAAAACACGAAAAATTTCCAATTTTGTTCGGCTGTGTCCTATGTCCTTATTAGGTTATCTTTGGTAGATATATCTCTCATTTTGGAGAGATCTTTGTTTCTATTACCTCTTGCCAAGAAAACCGGTTAGCATATTGTATCAAGATTCAAGAATACTCGCGTGGGATGGCCCAATGTGTTGGTAAGAAAATTACTTAAGTGAATAAGTAGTTTACTATGTATATTAATCTCTATTAGCGAGCAATCTGTAAATGAACGCGAGGATCAAAGAAAAAATACTGTAAAGACTCGCAAAACTAAGCAACAATTTCATGTAGTTAAAGTAAGTTGTAGGTCTCTTCAAATAAAAATAACTTGCCACATCATTTTTACGCTTTGCACATAGTTCTGCGTATACGTACCCTGCAAGCTAACTTATATTTTTGTAGATTCTCTAACATTTGCTCGTGGTTATCCCAGCAAATATTTAGATATCTTCCAGTTATCATCTTCGGAATATAAACCGGTTTATGTTTATTTGCCGTGCTCCATTCCGAAGGACCTAACGTCCGAAATAGAAAGATGATAAGCTTCCGCGATAAAATTTATCTTCGTCGGAGCATGATGCGCGAATCATCCGCGTATCATCTTGCATCCTGAATAATGTCGTGTACGTATACATCCCATAGTACCACGCATATTTATGCTCGTTTTTGAAAAGCTATTCAAAAATAATAATTTGTGACAAAATTCCTAACATTTTTCAGGTTAAAACTAATTCAATTCAAATTATGTTGTTTTAGATAACAGCAACTTTTACATTTTATTAAATTAAAAGGAACAAATCAAAAAGGAATTATATATGACATAATGAAATTCAAAGTTTTATAAATTAAAATTAAAAAAATAAAGCAAGCTTTTGCCATTAAACTATATTTAGTTCAGCATTCTTTTTAGCCAAACCTTAAGTTCTTGGTCTCTCCTCCTTTCTTTTATTATGGATTGAAAGTTTTTGATCTGATCGCCTAATATAGCTTAGATGCCGATGTATCCCAGGGCTCTATTACGTCTCCGTCTCTCTTTCTAATTTGCACTAATGACTTCATCAGACAAACAAAACATTTCTCGCTCCCATTTTTTGTTCAGAACAACAATTTTCATTTTGTTTAATATCGGTCACAAGCCTCATGACTTTTAGTAATAGTATAGTAAGTAACGGTGAATGTTAGGGTATTTTAACAAGTTGCTAGCATCTGTTCATTCTCTTCAGGGAGATATATGAGTTCAGCTCTTCTTACAACTGTCTTTACGGTCCCGAAGTCCTTGTCGTAGAGCAAATAGGAGTGTAAACGAACAGGAATATAATGAAAAATCTTTCTAAAGTATTTCATACTTGCAAATGTCACTAAAAATCTCACCTTTGTATTGTCCCGGTTTTTCCCGGGACGGGATAACCGATGGGTATAAATGTTAAGTTCTGTTACTTCTGGAGGTATATTATTTATTATATAACCCAGCAAACATTGAGATTAAAAATCATTAGCGCGATGATTGGAGGATATCTTCCAGTTATCATCTTCCGAATATAAATCGGTTTATGTTTATTTTTACTTGAAAATTTAGGCCTGTTCATTCTGTAAAGCGTTCGGAGCAGAGTTGAAAGGAAAAAACTGTTTTTTTTTAAAAAGAACAACACATCACAAAACAAAAAACATGTTTTCAATCAATTTTTCATAAATGTTTCAATTGATTTGTTTTAAACATGTCTTAAACATGTTTTAAACATTATTTTAAAAACTTTTAATAATTGAATTGTTTTGTAATTGGGATAAAGGGAAGGGAGAAATTAAGACAAATGATAAAGAAAGAAAGAAGTTTTTTATTGCCAAACTATAACCAGAACAAAACCAGTACTTATACTACTCACACAAAATCTCTATTAATAATTAATAGTAATCTTTACCATTCTACACTATAAACAAAAAACAAAAACAATATCAAAATCAATCAACCCTGCCTGACCTGACATAGACATACGCAACGATTACACGAGTCAATAGAGCTGACGGACAGTCCTGATTTCGTCTGTCAAATTTACTGACAAAAAACGATTTGCGTTCTATCAATTGACCAGTCTGTTCATAATAAAATGTCGTCAAGCGGTGCAGACATTCCTCTTCTATATGCATATCAAACAATTTCTTCTTTAATCCGTCTTTATTCTCTACAAAATAAACAATAAAATGTATGTTAAACACTTTTCAGTCATTTCCCACTCAAAAGAGAGCAGATTAGGAATATAAACACAAATATCCACTAGCATCTCCCCTTTATTTTCAATTTCCGCCATCTTAATTGTACGTTTGACAGTTTATTGACTAGTCCATACTGACTCGTCAGAAATCTTGTCAGTACAGACTGGTCAGTAAAAAAGAGTAGTCAGTAGGGGTTTACACGAGCCTGTGTAAGTGTCAATCGCTGTCAGAGTCAGTTCTACTGACTCGTGTAATCCCCGGGATAGGAACCTGATGCTATTCATTACGTATTATTTATTATTGATTAAGTATATTGTATGATAGATAATGATAAAACTGTTCAGTTTTCAACCTCGTCCTCGTCCACGTATGATGATCCTTTGCCTGGATTGAGCGCCCTCATTATTGTAACCAATTTTTTCTGCTTTCGCGGTGCCAAGTCGGTTTCGTAATTAAGAGCGCACCAACCCAAAAGTACTAAATAATCTTTCGATTCCGGCGGAAGACGCAGTGGCTGTATATAACTGATATGTAAGTTCTTTCATCTTCGGGTCTATTTTACTCCCCAGCGATCTTCCTTAAACATGTATTTCTTGAATGCAGAACTCATCGCATGTTACGCGAGAATATCTTTCGTCGCCTGCGGATGGCTCAAATCTATGACCTCCATACCCATTGTGTCTTCCTCTTCTGAGGGGTGTAATATATGACCGGCTAAATGAGAAGGTGTCATTGCAGCATCAAATCTTGCTTTTAGCTTGTTGACTTCTTTTGGAAACCAGTACGATGAGAGAAGGTCCTTCCATATATGTGTACAATCGCTTTGGAGCACATTTCCTTCTGCACAAGATCAAGAGCAATTGATATTTTTTTAAGTTTTTCAAGATAGTTCTCAGCATTTGTTTTTAGCTCAACATCTTGAATATTCCCTAGGATTGTTATGTCTATTATAGCCCTGTGCTCGATGCATACTTTAGCAAAACAATGCCAATTACTGACATAAGACTGGAAACGGTATGATAATGTATTACAGCGCACACCTTGAGGTAGTATAAGCGCCCTTCCACCGACTTCCCTGTATGTTGCTCCGGCAAAATGATGATACTTAAAGTACTTTATTACTTTTTACCTTACTTTTAATGTCAACTTGTTCAATGTCTTTGTCAAATAAATTCAATAAATGAGCGTAGCAACCATTATGTGATAATATCGCCAATCTCACTATCTTCCAACTCCGTCAATTGCTTTCTCATATTTGCCATATTGCTTGCAACCATTATGTGATAATATCGCCAATCTCACTATCTTCCAACTCCGTCAATTGCTTTCTCATATTTGCCATATTGCTTAGATGATTTACTGCAGATCTTGAGACCTGCTTTCCTTATCAAAGTACCAAAATGTGATCATCTATACTGAAAAAGACTTGCTGTAATTCTAAGGTCTATAAACACTTTCATGGATATTTCTCGCCACATTTTTATCTTCAAATTGTTATCAGAGTATTCCTTCAAATTTTTGTTGTACTTTGTTTGTTTCTTCAGCCATTTTTCGAAAATAGATGCATAAGTTACTTCAAATCTCTAGAACGTCTCCCAAAACAATAGCAGTCCAGCCACGAAAAAAATGTTACCAGTGCTTGCACATCATACAAACGTGAAGGCACGGTGATAGTCACCCAAAAGTTGTTAGCCGGAGGAACCAAAACGTCACCTTGCCTTGCTATCTTGAGTGCATATACATTAGAGACTGGAAATGGCGGTAGTGACAAAACAATTCCCAAGGAACATCGTGAAGACGTGAAGTGCTAAAAATTTGGAATGTTTCCTATATGGCTCCTATATAAATCTCAATCAACATTTAAGTTCTTACATAGATCTTGTAATTCTTAAAGAAATAACTAGAGTGTTATATCTACATTCGTTGTTTTATATGAGTCTAAAGAGTATAAGTCCTATATGAAGAATTTACTACTTGAATATAAGTGCTATAAACGTGACTATCTGGGACTATAATTCCCAGAGAATTGTGATCCTATATAATATTCCTATATCAGTATTGGGGAATTTAAATATGGGAGTACAGCTCTTGGGAAGTATGTTCATATATCAAGCTTCATATCAAAAATCAATCTCAAATCAACCATTATATAAGACTGCGGGGAATAAGTAATTTCAAAAAGAATTCATTTTCGATATCAACACTCATATAAGCAATCAGTATTTTGTAAAGTTTTATATAGGAAATTTTTATTGGAAATTGTGTTCCTATACCAAAGCTCATAGCAGATGCTAAAGTGTCATGTTGTGGCTCGCGGGTAGTACAAAGCCGAGGAAAAGTTTAATAGTTGGTTAAGAACAGTTAAATTAGAATTACAAGAACGAATTTAATGGATGAGTGGAAAAAAATAAAAAAATCCGGTAGATATCATAAGAAAGTAAGAAAAAATGTTGCAGGATATCAAAACTTCCACCAACGATTATTGGCCCCAGTATTGCTTCAGTGCTGCTTACTACTATGCTACCAGGTATGCATAAATATTGTTAATATATAATCGGTAGACCTTTATCTAATTTTATAACACAACTCATAAATTTTAGATGTTCAATTCGAAAAATCCCCTACTATAATAGAAGATGCTCCAAAAATTGTTCCTAATGATGATGAGCAGTATGATGATGAAGAAAATGTAAAAATTATTGATGATGTGATGAAAAAGGAAACATTTAGAATTGCTCTGAAGGTGTGGGCTTTGCAAAATAATATATCACAAAAAGCATTGAGAGAGCCGTTCAAAATTTTTAATAGACATACTCCGGACTTATTACCTGTACTGATCCAAGAACACATCATCAAATAAAATGAATCGTGGTAATATTATACAAATAGGATCATCCCATCGGATAGCCACTATTGGCACCAAGGGCTCGAGTTTTGTTTAAAATAATTTTTCCAAACATTAATCAGCCAACACAGATATCGATTAACATAAATATAGACGGTTTGCTAATTTTTAAAAGTTCGAATCAACAATTTTGGTCCATATTATTTAATATTCACGAATTTCCTGATGTTTCTCCAATGGTCGTCTTGGATTTTTGTTTCATTTTTCCTTCGTCTATATGGTTTTATACACTCAACTCAATTCTGATAGACCGAGTTGAGTGCTTTAAATTAAAAATATTACCGTATGCCACTGTGCGCACGTTCACAAAAATTTATTGCAACTTGTTCTTTCAACTGTTAATAATCTTTTAAAAGCACACTACGCTGGCCTATAGGAATTCACATCACGATAACAAGGTATGGCCGATTCGAGAGGATTTTTTTGTGTTCCTGCGTCATGAGGTGACTAATGTCATTCACAGCGGTTTTGTTTTGAGTTTTTGGTATTATCGACTGAAATACTTTTTGAATATATTAAAATATTTAACAAAATATTAGTTTCTCGTTTAAATCACTTCGGGAAAACTAATTATGTACTAGTGGAAAGCAAAGAAATTTACAAATAAAAAATTGTTTTCACTGTGATAGGGACGATTGAAATTGAGACGAACAAATTTGTGACAATTGTCGCCAAAGCAGGCAAGCATACCTTGTTAATCTTTATATCATTATCACGAAATAGGAACATAAGTGCTATATCAATGTTTTTGTTTCGGTATTTGCTCTACTATGCACTATAAATGCCATATAAAAATATCTATTCTCAACACAGCAATTTACATCTTTATATAGGAATTTGTTACCTATATAAGCGTTTATTTCTACTTATGTAGGTGTTGATGTCATGGTAGGAAATTTTGTATTTTATATCAACATTTATAATCTTTAAGGGAGAACTGAAGTCCAATATCATCTCTTTCTTATGTATCCCTACCCAGTGACCATGTTTGCTGATTATTTGGACGGCCATATTTGTAATAAAAAAAGGACGCATTTTTATTTAGGTGTAAATTAGCTTAGAAACATGAAAATAATGACATATTTATAAATTTATTGAAAACTAGATAAATTCACATTAGTTCCATTTATTTAGAGAACTAAATGAACATAACTGTTTTTGATCATAATTAATTAAACATTTTATTTATTTATTTATTTATTTTGAGGCGCTTTGTTATTTTTCGATCTAGCGTGCTAAATACTAACAGTAAAATTTAAATCGTTGGTAAATTCAAATATATACCAATGTGGAAAAATAATTTTACTATTCCTCAATCATATTTTATAATACCATCTTTTGTGTTAAGTGAAAACTTTCTACAGAACTCTAAGTCACGCATGCATAATAAGTTACACATGAATAATAAATTTGTAGACTCAACTAGGATCTATTGTCTTTTAATGATTTTACATTAGGATCACTTTTCCTATACAGGATAATTTGTTTCTAAATAAGTTATCAAATAAGGATATATTTAATTCCTATATAAGTGAAGTAGACCAATTTAGGAAACGTTGTAACACTAAATTTCTACAATAGGGTACATATAAAGTCTTATATAAGCTCTGAGCATCAATATGAGATTACGATATATCTACATTATAGTATGAATAATTAATCCTATATCAACACTAAATTTTATTCCCCGAGCATGATTGGGATTCTCCACTTTAGCGCTATAAGAGTCTAGTGCATTTCCCTGGGAGCTCGGTGAGACAATAATCTGGCTTCTTATGACACCTTAAGTTCGCAAGACTTATTCCTTAGCAGAGCTCCGAGCTTTATATAGGACAAAAATTGTTCGTTGGGTTACGTGACAAAAAATTTCCAGTGCGCAATAGGCCAATAACATACTTTATGTTATTATTCCCGTTGATAACCCAAAGTATTTTAGAAAATAATTTCTGCCAAGGGGGCCCCCATATCCTAAAGTCCCCAGGGCCCCCACTTGGCTAAAGTGGGCTATGACGATCAGAGGTGTCGACGGCCGACGACTATTGCAGTCATAGGAACAATTTTCTCTGGAAACATTCTATGGAGCGTTTATAACATAAGAATCTGCAATCGAGCCTCGGCTGCTATGCTCTTTTCAAGTGTTACCTCATGGCTTGTATATTCCGGGGGTTACGGGTTCTGTTCTTTGTTTTGTAGTATTGCCACAGTGTGAAAATTCTGTTTGGAAAATACTTTACGCCGAAATTTTTGTAATTTCGTGTACGAGAATACATTTTGTCTCATACATCGTACCTGAGTAGAAATTCGCGTATATGTACTAGAATTATCGTACACCTAGCAACGCTTAGTCATTTGGCAAAAAAATGGGGTTTTGAATTCGAATCTCGGATAAGGTGTCTTGGATAAAGTGGTGGTTTTTTTTTCCTCTACTCATACATAATTCAGAATCATAATTTTTCTTCACCGAATTACACTTCAGATGGTACACACATCCTTCAATATTTCTTTTGATATGATTTATGATTGAATACTTGGTGCACCTTATACCGTATATTATAACAGTACTAAGTATATTATTTTCATTTAAAAAACTTTTCACATTTCTAAAAAAAAAAAAAAATTGTTGTAAACATTTAATTCTTTTTAACTACTATTCTCATCAGCACTATTTGTTTTCCTCGTCTTCCAAGCAGACTCGGAATTTCCATAAAAAAAATAAATGAAAATCACAAATATATAGTATTTTTCTTTCTAAAAAAACCCTTGTAAGTTTATATGTATGTAGAAATAACTTGCCTTCATAAAAATAAACAAGCTTCCGATGCAAACAGCACAAGAGTAGTAGTTATCCAGACGCCAAGCACCAAGAGCAAATCTGCATTTAAATAGGCTTTTCCAATAAAAAGTTTTGAAGTGTAACAGCAGCAGGGCAACAGACTCTGAAGTATCTTGTAAAAGAGAGATCTCAAGAACAGTAAGGGCCCGGATTAATAACATTTCTATCAATCAGTAACATACGGAATGACATCTGAACACGAAGTGTTAATAACATGCCATCACTCTTGACCTTAATATTTAGAATTGGAGGCCTCCTACACCACAGCAGGGGACCAACATTGCATGCATTTGCATAGATCCCCGTTCGAACAACTTTGAAGGAGGAGAGAAACACTTATGCACTCTGATCTGACAAGTCTATGTACCGTATTCCATCCAGATAAATATCGCAGCATAGTATCGAATTTTCGATAACAGGAAATATCTCAATTTCCGCATGTAGTCCATCATCGTGTCACTAGGTCTGTGATTCTGGATATGCTTTAGAGATAGGTACATGCAATGCAATTACTGGGGAGAAGAGGTTCAGGATGTGTTCTAAAAATCTCCTCAGCTATTATACGTTGTTCAATAGAAACGAGAAGGAGATAATTCGCATATCAAGATTCCACTGGATCGGCTTTTGAACTGTGAAGCTTCTGTCGAGTCTCAAAGATTCGATGATGGTGTGTGTCTATTCAGTAAGCGCAAGCAAATGCATTTATAGCATACGGCAAATCGTATGCATTTTATGAATCGGATGCAAACTATAGGTGACACACAATACACAGACTTATTCCGACATATTTCCAGATAAATTTTCGTGCAGGAAGATGTAATATCTAGCTTTGCATGTAGGTAAAGTGCATATACCGGAGGATGATATGGCATATAAATATACTTATACTGTTGTACATATGTGTATATGTAAATGAATAGGTGGGAGTAAATTTTGAGTTGATAGCCCTTTTGTCGGTGGATATTTTTGGAGTTTGATATTGACTCAGTGTTCGAGCCACTTGTCATCTATGAGAGACGGGAAATGTACATATGTTGGCAATCATTTGATGGGCGTTAGAGGATAAAAATGAAAATTGCAGACAAGCATCCTGCGCAAAATGTACATACACTTCCTTTGAGTCATCCATTGTTTTTTTGTAATTTAGCCTTTGTAAAATGTTGGAAATTATAACCAAGTATCTGCCGCAAACAATTTATTGCATATGTGTAAGTATATACATAAATATAATATAGAAATAAATATTATTATTGAGTGAAAGTTTGTTGCGAAAAATGAGAGAGTAGAATTATGCAAGTAACGGCGAATAATAGAAAATGATTTTGATGGCTCTGTTTTTTCCTAGCAGATATAAAAAAGTAGTTTATGTTGGAAAACTGTATACGGTATTGAGTTGTACGCTTGATATTGCCGCAATTTCTAGTTGTAATGACGAATGATCTAATGTTCTGATAAATCACCTCAAAAGATTGTGTCGATAAGGTTGATATATGTAGAAAGGAAAAAATCATTTAGTTTGGTTTACTTTATGCCACGTTTTATGAACACGCGTGAATGTTTTATTTTAAAATACCTGAACAAGTTATTATTATTATTAATATCGGGGGTGGAGATAGGACTTCCGCCTCTCATCTTGTCACTGCGACCTATAAGATCTTTTGTGACATTACTCCTAAATGCCCTAGGGTGCCCATTCAAACTTAAGGTCTTTAAGAAAAGATACGACGTTCTTGGATGCCATTTTTTCGACATCTTCTGGTAGTGCGAATGCCTTTTCTAGATATCTTAGCGTAATGCGGCACAGAGCTTTACAGTCACATAGAATATGTTCAGTGGTTACATCATCTTCCATACAGATCCGCCAGGTCTCATCAGTGGGCAGTGCCAGTAGTACACCCAGGATTAGGCTCTGGGGGGGGGGGGCGGACCATAGGTGTCCCCGGTCCAAAGAGGGATTGAAAAAATAGGGCTCTAAAGTGGCGTCCTGGGCCCATCTGAGCACTCAAAAAACTGCTTCTTTTTAAGGTCTTGAATTTCAAATTTTAACTGCTAAAATCTCGGCCTGGACCATAAAGCAACTGTTTTCTTTATCTTCAATAAATTATTCATAATTGCATAAACAATGAATCTTTACAAAATTTTAAAAAGAACCATACAAATTTATAATTGGCGGCGATTATAAATGTCGACGTGTATTGTACGTCTGAAACTGACATCGGTATACAGTACAGGATTAAATAAAATCTTCAATGTTAAATCAAGTTTTAATATAGCTATGTCCTTATGCACGTACAGAGCCAAGCCCGTTAAGTCTCGTTTCTGATGTCGTATTCCTCAGATAAGATTTCAAATATTTTAAGGTTGAAAAAGACCGCTGAGACTTACATGATGTTACTGGCAAAGTTGCCGCAATTTGCAAAAGTTTGTGTACAGAAGGATACATTGATATGTTGCATGCTTGGAGAGCTTCTATTGCACTGATAGTTTTACACTTTTTTTTGGGATGATCTGAATTTCTCTCTTCTTTCTAAGTCCACTTCCTTTAGCCTTCGCTGCCATATTTTTATCTCTCCGAAGAGTTGCTGTGATGAAAATGCTGCTAGATCTGACCTATATTCTTCAAACAAGATATTCGTTACTTTTTCAGAAGTACCTTCAGAGCTAAGAACTGATTGAAAAGAGGATAAATTATTCTTTTGAGATAAAAACCTTTCGTTCAGTTCGATAATAAAATACTCAATAAATGGGACAAACAGAGCTCTCCTGTAATAATATTCTGGTCCATCATTGGGCATGCTGTCTCGCCCTGTCTGTTTCTGTGATAAGCGTGGAATGGAAATTGAGATTTGATGTAGCGCACAAGTTTGGACGACCTTTTCATACAATGATGAAAATTCTTCATCTGCCTTTCGTCTTATCTCTTTTAAAGCATCAAGAGTGTGTTGAGCATAACTAACGGCACTAGCAAGGTCGATGGTTTCTGCCTCGAGATATTTGGTAAGAGGGAGGCTGTATGAAAACAGTTTTCTGACTACGTGAAGAGATACAATAAACTCAAATTTATGAATTGCGCAAAGTAAAATATGTGCATTTGTACTTGTGTCCTTATCAGTACATGTTGATATTTCTTCAAGTGCCTTCAGCACTTCATCGTATTTTTGTGCAAAAACGTCAACGGCATGATGCCGTTGTATCCATCGTGTGGGACTTAGCTGTTTGAGTTTTTTAGAGGGATTCTCCGAAAACTTACTTAACACAGCGTGTCTCTTAGGCGTGTTGAAAAGTCATATACCTTATTAACAGACCCTAAACAATTTCTAACCATCATAGAATCACAAGCGTCGGATATGGCTAAATTCAGGGAATGGCTGCTGCAGTGAACATAGTGCGCATTTGGAACTTTCTTTTTTATATGAGATTTGTCTTCAACCAAGCCCAAACGTTCTCAATAGGGGAGAGATCTGGACTTTGAGGTGGCCAAGTTAGAACATTTATTTGTTCGTTACGCAAGTATTCCTGCACAATCTTGGCTTCCGTGGTAAGGTGCTTAAATTTGGCCATACTTGAAAATTGTTTGCAAGTTATTGCGCTCTAATAATCCTATGCAAAGAATTAACATGTTCATTACAATTACTCGTATAGTAATTTACAAAACTTACCAAAAATTTTAAAAAGTTATTTAATTAAAACTTTTTAACCAATTTATAAGTGTAGCAAGTTGGACGGACTTAAGAATTATCGCAAAACTCTAAACACACATCTGTTAACTTACTTTTGGCTTGCCCCAATTAGTGACAACTGTTAACTAACGGCGATATTATTGAGAAACGCATGTACCATGCACAATTCATCACTTGACATGCTAGAACATGCTTCAAACTTTCAAATTATAAGATCTCCCAAGAACTATTTTCAAGAATTTGTGAATGCGACGGTTTAGTGTATTGATATGTGTGTTGTTAACTTACTTTTGACCTCCGCGTATGTGGCATTTCTTTTAGCAGTTAACAGACGTTTTTTTAATAATTCGTCACCGCTGTCAACTCTCAGTCTCAGAAGGGCGCGGAAGTTACCCTCATTCTCTGTAGTTATTTCTTCGTCTTCAACGTCAAGAAAGTCTCCATCCCTGTGTCCTCGCAATGGCAAACCCTGTCTTCCACAAAATACAACCGTCTTGATGACTGGGGATAGAAGACTCCTATTTTCTTCAACTTGATCTTTCACAGATTTATCAATTTGACTTGCAATGTCCTGGTTTTCTCCTCTTATAACAGCCAAGAAATTTTCTGCGTCCAATTTACTGTTAGCGTGATATCTAGTAATCTCATGTTTGTTAAAATCTTCTTGTGCATGCCTCCAATCAGAGTACTTAGCTATCACGAGCCTGCCAAGTGTTAAACGTTGTTTTCCAGCTCCACTAGGCGCAAAACCGGCACAATACTTGCAAAATGCACCACCTAGCTTCTTCGAATACACGAGCCATTCTCTTACTTTTAAGCAGTTATGTCGGAACTTTAAGTTTCGTTTTCCAAATTTTGAAGATGGAAAAATGAATCCTTCATCAGGCATCCACACCTCTGTTAGAAGTTTCTTTTTGTCTTCGTCAGTAATCTGAAAACAAATAATTTGTCTTAATACTTAATTTGCCTGACTATTCTAACAAGCATGTGAAATGCGGCAAGTGTACCAAATAAAGATACATTTTTAAAATGATTGGTGGTAGACTGATTATGAAGAGATAAAAAATAATATCAGTATTAGGAATATGTATATATTTTTAGTAGGCTACATGAAACAGACTTGTGGTCCAATAGTACTAGATTGAATAATTTACAGTAAAATTAAAAACTTTACCTGTTTTGTCAGATAACAAAATTGCCTATGTGATGAGGGTGATGATTGGATGTACATGGGCAACGTTGCAGTGGCGGGACACCATCAGCATCATGTTTATCACTATCTTTCGCACTGACACTTGATGCCGGTACACTTTTACTGCAACTTGGTTGCGGTTGAGATTCATTGTCTTTCTTTTTTATTTTAATATATTTTAAAATCGAACCTTCCTGCTGGGGTTTTTGCTTTTTATTTACACTCATTTTTAAACAACAATAAATTTTGTTTCAACTCGTAAAACAACAGTACTTTTTAAAACAAAACGATACAGTTCACTGTGACTGTTTCCATTCCACAGATGTTTTTATAAGCAAAATTTAGCCCCAGCCAATGCTTCAAAATTAATCCTACCTCCAATTTCTGTCTAATTTTCTGTTTCCAGAAATATTGTCGATCATCCTATACCTAGTGTATATAAATTATGAGGAAGAATTTTCGTAAAAGTTCCTAAGAAAAATTGATCCATGCTCATACAAATGGTAGCGACCCAGAGAACCGAATCAGTCTAACTTTTTGGGCTGCTATTGGTCATCAATGGCGCATAAAAGTGTTGACGAATAATTGTTAAGAAAATTCGATGGAAAAAAATTATTGTAATTTCAGTTCACTGAATTTTAGATTAGTGGCGCAGAGGTTTGCATTGAGTGGGATGGTCTACTTAGTGTTATTATTCGAAAAACACATTTTTTTTCTTAGTAAAAATTGGCTTTTTAAATTTAAGAGATTAACAGATGAATATAGTCTTATAACTTTACGTTCCACAAACACTCCCTGTTTTCTATACTTGAAATGAATTTCTCCATTTCGAACATTTTTCACAAAACCTTCTCAATTCGTGTACGCGCCACTGACAATTCAGCAAAAATCTTAAAAATCTGAAATGTGACTCTCTGAATTTTTCCAGCAAAATTGAATTTCAGAGAACTGTAACATGGCCCATTTGAATGCGTATATTTCGATTTTCTTAAATTTACTATAATATGAATTTCTGAAATTCAGTAAAATGTGACATCTACTTTCAATTCGACGATCACTAATTTCCTGAAATATAGATTATCATCATAGTGTATATAAATTATGAGGAAGAATTTTCGAAGAAAAAATGATTCATGCTAATAAAAACGGTACCTACTCAGAGACGAAAAATTAAGAAAATTCGCGGAAAAAAAATTATTGTAAAGGAAATCGATTAGATTTCAACCCGATCATCACCAATTTTGATCTTCTTTTGCTGAAAGTTAACTATGTAGTTACAATAATATATATATATATATATATATATATACAATAATAGTACAATTAATTTTTTTGTCCTAAAGTGCATGCTTCTGAATTAAAGGACTTTGAAATCCTTAAGATTCGCCGATCTTTGCTCTGCTGAGTTAAATTATCTAATTATCACATATGCATGATCCTTAGCTCATTTTAAAGAGGAAAGTACAATCTTTCAGGGCGAATTATAAACAGTATATGTTTTTAGAAGAAAAAAATTACGGATAATAAATATATCTTAAAAATATATCTTATTTTATTTTTAACTGAATGCCCATAATGTTGTTAGTCAAACTTTTAAATTTTCAATTTGGGATCTAATAAATATAAAAATTTGGAACGTACTAACACGAAATGATACATTCGCCGGTAAATGTGACAGCTATCTGCTTTTCGCCGATTTCCTTCCGTTTCTACCCAATAGTCCCCCCCCCCCCCTTATGGGAGGAATTATGAGGTTTATTTTTGTACGTTAATTTTTGAAATTAACTTTTCAGTAGTTTATTGTAAGCTGTGCTACTGTATGAAATATACTGTGCAGTAACTATGTCTCGCCTTTATCGCCCGCTCATCCTTCTCCACGACCGCCGCCATGTCACCGAAACATGAGGACTGTTAATCATATTCATATTTAATATGTCAAGGTTTTATTTTATTTTATGGGACTTTGAAATAATATGCAGATTACATTTTATTCATGATTTGTAAATTTGTTAAAACTTACACTCTGGGGCTGGGGGGGGGGGCGGTGCGCCCCTGGGCAGTGTCCATTATAAAACTTTAGAACATAGACCACATTTGTCGTTTAGCTTGCCGTATTCACCTAAATGGTTCGAAGCATTGTTTGATTCTTTCTGCATTCTTTATTGCATTTATATATAATATCTATAATAAATATCACAAACTTCAATATTATACAGGGTGTTTCCCCTTAGGAGGTCCATAGAGCGGGAGGTGATAGTACTCACCTAGACGAACCAAAAATTGTATGGCAGGGGGGAGGGCAATATCAACCGTTTAGGAGTTACAGGGTGATTCATAAAAAAAGCTAGGTTTTCACAAAACACCCTGTATATTAAAAACTGCTGGGCATATGGTCACAGTTGAGGGCTCACTGTACGCAGAACTTCATGGCCTTTCCAACGACAGCTCAACCAGCCCCGTACCCCTCTCCTCTAAGAAGTTATGAAGGTCTAAACTAAAAATTTCGGATTTTCTTCCCTTTTTTTTTACTTTGACCTCTATTATTTTTGCAAAAAGGTCGTTAACATAACTTTTTTTTATAAAAACTGTAAACTGCAGACTCTCCTCTTTAAGTTGACCTATTACATCCTATAATATACAGGGTGTTTTGTGAAAACCTAGCTTTTTTTATGAATCACCCTGTAACTCCTAAACGGTTGATATTGCCCTCCCCCCTGCCATACAATTTTTGGTTCGTCTAAGTGAGTACTATCACCTCCCGCTCTATGGACCTCCTAAGGGGAAACACCCTGTATAGATTAATGACAGCCCGCAAACAGTGAAGCCAGTATAAAATATGATTTTTATGTTGCAGCCACAAAGTAAGAAAAATATTTTCACATATAATAATATGTTATAGTAGTTTGATAATTTATAGTAATATTTTAAACTAATAACAAAAACTGTGTGCTCTTACATTTAATTTTAATACGGAAATAGTTTTTATTATTAATTAAAAAAAATAGAAGAATAAATGTTTTACAACCATTAAAAAAAAAATATTAAAAATATGCTACTTTACTCACCACTTTGGAGGTAAGGCAATTGACACTTTAACACAGTGTTTCCCAACCTTTTTTGTGCTATGCCCCACCTAAGGCTTTCTAAAATTCGTATGCCCCCCCCCCCCCACATTAACATAATTTTTGATATTCAAATATTGCTTGAAATTTCACTAAAGAAACTTTAATGATAGGTTTTAAGAAGAAATCACTAGGATATTATTGAGCAAACACAGTAAGTAAATTTTTGAAACATATAATGGAAAGCTGAAATTCAAGTAGGTGAAAGATATTATTTTAATTATTAGTGATTATTTATTATTTAAATTTATTGAGATCCTTGCGATTGATGCTTACTGCAAAGAGATTTTATGTTAGGTTCCAATTTAGTTATCTTCAGTCTCAAGTCTCCGCGTTTTGTTATATCCAGCCGATTTATTTTTTTTAGCAGCAAATCATTTATGGCACTAAATCTGCATTCAGCTAAATATGAAGATGGAAACGGTAACAATAGTTCTCTTGCACATTTGGTTAAATTTGGATATTTAATTTCGGTTTCCTCACAAAACCATGCCATCGCTCCTTTTATATTAAATAAAGTTATAATTGACTCATCACTTTACATTTTCTGCGAGTTCTTCTTGATACTGCATATTTGAAATATCAGACAAATCCACTAATATTGGCTGCATCATCCAAGTTGGGAAATCAATTTGTTCCAAATCAGAAAATCTTTCTTTTAAATCAGCCGATAAAGTTTTCAGATGTTCGACAATAACATGTATAACGGTATCAGTCACTTCACATTTTTGGAACCAATGAAACTTTTCAAAAATTTTTTTTTTGTAAATATATGTCTGACATTCATCAATAGAGGTAATGAAACCAAATATTTTTACTTTTGCATCGACAATAGTTTTATTTGTTCCTTGATATATTTAGTTTTTCAAAGATATCGACTAAATAACTCACAAATACCTTACCATCGACCGTTAACAGTTTTTTCATTTCAGGTTTGTCGCTTAAAAAATCACTAAGAGTATCAAATAGTTCCATAAATCTTTTCAAGGAGTTCTTTTTTGAGAGCCATCTTACTTCAGTCTGAAGTATAAGTCTCACATGGTCTTCATTTTGTTCTTCACAAAATAACTTGAAGAGACGTTCACATTTGGCACTAGCTTTAATAGCATTGATACACTTTATAACTAAATTTAATACTTCATTTAGAACAGGCGAAATGTTTTTAACTATACCAGGTTTCCCTGTGAATAACACAATGCAGAAGAAGCATTTCTGGATTCTCATCTTTCTACAATTTTAAGCAACCATTTTTCTTCCCCATCATATTAGGAGCACGATCTGCAGCACAAGATGTTATATTTGTCATTGGTATATTGTTGAGATCTAAGTAATATTTTAGCTTACAATATATATATCTTTGGAGGTAGTTGTGCTTTCTAATGATTTACCGAACAAAATGTCTTCAGCAAAATCATCTTTATCAATATATCTTACGTAAGTTATAAGTACGGCCTCACTGTCTTACTGATGTGAGTTGATTCATCCATTTGCACGGAGAATTTCCTTGTTTTCAGCTTTTCAACAAGTTGCATTTCAATATCCTCACTCATTTCGTCTATTCTTCTGCTAACAGTATTGTTACTTAGTGGAATAGCTTTAACGTCTTTATCATATTTTTCATAACCGTTTTAAGAAATGCTGATATTGATGGTTTAATTAAATTCTTTCCTATAGTATGATTTTTTCCAGATTTAGCGATAGTAATGAAATTTGATAACTAGCCTCAAGAGTATTGATAGTTGTATTATGAGCAGTAAATAGAGACTTTAATAATACTCTTTTTTCAAAATATTTCGAAAAATGGGAAAAATCGGGCAACTCGTTCATAGGGTTGCCATACAAAAATTTAGTTCTTAATGGTATATTTGGGCACTGACCGAGAAAGCGTTCATGTAGAGGGCTGAAATTTGGTACATGGTATTTTCATAATAATAGGAAATAAAATTGCAAAAATATACTAAATCGGAAAACTCCTTCTTGGTTTTGCTATACAAAACTTGGGCTTTTCACTATATATTTGTATATTGCGTGGAGAGTTCAAATTTTGTACACGGCGTTTTCATAAGAATCGCAAATACAGATTCAAAAATGGATTAAATCGGGCAACCATTTCTTG
Source organism: Dioctria linearis (assembly GCA_963930735.1). Taxonomy (NCBI): domain Eukaryota; kingdom Metazoa; phylum Arthropoda; class Insecta; order Diptera; family Asilidae; genus Dioctria; species Dioctria linearis. The sequence continues at coordinate 231,102,294 of OZ005741.1, forward strand.
GTGGTGCCTTGCCATATAAAACTATGAGTTTTCACTATATATTTGGACACTGCCTGAGAGCACGTCGATCTAGAGAGCTGAAATTTTGTAGAAAGCGTTTTCAAAAAATATTAAAAAAAGTTTCAAAAATGAACTAAATCGGGGAGCCCCTTCTTGGTGTTGCTATCCAGAACTTTTGGTTTTCACTTTGTTCAACTTATATGTTCATCTAGTAGGGTAGAGTATTATTGGTCTTAAGATCAATTGTAGCTTGTTCTCTTGTTTTTTTTTTGTTTAAATCATTTTGTTACAGTGAAAAAATTTATTCTCTTATGGGTCGGCACATTTTTGTAATTTGCAAAAATGTTTCATCTTCGAAAATCGTATATTGAGAATAGTTCATACACTACATGATCCCCTTAAGTTGTAGTCACTAGAAAGATAATCGATTGTAAATTACATTATAGTAGAAAAAATATACCCGTATGTTACTTTTCCTAAAAAAATTGACGCGAAGTCAAAAGATTGGAGATCAGAGTCCGAATTTTCGTTTTGAATATTTTTAAAAAAATAGAAGAATTTAATTTTCTAAAACCAATTCCACTGCAATAGCTAAATTCCCTTATATGTAAAAAAAGAATCAAGAAAAAATATTGTCAAATAAAAATGACAGATAATGTTGATACAGTTTTCCTGAAAGTCCAAAACAGCAAAAAAATACTATTTTTTTAATGAATTTTTGCATAGAAGCTTAAAATTATATTAGCTAACAAATTCTGAATGAGTATTTAGACATTTTAACACTTTTGCAAATCCATACACTTTTGGGCCTCCCTAATGTACGTATCATACACGCCTTCAAAAACTTTCGTTGTTTCTGTACTAGTGTGTTTGCGATGTGTTTCTATTAACCAGTTAACATTATTATTTTAAAGTTCATCGTAGACTTATAATCACGTGACGCTATATATCAGTGCTCATGAGTGCCCTAACCTACACCTTTCTCCTTTCTGCTCTAGATTTGGGCAGCATTCGCATTAAAAAGTGCGTAAAAACATACATATCCGTCTCCTTATTCTTTTATTAATTCTCTAGGAATCGATGGGTTTATCTGGTTTTGAAATATTTTTCTGATTCAGCTTGTAATTCAAAAATCTAATAAGTTTATCAAAAGTGAGTTGATGGGCTACTTACTATGGTGGATGAAAAAAAAAGTGTGAATGATGGTAATCATGGACGTAAAGCGGTGCATAGATAACTCAGGTATTTATAGGATAATATTCCTGCAAATTTCATATACAAATTTAAATCTAGATAGATGTAATATTAACGAGCACAAGTTTGTCATCTGAATGCGAGTATTCTAGTGAAACAAATAATTCAGAATATCATTCAAGTACATTAGCATCTTCGCACGGCTAAGTATGTTCCAAAACTGCTAGTGTGCAGATTGTACGGTTTTCTTTTGACTTAAAAGATGCTTGACGATTTCCTTAATAAGCACTCTCAGTTGGATTTCCATTCTGAAATAACAATTTTCCTCACCTTAAGAGACATGCTAATCTACACGGCTTGAAAAATAAATAGGAAAAAAAAAACATTAATCGACTTGCACAAGTAGTTAGAGGACACTTGCCGATGCTTGTTTACTGTTTTTCGACTTATTGTTAGTCTTGAAGACATCGTATTTATATATCGTTGAGAATTACACTTTCGGAAAGATGTGGAAGAAGATTGAAATTCAATATGTACGTGAATTTTTTTTAAACGAATATTCTTATCAATTTGATTAAAAATATTATTGATATTATCGTAGAAGTGATTTAACAAAATAATTTTGGTTAATATGCCCTTGATTAGTTTTATTGGAAAGTGATTTTGTGCGGTATTAGTGTAGTTTTTTTTCCCTCTAATTTAGCCGATATAGATATAAAAAGTAATCATAGCTAAGAAAACATCAAATAAATAAAAAATACTGCCATTTGATTTGATCGTTCCAAAGCTTAAGGTGAATTCTTGGGATAGTCACAGAAAGGTTTTGGACCGGTAAACTCTTGATTTGCATCCTTCAATTGCAAGTCAGTTCGCAATTTCATCTCACGCAATGTTCATAATAATAATAATAATAATGTTTATTTCATAATTCATGCATGCATACTTAATAATAATTTTTTTTTTATGTATATAAGCTCTTTATTTTTTGGCTCTTTGGCTCTTTTCAAAATTCCTTAAAAATAGGTGGCAAAAGGCTCTACAAAGTGTAAACAAAAGGTCGCTAGCTAATCTAAAAGTTATAAAAGGTCAATAGGGACAATTAAACAATTAAAACAATTAGAAAAACTAATGAACAAGAAAAAAGACACAAACAAAAGGAAAACAAACAAGACAAAATTCTCAAAAGAGACTAAAAAACGGCTACAAGAATTTTGAAAAGGATCTAAAAGATAGACAAAAAATTTAAAAGTCCCAATTTTGACAATTGGGTAAGTGGCAGTTCCAAGAAGCTTCAATTTCCAAAATAATCTAATAAAAATATTTACCTAAACGAACGAATTTTCAACAAAAAATTTTGTAATTTAGCACCGAGACCGAAACCGAATCAAAGATAAATGACCGAACGAACGAAAAAATTTAGCCGATACCGTTATAGAGTCCCGCGAGGGCGGCCTGTAGTATCGTAGACCTCTACAAACTGCCCTCATCATCCCTCCAGCTTAGCATCTCTAACAGAGTGCTTGTCCTTCCCACCGCACGTGCAACGATTCCTAAGCGGGGAGAAGCCCCGTGGACTAGTGTTGCAAATGCTGTGGCCTGTTCTCACCAGCGAAAGACAAGAGCTCCATCCTGCACCGACGATAGTGGTTGCCATGTGCAGTTGAATGTGTCTGCGTTCGTTGCCAGATATTCGAGACGTAAACGTCTCTTCAACCTGTCAACGAAGTGGCGCTTAAGTGCTGTGCGTGGTGTTGTGGGTCAGTGTTCTGATTCCCATCTTCGACTCTCATGTAGTACAGGTGAATTGTAGATTTGGCCAGTGTCAACACAAAGCTAATCAAACAATTCACTCGACTACATACCTTTGGTCCCCATAGAAACGATGTCCTAGTAATGCCGAAATTCGGGTGGATCAACTGACACATACCGCGCACGAGATCCATTAGACCCTGCAAAGCCGGACAAGTGAAGAACCTGTGAAACAGGGTGCCCTCACCAGCACAAACTGTGCAAATCCTCTGAACTCGGCGGTCGATATGTGACAACTGATTAGGATGCATAAGACTGTGATGCAGCAATTTGAATGCTACATCAGCATCTTTGTAACTAGAAGGATAACTGTAGACTACTCTGCAAGTTATCCCTCCCATCACGCCCATATTCACCCCGAGGTGTGTTCGCCATCTGTTGTATCCTGTATACTCCGGAGGTCTTATTGACATAAGCACGTCACGGAGCACACGTGTTGTAAGTGTGCTGAAAGGTGTGTGTGGTGGTCTGTTCAGAACGAAAGCATCTTCCAACTTAGTGCCAGGGTCACTGGTCCCAAGTTGGCGAAATCTCTCCCGCGCAGAAGCAGCCAGGTCGTGTAGTTGTGCAGTGTTAGTGTTTATTCGGCAGTTTCCAGAGATATCAATAATATCTCCGAGAACTGTCAGTGTATGCGTGTCAGCTTCAAAACCCCGAGCATTACTGAACACTGAATCTATTAATTCAGGATTGAACCTGATTGGAATCGACGCGAATTGCGTGTACCTTAGAGCATTCCACTGAAGGTGAAATGCTGGCCTGATTCTGCCCCAGGTCTGAATCGTTGAGATTAGATCCTGTGGCCAGTCACGAGGATAAGGTGGTCGAACAGAGAGTAGGTAGTAATACTCCCCTATGCCGATCCCTCCCAGTACATTCACCCACAGTTGAGAAATCAAGCTGTCTCTCGCGCAAAACACTCTTTGGAATGCCCGTACTTGGAGACACCCTGATTTCACAACCAAGTTAGTGAGACCTAATCCACCTATCTTGACTGGCAGACAGAGCGTGCTTTCAGCAACCCATCGTCTTCCGCACCAAAAGGCGTCTATCGCTTTTGCTTGAAGAAGACCTACGAAGCCTTCATCAAACGTCTCAGACTTTAGCAGATGAACGATGGACGAGGTAATCAAATAGTTTATCACGACTGACCTACCCATTAAGGATAATGGAAACAGTCGACTACGCCATGAGTTTACAGCTCTAGAGAGTTTCTCAAGAGCGATGCGGCTATTATTTGATTTACTCTCGCGTCCGATATACACACCTAAATACTTCAGGCAAGTATTAGTCCATTGGATGTTCAGTGGAGTATCTGTACGATCTCTCCACCTTCCACACCACAAGCCTTGACTCTTACTAAGGTTGATTTTAGCGCCCGCTATACGTTCGAACTGTTCGAAAACAGCACGAGCGACCGAAAAGCTTCATCTCTTGTCACGAAATAGACAGATCATCCGCATACGCCAACATAAGAGGCCTCACATTGGTATATGGCAGATGAACCGCATACCGTCCGAGCATTCGACGAAGATTCACCAGTAGCGGCTCCAACGAAAGATCATAAAGCATACCTGACAATGGACAGCCCTGTCTGATACCTCGATGAAACGAGATAGGAGCCAGAACTTGTCCTTGATGCTTAATCAAAATCGCTGAATCTCTATACAGTTTCCCGACGATATCGAGCCACCTGGGTGGAAACCCAAATGCCTCGAGAGCAGTCAAGAGATACTCGTGCGAGACACTATCAAAAGCCTTTTGCTGGTCAAGTGAGATCATGGCCATTTGTGTACCTGTCTGTTCATGGTAGGCAAACAAATGCTTGGCTACCGCGATGTTGTCGTAGATACTACGACCAGGTACACAATAGGACTGTTCCGGGTGTATTACCGAAGCAATCACTGAGCGGAGTATCGCCCCTAATGCTTTGCAGACGATTTTGTAGTCTACATTGCATAGGGTTACTGGCCTCCAGTTCCCCATCCTCTGCAAATCTCCCTTCTTTGGAATCAAGCGCATAACAGATCTCCTCCAACTTAAGTAATTAAACCTTTAAAAAATTAAAAATCTTCTAATTCCTCAAATATTCTACAATTTTCCTGTATAAGGGTGTTCATAAATATGAGCGCTATATAAAATGATTCCGATAAAAGGAAAAGTACCTACCTAAAATTCAACAAATCCATTGAAATTGAGCTTCTGTACACAACTCGAATTTACATAATTTTCTATCACGCAGCAAATGCTATCACAGGACGAAATTTCTGTAGATATCGTTCACTGGTAAACAAGAGAGCGTAGCCATTGCCATTAGAAAAGGCTTTTGAATTCGCCAAGTCTTAAATGGTTATCAAACTTAAAGGAATAAATTCTTCCCTCTAACCAGTCAATGCTGTTGGGAGGTAGCAAAATCATTCCATTCTAGATATTCTATATCCTGTCGGAATGGCTTATAATTTACATTTAAAATGAAGAAAGAATGGGGACGACGAAATATTACCTGCGGAAAATGCGAAAAGTGAATCAAAGAAAAAGAGCTCCAGGAATTGTTATTATATTTAACTCTAGCCGAAAATCGTTAAGTGGATTCCTTCTATAATAGAGCTCTGATGCATACTTCTATTTCATGGAATTGGTTTCCTTCCGTTTATGTATTCTGCAGAGAACAGGATTTCTTGAAAATGCTGAGCTTGATAATCTTAAGGTGCTAGCATTTGACAGGATGATATTTCTCTAATAGATTTACCTGTCAATTTATGCTATGATATTTAAGGATGATTTATGAATTGAAGCTATTTCTGGTGAATGAATAGAAAGCTATAAACAATAATCTTGAAATTTTTATGAATGTATGTGTGTATAGAGTACATAGGTAAATATTCGTATGTACCGCAATAATCTGGGGTGGAACTTTAAGGATACCATTTTAATTTTGTTACCTTTAACATCGATGAAATCGGTTCGTAGAGCCAATTTTTTATATTTGAAGTATATATATATATAATATTGGACAATACTCAGCGAATTCTTTTAAAGACCACTCCAATTTTTGTATATTTTTCTGTACCTTTGGTTAATTGGTCGGGGGAGAAAAGGAGACACCCAGCAAAGCTGGTTGGTTATTTCCAATGATTGATTTGTTCTGGTGTAGGTAGGTACATATAACGTGGTGACGAGGGTAAATTGAAACAATAAAATATTTTGAAATCACTTTTGCAGTAAGTTGATGTATTCTTCTGAAAACCTTTTCTATCCGATTACGTTATAAGTAAATGTGATTGAATTGGGGTCAAGTTCCATTCGTGACCGATTTAATTTTTTTCGACTGACTTAAAATCTCTAAAAAATTCTTTGATTTCGTTAAATTATTTATTTATTTGGTTTTACAGAGTATCCCAAATTGACATATATATATATATATACATATATACTTAATTATTATATGTAAGTCGCCTGTAGGCCAGGCTATTGATGAAGATGAATGAATTCTTTCATCGCCCACGAAGGGTTCCGTACCATCGTACATGTTTATTGTATGGGGGCTCCGCTTAATTTTTAGCTTTATTTTATTTTCATTATTTGTTGCTATATCAGCTCAGTTACTCATTGTTTAAAATTTTCATGTGAATACCTGTTGCGATTCAAGAGATACAGCGATTGTTAAGGTGGAGCAAAAAACGCCGAAAAAATCATGTTTCTTGTATTTAATTTAATTTAATTTGTATTATTTGTTCTTATAGCGGCAATATTAGAAATATATACTGTGAAAATTTCAACTGTCTACCCATTACGGTTAATGAGACACAGCCCGCTAACAGACAGACGGACAGATAGTAGAGGCTTAGTAATAGGGTCCCGTTGGCACCCTTTGGGTACGGAACCCTAAAAATGGTCTGCCTATTCCTAAAGAAAACATGAAGTCCGTTGATTAATTAATTAATTAATTAATTAATACCGCAGAACCGGTGCCGCGCAGCCGTGCCGGTGCCGTTACTGTCATGTGATTTATTTGTGTCGGCTGATTTATTTCTACATATTTTATATGCATGACAGTACAACAACGGCGTCGCCATTGCCGTCGTGTGTGAAAATTGCTAAAGGCATATACCAAAACCCTGGAGAATACTTCCCAAGCCATGAAACAGAGATCTATATGTGTGCGTTCGGAGTCTGTTCTCTAAAATGTTCTATATTGATACTTATGGAAAAGTGCCAAACATTGACTTTATATATGCTATAGAGCTTAAACTACTATCCATACAGGAAAATAGTCTTCTAGTAATTTAAAGCTTGGTTCCTTACCTTCCCAAAGGCTACACTTCCTATATAGCTTACTTAACAAAATAATAAAATAGTTTTGATTACAATGTAACCTTACCATTTTACGCTCAATACCTCTCAGCTGAGTGATAATTGCATGTGTTATGTGCAACCGGAGTCCGAATCTGTAGGCAGCTACATTCGATATCATCAGTTCACGGCATGCCATGACGGCACAGCGACATTACAATGATTACTCAGCTGAGAATTTTTGTTTGAGAAATCGTAGTCATTTGGTTAAGATAAATTTTTTTAATTAATTTTGTTAGGAAAGGTATGAAAATTTTATTACGGTTCGGAAGATAAGAAAACAAGCTTGAGATTAACAGAACGCCATTTTTCTGTATGAATAGTAGTTTAGGGCGGAGGAGCTATTCAAATCAAACTTTTGTCACTTTTACATAAGATCACTGCAAATATTTTAGAATGTAAGGACTACGGGGGGCCTCGCATGTGGTAGGAAGGGAGTCTGTTTCATGGCTTGTGAAGTATTCTCGAGGGTTTTGTGTTAGTACATTGCAATAATCATTACCAAATACTAATAATAAGGATCAAATAAACATACAAATGATGAAAACATAACAAAAATAAATGGCTTTCGATGCATGTAACAAGAAAAATAATAAACTTAACCCTAGTATATACATTAAACTTTTTAATTGAAGATGTTAGTTAAAGATTAATTTATTTTCAGAAGAGCTCTATAATACTCCTGGTCTACTGCTGGCATAAATACTAATAAGCTTTTGATATCTGCAATTTTTTCTTTTGAAATACACTTACTTTTGTTTTGATTTATGCTTAGTTTTTGATTGAACAGATTTTTCGGTGTTCCCAAAGTTTTCTTTGTTGGTTTTTTTACTAAAGATGTGGTTTTGTATCCAAGGTCTCTTCCATTAGCTTTAAATTGAATTGAGAATAAATCAGATCTTTCGTATCTTATAAATTTGATTTTTGTGAAAGGTACTTGTGCAAACTGCAAATTGCAAGATTTGTTACAGTACCCTTTAAAATCTGACGGTTGAATTTGTATCAATTTAATCGTTACATTTTTATACGATATATTCTTAATATATCTTAGAAGTGATAATGGGCTATATATTTCCAAATTTTTAAGATTTCTGTCTATAACACTATAGACGCAGTCAACTTCTTGAATTAAGGAATGTCCTGGAGTCGAGAATTTTTGCTCAATAGTTTGCAGATTAAGCTGATTATGAAGCAAATACAGCAGCGCAGTTGTTATTATTTTATTTTTATTTTGCGCAATGCAAGAGTCACTCCAAAGGATAATGTGTTCTATTTGTGGATAGTCAAGTAAAAATTTTTCCAAAATTTTAATACTAGAGCTTGCAATATCATCCCCTACGCGATCACTTTGTGCTTCGCTCCAAATCGCACAATAAGTTACTTTTGGAGTATGAACAACAATAGTGGTTGCGGTCATGTTGAAAACATTTAATTTTCTCTTGTAATAGAAAGATGATGCATTTCCGCTCGGTAAAGCAAAAACACTTTGCAGGTCAAAGCATATTATTGCACTTTTTGGATCTCTATTCTGACGATCGAGATCTCTTTCAGCCTTCATAGCTAATTTGTCTTCTTTATGGATGTTGTACTGACAAATTTCATCATTAGTAAGATGTCTCTGGGCCTTAAAAACAACACATCGATCACATTGATCCTTTTTCGGCTTATGAATGCCTAAGTTAAATGTGTTAAATTGCTTGCGATACACAGATATTTTCACTGGATCAATGGTGTGCTCTGTACAACTCGTACATTTTAGTTACTGTTATATGCGATTCTAGATATTTTTTTCACTTTCTAAAAAGAAATGAAGTTACATACTTTTTATAAAAATCTTTCATTTTCATATCTAAAATAATTTACCAGAAGATTGGTAAACTGAAGGAATGCTTCTTAAATTATTATTATTATTTTCAGTAAAAACTCTGTTTGGTGGGCTTAACAATATATTTCGAAAGTGAGGTTGAGTCTCCTTTGTAATGTCAAAATCTGGATCATTATTATTTATTATTTATTCATGTCTTCAATCTGTTCTGTCATAAATACCGAAATCACTTTCGCTCATTCTGCTAACATCCTGATTTTCTTTATCTTCAGATAAAATTTCATCCATTTGTCTGTAAAATTTATTATATTTCAAATAATGTTAATATGTTTTTAAAATAAAAGTAATTACGCGAGCAAAGCAGGTGATAAATATGGCGGTGGAGATTCCATCTTGTCTGACAGGAAAACACGTCTTCACTCCATGAAATTACAATGATGACTGAACATCTCTTTACCGTCACCAATGCTTTTATACTTTTTGGTTCACTAAGCAAAATTATAAGTACGTACAGCAAACCAATTCTAAAACATTCTTTTATTTTATTGTCGTATGTTGATAGTCTTTTCCTGCTTCTCTATGCACGTACGACAAACCAAAACTGAGTAAAAATTTCTTTGCTTTAACGAATGTTACGACAAACAAATACTCAGTCAAAAATAATTGCAATTTGTAAGAAAATATTGTCGTACGTTCTAAAAATTGGCGTTTACTACAAACCAATATTTACAAGTGCTGATTTTTAGGGATATGCAACAAAAGTGCTGCTCATTATCTCAGCAACCTTCAGAGTTAAGAAGATCACAGATTCGGAAAGAGCGCATTCAAAAATCTATAAATCAACTTTCAGGTCAAAAACTTCCAATTTGGCGTATACGACAAACCAATACTCGGCCGAGGATATGACATGCGCGGTAATCCCTAATCTCTTATTTTCTGAATTTAAAAACAATATCATCCCCAATAATCATGATTACTTTCAGCGATGAGGGATTTGATTTATTCACAAGAGTAACCATTGAATTGCTCAGCATATGAATGCGAAGTATAAAAATGAGTTTAGTGCCGGTGCTGGAATAAAATTCAGCATTACATTCATCCAACCAATCATCATGAGCTCATCAGTGCGCTCATGCTGATTGGGCTACCAGGGACCAGAATAGAACCCATTTCGTAATTTTTTTTATTTTTCTTGATAAAGAATAAAAATCATGAAGTGATTTCTTTTCTGTTTGATAAATAAAAATCTCTCTCTAATCATGAACTATTTACGGTGTTGTGAAAAATAATAGGTGCTGGTGTTCAGATATTCAGATGAAATTTGGGGTCTAATAATAAGTAACGAAAAATTTACTTTTACTTTTTTAATAACCGATAACATTTGCATTCAAAAATAAGAATTACGTGTCGACTGAAAAAGAAGAAAATCACTTAATTTTTATTCGTAATGAGATATTCATGTGAGCCGGCTCTCGAATTCATGCTACGCTTCACCTGCGGCGCGGTACTATCGCACCCGACCATCTCTAATTTTCATGAAACTTTCACAGTTTGTAAGGAATACTATAATAGCTCACCCATATTTTTTTGTTTCCCCCTACCACACCTAACCCTCCGCTAGGGGTTTAGAAATTTCGTGATTTTAGGATGAAACGTCATTTTCAAAAAATCACATCTGGAGAACGGAGTAGGTTAGGTTAGGTTAGGTAAGAGAGGTGCCGCCAGGTGGCTAGACTTCATGGGATAACCTTACAAGTCCCAGATCCATCCTGTTTTCCTTAGGAAACTCAAGATTTTCCTGACACTTTTGACCTAGATCCATCCTGCTTCTCTCAGAAAACTCAGGATACATCTAAATCAGGCGTGTTCAACCCGCGGCCTGCGGGTCGCATGTGACCCAGGACGGCTTTGAATGCGGCCCAACACAACTAATATACTTAAATACTTTCTCAATTAATTTTATAAAACATTTTCTTTATCTATATAACATTTCCATGGGAGTAGTTACTTCTCGACATAATAAATGTACAATTGCGCAATGTGGCCACAGAAAGTTTTCAATGTGCAGTACTTAGTCAAATTGACACTGAAGATATTGGGGATATTATTTATTTTTCGGAACTAAGATGATTAAGTCGGGGTAAAATGTTGAAAAGATTTTATGATTTGCGAAATGAAATCAAGTCATTTATGGAATCAAGAATAAAATCTGTGCCAGAACTTGGTGATGAAAACATGCTCACAGATTTTGCTTTTTTAGTAGACTTGACAGCTCATTTAAATGAACTAAATTTGCGTCTTCAAAGTGAAAAACAACTAATAATACTATGCCTCAAACTATAACGGCTTTCGAAATGAAACTGAAACTATGGTAGTCACAAATTCAACCAAATAATTTTATGCATTTTGAAACGTTGGCTAAAAACTATCCTGAGAGTAACAAAAAATATGCAAACTTGATTTTCGATTTGATACAGGAATATGAGAAAATATTTAAAGATTTCCAAAAAAACCATCAATTTTTTGACATATTTACTACTCCATTTTTAATCGACATAAACCTGCCAGCAAATTTTCAAATGAAATGGCTAGAGCTGCAATCTGATGTTCAACTTTAAGAAAAATTTAACAATTTCTATTTACTGGACTTTTATAAGAATTATCTTCCCAGAGAAAAGAACCCCTTGCTTCACAATTTGTGCCATCGCTATTTGGAAGCACCTACATTTGTGAGCAACTATTTTCTAAGATGAAGCACACAAAGAATAAACATAGGAGCAAAATAACTTATGAGCACCTTGCGAGTTCCAACAACTTCGATCACAAAATGTCGAAGCATTATTGTTTCAAAAACAATGTCAAATATCACATCAATTTCATGTTGCTACTTGTTTAATTTTATAATAAAAAATTTATGAATTAATAAAGTTTAAATTACTTAAAATTGTTAACTAAATATGTATATTCTTCGTTTTTGTTCATAAGCTAATTTTAGGGTTCGTATATTTTACGTGTGGCCCAATATAACGCGCCTACTTCCAATGTGGCCCAGGGAAGCAGAAAGGTTGGCCACCCCTGATCTAAATTCTACACTTTGCAACTCCGCCAGACTTGATAAAAAGTAGCTACCCAATAACCTACCTTTTTTATTCATCAAAGTGGGGCACTCGCAAAGCACGTGTTGGACGGGTTCGATTTCCTCCGAGTCCTTACAGCTCCTGCAGAAATCGTTCGCCGCTACACCCAGTCTTTTAGCATGGTCCCCTATGGCCCAGTGACCCGTTATGACCCCCACTATCTTCCTGGTATTTGTCCTGCTGCCATTAAGCAGTTCACGTGTCCTTTTCCTGTCATATGTAGGCCACAATTGCCTCGCAATACGACAGGAATCCCTACTAGTCCACCGGAAGCTTGCCTTTTGATAGGCGCCTCTGATGATTTCCTCTTTTAAAGCTCCGATTGGGATCCTCAAATAAGCTACTGCTGCGGAGCTATCCAATTCGGAGCCTTTTTCAGCCAACTCATCAGCCATCTCGTTGCCTGAGATATCCTTATCAGGAGTAACCGATTTCTCTGATTGATATGCCAAATAAAGTTTAATGCTTTATATTTTGTATAAAAAAATATAGCAACACCGAACGAATATTCCAAAAAGAGAATGATTGAAATCCGTCGAACATTTATATCGAAATATTGATTTTGGTATATCAAGATAATTTGAGGTTACCCGAAAAAAGCTCAATTTTTCGTCTTCCTCAACAGAGGATACTCTATAATTTTTTTATAAATATAAACATTAAAATTTGTTTCTAGAATGAAATTACATCTTTATTAATCCCCTCCCCTAAACACATATCCAATTAGTTTTTAAATCCAATAAATAGTTTCGGAGATAACTGGGACAAGAAAGGAAACCAGTCCTTTTTAAAGCGGAAAATGGTCGTTTTTTGAGTTAAATGGCTTTATTTTAATATCGTGTTGTTGCAGAATCGTTACGTCGGAGAAATTTGCCATCCAAACGAAAAACGTTTACAATGGACCGCTAAAGAATGCGAACGAAAGAACGGCAAAATATATGCAAAATGAAGGAAGGGTTGTATGTGACCCAAGTGCCAAACAAGCCTTTTTAGCAGTAATAACACACCTCTTTAATTTGATAACCCACACACTGCAGGGGTGGGGGCAGTACCAGTCCCTACCACCGAACAACAAAGCTTTTTTCCACCTATCTTTTTCTCTCGAACACCATAAATACAACTAAAAAACGGCACTGCTCTCTGTGAGGGCCCACGCAAGGTTATTTTTTTTAATGAATTTTTAAAGTCAACGTATACCGTAATATGACGAAATACAATTTATTAACAAAACTTCTATTCGTTTGCTGTTGCTATATTTTTTTATAAAAAATCTAAAGCATTATGATGCTTCATTTGGCATTTGAATCAGAAAAATCGGCTGCTCCGTTCTTGAGATGTGATTTTTTGAAAATGACGTTTCATCGTAAAATCACGAAATTTTTATAAGTTATATTTATAATATAGAGTTGAACTTAAATTTTCTTTTTTCAATTAAATACTGTTACGAGCGTGGCCTTAGTTCGTTATTTAAAACACAATATTTCAGATATCATTAACAAGTTCTTTCTTTATTTAACTTTACCGTTTACTCTCACAAATTCACAAATAATTATCAAACCAACTCTTTATAGTTATCGCTAGTACTGTACTTCTAATTATCATAATCCCAATAGTTTACTTCTTTCAATTTATTGGCTGAAATAAGACTCGCCTCCTGGATGTGAGAAGCGCCGTATTTATACTCCACGAATTATCTTAGAACTTTACTGAATATTTCGTTTTCCGAACCCAAGGTTTACTAAGTGTCACTAGCTTAAAGTTGCTTCCATTTCCAACAGATGTCGCTTGTGTCACTTTGTGGCACGTAACAATACGTTAAATTTCAATTATTTAGATTTTCATCTCTTCGACAATTCTCCCTAGTTACTAAACGAACTACATTTTTAATGGTACCGCAGCGTCTAATCGAATATTCAAGTGCGACCTACCTGTGATGCACCGGTGATGCATGCCGCCCGACAGGACAGTCGATTGTGACCCACCGGTGATGTACGCCGGCGCGAACGTGTTAAGAAAATGAAAACCCATTTGCAAAGTAAAACGCGTAGCTAAACTCACTGAACAACGAGTTTTACCATAAAAATGGACGTAGATAAGCTCTGTGGAGACATAAAAAATTTGCCAGACTGCTGCATGCGTGCAGCTTCTATGCTTCTGATTTGAAATAGAGAACAAATGCGTTCTCCGAGGTCTTTCTTAGTTTGCTATTCATGCAGTCGGCCCATATTTGGGCATTCGTTTGAAAGTATTAGATTAAGATCGAGTGTAGCAGTTATTGACAGTAGTAAGTAGACGACTATTTTGTGAGTGTTGCTATCAGAGGTAATTTTCTCCAAGCTAATAAGTTACTTAAAATATTAAATAAGGTAGCGTAGACATCTGGTCAATTGATTATTGAAAACGATCAATACCTTCAATTAGCTCAACGACATTGACATACAAAGGAGCATGTATGCAGCATGCATTCTGCTTGGACGCAGCATCCGAGGTATATCCACGGAAATGCTATCTTGCGAGTTGCCTGTGCATTGCATGCAAATTTTGTTTTGTTTCCTTTTTTCGGTGGATACACTTAGGGCACGTATAGTTTTGCCGAAATTTCCCAGTAGCTTACTGGCTGAATTTGTAATGTGTAGCTCATGTGCGCATTATTAGTTACATGGGATAATATAAACGTTATATGCGTACCGTATTATTATTTCGTTAATGTTTAGCGGGTTATTTCCTGTTTTACAGAGCAATATTCGTGGAATAAGGTACCTGTACTTTTCCGTGAAGTTTATTTGTTTACACAACTAAAAAAAATAGAAAAAACTATAACAGAAGTGAGTATTGAGTATTTGAAAAAATAATTCAGTTTTATAAAACCTTTTCCCTTTTTAAAGCGCCGGACGCTCTTTATACTGTTCGGCATACTACGGTCCAATAAACCGGAATATCTCAGGGAACTTTTCCAGACTATTTCGTTTGTCTGAGTAGAACACAAACCTGATAATACCGCGTTTATATAGATCATTTATGGAAAGTTTTTATCTCGTCCAATCTATCAGATTATTGAAAAATTGACCAGTGCCGGATCTTGGAAATATTTAGGGGGGGCAAGGATGTTAATTGCCGCCCCTCTAACAATAATCTTTAATTGTGGAAAATTTTATTACTATGCAGCATATATGACAGATGGCTTATTATATGTATAATACATACCCTGGAACTAAAACAAGAAAAACAATTTCATTTTGAAACAATACTGATTGTTAAATAAAAAGAATTCGAAATTAAGATCCATTAAAGATATGTTGAATCTCAAACTGTTTTAAAATAAGAGAAAAGTTAAAAATCATATCATTATAAATTCAGTTTATTTTATTAACACAAAGAATACAAATTAAAAGTTTTATTAAGTTTGAGATTATGCGACGTGCCGAAACCTCCAGAACGTAGCTATAGCGCTTGCTCTACCTCCGATCTTCATGTCGGATGTCGTCTTGTGCAGAGTTACCATTTTAGCCGCTATTTAGCCCACAAAAATGTGTAAAGAATTGCTAACTGCTTTTTACACCCTAGATGTATTCTAAATTTGTCATTCCGTTTGTAACGCATAGAAATATGGACAAAATGGATTGGACACTCATGCATAATATTAAAAGTTGTTTTGATTTTTGCATCAACGTCTATCTGTCCGTCCGCATGAAATTTTGTACACGGGCTTTAAAAAAAAAAATTAAAATTAAGTTCAAAAATGGGACAAATCGGGCTACTCCTTCGTAGGATTGTCATATAAATATTTCGATTTTTACTATATATTTGGGCACTGCCCTAAAACACGTTCATGTAGAGAGCTAAAATTTCGTACATGTTATTTTCATAAAAATTGCAAATACAAGTTCAAAAATGGAATAAAAATTGTAAATAAAATTTCAAAAATAAATTCAATCGTGGAACCCTTTCTTGGTGTTGCCATACAGAACTTTCGGTTTTCACTTTATTCAAATTTTATTTTCATCTAGCTAGATTATAATATTATTGCTCTTAGTGCTTTTCAATATGAATCTTCCCGACTAGAACGGCTAAAATTTGAGACGGTTTCAAAAAATGCTTGGGTACTGCCGTTCATGTTGAAAGGATTTAGCTGATTTTTTACCCGGATTCAAGGGCCTTAATCCGGGTAAAACGGCTGAATTTAGCTGGCATAAATATATTTTTCCGGCAACTCTATGCTTGTGTCTATACTGTCTTCATTGAATAAATAACTAATAAGGAAACGGCATATCGGGCGAAAACCTAATCCACTCGGCGAAATGGATCAGTGTGCTGTATTTGTATTGGTTTCGTCATGGCAGTAATGAAATCGTGACATTTTGAAGGGGAACCTTTTTATAATTCAAATTGCTATGTTAAAAAACAAATTATTAGCGCCCACATATTTTCAGATAATATTTCTTGATGTTGCCTTTGATAATTTAATGCACTTGTCACAATTCAATTGTAACCAAACAAACTGGCATTGGGAAATGTTATTTTTTTTTGCCATGGCTGTTTATTTATATAAATATTTCACTTTTATATTACTTAGAACACAATAATTTATTGGCAAAACTATTAAACTGGCGTGAAAAATTCTTTTCCTCGACACAAACTCCGGTTGTTTCTGTAGCACATCACAGCGTACTTAAACACCATAATTGCAAAGCTCCGGAGTCTCGATTATATAAAAACCCTTTAACAAAATGATATTTCACTACTATTACCTAAGTAAAAAGTATTTTGAATTAGGTATTTATCACAAAATCTCTAAATCCAACCCGAACTTGTTTGTCATGAAATCTGAACTGTCAGAAATCAAGCAGAATTGTCAAATAGTGCACAGCCCTCTTGTCATTTCTCCCCCCACTCAACGGGTTTGACTGACATTGTATTGCCTACACATGTACACTGTAATCGCACGATACCTCGCTTCCTTATTAAATGACTGGCTTATATTCTGTCAACAGTCGCAATAGGATTGATGGATGGTGGGGAACATAGGGTTGCCAGCCACCATTTGTAGAATTTTTTAATTCGTTTCATCTATGATGCAAAGATACAATGTTATGATTTGTCCGAATTTTCAATATAATTAGCCTGCAAAGGTCTACATTACAGACTTAACAGAAAGTAAATTGACTGGCTATGTGTAAGCGCAATTCCAAGTATGATGTCAGCAAAGGAGCTTTCAGATTCCGGAAAGAACACTGAAGTATGAAGAATGGTCTGAAAAAAATTTACAATTCTTGTAATTAGATTTTTTTCTCGTTTAGTTATGAGTTCATAAGTCCGTCGTATTGCCGCCCCCTTACAATTAGCACCAGGGGTAAGTGCCCACACGTGCCCCCCATAGATCAGGCCCTGTAATTTACCCGTTGCTATACAAACCGCAAACATCGTCAATGCATTTAGAATGCAAATTCGAACTCACTTAAAGTAATCTCTTCATGAGATAATAGTTTCTATTCTCTTCTAGCCTAAGAGGCAGTATTTAAACTATATTTAAACTAAATTTAAACTAAATTATAAAATGCAGTAGATATTTAATTTGTATCGTTTTTTAGCTTTGAAACAATAACTTGCTTTTATGTATTTTTTTCTGAACAATAAACACATGCAGATTATTGTTTTTTACCACAAATTTATCTAGCAGCGACTTACTATTTCGTACTATAGAATATTGTAAATCTTGTGTACATTTATAAGCAATAAATCTTACACGATTACTGTAGATACATAGAATTGTTTTTCTTCATCTATGTATGTAGATGAAACAAAATATTTATTCGTTTAATTTCCGGCGTTATCTGCACTATTATTTTCTATTTTTAACTCTTTTTAATGTTGATTTTGCTACGAAATAAACAGGACTTATACCCTAGACATACAGCATGATCTAATGAATCATTAGTACTAACTATCCATTAAAATGCCGTGTGTCACATAGTATACGTCATTATGGCACGAAAATCAGATCATAATGAAGTACACTAATGAATGAGAAAATTGTGCTAGATTTGGCATATACATAATATAAATCTGGAGTGCATCTGCTGATTTCAAAAATAAGAAGAAGAAATGCAAAGAAATGCAAATCTCAGGCTTATACCCTAGACACACAGCACGAACTAATGAATCATTTGTACTAACTATTCATTAAAATGCCGTGTGTCAAATTGTATATGTCATTATAGCTCGAAAATCAGATGTTAATGAAGTGCATTAATGAAGTGTTTTCCTCCTTCATTATAGCTATAATGAGGAAAAATGTGCTAGATTTGACATATAATGTAAATCTGGAGCTCCGCTGTGCATCTGCCGATTTGAAAAATAAGAAGAAGAAATGCAAAGAAATGCAAATCACAAATTATATTATTAATATTTTTTTTAATATAATGTTTTTCTCATTTGTTAATTGTTAAATTCGAAAATAAAATAAATGAAAACAAAGTTTATCGCGTTAATTCGATTCATATTGCTTCTTTAAGGTGATAAGTTTATCAAAACCAGTTTGACAGCTCAACTTAATTAAAGAAATGGCTGTGTGTCCGCAGTTTATAATGAATCATTATAGACTAATGAGTCGTTAGTTATTTCTTCATTAAGAGTGCTGTGTGTCTAATACCCTAGACACACAGCACGAACTAATGAATCATTTGTACTAACTATTCATTAAAATGCTGTGTGTCAAATAGTATATGTCATTATAGCTCGAAAATCAGATGATAATGAAGTACACTAATGAAGTGTTTTCCTCCTTCATTATAGCTATAATGAGGAAAAATGTGCTAGATTTGGCATATAATGTAAATCTGGAGCTCCGCTGTGCATCTGCCGATTTGAAAAATAAGAAGAAGAAATGCAAAGAAATGCAAATCACAAATTATATTATTAATATTTTTTTAAATATAATGTTTTTCTCATTTGTTAATTGTTAAATTCGAAAAATAAACAAATGAAAACAAAGTTTATCGCGTTAATTCGATTCATATTGCTTCTTTAATGTGATAAGTTCATCAAAGCCAGTTTGACAGCTCAACTTAATTAAAGAAATGGCTGTGTGTCCGCAGTTTATAATGAATCATTATAGACTAATGAGTCGTTAGTTATTTCTTCATTAAGAGTGCTGTGTGTCTAAGGCTTAAGGCATTATTCTTTTTAATATAATTAATTTTTGGCGGGAAATCGTTAAAATTTAAAAATATTTAAAAATTTGTTCTAATTTTGTTTTTTTTTGTTTGATGAACCATTCTTCTTGAAATAATGAGGATGGATAAGTGATTGTAAATTTTTTGGAAATCCTACACAGTTTACTATCATTATGAGACATCAGTCATTTTCATATGGTGTATAAAAAAAGTAATCGGGTGTTATACCCTAGACACACAGCACGAACTAATGAATCATTTGTACTAACCATTCATTAAAATGCCGTGTGTCACATAGTATACGTCACTATAGCTCGAAAATCAGATGATAATGAAGTACACTAATGAAGTGTTTTCCTCCTTCATTATAGCTACATATAATGAGGAAAAATGTGCTAGATTTGGCATATAATGTAAATCTTGAGCTCCGCTGTGCACCTGCCGATTTGAAAAATAGGAAGAAGAAATGCAAATCACAAAATATTATTAATATTTTTTTAAATATAATGTTTTTCTCATTTGGAAATTGTTAAATTGAAAATAAAATAAATGAAAACAAAGTTTATCGGGTTAATTCGATCCATATTGCTTCTTTAAGGTGATAAGTTCATCAAAACCAGTTTGACAGCACAACTTAATTAAAGAAATGGCTGTGTCCGCAGTTTATAATGAATCATTATAGACTAATGAGTCGTTAGTTATTTCTTCATTAAGAGTGCTGTGTGTCTAAGGCTTTAGGAGAAAAGTACACAAAATTACAAAATTCCTTTACTACCCCCACCCTGCATTTACTGCTCCTCCTCCCATACAATTTTTTACTACACAATGCCCACTAGAATACCCTGTATATATGTATGTCGTAGACATTTGATGTAACTCAGCACTTCACGAATAGTCTAGGCATTCCATGAAATGTAAGCAGATAGTGTGACTATTTGCGCGGTTATGACTTTTTACAAGACTGGCGTGTGTGTGTGTGTGGCTGTGTGTTCGAGTCGCGCATGCGTGTGTTACTGTGTGTATGTGGGTTGCCACTTCGTGGACAAGAAAAAGTGGTAGATCTTTTCCTAAGAAGTGGTAGATTGCTCGCTTGGGTGGCAGATTTAACAAGAAATAACTTTAGACGTTGGATATTCTTAAATGTTTATTTAATTCTATAAAAATGTAATACAATTCAGTTCAGTCGTTCAAAACTATTCTCCAAATAAGTTTTGAAAAAAGTAACAGTAAATTTTATAAAAAAAATAACTCAAATAAATACATTTCTTTTTCAGTCTCTTAAGTAAAAATTATTAAGGTACATATTTATTTCATTTGGCAATGGAGTTTGAGGTCGCGGAAAATTGATTTAATGATAATTATTTTTTTACATAATTACCATCCACAAATTTAAAATTATGAAAATATTTTATATGTTCTGGTGGAAGCTCAAATATGTTACTATTAGACTTAAGTATTAGCTGCTTTCCATACATAATACCTTCTACCGTCTTAACGTTAAGACGATTTCCTTTTTGCACTTCACGTTATTCATCATAGAGAATATACGTTCAGCAGCGGCACTGCTGTGGGCCAAAACAGCTAATCCACATACATATAATCTGACAATTCTTTAAATATAAATGTTTCAAGAATATTCATTTCTTTAGCTAAATTTTTCCAGAATTATATGATATTGTTATTATAAAAGTAATCAATTTCTTTATTTTGAGAGCAAAATTAGGGTCCTCCATTGCGAATTTAATTCTTCAATGGATACTTTGTTACAAGAGGAGGAATGGTAGATAAATCACCACTTTCAATCTTTTTAGGAAATATTTTCTTGGTTGATAAAGTTTTGCAAGATTACTCTGAGCAACTCTGTTATTAGTGTTGAAATTAAATGTATCATAGTTTTTTCACTTGGAAAGCTTTTTTTAATTTCTTTACAATTCCTAGAATATATGAAAGAAAAAATTGGTATGCTAAATTAAAAGGGTTTAGTTCTTGTAGGACAAAATCAACATTTGTGCCAATTTTATTTTCAAAATCAAATAACAAAAAGTAATATTGCAGTGTGGTCCATTGCTCAATAATACGATTGACAACTTCTAGATAAGAAAGCCATCTTGTCTTGTATAAATTAAGAATCTTATGAGTCCTCATATTGAAAGTTTCTTGTAAATCAGTATAAATTCCTTGCCGTTTTGGACTCTGACAGAAATGAGAGTAAATATAACGAACCAAACTTTCAATTACCGGCGGTAATTGTTTAGATGCTTCTGAAGCGCATAGATTCAAAGTATGGCATGTACATAAAAGATAAAATAAATTGTTATTTAACAATGACAATTTTGATCTTACCCTGTTTAAGGCCCCGCACATAACGGAGGCGTTATCCGTGCCTAGACCAATTGAATTTTCAATTGGTACGTTATTATATTTAAGATGCTCCATAATAGATTGATAAATATATTCAGCAGTGAACATCTTCAATTGCAGCAGACCAAAAAAACAATCTATAACTATGGAAGAGTTAGGAAGCAAGTAACGAGCGATCATAACAAGGCACTTTTGGCTATTAACATTAGTGCTTTCATCAATGATGAGCGCAAATTTTGTTTCTCGTAATTCTTTGCAAATTTGTTCTAAAGAAAATGAAGCAATAACATCAATTATCATAGATGTTGAATTTTTGTCCTACCACACTTAATTTATTCCGAATTAGGAAATAGTGATTGAAGTAAAGCAGGAAATGTATCCATTATTGTAAACGACAACATAACGGAATTAATTTCACGTCTTAATTTCTTGTTTACAATTAATACCGCCTCACTACTATTTACCACTTCGTGCAAAGTTTTTGGTTTACAATTTCAGACGCTCTTGATATATGCTCCAAACTTTTTTCATGTTTTACAATATGCTTTTTCATTACTTGACTTTAACCACTGCCTATTCTTTTCCCATTCCCATTGGTAGTTTTGTTTGTATTTTTTTTTTTTTTTTTTTTTTTTGTACTCGAATCTCGGCATCCAGCTCTACAATTTCCTGATTTCCTTTTTTGAAAAACTAATGTAATATTAAATGATTACCAAATCCAAGACCACACTTACTTTTTAGTCGATTTAAGGAATTTTTCCATTTTTTCTAATTTTTCAGACTCTGTGGACGTTTTGCAGCTTTTAATACCACATTGACATAAAAACCAAAAGCAACTGTAATTATAGTAATATATAAGAATTTCATTGGATCAATAGTAATGTGTTATTTACGGTATTTTTTGCAAATTTCACTCTCAACTTCAGTTCTGGTTTTGGCCGATTAAAACGTCAAATCAAATGAAATATCTTCTTCTTTTTAAGAGTAAAATTTACGACGCGCGCATGCAATTTGGAAATCATAGTCGTGTACGTGCTCGCGTCTTAAGGCGGATTTCCATTACTGCGAAATTTTAATTTTGCAGAGATTTAGAGCGAGATATTGATTTGTAAAACTATTCCAAGAGTAAAAGAATACGTTTTTATAGCTGAAACTCTATCCCCCATCAAATTATGGTGATATGTCACTTTGAAATCTTAAGTTTTCTAAGTTCGATGCGGTGATAAAGTTTTTTGAAAGATAGATATAAATTTAGAACTTATAACAACAGCAGGTTATGAGCCTCCCCGTAAAAGAGGAAAAATGAGGACGTCGGGACAGAATGAGAAATTGGTTAAAAGGCTGGCTGGCGTTTAAAGGAGAAAGGCATTTTGCATCCACGTCCTTGACTGTAGCTGCCGTTTCATATTAGTTGCACTGGAGGAATATTTGAACTATATGTGCCAACTAAAGGTGATGGGAAAAGCCCTGTAATTGAAGTAGGAAAAGGATTGTCTAAGGGGAAGCTAGCTCTACCTCAACTTTTTTTTTATATTAAACGTATTAAATTTGTGCAAAATGATCGTTTTTAAAATAAAGAAATAGTTTCAAGTACCAGTAACACCAGATCTCTTATTCATTGCTTTTACATTCAGAAGTTCTTGGGCTGATATGTATTATGATAAATTATTAAATTATTAGAATACGAACAAACTATATTTCATTATCCTTTCATAGGAGAAGTTCACCTTTCAAAATTCTTATTGCTAACAGGTGATTTTGAGATCAGCTGTCAGCACAGTGGATAACAAAAGAAAAATCAAAATTGCGGTGATTTGTATATGAAATGACGTAAGTATTTTGGTCGGCAGCTCTCTGTCTATGTTGATGATAAATAAATAATTTTTTACTCCTATGATAACTAAGGCATAGCACGAAAAAATCCTATGTAACTTTTGATAAAAAAAATTAGAAAAAAATAAACAAAACATTCGATTTTTTTTTTTCATTACACTTTATTTTCAATCAATTATTTATATGATTTTCTTAGTAGCTGTATGAAAATAACATAATTTATTTCTATGATTTTAAGAATTTATATCTTCTTCTTGATTCCTTCATGCATGGAGGTAAAATACGCGGAGATATGATATTTTTCCCCTCATTTAAGCAGGATTTACATTATGATGACATCCAATTTTTACAGAAATTGTGAGGGAGATAGTACATCGTATACGGAAATTTATTTACGAGTGACGAGAGAAGCAAATGCGTCCTGAATTTTTTCCGGACGCCGATTTGTCACTGTGTGCGTGTCCGGAACCATAAAAAGACCTCAAGCATAGGGAGTTTTTATAGTTACTGAAACTAAAACATTGTTATTGGCAATCCTAATTTGTCAATTTCGACTACTGGAGCTGCCATATTGCTGTTTTGTTACTATAATTTTATGGCATATACATATCTGTACGGTAAAATTATTTGTCGAAATAAACAAAAGTAAGGTTTGAGTTTGTAATTAAATATTACGAAATAGAAAGTTATTAAATATTTTTTTTATAGAAAATATTGAAGTTATTTATTGAATTATTCCGCCTTTGAGATAATCCGTCATGTGAACACGAACCGGGCTGGAATTATCTTCACCGGCGTTAGTTCGGTAGTGGAGTGGAATTATTTTCATGTGAGCACTTGAGTGAACTTTTTGTTTATTATATGAAATAAATATTAAATAAAAATTTCGTTATCGTACAAAATGATGATTGCAGAACTGATTTACAGTACCACCTGATATTTTGCGAGTAATTTTTTCGATATAATCTCATCCTTTGCTTCGAACTCCTTCGTGCTTTCATACAATATTTTAGAAATTGTAAAATTATACTTCTTTTCATGATCCGTCTTTGAATATCTACGAAAAAACGATTAAAATCTTGACAATTTCCAATTAGACAGTTTGACAATTTAGAGTTTTGCCATAAAAAGTAGAGGGGACTGTACGTGTGAGGTATTGCAATGATTGCTTCCGCAGCATTTAAATTTCAATAAACTATCTCCCTCACAATTTCTGTAAAAATTGGATGTCATCATAATGTAAATCCTGCTTTATATGGTATATCTACGACAAATATCTCCGACAAATTTTTTTCGATGTACTTGCCATACTCCTCTTACTCACTAGTTATTTCATAAGCCGTTGTTAAAAATGTGGTTGCTTCGCTCTAAGTCTCTACAAAATATAATTGTCGCAGTAATGGAAATCCGCATTTAGTCAGATGTAGTTGCTACGTTTATGTCCACGACATTTTTAGTACAATGGATTTGTAAAAAAATGTATAATAAATTTGTACTTAAATAGTCATACATCTATCGCAGAAAGTGGTAGAGTGCTAGAATGTAAAACATTGCCTCAAAAAGTGGTAAATCTACCACTTTAGTGGTATAGTGGCAACTATGGGCGCTACCTCCCCCTTCAAAGCTCATCTACCTCTCCATGCATTCGGTTATGTCAGTTGGTATTACACTATCGGCGTAAAGGCTTGTAGCATTTCATGAAGTGACTAAAAATTTCAGACACATTATGTAAAAAGTCATTAAGCGCAAACCGATACACTATCTGCCGACATTTCATGAAATGCCCAGATTTTATATAGCAACATTTCAGCAATCTTTAAATCCATACATATATCTTGCGAACTGTGTAGGAGAGGTTGCTAAAAATTTTGTTGTGATCTACATGTACTCTATGCACTATATATGTGCATGTGTATATGTGATATACAATAAAAATAAGCTTATAAATAACTTTGAAACAAATAGGTCCATGATATCTAACTTCATAAATGCGTATAGATTCCTAATGATTATGAAAATGCTAACGGAAAATAAGTAGAGAATCTCCATTCAAATATTATGCTCTCTACAAAAATTAATAGAATAAAAATTAGTTTATAGAACATTGATTTATTTCGTTGCCTTCCTCAAAACATAGTTATAAGCTAGAAGAAAAAAAAATAAAATGTTAAGGAAACTATCGTAAATCGTTCACGCTCATTGATTACGCTGCCAAATCGATGGAAAGAAAGTAAATCACTAAAGCGAATATTTTCGGTGAATAAAGAAATTTGTGCATGGTAGGATCGGGAGCAAATCAATCTGATTATCTCATTCATATACATATTTATGGGTTTACTCATTTCAAACTTTAGGAACTTCTCTCAACTATGATCGATTGCTGCTAAATATCTGTTGAAACTAATAAAATATCAATAAATTCCGGAACTGTTGAAGTCGAGGACTATGTTAAACACATGAAAATCAGAACGAAATCATGACAAGAGATGGAAACAACAATTGGTATATATATATATATATATATATATATATATATATATGTATATATAAATGGAATGTATTCGATTCGACGAAAATCTCGATATCACAGATATCTACCTACATATTATGTACATAACAATAAGTCTATTCTATAGTTCCATCGCAATTCTTCTGGGCCCATGGTGTAGAGGGACATACCAAGAAAAGTCAAAAGAGGAAATCTTAAGAAACTTGTGAAGCTATTTGCATATATATATATATGTACATCTACATTTATATATACATATACATACTGGTATCCTAGTTCCGAAGAGAATAAAATTTGCTTTTTATTTACTCATGACAGAACATATCCTGGTTATTCTGGTTAAGGACAAGAAGCTATTTCAGAAACAGGAAGAAAGCTCACAAAATACATTTATATTTTCATCCAGATATCATCTTTATAGAGTCCTTTTGTAAATTCCTGGTCCTTTTTAGCTTTTACAAGAAACTAGAAAAATATCGACATGTATTGTAAGTTATCAGGAACGAACTTAAAGAAAGTCCGTCCACTGAGCTGATTTCACTTGGCCAAATTGGTCGTGGTACCCTTTTCTGGGGGAAGTTATTGTTGTCCTCACATAGGTCTACATATTTATATTATATGCATATAAATATATTGCGCTGTTACTATACATACTGTATAGTGTTCACTACATGACTGGCCGACATGGTCTAAAGCTGGCAGGCGAAGCACAATTTTGTCGGTTTATGAGTAAAATGTTGAAATTTTATTCAAATTACCACGCCAATGTTTTATCTTGTGTGTCGGATCTAAGCTAAGCACAACAAGGGTCTCTTTAGTGCCCTCCCGAGATCAACGACACATCGTATAAATTCTTTTAACCCTGTTCCTCTAGCAGCATGAAAGCACCCTTTGTGCGCGATGAATTGAGATTTTATGGAATGAAACAGCATTCAGCGTGGCAGATTATGAGAAAATTATGCTGATGTCAATCTCTATACAAAAACTCTCTGTTGATCTGAGCAAATTCAAACTTCATTTACCTTCATATCAGCTTCATATAATCTGCGGCATTATTGAGATAATCACATTTTTCAACATTACTTATATATAAAAAAAAAAAAAAAAAAATAAATAAATAAATAAAAAACAAAAAAAATTGGCCAAATTTAATTTGATTTCATTTTTGATGACAGGCTTTTTGTTCTTAGATGACCTATGCACATATTACACTCACAGCATACTAAAAAAAAAAAATAATTATTTGATGTTAGATAAGCTACTATTTATGCAAATAGGTATTGTATGTAGATTTCCTGGAATTTTTATACCACAGTCTGTTCAATGTTTTTTCCTTTTACCTGCACGATTTTGTTCTGACGTAATTTTAGTGCACCCAGGTTTCCTTAATGTCACAATTAAGTGAGAAATTCATTTTGAGTTGAACATTGAAGGTAATCAGTAGAAATCAAAAATGAGTTCAATGAATGAGAAAAGATTTTAAGGTTTTGTTAAACACCCTAAAGGACAGGAAATGATGGTTAAATCGGTGGTGTCTAAGTATACCAAAAACATCAGTTTCATTTGTCTACGAGTGGGTTCGAAGGTATCGCAATATGGCAATGATTGTCTTCAGAAGTGATG
Organism: Dioctria linearis; assembly: GCA_963930735.1. Lineage (NCBI taxonomy): Eukaryota > Metazoa > Arthropoda > Insecta > Diptera > Asilidae > Dioctria > Dioctria linearis. Next base: position 231,130,110 of record OZ005741.1, read on the forward strand.
TTAGATCAACTGTAACAAAAGTTGACAAGTCGATCCATCATTTACCGTTTCAAGCTTAGAACATATAACAAACAGGAATGCTTATATAAAACAATTTAAAAGAAGCTTTGCCAATGTTTCTGTTGAACTCAATTTTTCTACTTTGAGAGTACAGTGAAGGTATAAACAGCTAGGAGAATTCCTGAAAGAGCAGTAAAATCAGTCTGGAGTGAAAATTTGTTAAAATTTTTTTACGCTATCATTACTTAACGGCCGAAGGTCCCACTTGTTACTTGTTATACCCTAAATGATACCTACATATACTAAGCTTGTAACGCACAGAAATAATGCTGCTAGAGGAAAATGGATTCAACACCCACGCATAATATTAAAAGTTATTTTGATTTTTACATTTCCGTCTATCCGTCCGTCCGTCCGGCCGTCCATCCGTTATAACGATAACTCAACCACGCTTAGAGTGCTAAAATTTTGCACACATACATACATTTTATATAAAAAAAAAAAGTCAATTTATACTTGAAAATGGGACTAATCGGGTAACACCTTCGTAGGGTTGCCATAAAAAAAATTTCGTTTTCACTATATATTTGGGCACTGCCTGAGAACGCATCTAAGTAAAGAACTGAAATTTGGTACATGGGGTTTTTATAGCAATAGTAAATAAAATGTCAAAACTATACTAAATCAGGCTACCCTTTGCGGTTGCCATACAAAACTTTCGTTTTTTATTTTATATTTGGCATAATTATGAAGAGCTCAAATTTTGAACACATCGTTTTCATAAAAATTGCAAAAAACAATTTCAGACATTGACGAAATCGGGCAAGCCCTGGGTGTTTCCACACAAAACTTTGTTTTTTCACTATATAATTGTATGCTGTACGTCGGACTTTAAAAACACGCCGCACCGAGGTAATGAAAAGCTTATCGTTGTTTGATATTGGGCTTTGTTCCGAATCTGGCACCACCTGCCCCATATATGTTAATGAGAATCTGACTTCAAAAAATTATGCTATTAAACGGAAGGTCCTTGCACTGTTAAAATCTAAAAATTTAATTGCTGTGTATACCCGATCTGGACTTGTTTATGTTCATTCGTCGCAGAATAGTACCGCTATGGTTATTATTTCTATGGATGACCTGATGAAATGGACTGGTATTTATAGCTGTATGTATAGCTGTTTTCTTCATAGAGGTAGTCGTTATTAATGATTGAATTTGTATTAGCTTTAGTTAGTTTTAGTCTTATTGAGTTGATTACTTTTTGTTTAATGAATTATTTCTTAGAGTTTGAATTCCTTTTTCGTATTCATAACCTTACTAGAATGCTTTATTTGTTTGTTGTGCTCACTATTTCTCCACTGAATTTGTATTTTATATTTTTTGATGATTTTGTAATTTTCAATCAACTAGTTAACTATTCGCTTTTTAAGATGTGTTGTGGCCTGTGTTGGGCTGGATCTATGCGCGTTCGATATATACATATGATGCTCTTGGCATGGCGAGAACAGGTAATGTGAGTGCCATTATTAACATCATTTGTAAACAACAAGTTGGTCTGAACGTTTGTCATATCAACACAAGAAGTATGTACCCAAAAATTGATGAAATGCGGGATATTTTTGACATTATCTGCGTGTCGAAAAGTTGGCTTAAGCCGGAAGTGTCTGATTCCTTGATCCACATTCCGGGGTATAGGGTTTGGCGCAATGACCGATTGGATCGTAGGGGTGGTGGAGTTGCCCTGTTCATAAGATCTTCTATAAATTGTAAAAAAATTGTTTCTTCCTGTCAGACCGGCATAAATGTTGAATATATTTTTTGCGAATTGGTATGTAATAACATTAAATGCTTAGTTGGAGTAGTTTATAAGCCACCCAATTGTAATTGCTTATATCCTCTCAACGAAGTATTGATGAACTTAGCTCCCCAGTATAGGAACATAATTATCGGAGGTGACTTCAAACTTAATTTCCTTGCTCCCTCTAGATTGTCTAACTCAATTTTTGTTTAATTTGGACGCTCTTGATTTGCATCGGGTTAATGATCTGCCCACATACTATGCATGTACCTCTCCCTCACTTTTTGACATTTTTCTCACTGCGGAAATGTCAAAGGTATTATTTTTAAATCATATTTCCCTTCCGGGTATATCTGATCATGACATGATTTTGCTAACCTATGAATTTCAAACTGAAGTTCCTTGTGAGCGTACTACTTACTCTTATTACAATTATGGGGCTGTTAACTTAGATGCTCTGTGTAATGATGCGGAGTCCTGGGATTGGAATAAGGTGATTTTTATGCATTGTTTGGATGATCAAGTGAATTTCCTTAACAACTCTCTGCATCTTTTACATGAAATTCATGTTCCTTTGGTCACGAGGACCATCAATAACCCTCTGTGCCCTTAGTTGTCTCCTTGAATCAGAGATATGATATCAGCGCGTGATATTGCATATCTTAAATGGAAGAAGTTCAAACTTATTGTTTTCCTTGAGGAATATAAAACCTTACGTAATGGTACTATTTCAGCTATTCGCAAATCTAAAAAGCATTTTTATGAATATAAACTTAATTCTAAACTTCCTTCAAAAATCCTTTGGAAAAACTTGCGGATGAGTGGCATTAGTTCATCTCGTAAAACTAATTGTGCCATTGATCCCAATCCAGCTAACAATGAATTTCTTTCGTCTTGTGTAAATGAAAATGTTGAAGCGCCATTATTTCAATCTCATGAAGCTGTGAACTATTCTACTTCAGCTCCAATTTTTAATTTTTCTCGGGTCACAAATGAAGACATTTTTGCTGTAATTAATAGTATCAAATCCTTTGCGATTGGGGCGGATAACCTCAAATCCCGATTCATTAAGATGTGCTTGCCCTATATTCTTCCTGCAATCACACATATTTGCAACTCGTGCTTTACTACTAGTAGCTTTCCTCTCCCATGGAAGGCCGCTAAAGTAATTCCAGTACCTAAAAACACCAGCTCGCGTTGTAGTGAGTTTCGGCCTTATAGGCTCTCTAAGGTAATTGAGAAAATTATGCACTTACAAATCTCCCATTATTTATTTTTGAATGGGCTTATGCACAAGTATCAATCTGGTTTTCGTTCTGGGTATAGCTGTACATCTGCTCTCCTTAAAGTGAGCAATGATATCGCGCGTGTGGTCGATAAAGATGAACTAACGGTACTAGTTCTGTTAGATTACTCCATACCGTTAATCATAGACTTCTTCACACGAAACTTATGAGGAATTTTAGCTTCTCTTCTCATTCTACAAAGTTAATTTATGACTACTTGAGCAACAGGTCACAAACAGTTTTTTCAAATGTTTCTCAATCATGTTTTTTACAAGTGGTATCTGGTGTACCTCAGGAATCCATTCTTGGGCCCCTGTAATTTTCCATGTTTATAAATGATATATTTGCTCACGTCAAGTATTCTAATCTGCACTTATATGCTGATGATGTTCAATTGTATAGATCTAGTGTACTTGGCCTGATTGAGGATTGTATCTCTAGGGTAAATGAGTATTTGGAGGCTATTTACTTGTGGTCCTGTAATAATAAACTAAATCTTAATCCCTCAAAATCTAATTGTTTGCTGATACATAGGCGTGTACTAAATATGGATGGCTTTCTGTCAGTTTCCGTTAACAACACTGCTATTCCTATTGTTGATTCAGCTAAAATTCTTGGGGTGATTTTCAATAAAACACTTACATGGGATCTGCATATCAATTCTGTTGTGAGTAGAGTTTATGCAGTACTTCGTTCTCTATGGGTGTCTAGCCATTTCACACCTATGCCTACGCGAGTATTTTTAGTGCGTACATTGTTAATACCTATTATGACTTATGGATGTGAAATATTTGGAAAGCTTGATTACAATAATAGAAGAAAAGTTGAGATTGCCTTTAATTCTATCATCCGATACGTGCATAGTCTCAGGAGATTTGATCATGTTTCTCAATTTAAGAATTCAATTTTGGGGTGCTAAATTTCTGTTTATCTTGATTACTGCTCAGTAATTTATTTAATCAAAATTATTAAGTTTAAATGTCCTCGGTATCTTTACGACCTCTTGGTATTCTCTAGGTTCAAAAGAACACATCATTTGTTACTACTATACTACTATCTCATTTGCTCTCTATTTCCTATTCTTCATTAATGTTTCCCCGTTCGAGATATTATCGAGTTGTTATTCGCTTCAGTCATGTCCACAAATTTTATACGATATCCGCATTCCTCTTTGTTATATGTCCTAAGGATTTAAGTAAAATAAAAACCTATCCCTTCGTGTAGGTAAGGAAAAACTTGAAGAAACGGGTACAGGTATTCGTAAAGTCAGAATTGGAAGATTGGGCATTGGCATTGAAAAAATTAATATTAATACTAATGAAATACCTTAGCACTAGCATATAATCGACTTGAAAAATATTTCAAGATTTCCAACAGCGTGTGATGACATTGACTAGTAAAAAAGCTAGACAAATTCTTATGATAGCCTAGAATCTAGACGAATGTAATTTCGTATGGTCGGTCGGGCACCCATTTGTGCAAGTTTGATTTTTAAATTGGTTTTTCGCACGTATTTCCAGAACGGTTCGTCAGACAGTAAAAATGATTATAACCAATTTTATAGAGTGTTATATTCTGAAGAACTTTTCAGTACAATGAAAACGTCTACGACTGACCGTTTTAACAGTATAGATAAAAAACCAAAATTTTTATATGGCAACACCAAGAACGAGATGCCAGATTTATACCATTTTTGAAATTATATTTACTATTTTTATAAAAACACTACGTACAAAATTTCAGCTCTCTAAGTTGACGAGGGTCCAAATATATAGTGCAAAACGAAATTTGTGTATGGCAACCCTACGATTTGTCCTATTTTCGAACTTAATTTTAGGTTTTTTTTTTAAAAGCCTACCAGCAAAATTTCACATATCTAAATAGGTAAACGCGTTCTTGAGTTATTGTGAGGACAAACAGATAGACAGACGGGCGGACGGACGGACGGACATGTAAAAATCAAAATAACTTTTAATATTATGCATGGGTGTCCAATCCAGTTTGCTCCATCATCATAATTTCTGTGAGTTAGAAACGTAATGATAAACTTTTAGTATACCGTATGATTTCATCTAGGGTATAATAAAATGAGTGTTAAGAACTGGCTAAAGTTGCCCGTACTTAGAACGTAATCTTTATATTACCGTTAAAAAATTTCAGGGAAATCCACACTTCTTGTAAAGATTCTTCCATAAATTAATGCGTACCTGATCGAATGTTTGTTCTTGTGATTTGTTTATTGTCATCGCATAGGCTGGGTAGTGCCTGATGGAGTCAATTTGATTCGTCGGTTAAGGACTATTTCATCTCGATTACATTCGGAAATAATCTCTGCCCTGATTGAATTTCGAAGAAGTACTCTTACAATCATACGTGTGACATTGCATAATCCTTTCTTTGGGTGTAAGGTTCGAAACGGCATTATGATAACTCCTTCCTTCAACACCAACGCATGTGGTGGCATATCAGATGATGTTTGATCATTAAGGAATTCCGCTGGAAAGTTCAATGCGTCACTTTGATATTTTTCGGCGGCAGAATTTGCGCTATAGTAGATGGCCTGATCTCCTGATATCCTGTCTATCGCTACACATTTTTCTTGTGAGTGATACTGTAGTAAAATGCTGCCACAACCTATTTGTCGAGAAGCAGAACTGGAAGCTTAAATCCGATGTGTGCTGTACGTCAACTTTTCATCAAGGTTGCGGCTATTCCCGTTATAAAAAAAAAACTGCTTAAATCTATATTTTTTTAGCGGATATACTTAATTATATAGAAAAAATCTGCTAAACTGCGGTTACCCGAGGAAGTACAGCTTGCATGCAAGTCCACCGTCCAACGTGTTTTTAAATTTATCAGCAGAATTCAGTTTGCTTAATGTCTTATCACCTTGCAGCATGCAAGTTGATTTAAAAAATGGCATTGAAATGTAAAGTCTTGTGTATACTGGCAATTATGGCAATAAAGGAAGTAGCAGAATCAGAAAAACAGAAGAAACAAGTAAAAAGCTAGAATTGGTCTAAGACCAATTTTTATGATACCCTAAAATCTATGTATTTTTGTATGGTCACCTCTCTGTGCAAGTTTGAATTTTGAAGTGGTTTTTCCCATACCTATATTTCTAAAACGGTTCGTCGGACAGTAAAAATGGTTACAGCCAATTTCATAGGATTCCACATTCTGAAGAACTTTTCAGTACATTAAAACTGTCTAGGACTGATCGTTTTCATAGTATAAGTAAAAATTCTAAATTTTTATATGGCACCACCAAGAAGGGGTTGCCCGATTTAGTTCTTTTTCTAAATTTTATTTATTATTGCTATGAAAACACCATGTACCGAATTTCAGGTCTCTACATCGACGCGTTCTCAGGCAGTGCCCAAATATATAGTGAAAAACGAAATTTTTGTATGGCAACCTTAAGAAGGAGTTACCCAAATCGGCCCATTTTCAAACTTAAATTTACTTGTTTTTTTTTTAAAAGCCCGTGTGCAAAATTTCAGCCCTCTCAGTGTTATCGTGCTGATGAACAAGCGGATGGACATACAAGAATCAAAATAACTTTTAATATTATGCGTTGCTCTACCATCATTATTTTTAGGTGTTACAAATGGAATGACAAATTTAGTATACCCTATAGATTTCATCTAGGGTATAAAAAGAAGAGGAAGGTGTTGGTAAATGATGTAATGTATGTGGGATTTACAAATAAAAATAGTCGTTTGGATAACTAAGGAATTACTTTATTCAGAAAAATACCTGACACGTCTCTACTCTGTCGCAGCTAAAACTTGAAGAGAGCTAAAATGGCACGCTTCTTGTCGTCGCTAATTTCGACTGGTCCTGCCATGCGTGTAGAGCTGTCCGTAGCTTTTCGCAATCTACGTGATTGGGAATTTGTATTCTACATGTATATAATCCCAGAAATACCCGTTTTATCGGTATAAATTTATTACTTTAAAAAGCTCCGCTCTTAAATATTTTTTTTCCGCCATCTTGAAAACTGTATTATGTCAAATTACTATCCCTTGAGCTGCTATGATTTTTCAGCATGCAAATCTGCTAGAAGCTGAACTGTTTACATGGCAGTGTAGATTACACGTGCAAGATGTAGGAAAGTTCAGCTTTCATGCAAGCTGTACTTCCGCGTGTAATTCCCCGGTTAGATTTATATTTTTTAGCGGATATACTTAAGTTTATAAAAAAAAGCCTGGTGGAATTCGTCTGCATTACAGACAGAGCCTGGGCTTTTCTCATATTCAATAATACGTGTAGAGAGTCAAGGATGGAAACAAGCGCAACTTTAATTCAAAATACCTAATACTGTAATTTCATACATTTTAATCATATATTAAATATTGGTTTTATAATGTGGCTTGTCTTCCCCGCTAGTCGTCATCCATAGAGCTCATCTGTAACGATGATTTGAAAAGTTCAAGTTTAAGTTCAAGTTATTTATTTGCGCTAAAGAATTTGTACACTTAATCTAACAATATTTTCTTATCTAGACCTATTCCCTAATTATAATTCCTACCGGCTTTTCTTTGGCCTGTGTTCAATTAAGCTAGCAGAGTTATCTTACTTTTTAAATATATGAATTTCTAACTAACATATGACTTAGTTCTAAACCACGACTAGCGCTACCTAGTTATAATTAACTACAAATATTTCGTAACTCCAATACTCAACTAACTTAGTACTAGCTACATAACTTAAATATTACTCCAGGTTACTACTGCCTTCAATTCCTGGTGCTGTTTTTAGTGTCCCTATTGCGATTCTTGTCTGAAGCAGGTTGCATATATCCTGTCCTGCAGGCTGCAGTCCTCCTTCCATCAACCTCCTCTAGCCTCAGTAGCTGTCTCCTTTCTCCCTGAAAAGACAAAAAGTCCTTCTCGGTAGTATTTTCCTTAAAAGTTTGGAATAAAAAAAAGCGATAAATATTTGTTTGTGGGTAAATGACGAAAATTTGTTAGTGTTAAACAATTGGGTTTGTGTGATTGGGCACTTGGGCTACCTGCTTCTTCATCATTTCAACCAGGTAGTCCTATATCGCACCTGATTGCCATAATGCTTTCCACAGGACCTCCGGTAGAGTCCAGTGCAGATTCGAAGCGTTTTTCTCTCGAATCTCTCAAGGATCTTCATATAAGGTGGCGAAATGGTATGCCATATTGGGAACGAGTACATTAAGGTTGGTCTAATGAGCTGCTTGTACATCAGCAGTTTGGTGTTTAGGGTGAGACCATTCCTATACCTCATTATTGGACTGATCATGGTGAGTACAAAGTTTGCTTTTCTAGCAACTGTTTTTGCGTGAGAGTTGAACTTAAAGCGTTCATTGAAGCTTATACCTAGGTATTTGGCGCTCTTAGTGGGTTTTATCACTTCATTATTGCTTGTAATTTCAATGTTTCTTGCGTTTTGACATACACCTTTCCGTGAACGTGCAGTTCTGATGTAGAGTAAATTCGATTTGGGGACGTTGATCTGTATGCCCCATTTACGATAGTACTCGTAGAGCTTGGCAATGTGACCACCCACTTTCTTTGTCGCCAATTTGGGGTATTTGGAGTGTGCATATGTCAATGAGTCATCCGCGTAAAGAAGGGTTGTAACTCCTCCGGCTTCTCCCTTAAACACCTCACACCACGCTTACCGGAGGGGCAGATCTACGGAGACGGCTGTCCACTGAATGGTAACTGTCATTGAACGGGGACTGGATCGTGGACTGTTTACCTTGGGAGCCTTTCTGGACATCGAGTGGGCTTTTGACAAGGCCACCCCCGAGTCGCTATGTGAGGCAGCTCGTCGACATGGTGCTGACCGCACTGTTGTGCGTTGGATCAACCAAATGTTAAGACGACGATACTTAACTGTGGATGTATTCAGCCGAACCTCTCTCAGTGTGTTGGTGGAGAGAGGCTGCGCGCAAGGGGGCGTGCTATCCCCAGTACTCTGGTGTTTGTTGGTTGACTCACTCGTCATGGTTCTGTAAAACGAGGGATTCTCATGTGAAGCGTACGCGGATGACATCCCTCTGCTCATTTCCAGGCATAGCATGGCAGCTGCCTGTGCCTTCATGCAACGAGGCCTCAATATTGTTGAGGACTGGTGCACCCGTCATGATATGACAGTGAACCCTACAAAGTGCAGCTTGGTGCTCTTCTCTAGAAGACGTAAGCTGGGGTACTTTGTTCTTCCAAAGCCTTTTGGACACACTCTGCAACTCTCTCCTCATGTCAAGCACCTTGGAGTCTTCCTTGACTCGAAGCTGACATGGGAAATGCTCGTAGAGGAAAAAGTTAATGCGGCTATGAGCGTCTTCCCTCAATGCAGGAGAACCTTTTGCTGCACATGGGGCATGAGACCGGGGGTTGTGCATTGGATGTCCACCTCGATCGTTAGACCCATGCTCGCATATGCCTCCTGTGTATGGTGGCCGAGGGCGCTTGTGGGGACTGCGATCCGGATGATGGCGGGCCTGCAAAGGCTTGCCTGCTTGGGATTTACGGGCTCCATGCGATCTACGGCTACTGCGGCTCTTGAGGTCTTACTCAATCTGCCACCCCTGGATCTCGTCATTCAGGCAGAGGCCAAAAGGGCTGTGTGCAGATTGCGCTTATGGGGATGTTGGGAGGGCGGCTGGACTGGCTCTTCTCATTGCTCTATGGCGTATCGGCTGGACTTGGAAAACCCTCTGGCCGGTATGCCACGGGATGCGATGGTACCTGAGCTTCGTTTGGGGCGTCGCTTCTCTGTAAGCTTTCCTGCAAGGGAATCGTGGACTGAGGGAGGTGCCTTATCGTGCCTTCCCCCGTCTGCTCTAAAAATCTTCACCGACGGCTCTCTCACTAATGAGGGAACTGGGGCAGGTGTCTACTTTCCTGAGCCTGATTTTGGAATGGAGTACTCACTTGGAAAACACACCACTGTCTTCTAGGCTGAAGTCTTCGCCATCTGAATGGCAGCGAAGTTAGCCCTTGATATGCAAATCGAGGGGAGAGATATCGCTATCCTTTCGGATAGTCAGGCAGCCTTGATGGCTCTGAATGGCCCTCGGATAACGTCTAAGTTACTGGGGGACTGCAGGTCGTCAGTGGATGAGTTGTGTTTTCACAACAATGTGTCCCTTCTGTGGGTTCCTGGTCGCATGGGGATCATGGGGAATGAAAGGGCCGCCGTAGTCGTTGCCACGTCAAATATCGGGTCTCTCATCAAAGCGTATGTTCATAGGAAACATCAGCAGAGATGGGAAAACCTGAGTGCTTGTAGGTGTACAAAACTGTTTCTTGATGGGCCCAATGGGAATATCTCCGATTTTCTCATGGGGCTCGGAAGGAAACAATGCAGAACCGTAGTTGGCATCATCACCGGCCACAGCTCCCTTCACGCTCATCTAACAAGGATGGGAGTTGTTGACAGCCCTGAGTGTCTGTCCTGCATGGAGGGAGAGCCTGAGACAACCGAACACTTTTTGTGTGAGTGTCGGGCCTTCGCCCGGAGCAGACTGGATACTCTAGGGTCTCCCCTTCTATCTGTGGATGAGCTGAAAAACCTTTCTCACCAAGACTTGATGCGCTTCATTAAGAGGACAGGAAGGTTTTGGTGAATGGGATTCAGGATAGTACAATGGGCCACTGTGGCCTCCGTGCTTGGGTTGGGTATCTCCTGTTCCCCCTATTTAAAAAGAAAAAACTCCCCGTTATTCTGCGGTTGGTCAAACGTGAACAGATTGAAGAGGAAAGGCCCAAGTACTGAGCCTTGCGGGACTCCCGCTTTTTCTAAATATACGCAGATAGGCAGTTCTTTATTTTCACAAAGAATTGTCTCTGGGCGAGGAAGCTATCTATCATCCGAATGAGTTAGGGTGGGAACTGAAATCAACATTTGAAAAGGATACTGTAAGTATTTAATATAAGTACTCAGTGAGTTCAAGTCTACGAGTACAATTACTATCACACCTAGGGTGAGACTCATTGGAATGCATTCATACAAACGACACAATTTTCAACACTCGCCTTATAATTATATTGAAATTGATTGATGACACACATCCTGACACACATCACCCTTCAACCCAAGCCTACTTTCCTAGCACTGTGTATGAATCCTCTCACTACTCAGCGGGAAAAATTGGGAATGCCTGACTTAGATAAGGTTTACTATTAACATTACATGGAATGCATTAGTAATGAGTACATGAACATACCTTACGTTGACCTGGTTTAGGAAGGTAGGCGTAATGTATTAATGCGGCGTATTTTTGAGCATCCTATGTACCTTTCAGGGAATACTTAGAGAAGGCAGGGGTAATGAATAGATGTATTCATTCGTGTTGTTATCGAAAAGAGATAGAAATTTGTGCGGCTATATTTGTAGAGGGAATGCGTCCAGGTCGAATATGAGTCATTCAGTTTCATATTTGTTTTTTCTAAGAAGAATAAAGGAGGCAATTGTACAAGCAGCTGCAGATGGGAAATATTCTGATTTGTGCATTATTTTAGAAGAAGTGGATTATTTTCATTTCAATACGAGATTTATTAATTATAAGAAAGCAGGAAAAGTTCTTCCGTTTACCTCTCAGTGAAAACAGGATGAGTGCTTCCCTCCACTTTCTTGAGAGTATAAATTGAATGGTTTTTTCCAACCTTCCGGTAAACTCATCCTTAATGGTTCCGTACACTTTTCTGAAATGGCAGAATGTTATTTTTCCACTGAATTTAACAGTAACGCTTCTTTTCACCTTCCAAAGAACTTAAAAGTAATGCTTCTTTTCACCTTCCAAAGAATTAATAAGGAATGCTTCTTTTGATCTTCCAAAGAATTAATAAAGACATGCATAGGTATAGTATATAACCAGCTTATTATATACCCTCCCGTCGTAGGACATCAATTTATTTAAAGAAATGTACACTGGGTACAGCGTTGCCATATTTTTTTAGAGAAAACTGTAACAAAAATAAAAAACTGTTTTTTTCGAGCAAAAAACTGTCATTAAAAAAAAGATAGCTTCTTCTTAGTTTAAGCATAATTTTTATTATATACATACTCAGACCATAATAGATATTACAAAAATCACACTTCGTGTAAGAAAAATCACAAAAATTATTAAAATAATAGGTACATTTCTATTGCCACAAAAAGCCTCCTTGGCATAGCATATTGCTAACTAAAACTTGAATACGTAGTAGAACATAATTATTAATTATTTTGCATAAATCTTTGTCGAATTTTTGTAACATTTCGGTAGAATGCTTAAAATTTGTGCAATCTGAATTTTGCTTTTTATACCCTAGATGAAATCTATAGGGTATACTAAGTTTGCCATTCCGTTTGTAACGCACAGAAATAATGATAGTAGTTCAAAATGGATTGGACACCCCCTCATAAAATTAAAAGTTATTTTGATTTTTGCATGCCCGTCTGTCCGTCCGTCCGTCCGTCCGTCCGTCCGTGCGCACGATAACTCGAGAACGCGTTCACTTAGAAAGCTGAAATTTTGTACAAGAACATTAAAAAAAAAGTAAAATTAAGTTCGAAAATGAGACAAATCGGGCAACTCCTTCGTGGGGTTGCCGTACAAAAATTTCGTTTTTCACTATATATTTGGACACTACCTGAGAACACGTTGACATAGAAAGCTGAAATTTGGTACACTCTATTTTCATAGCAATAGCAAATAAAATTTTAAAAATGGACTAAATCGGGCGACCTCTTCTTGGTGTTGCCATATAAAAATTTTGGTTTTTACATATACTTTGAAACGATCAGTCCTAGACATTTTTATTGTACTAAAAACTTCTTCAGAATAAGAAATCCTATGAAATTGGTTATAACCATTTTTTTGTCCGACGAGCCGTTCTAGAAATATATGCGAGAAATCAATGCAAAAAATCAAAATTGCTCAAATGGGTGACCATACGAAATTTTATACATGCATTCATCTAGGGTATCATAAGAATTGGTCTTAGACCAATTCTAGCTTTTTCACTTGTTTAAATAATCTTTCGTCTTTAAAATTCCACACAGTGTGGGGACCTCTAGCCTGTTCCGAATTTTCGTTTTATACATGTTGATTTGCGAGAAAATTCTCTCTACATTTGCTGTGGCTACAGGAATTGACTAAACTGCTGACACCAGTTTTTTCAACAAAAGAAAACACATGGATCCATCGCTGCGCTTTAAAATAAAAATTGTTTCCCAAAACTTTTCTATTTTGGTTTCTTCAAAAAAATCAACTTGAAAAAAATTAATATGACGCAGTTCACGCCACCAAATGGAAGACGATAATAACAGTTTATAGATGAGATGACAGATGACACTCTATGGGAGTCAGAAAAAAAATGACATTCCAGGATTGCCGTTTGAACTGATTTTGAAAAGAGCGGAATTGAAGCAGAATATCTGAGCTTTAAAAGCTATACAATAGGTCTGTTTTTGTAAAATTATTAAGCAATTATAAAAAATTACTTTTTGTCTACAAAAACTGTAAAAACTGTCAAATTTGGCGGATAACTGGGTAAAATTGGAAAACTGCATAGCTACCAAAAGAAAACTTTCATTTACAGGAATAATTGTCAATATGGCAACGCTGACTGGGAATCAGAGCCTATTGCTTCTATACCTTTAACAGAATGTTTTTGGAATGCATCCGGAATGCGTCCATTTCCCGCTGCGCACTTATAACTGCCTTACATCATAGTCGATAATTATTCGTCCACACACACTTTATATGGGGATTCATTCATGCATTGGATATTATTCACAGTTATTTAAATTACTTATAGATTTAGAACTAACAATTATTCATAATACTATCTAAATACTCGAAATTAACTATTAGACACTCACAGTATTATTTACGCGAACTGCCTACGCCACTGTAAAAACTAGAATGAAGACAACATTCAGGCTCAGGCAATAAATCTCATATTTACGACTACATGCACTTAAAGGGATAGCAATTTTTACGAGGTGTCACCTTTCTTAATTATTGTCACTCTATTTTATTAAAGAGTAAATTTCGAAGGAATTTCACAAGGTTGAATTTCGTTGCCTTACCTCTAAGAATCATTTAACATTAAATTTGAAATACATAGGTTCACGTACGTGATATAGTGGAAAATGTTGTCAAATAACCTAATTTCGAAATATTTTTATCCAAAAAATTCATAATAACAAATAATTGAATTTTGAAATTCCTTTATAGGCAAAGGCAATATTTGTATAATCAAAATAAGCCACAAAAACGTGGTTTAGTTAGACACCTTAAGGAGCTGTATATACATATATGCATGAATTACTTGGAACGAACTGTTTGCCTAACGTTCTCTTAGTTGTTGAAAGGCTTAGGAATCAGCACGATAATCATCCTCGTATTATGCAATTTTGAATGCAAATTCAATTATACACGTGTATTCATATTTGCATTTCGGATTACAGAAATTTACAGCCAGAAGTTCAAAGTTCAGGCATACGTGAAATGTGATTCATACCGTGAAGGATTCCCGAAAATTGTGTTGTCGATAAGTATTCGGGTGCCTACTACTACAGGTGTATACAACTAAATACGTGCCATGAGAAATGTTCATCTGTTTGATTTTTTCCGATGTATTTTCTATGGTACGATTCGTGCCACACCTACTAACATCAAGTCATAACTCCAGCGACCGAAAGTTAAGAAAATATATATATATATATATATTATATTTGGGAGCTTTTTCTTTACTTACATGTGTGTCTGTGTGTTTTTTGTTTTTTTTTTATTTTTAGTGTTTTTGGAGCACTTAACTTTATGTTAAGAAAATTATTAGTTCCCAGTTTCATTCACGGAAAGCTGCTGTAAACTTTTATCAGCTGCATTATTCATTGGGATGAACTCAATTTCACTGAAATATTGTTGATGTTTATTCGTATATTCGTAGGTGGTTTTTGAATAGAGCTAGTAACATTTCGCTGGAGAAAATTTCAGTCGGCAAATTGGTTGTTTTTATGCCGAAAATAAAATTGCAATATTAGAATAGATACATATGTATGTTAGGCGGGTATCCACTAGACCAGGGTTTCCCTAACTTTTTCTGCAAGGGAACACTTCCCAAACCCGGAAATTTTAACGGAACACTTTGATTTTTTTTTGGTTGGGTAATTTCTACTAGTAAAAATTAAAAAAAAATGTTATTAAAGCACATTATTTATTTAGTAATTATTTAAAAAAATATAAAACTATAATTTAATATGAATAAATAAAGCACTTAATGACTTTGATGGCTTTGAGTCCTTAAATAGCATATCTTCTTGATATCAGGCACAATATTGGTAAGTTACATTCTTATATCTGGTGTAGCGTCGAGCCCAGGCGCGTATCCAGACCTGTAGCCTAGGGGGGGTCACAATTAAAATGTTCGAAGGGGAGGAAAAAGTCGGAAGAAATCGCTTTTAACATTTTTTTTAGGAGGTCAATAAAGCGGGAGGTGATAGTACTCACCTAGTCGAACCAAATATTGTGTTGCAGGGGGGTAGGGCATATCAACCGTTTAGGAGTTACAGGCTGATTAAGAAAAAAAGCTACTTTTTCACAAAACGCCCTGTATCTTAAAACCTACAGGGCGTATGGCCACAGTTAATAGCTCATTGAATGCACAACTTCATGGCCTTTTCAATGACTGGTCAATCAGACCCGTACCCCTCTTCCCAACTACGCAGCCCGTACTACTCTCCACTCAAGAATTATGGTTGTCTAAACTAAAAATTTCGGATTTTCTTACCTTATTTTTTAATTTAACCTCTTTTAATTTTTCAAAAAGGTCGTTAACATAACTTTTTTTATTGAAACTGTATACCTACTCTCCTCTTTAATGTGACCTATTACACCCAATGTGCAATCTGAAGCTCTTTAAGAGTCATTAGCTCTAAACCTATTCTCAAACCTATTTTCAAACCTATTCTCAACGATAATTTGTTAGCACGTCATTTTAAAAAAAATATCATCTAATTTCCGTGTGGCCTGAATGGGTTAGGAGTTAATAACTGTTTAACGGCTACAGTTAACACGCAGGCTGTGATAGGTCAACAGCTTTTATAAAGTAAAGTCATGATAACGAATTTTTTGCAAAAATAATAGGAGTTACGGTACAGGGTACGGGGCTGATTGAGCAGTCGTCGGAAAGTCCATGAAGCTCTGCATACAATGAGCTCTCAACTGTGACCATACGCCCTGTGGTATTTAAGATACAGGGTGTTTTGTGAAAAACTAGCTTTTTTCTTAATCACCCTGTAACTCCTAAACGGTCGATATGGCCCCCACCCCCTGCAATACAATTTTTGGTTCACCTAGGTGAGTATATCACCTCCCGCTCTATTGACCTCTTAGTGGGAAACACCCTGTATTTACGTTATATGACCAAATCCAATTCTCGATTTGATTTGGAAGACCCGTCGATAATATTATGCACATGAATATCGATCTCAGGGTAGACATTACGGACTCATTTCTAGATACTCCTTCTCGTGCAGAGATTGTAGAAATAAATGTTGATGCAACGGATTCTGTCACGGGTGAAGTAAATGACAGAGTGAGAAGGTGCACCTTGAGTCACATTCAAAGGAATGGGTTTAGGAGTGCATGATATGTTGCTGACTATTACTTCTGATGGGAACTTAACTGATCTTGTTTTCATCTGAAAAAAAATGTTCAATAGTCTTACCAGTCTTCCGCTTTACACTTTCGCTACTTTTTCTACTTTCATCGCTAACTGATATAGCACGTTTATCCTTCTCCTACATATTAAAAGTAAACGTGAAATTAAGTTAAACAACACTACCTGAATTAATACGAACGTACAAGCAAAGCAACGCCAACTACAGCAGAGGAAAGCAAATGGATTTTATTTTTATAGTTTTGCCGTAAGAATTCTGTATAAAAATCCGAAAGGAAAATTTTCAAGTAAATTTCTAACAACAAAATGCATGATAGCCAACGCTCATAAATATCTTTAGCAACCAAAACCAGCCAAGGCACCTGAATCAACATAACTCTTTGGAACCATGGTCGGCCACTAGTAGTGCATGACAAATCTGAAGAAAAAACGTCTAATCTTTATAAAGCCTCGTTTCCACTTATAAAAAATTTTCTTACCCGACAAGTTTAGAAACAAGAGTTGGCAACATTCTGGCTAAGTGGAAACGTTATATGAAAATTTAGACAACTTGTTCGATGTCGGCTGTAAAAACTCGCAGAATTTGTTGGATGGATTTGTTCATTTAAGTGGAAACGCTCATTTGTTGTGTTGGCTAAACTAGGTGAAGGCAATGGAGTAGAATGTAAGAAGTTAAGCCAACAAGTTCGCGAGAATTTATTTAAATGGAAACACTTGTAAGTTTAAGCTAACATGTCGGCTCCCAACAAGTACACAACATGTTGCCGAGCAAGTTGGCACAATTTATATAAGTGGAAACGAGGCTTAAGAAATCTGAATGTTTGTGCCCTTGTCCGAAAGAGTTAACCACCAGAATCAATCCACCAATTCGTTTGGACTGTTGTCGGTGAATACTTAAATTCTTACCAACAATTTGCAAATGTATTTCTAAGAAAAATTTAATGCTTCCCTACGAACGTAAAAATTTTGAACAACTCAGGCTTGAATCAGTGACGATATGAAAAATCAACGGGTGACTAGACGTTGATGATTGCATGAAACTACTGGAAGAACTCTAATTTAAAATTCTTTAAGTCAGTTTTTATGCTTCTGTTGCGAGCTCCCCACCAAGTTGTCCTGCCATCGATTTTATGTTGAAAATCAGATAGATAAAAAAAATTTATGATCGCTGACCAATTTTTTAGAAACAATAACACTTTTAAATCTCGAAATTGTATTCTTTTTCATTTATAGGGCTGTTAAGCATCGCGTGCCCTTTTCTAAACAATCTAATAATAAAACAAATATGTAGTGTTTCAAAATTACTTACCATCCTGTGATAGGTATGATAAATGACTTTTCGAAACTACATGAAATACAAGGTCATGCCCCCTATGTTCCTGCACTTTGACTTCGTTGCAGCATAATAAGAAAATCCCGCTTCGCATAAATAGGTTGTAGAAAATGGAAGTAAAACAATAATAGCTTGTTCTGCAAAATTGGGGTGCCTACTCTTCTGACAAACTCGCCCAGAAATCATTTAAAGGCTGATCTTTTTATTTTTGTTTCAAATCAGAGTCACTACTTAAATCAATTAGATTTTCGTAGTCACTTGCGTTTAAGTCTACTGGTTTAGCTGTCACGGAAAATGAATTCCGAACCCAGGAATCGTCTTTGCTAGTTTTTGGAAAATATTGCAAAAGAGTTGTTTTTACGTTATGTATATGTAGGTGTTCTAAAAATACTTTGAAAACTTCTTCATCTACTTTAAAATTTAATTCATTCAAACATTCATGTTAAGCACGAAAACAGTCAAAATTATTAGATTCAACTGATGAAATCCAAAATTGTATTTTTTTTAGTCAAAAGATGCAATTTTATCTCTTGTATTAAAAATTGTGATACTTTTTCCTTGTAGTGATAAATTAACTTCATTGCATTTGGTAAAAATATCTGCCAGATATGCAAGTTTTATCAACCATGAAGGATTTGTTAAAACTTCAACAAAATTTTGTCCTGAATTATTTTGTGCCTTCAAGAAGACCAATAATTCACTTCGAAGTTCATAAAGTCTTAATAGTGCTTTTCCTCTGTATGTAATAAAAGTGCTTTGTGTCCACTACCCATTTCATCGCACAAAATTTTAAATAACCTGGATTGAAGTGGTCTTGATTTTACATAGTTTATCACTTTCACGGCTTCATCAATAATATTTTTTAAAATTTGTGGGAATTTGTTTAGTCACCAGTGCTTGCCTATGCAAAATACAATAACTGCTGGTGGCTGTTGTAGCTAGTTTCTGGATACGTGATACAACACCTTTGATCTTTCCTACCATTGCTCGAGCCACATTTGTACAAATATCAATACACTTCTCCCAACCTATCCCTTGATTTGTAATGTAATCATTAATAGAGTTAAATATATCTTCTCCTGTAGTTTGTCCATGTAAATATGCGCACATGAGTAAATCTTCTTCAATACTCTTTTTATATGTATAATGAACAAATACTAGTAGTACAGCTAGTCCTGTGACATCTGTACATTCATCCATTTGAAATGCAAATTCACTGCAAAGTCCAAGACGATGAATTAACTCTTTCTCTATGCTAGTAGAAAGATCTTTAATGCGCCGTGAAACAGTATTATTTGATAATTGTATTGCATCTATTTTTTTATTAGCCTGCTCATTAAGAACACAACACACCATTTCTTTCGCAAACGGCTTAATAAGTGTCTCTCCAATTGTATGAGCTTCACCATTAAGCGCAATGCAATAACTCACGTGATTAGATGCCTCTGTTGCATTTTCATTTTCATTTTTAGCCATTGTAATCATTTGGAGTTTGGACTTTTCTAGTGAGTCACGATGTCTCTTAAAAAATTCCATGTCTTTTCCTTTATAATTAGTGTGTATCGTTTCGAAGTGCCTGTGAAGTTTTGCTGGAGCCAAAGAACTGTTTGCGAGTATTTTATGACATAAAACACATATTGCATCAGGAGCATCTGAATTGCCAATATACGTAAATCTCAAATTTAAATAACTTTCATCGTACTTCCGTTTTGGTCTGTTCATGGATGACACTTGTTCTTTAATATTAGATTTTTAAGAAACCACAGTTTTTGGATCATTTTCTTCTTCAATGATATACTTATCACTAGAAGTACTTGGCCCTCCTTTTGTTGAAGTTCCTGCTTTCAACCAAAAATCTGTAATGAGAATACATTTTTTTTTTCAAAATGGATAACATTTGACATTGTAAGCAATCAGACCAAATTAATCGTTACATTTATATGCAAATTTAATTCATTTATATTTTCGACAAGTATAAACCCAATCCTGTTTTAATGCAATACATTGGTTCTAGGAAATAACGCACAGAATAAAAATACGTAAAAAATTACAAAATCCTATTGTAAATTTGACAGATTAATTCCCAACACGGAGAAACCGTGTAAGAAAGTATCAAAAATGTACTACAAAACTAAAATGGTTCTTTGAATTCTCGCAAAAAAATCATGTAGGTATGTCTAAACGAATTTGCGGGAATAAATCGTGCAAAAAGTGAAAATCGTGCCACCCAAAAATTACGTAAAAGTGAAATTATGAAAATAAATTCGCATAATAAGAAGAGTTGGTGTAGACCCAATAATGTGTGATTGATTAACAAAAAATTTCAGTTCAGTCGATCAAATTTTAAGTTTAAAAAAACACCAACACGGACTTACTAATGAAACTTCCAGCAGACTTTTCCCTCCACAATTTATACACTGATATGCTGAATATTTAACACGTATTTTCTAGCTGTATTTTTAATCAGATTTATGAACAATATCTATTAGCGCGGCTAACCGTTCTGTCAATCTTGGTAGCTTTCGTTAAAGTGACAAAACTTGTCAGTCGGTAGGAGAAAATCTTAAACGAATCGATTTAATCAATTCATCGATATTTTTTTGGTGATTTTTTTTAATCGTCCATTTTTTTCTTTAAATAATCGAATAAGTCGATTCATCGAAACGTTTTTAAAAAATTTTCTTATCACTAGTGGAAATTGCTCATCACTCGCATTTCAATATAAAGTAGAATGTTGCAAGTGTACAATACCGTTTCAAATTGTCGCGGAACACTTATTCAGGTTAATCGCGCGGAACATAGTTTGGGAAACCCGGAACTAGACCTTTAGCCCTGGGGGGTCAGCACTTAAAGTTAATGGGTGGAGGAAGAAGTCGTTTTTAAAATTTTGTTAAAATATATGCTTACCAACGCTCATAAATATCTTTACCGACCTAGACCAGCCAACGCACCTGAATCAATATAATACTTTGGAACCATAGTCGGCAACCAATAGTGCATGACAAATCTATAGAAAAATTATAAAATATTTCTAAGAAAACTGAATGCCTGTACCCTTGTGGCCGAAAGAGCGGACCACCAGAATCAATACACCAATTCGTTTGGACCGTTGTTGACGATGAATAGTTAATTATTCATTCAAATTCTTTTAAGAACAATTTGCAAGAAAATTTCTAATAAAAATTTAATGCTTTCCTACGATCGTAAAAATTCGAAACAACTCAGGCTTAAATCAGTATGGCTGTAATGAGAGGGCGATCTAGGGGTGGACTTCTCATACGTTTTGCACTCTTCTGAGTTCACATTTCATCCATAGAGGTGTCGAAAAATAAATAAAAGAAAATGTACGGACTTTAGCTCCATATGGCACAATATATTTTAGTGTGAGCAACCTATTTTCTTCCTGCTTCCATTAGATTACTAGCTAAGCTTCGAATTTGTAGGTTAGTATGTGCGGATTATGAATTCTTAGATTGTATTTGGTTTTATTTATTTAGTGGTTAGTTATTATTTTTATTTTAAAACTTGTACCGGATTGTTGGGGTTGTTCTGGATTCTTCACGATCTTGTCCATTAGGATGATGGGGACTTGTTCCACGTTTTTACTTGCCAATCCTGGAGGTTGAATTTGTCTCTTCTCTGACAATAATTCCATCGATGCTCTGGCGGCGTAACAATTATCGAGTCTCCTCGGCTCTGCTTCTCTCCTTTCAAATTATTTATTTTACGTGCGGCGGCTACTTAGTTAGTTTTTTTAAAAAAAGACTTTTCTTCCGCGCACTTCTCAACTTGTCCAGCCATGACATCTCAAAAAAAAAAAAATTCTCCAGAAACCGGAAAAAAGTGACACGAGAAGAACCGAAGAAATCAACTTGTCCCTCTCATTATCGGCTGAAGTTGGTCGGGCTTAATTCCGGCCGTGTGCGTTCGACATTTGTACGGTTCCCTTGGTATTTTTTTAGTACTTTGGTTGTTAATTAATTTTAGTTGGGTTTATTTGGGTTATATAAAAATGATTAATTGCGTTGTTGTTTTCTTATATGTAGATTGCTCATACTTAGTTATATTATCTTCCACTAACAGGCAGGGCAAACACCTTACATGGCAGGCCGTAGATTGCACAATCACCGACTGTAGTGAATGACTAAAAACTCAGTTGACTTTGTTCGTTACAAGCAACAACATTGCAAATTGCTTGATTTTACATCAGTTAGCGCAACTAAGAAATCAGAAAGGAGTTGACGAGTTGACGTTGTGTTCAGTTTGCATCAGTATAACGTTAATATCAATCAGTTGATTCTGGTGATCTCATGGAAATGATTTTTATATACGAAAATTTACTTTCCTGAAGTTTGCGTTCTTTTAGTGCTTCGTACAAAAAAAAAAAAAAAAAAAAAAAAAAAAAAAAAAATGGAACCCTTAAAGGAACGCTCATGCATCCGTCTGTTTGCCGATCACAGACGTTTTTCTCGAAAACTACGTAAAGTAGGAATTTGATATTTAGCAGAATGCTAGGTCTTCACGACGCGCACATATTTCGATAATTAAAAATTAATTAAATATTTTTTTTTAATGCGGGCGGGCTGGACGCCTTAAAAAAAAACATATTCTTTTGTATCTCATTGTACCTTTCAAGTATTCCAAAAAACACATTTTGGTAGATTGGTTATAAAGATAGTCCAAAATGTGCAAAAAAATAACGTTCCTCCCGGGTCTTCTAGATTTCTAAATTTAACATTTTGATATTATCAGGGTTAGTAGGCCTTGACTCATAGATAACAAGAAAACTGCAGATTTTTTTGTCAGTTTCAAGTTGCTGAAAAAAAATTGTGTGTGTGTTAATTTCTAAGACAACTCTCACTATAAAAAACTACTCTTATAAGATCGATCACTTTTGTCTGATTGGATAATATTGAAATTTGACAATATAGAGCTGATTAAGGCACCTCCTTTCGAAATTGTGATAAAACCTGATTTATAACTTACCACATGCGTCTATATTCTTTAAATTGTAATAAATAAAAACTAATGTTGTCTTACGCAGGAATTGTTGGAAATAAATTTTGGATATAAGGAATTTATAAAAAGCTATAAGCTTTTTGAAACATGGTGTTTACTAGATTAGCTAAGTTGCTGTGATTTTCAAAATTAAATCGAAAGCTGATAAATCAGTAAAGTAGAATGCCGTTGAGAAATTGTTGGAAATAGTTTTTTAATATTCTGCTTTATTTTTTTAAAAAGAACTCTCAACCATAACCCTTTTCTTGAGAAAAAATCTTAATTTTTACAGGCGAATTTCGTTATTTTTGAATACGTTTTCATGCACCCTTTTATACTGTTAGTTAGAATGATATATTTTATGATATATTCTGACATAAAAATTTAAGTTTTTTATATGTAAAGTGAATTACAAGTAATTTGTAAAAACCCGCCCTTTCATACAAATTGCTATTCTGCTTTTTTACTAACCAATAGTAGATGGCGCTCAAACTGAACTATAGAAGTTCTTTCATTGAGCTTTGATTTGTATGAGAGAAAAGCTCTGTATTACTTGGCTTTCTGACGAGCAGACCCAAAACCCTCGAGAATACTTCCCAAGCCATGAAACAGAAATCTATATGTATGCCTGCTAAGTCCGTTTTTTAAAATGTTCTATATTGATACTTATGGAAAAGTGCTAAACATTGGCTTTATATATGCCATAGAGCCTAAACTACTATCCATAAAGGAAAATAGTCTTGTATTAATTTAAAGCTTGGTTCCTTACCTTCCCAAAGGCTACACTTCCTATATATCTTACTTAACAAAATAATAAAATAGTTTTGATTACAAAGTAACTTTACCATTTTACGGTCAATACCTCTCAGCCGAATGATAATTGCATGTGTGTATGTGCAGCCGTAGTCCGAATCTGTAGGCAGCTACATTCGACATCATCAGCCCACGGCATGCCATGACGGCACAGCGATATTACAATGATTACTCAGCTGAGAATTTTTGTTTGAGGAATCGTAGTCTTTTGGTTAAGATAATTTTTTTTAAATAATTTTGTTAGGAAAGGTATGAAAATTTTATTACGGTTCGGAAGATAAGAAAGCATGCTTAAGATTATTGGAACACCATTTTTCTGTATGAATAGTAGTTTAGGGCGGAGGAGCTATTCAAATCAAACTTTTGTCACTTTTACATTAGAACACTGCAAATATTTTAGAATGTAAGGACTACGTTGGGCCTCGCATGTGTTAGGGAGGGAGTCTGTTTCATGGCTTGTGAAGTATTCTCGAGGGTTTTGGCAGACCTAAATGGTGCGACGATCGTTTCTATTTGATATATGTATGTATTTGTGTGAGCAAAAGTTCAGATTATATATGTTTTAAAATATTTAAAAAAAATTGTGATAATGGGTGCAAAAGTAAATAAAGTGAGAAAAAGGAAAATTGGAATGAGGAGACTTGATAATTTCAAGTACAAGGAAACAATAACTCGAGACGATGACTTTTGGAAACATAAAATGGAGGAAAAGTTGATAAAATCTTATGAATCCTGGATTATTCCCGAATTAATAGATCCGCGAATACCGCGTGGAATGGAGATTCGTAAAGTTGATGGCCACAGTTTTGAAGAGTTTTGCTCGCAAGGAGATCGAAGGTATACTGAAGTATAACACTTTCATTTTAAATAATTTATAATTTTGTCCTAACTCTAGTACTGGAGAACGGAGGGAAGGAGCAAATATTCGGGATAATGACGGAATACAATGAGGATAATATTTATAAATTATATTTTGATATCTCCAAATTATACCAGAAAGAAGATGTGTAAAACACAACACTAAAATGTCGATAAATTTTTCTGTTTTGTAAACATTTTTTAATAATCCTCCGGTTTGGCTACTTTTACTACTCTTTTTATCATTCTTCAAAGTAAAGCTTCCTAAGACAACCTGGTATCGTAAGCCATTCCACACAAAACCAATCAACATGGAACCCGAGCATCTTCGATGTTGATGAAGCTTTCACAGTTTGTATGGAATGCAGAACTAGCTCACCCATATTTTTTGTTTCCCCTTACCATACCATATCCCCAGGGGAAAACAAAAAATACGGGTGAGCTATTTTTGTATTTCATATAAACTATGAAGATTTAATCTAAATCAGAAATTATTTGTTACAAAATTAGTCCATAATAATACAAAGGCATTGCTTTTGCGTGAAATAGCTGTGTATACGTGGTCACTTTAAAAATTTATATCTCCATAACGAAGCTGAACACCTTCGCAATTTTTTGCTTTTAACTTTGAAATGAAAATAAACACAAACAAATTTTAAAGATTTAAAAAAACTACTACTATTAACAACAGAAAATTTCGTTCGGTACTACTGGTGTATTTTTTTGTGAAAAATATAAAGTGTTAGGCTTCATTTGGAACTTAAATCAGGTAAATCGGTTGTTCCAATCTCCACATGATTTTTTGAAAATGGCGTGCCATCGCAAAATTAAGAAATTTATAACGTCTTAGAAAAAACTTAAGGATTCCTACATCATGTCGCGACATCGTTGATTTTATATTGGAACGATGCATTGCTGTCTGCCGCGAATAATGCATAAAATTTCTAAAGAAAAAATTTCCAGTAAATTTCTAAGAACAAGTTGAGTGCTTCTTTGCTGGGTTATCCTTTGGTTATCTCATTAACCGCAAGACGAGGCATCGTCGATTTTATATTCGAATGAGGCGCTATTGATTTTTGTTACTTGGCCAATCTTTGTATGCGTTAGTTTGTCAGCTGTTTGAGCGCAAAGGTCAGGTAGTAATAATATAGCCTGTTAGTATTCTTCTTTGTTTCTAAGAATACGACAGTATAATAATGAATGAATCATAAGCTTAATAAAATCTGTCAGCTTACACTCGACAGGTAGTACTACATAAAGGAACATTTATTTTAGGCAAAGCCTGACAGGTGGCATTACTGTCAGAAATCGAGCTTTTATTTTAAGAGGAGGAACCCATTCACTGCCAACTACGAGATATCTCATAGTAAGCGTATGTACCAAAACTGCCGACTACGAGATATCCCGTAGTGAGTGCTACAATTTTAGATTTATTACAAATGGCCATTTGAGTTAGGAATAATTAGAAAGGATGAATGAAAAATTTATATAGTGTAGAAAACATATTAATTATCAATTTTTATTAGAAACGGGCTTGAGAAAACGAAATGCGGTGAAGAGACGAAGCTCCCCACCATACACCGCTCCATACAAACGTATAAAACTGGGGGACCCTTTAGCTCCCACAAATTTGATCGGAAAAAAATTTCCTCTTACAGACTCGAAGATATTTCGATTTCGCATGGTATAGTATAGGGTACTACGTTTTTTTTTCGGGGAGGGGGGAATTTAATTAGTTTCAAATCTCGATACGCCATAACTTCCCTCTTTCACCTCACAGCATAGTCATGTGTATACTTAAAATTCATGAAAAAATCAGGGCTTTTTAAAACTAATTTCAAAATTTCAAATTGTACTAGAACAAAAATACTAAATCGGCCCCCCTCACCCCTGTAATTATGTGGAATTTTTCGGAACGTCTTAAAAATCAGTTCCACCCATCTTCTATCGATCCCCATTAACACTTTTGCTCTACTACTAAATTTAGAATTTCCCTATTGTAGTACTAGATTTTTTCTACATACCTTCATAGCTTCCGTAAATTAAGTCCGATCGAGGAACGGTTTTCACTTTTACCACTGGAAGGCTACAATTCGTAGAACAATTTTTTTTTCCATTGGCGTCATTTTTTAGATAAACTTTTCGTCAGAAGTTTAGTACAAATTTTAAGGTGCATTTTTACCTCAATTTATTGCTTTTACGTTTTTCTCTATATATCGGTCAAATATTAACCGGTTTTAATGATTCAAAGGTTTATTTGGAGTAGGGCGTGATGGTACATCGTATGGTGTACCGCCTTATCTGCTATAATCACCCCTTCCGAGGGGCGGGATATCGTTTATCGATAATAACTCGGTATAGGGGCGTCCGATCGGCAACTGAGTAATCAGTTCTACTCATCCAATTAGTAGCTATCTTTCATACAAGAACACTTTTTTTCCCGGGGGTACTTTGGCATGGGGAGTAGGTACCCCCGGCTAGGGGTAAGTTCCACCATGCTATGTCGCATATCATATGAAAGGTATTGACGAGTACTATCGAGCTGTGTACTTCTTTTTCTTATTAAGCAACCTTCGTTCAAACAAAGTTTTCAAATTACATGTCTGTACATATGTATGTATTAATTCATCCCCACCCCATAATTCGCCCAAATATAATCCGATTTCAAAAATTCCTTTTGATTATTTTCTGATTTTGTGAGCCTATTTCACACCCCCTCCCTCTTGCGTTGCAAAAATTCTTTTTCCACGGCCAAAATTTTAATCGTAAAACTTCATTTGGAAACTTTCCACGAATTCCAGATAAATCCAATTTTTGAATTTTTTATGGATGCTCGCTTACTACAAGATTACCTATACAAACTTACAGCAAAATAGGGTGTTATTTACCTATTAAAAAAAAAAAATAAAACTGTCAGAATTTTTAAGGAGTCCTCTGCGCCATCTAGCGGCAGTTCTACGAAGCTAACCGGCATGGTAGTTATACTACGCGCTACCTACAGGTCTCTTCTATCTCTGGCACTTTCTTTATAGGCATTCGGCGCTTCAGTTTAGATTCTATAGCAATCTAAGTGCGACAACTCCCGCGAAAATTTCGGCTTTTTCGTTATCAAAATTTCGTGATTTTTACTTTCACCCCTACTCCGGCATGTGGGTACTTTTTGGAAGGTATTGGCGAGTACTATAGTGTTTTTTTTATTAACTTCATTTTAACCCCTTTTTTCGACATTTTTTCCTTATAATTCCTTAATTATAATTTTTCCGGGGTCCATAGTTTTTAGTAATGAGTACTTGGACTTACCTTACGTTGTACTGGCTTAGGAAGGCAGGCGTTATGTATTGATGTGTAAATGTATGCTAGGTACCTTGCAGGAAATGGAGGGAGTGCATTCAGGTCGAAAAAGCGTCATTTAGTTACAATGTTTTTCTAAGAACAATGAAGGAAGGGAAAAGTGCGTAGATGAAAAATATTTTGATTTGTGCATTATTTTAGAAGAAAAAGTGGATTATGTTCAGCTAATAACGAGATACAAATAAGTGAAGGCAAAGTAAAAGGAAATATCTTTGAATATGAACAAGTTGATTGAAAAAAAATACTACGAGATATCTCGTAAGCGGCACTCAGCACAGGAATTTTATTTACCGACGCCAGCTACGAGTTATCTCGTAGTGTTTTTTTTATTTTCAAATTACAGTAAATCCCATCTCCATACTATATCCCTAACTTAATATTCTTAGATTGTGCTGAATTCCGTGTTTTCTTTAAAATAAAATCTTGGCATCCAGGGCAAGACACTCTAAATTTTTCTGGCAGTGAATGGGTTAAGGCAAGACAAACACAATAATCGTTATTCATAATAACTAATGTTCCAGAACAATGTGGTATAATTCATTCTAGGAAAATTTGGATTAAATTTAGAATAGAAGAGCTTTTATTAAAAAACCTCAGCTTACGATACGTCACAAACGTTAGGTACATCGAGTTTGAAATAGATAACAGTATTATATCGAATGAGAACAAAAACTTAGAAAAACAACAAAAGTGCAACGAACAAACTCATTGCAGTAGAAATTATCAAGTAATAGAGGTAATAACGAGATAACAAAAGCAGATTACATAAAGTAACATTAAAGTATACAATTATTACAGCAACTAAATAATGTATAAAACGTTAAATACAAAGCAGGGACCGAGAATAGCTGGTATTTTGAAAACTTTAAACAAAAAAACCTGGGATAAATCATAATCATGGAATTTTGTGGAATATACCAAAAGATGTCTCGTAAAACCCGTTTCGATTCCTGCAAAGATTTTGAAAACTTAACTTTTTATTAAAAAAAGCTAAAAAAACCAAGCTGGAAAGGCTTTTTATTTTATCTGGCAAAAATATAAAGCAAGCTGGGCTTTCTATTTTTTCTGGCAATAGTAAAAAGCCAGCTTGACTTTTATTTTTCGAGCTGGAAGTAACAGGTTTCGAAGCCGGAAGTATAAAAAGCCAAGCTGATTTCTTATTTTCAGGGTCCGGACCAGTTATAATTTTGTTTTTGATACTCGGCTAGAAAAACTAAGAAACCCAGCTTGGCTTTTTATATTTCCTCAAAAAAATAACCAGCTCCAAAACCTGTTAGTTCCAGCTCGAAAAAATAAAAAGCCAAGCTGGCTTTTTATTTTTGCCAGAAAAAATAAAAAGTCAAGCTGGTTTTATATTTTTGCCAGATAAAATAAAAAGCCTTTCTAGCTTGGTTTTTTTAGCTTCAAATTATTATCGGTCAGGAATAACAGGTAAAGTTGGCTTTTTTCGTAAAAAGTCATAACTGATTCGGTCCCTGACAAAGGTATTAAATAATAGATTATAGAGCTATAAAAATTACGATAAATCAGAGCAGGGTATCCAAATAAATTTCTATAATTCTCCTCTTTTACCCCATCCTTTCCTTTTTACCTTTTTTCCTCTTCTCTTCGCTCCATCCTTATTTCTTCTCATTTTAAGAACGAGCGTTGAGGATTAATAGTGAATTTACCAGGGGGAGAAGATTGAGAAGAGCAACCTGCGTGGGAACCAGGTGATGAATCGTACAGGTTTTGTTGAGAAGCTAGTGTCAAAAGTTGTTACCATAAAGCGAGCGTGAATCGATCGTATTGGAAATTGGAAGAGACCTCCGCAGACTGCCTGTATATATATGTTTTCCTGTGTCTGGTTGAGACACGCAGAATAAAGTTGGCTCGTTTAAGTTTCAGCGCTAGGTGAAGAAGTCCAAGCTCATCCGTGTCCAAATCTTGCATCAAGCTGCCGGAAATATTGGAGTTAAGTGTAATTGGCTGCGAACGAAGTTGCTTGATGTAAGCCTGAAAGAACGCGGTACAGTCTTCTTCCTTGAAGAAACGAATAAAGCCTTTAGGTTTCTGGAGTTGTGGTTGCAAGGAGGATGGGGGGCGTCTAAAGGGCTCCGCCTTCTCAATGGTTTGGTGGAAGCTCTGGTGAAGACCAACACTGGTGCATAAAGCTGGCAGCAGATGCTCACAAGTGCTATAACTTGCTTCAGGAATATTACTGAGATTTA
Organism: Dioctria linearis; assembly: GCA_963930735.1. NCBI lineage: Eukaryota > Metazoa > Arthropoda > Insecta > Diptera > Asilidae > Dioctria > Dioctria linearis. The sequence goes on from OZ005741.1 coordinate 231,160,418, forward strand.
ATGTGCGCCTCTTGGTACTAGTCCGAGAATGGGATTTGAGTATTTCAACGTCTTTACTAATCCTCAAGATAGCGTGCGATTTGTTGTGATCGAGATTCTTGCTAAGCTTCACGATTTCAGAGTGAAGTGAAAAGATACCACTGGTCAGCGAATCAATCTTTGTATTGAGCTCGAAAAGTGATGTCTGTGAGAAAACACCAGTCTTCCTATTCTTGCCTGGGACAACCTGGGCCACAGAGTCACAATTTAGGTGAGATTTAGCCGTATTAAGGCAGACCGTGCAAATCCAGTTGACACTCTTGTTTTGATAAACAGTTAAGTAATCTACCACAGAGATATTGACACAGACCGAGTGAAATATGCTCGAACAAGCATCACAGGTTATCCAGCAGGCGACAGTCTTCTCATTGCCAACTTTAATCTGCTCGACCTCAGCGCATACCCCACAACAAAATTCACTAAGGCTGGGGGTAGCCTTGGCTTTAGTCTCAAGAAAATTTTTTCGCTTTAAAACAACTTTTTTCTTATATTGTTTAGTAGTTTCATTAGATGATGTGTGTTCTTCATTCTTTTTTTCCTCCAACAAACATATATCTTCTTCTAGTGATGATTCTAAAGCAACTAATTCATCATCATCTGTCAGGACCTATTCGTCGGATATTGTTTCATCTTCAAGAAGAGCTATTTGAAGCAGCTCCTGTGAATAAGCATCGTCTACTCTCCACAGAGGGCCGACTTCCAAACCAAGTACATGGTGAAGAAAGAGTTCCTTACCTTACGACGACGTAGTCCTTCAAGGAGTTGAAGAAGACCCAAGTGCTTTGGTACGTGCAATCCAGGGAAGCACAGGAGTGCCTAAAAGTATAGCTCACCGAATTTTACAAAAACATGAGCTCCAGAATTACGGAAGCAGTTGAATTTGTCATCAATGGAAGATTTGCCTGTCTGATAACCCGATCCTTTTTAAGAAGATGTCGAACTTGTATTGCAGCTGAAGGAATGCAGTTTGAACATCTTTTGTAAATAATAAATCTTAGCATCCAAATAATTGGTGTTTAATTTTAAACTTAAGGAAAACTTGTCCTAAATTCAACAAAAAGTTAGGATCTCTAATTTGAAAGCGTCACTATCTGTTTCACTCACACTTCATGTAATGACACTCCGTCTCACTCAAACTAGAATCTTAAAGTTACGGTCTTAAGGCAAGCTTTGGGTACACTAAAATCATTTTTAGTATGTAAAAAGAAAGTTTTCGAAACTGGGTTTCTTGAAGAAAAAAACTTTTTTTCCGTAATCTAAGAAATAATGTAGCAAGTGTTATACTATTTTAAAATCCTTATTAAATGCGTCAACTTTTAAAAATACTTGCCAAACTGGCGTAGTATATTTTTTTTTCATTACAGTGAGTTAAAATTGGGTGAAATATTAATTTTCTATTCTTGGTTCGTCAAAATGTGACATTTTCTTCCAAGCTGGGACAGTTGGCTTAGAATTTAAAGCAACATACGCATTATTCGGGATTACATTAGAAAAATAAAATTGAAAAAAAAGTATAGATTTGTAGCAACAGGAGCTAAAAAACCATCACAGGATGTACATTTTCTCGAAAACAAAAGAAATGTCTATAATTTGAAAAATACATGAATTACATTTTTTTTTATATTTTTCTGGTAACTGTTATGATTTGGTCTATCACCCGATTCCGGCTTGACGTCGACTTACGGGACACCCTGTATAATTTTTCTTATTTTATATCCTCTTCTGATACGGAACCCTGATTGCGCGAGCCCGACTCTCTCTTGACTGACTGAATTATTTTTATTTTCTTATTTTTTCATCTACAATCCTTACCAATTCATCAAGGCTCTTCTTAGATATTCTGTTATACATTTGAAGGACTGGGTCTTCCAAATCTTTAGCATGTTATAGCTATTTGGTATGATCATTTTTGCAATCGATTGATTCTAATCATTTTTCCTCAACCACCACTAAACTACTGCATGGTTTATATGCTTTAAATCAGTCGAGATCCGGCTTAAAGTGAATGTTAGTAATTATTTTTACTTCAGTCGAGACCCGAAGCAAGATTCTTTATTTCCGTTGAGACCAGAAATAAAGTGTTTTGTTAGTAAAAGATTATCTCAGTCGAGACCCGAGATTATATGTTTTAAGTCAGTCGCGACCCGGCTTAAAGTGAATGTTAGTAATTATTTTTACTTCAGTCGAAACCCAAAGCAAGATTCTTTTTTTCCGTTGAGACCAGAAATAAAGTGTTTTGTTAGTAAAAGATTATCTCAGTCGAGACCCGAGATTATATGTTTTAAGTCAGTCGCGACCCGGCTTAAAGTGAATGTTAGTAATTATTTTTACTTCAGTCGAAACCTGAAGCAAGATTCTTTATTTCCGTTGAGACCAGAAATAAAGTGTTTTGTTAGTAAAAGATTATCTCAGTCGAGACTCGAGATAATATTCTTTAAGTCAGTCGAGACCCGACTTAAAGTGAATGTTAGTAATTATTTTAACTTCAGTCGAGACCCGAAGCAAGACTCTTTATTTACGTTGAGACTAGAAATAAAGTGTTTTGTTAGTAAAAGATATCACAGTCGAGTTGTTGAAGCCTATAGAGAAAACAGGAAGCGCGGATACCTGTACATGAGCGTCGCTTTGCTCGGGGTGTTTGAAGCAAATCAGAGCCTATTCATGTTATCGCGATGGAAGGTTTGTTTTAAATGGAAACAGCTGCCAGAGGGTCTTTGATAAGCCTTCCATGTAAAGACGGCTTCTTAGGACATTATCGACGCGGCGTGGCAAAACAAACATTTAAAGAAATAATTATAACTCGTAATTGGAGAAATTCAGCGAAATTACACAACGGCGAACAAAAGCATTATGCATTGTTGTAACATTTAAAGCAAGAGATTAATTTTTATTTATTTAATTTTTTATTATTTCGTAAAATGCAATGGTTTTTTTTTAGCCGAAACTTTAAATAAAAACAAAATAAATCTGCACATTGTTCGGTCCGTTTTGTTCCAAGAGATGCTGATGAATGCACAGTTGAATTTAGTACAATTTTAAGTCTTGGCATAAGTGAATATATTCGGTAGTTACACAGCAGATCTTAACAGTAGCAAAATTGCTTTTGGTTTAACGATAAGTACAACCAAGCAATAAAAGTGAAATAGTCTGCTTGTCGCACCTATCAATTGCATCCATGTCCAGAACTAAAAGACTATCCAAAGAGAAAAATTTGTTTTTGACCAGAACTTAAGAATATTGGCAAGACGCAAAGGTAGCAAAGGTTTTTCGTCCCAGGTCAAAACTATCACGAGAAACTTCAGCAGTTCTCTATTCCTTCACTACTTTACAATGAAGTGATTGTTGATTCCCTGAAAAAAACTAATATTTTTGCTGTTATGATTCACTTCAAATTCTCCTTTTCCACCCACTTCACATATCCCTGATAGTTTCAAGCACCCGTTAAATAAAACCTGTGCCTCATTCTTGGCTAAAGCTCTGCGAAAACTACTCTACTTATCTTAGTCGACAAGAGCATTTCCAACTGCTTGGAAACTAGCTCACGTTCAGCCTATTCCCAAGAAAGGAAAGGGTAGCGATCCGTCAAATTATCGACCAATTACAATCACTTCGATTCTTTCAAAGGTTTTTGAATCCATCATTAACTCCAAATTAATGAAGTATCTAGCAACTAATCAAACCCACCACGATCGCCAATATGGCTTTTCTTTTTTTGACTATTCTTATGGAACGTTGAAGTCTTAGTCTTCTCAATTTTGGTGAGTGCAAAATCGTTGCCCTAGATATTTCAAAGGCCTATCATATTGTCTGGAGTTCAGCCCTTTTAGCCAAACTTAAAGCACTTGGCCTCTCTCGTCCTCTTCTATTATGAATGTAAAGTGTTTTATCTGGTCGCTTAATACGGATTATATTAGATGGCGTTACATTTCAATCTCAACCAATAAATGCCGGGGTGCCTCAGGGCTCTGCTATCTCTCCATCTCTCTTCTCAATTTTCATTAAAAATCTGCTTTCCTTACTTTCAATCCCATCCAGTGTTTTGCCGATGACAGTACCCTTGGATGCGCTTACTCCCTTGACATCCTTGGGGACTACAAAGGAAACGTCACATCTATCAAACTAGGTTGCATGATTAGATCCTTAAATAACCACCATGATAGTATCCTCGCTTGGAGCAAACCGAATCGCATCGACTTCAATACATCTAAGTTCCAAAGCTATCCCATCTCTTTAACAAAAGAACACAATTTTTTCATTTCCCGTTTCTTTTGGTGGAGCACTGCTTGACGATACACCGTCTTTATGCATTCTTGACATTAATATTTGCAGTATTTTAAGCTTCTTCTCTGTTGCCAAATAAGCATTTCGTTGACATACATCAGCACCTTCGCCACCCTCCTCACGTTCCCTAATTACATTCTTTATCACCTTCTTGCTATGCTGTGCTTTGCATCATAGTTCATAGGATATCTCCTGAACTTGGCTTAATAATATAAAAAACAAAAAAGGTCACACTTTCTTAGCTTGCCGACGAAGTTATATACGTACATGGTATGTATTGTATCTATTCTGTGACTGCTATTTTAAATAAATGTAAATTTTTAATTCCTGTATTTTACAAAGATACAATTTATGATGATTCGTGAATTTGAATAAAATACATTTCCCTAGTTTTACTAACTAAAATGAATGATTGGGAAGTTGTACACTTCCACCATTTACAAACCAAAAAAAAAAATGAAAGTCTCCTTTGACTTTCGAGAGTGGCAAAGAACGTTGAGTAACTTTCTTCGTTGCGAGTGGTAGTCACTTGCTAATCTTTTAAACTCGTATCTCTTAAATGCTACGAGGAGAGAACTAAAGGAGGCGACATTGGATGAGAAAAGCGTAGCAACTTTTGTTCTTCTTCTTGTCTTGTCGAGGTGCCAGAGGCGGCGTTAAAAATTGTTGATGCCTTATATATCACAACAAATTAATGGCGCGAAAATTTAAATACATTTCTTAGAAACTCCACACAATCTTCCGCACCACCCACTGACAAGTATATAAATGGACTGACTGATCTCCTATTTCATGTGGCACCAGTTATGATTTCAGAAAGTATGCTCTCACTGACGATATATTTAAATTATTTGCGAATTTACTTATATATGCATGTCAGTGGAATTTACCGAATTTACCAAAAAAGGATTTTTAAAGCATTTTCCTCAACACGGCTTGTTGTATCTAAATCTTCGAGCACATATAACTCTTTTTTATATTACTAACACTAGTCCAAATAGTCATTAACCATTTCCTATAAAAAGTAAATTATCCATTTGTAACTACGTCTCTGCGCCAAACACACTTCGCGGCCCTTTGTTTACATAAAAGTGACAGTCAAACACCCTGCCAAAATCAAGATGGCGAAAGTTTTTGGCTACGCTGCCATACATATACTTTACTATGGGATGTCGCCTCCTTTAGTTCTCTCCTCAAAGCTTAAATGATAAATTTTGTGCATTTGACATTTGCTAGTGGTGGTGTTCAGTTTTCAGCATATACCATTTTTAAACCGTAGTTGCGCCCCCCCCTCATCGGAATCTGGAACCGCCACTGGGGTATGGGGGAAACTAACCAACCAATAAGCAGCTTTATGTGTGTATGAGATACGTATATACCTTGTTCGCCGAATTTGTACTTTTCCTGTCAGATATCAAAGCGGTAGTTTTATATTCCGGTACTTCTGATTACGTTCTATTCCGTGGAAATGTTTGTTTGGAATTTGACGCATTGACGTAGTAAGATATAGGTAGATTTTAAAATTGCCCAATTAACTTGGATTTTTTTTTTAAAAATATTTTGCAGATTACCAACGCATATAAATATTTATTTATTTTTATCAGTTTTTGCCTAAAGAAAAAATTTCCTATGAGTTCATGCAATGGGAACATATATGTTGTGTATATATATTTATAGCTACGCGAGTATATAACAGATTCCGCCTTGTATCATACTTTCACTTAATATCTCATATTTCCCACCATTAATTAGCATGGTGACCCTATATTCACTGGTTTACCCCACAATACCTAAAAGTGGGTATCACGGTTCATGTCAACCAAATTTAGTTTGCTGCTGCAAAGACAACACCACTTTAAATCTTCTACTGGAATTCTCGGAAGATAATCTGCATTAGCTACGAATAATTAAAATGTAGCGCTAGAGGATGAGAGAGAAGAAAAAGAAACCTTGGGCAAAATCTGTAAAGCGGTGGCAGAAGGTTTATACACCATATATGGAAATATAACTTGATTGCCTACTTACATCATATTTATTAATTTCAATGAAAGGTGCAATATGCCTGACCTCGCATTCTTGCCGCATCAGAAATGTTTGATCCATATTGGTGCTTTTTTTACATATGCTGTGTGACGTTGATCGCACTTGTATGGGTCGAATTTGAAACGTTACGCATATTTACTATTTGGATCTGTGTGTCATTTCTGGGTATTGCAAGTTATTGCAATTTGGTTTATTACATGATAATATTTAGTGTATGATTTTTAGGTATGGACAGACTACAAGCACAATACAAAAAGAAAACTGACAAAAAATAAGAGAAACTCGAACTTTTCGACTCAGCGATCAGAGAGGTCTCATCAGTGTGGTTATCTCTGATCGCCTACCACAGAATTCAATGAGTCGACTATAGACCAACAATTTTCAGCTGCCCTCTTTTTTGGCGACTCCTCAATATGCCATATATTTTATTGACAACATTATTTCTTCGGGCCTAATGCAGTCTAGCGGCGTTATTAATGACTCTGGAAAATCTCTTCACCTGGTCCAATCCGAATGGTACTCTCGGTAAGCGTTGTTTAACTCCGATGCTTCCTGACATACGTCTTCATCCGGCGCTACATACAGTTTTGTTTTTTTTATCCTGTAACTTCATCATTTAATGGTTCTAGTACCTACTGTTATAACTTTAAAAACGTCAATTTTGATAAAATGATTATCCGCTTGTGATCGGACCAGTGTGCTGGGTGAACGTGACATTGATGGAGCTGTTAATTAGTTTTATGACATACGTTTTCTTTGTAATACTAACTGTGTTCCATTTGTTCGTTTGAATCCTTATTATTATATTATATTATTCCTTTGCACAAGAAGGGTAATAAGTGCGACATTTTTTAACTACAGACCCGCCGCTAATTTACGTTGTATTGGTAAGATATTTGAAGCCATGGTTTGCGATGCTTTGTACTTCAACTGCAAGCCCTTCCTATGCACTTATCATCATGATTTTATGGAATGTAAATCTGCTACGACTAATTTGTTGGAGTTTACTAATTTCTGCATTTCTGCTATTGAAAACGGTAAGCAATCCGATTGCATTTTCAGGGATTTCAGTAAAGATTTTGTTGACTGTTCTTGGTTTTCCTACAGTCTTTGTCAATTGGCTTGGTTCTTATTTATCTGATCGTACGCAGCGAGTTATATTCCGCGCAGCTCTTTCTGACGAAATAGATAATACATCCGGTGTTCCGCAAGGCAGCCATATTGGCCCACTCCTTTTTATAATTTACTTCAACGATGTATATCTGATTGTGGTTAATTCAAAAATACTTTACTCTGCTGACGATGCCAAAATCTTCCGCATTGTTTCTGATGAAAACGAGTATGAAACTTTAAACTTCGACTTACCTTTCATAAATGGTATTGTACTGACTGTCTTCCTCTTAATATCAACAAGTGTACTATTATGTCCTTCTCTCGTAAAAGGAGGCCATTGGCTTTAATTATTCTTTAGATGGAGGCTTAGGTAATAAGCAGACGTGACAAAACCAAAGATTTGGGTGTCTTCCTTAATACTCGTCTCGGTGCGAATAAAATGATTTTCTTTTTATTTTCTGAAATAAACTGAAAATTTAGTCACTAATTCTGAGGTGTTTTGACATTTGATGAAATTTTTCTGAGTTATAATGAAAAGTAAATCGAAATATCTATCTGGTTAGTTATTGGTAAAGCGGAGGTTAAAGAGTTCTCAAAGTCTGATATACAGGAGCACAAGATTTGTGCTACATGAAATAGCAAATCGCTCAGTTCATTGTATAAGTCAGTTAAGATTAAGTAGGGTATTCTATGTATACCGTTGACGCTACCCTCACCACTACAGTATCGCTGTATTTAAGCCTTTATTTTTTTCGTCGCTAGTTATCATCCTGTAAAAGATTAAAAACTCAAACTAAGACACCCTGTGTACATATTTAAAAGCTCAATATGCTGTTTCCTCATCAAAAGCATTATCTTTTGGATCAATATTATTACCGAATGTTATTTATTGTTCTAAAAATTTTCCAATAGAAATTCTTATCCTTAAGGAATTGGTTCTCAGCAATTTAGTGAGTTGCCATAATTAATAATTTCATGGGAAATTTTGTTTGAAAGCTCTGAAATTTTGATGAATCTGAAGAACAAATGGGGGTATACCTACAAGAGCTGTATTGAGAGCTGGGAATGGGCCATGGTAAATGGAATAATGCTATTCTTTAGAACAAGGTATATTTATTAATTATACTAAAAGCTTTGTTGAATATATCTATAGATGATAATATAACAAAGTCGTCTAGTTGCAGGGTAATTAGCTTAGGTAGGTACAGCTTCATATTTTAAACTTCCTGTCCTTTCATTTCATTATTTCAGACTAAAGTGAATACGAAAAACATCTCAAGTAAACGTAATACTAATTATAATTTAAATCAAGGAGAAAATAAAAAACTTTTAATAAACAATCCTGGATAATAGCAACGGTCACCTGGCATTTTGCAAATGCGTCATTAATAGTATATTTTGTTTTGCCTTTGCCTCATCATGTAATGCTCGATGTTTCGTAACAAAGTTTCATGTACGTATTATTTATCAGATAATTGCAAAAAAAAACCCTTTATAATTTTTAAATATTATTCATCATCAGGAATATGTGCTAATATTAAAACTTGTTTTTCTTTTAAAATCATTCATGTATTATTCCAATGTCTTGTACACAATCTGCAGTCAACGTGTTTACAATTCATCAGAAGAAACCAATGATGTAAATGTTTTGATATTTTTGTGCTTGTTAATATCACGTAGCATATATGGCGGAATCAGATCACTTGGCAATTGAATTAACAATCACCCACAGCGCTACCTCACCGCACCCTCATCTACCCTGAATGACGTTGACTGGCATCAATTTCAAAACAGGCTCTCTCAATTCCATGCAGGTAATTTTCCTGACTCTCAGCGGAATCTTTCAAACCTAGAAATAGACTTCCACATAGATCTTCTCAACAACACCATTGAAGGAAATGTCGGTTTCTTCTCCAGTGTGGTGCCAAACAAACACTACAAATATAATAATCTCCCCACGCAACTTCAAAATCTCTATAAATACAGACAGAAACTTCGGAAAATACTAAAACGTATTTTTCACCGCACCTTAAATAGCCACAATCCAGCATATAGAGCAGTGCTGTCGCAGATTAAATGCCTCTCAACAGTAATCGAGAATCAAACGAAGAGGTTTCTTGATGAACAGTTCAGGAAGAAACTTGCTTCCATTCGATCTGGTCCTAACTGCTTTCAGGACATTAATCGAGTTTGCAAGAGAAAATCCAGGCTCCCCAAAACCATTACGAGTGGTACGAGCTCTTTTAAGTCTTCCAGTGGAGAAATGCAACGCTTTTGCCGATTACTATCAGTCTTCATTTAGGAGCAACTCGAACCTAAGCGAAACAACTTTTCGCACCACAGTAGAAACGACTGTTGAGGACTTCACCGCCCAGAGTGAAGGTACTAGTGTCACTGCCTTCAAACCGACAAATAATTCCACAAACCCGGATGACTTAAGTGTCTTTCAAACCCTGTCCATATTTTCGACCTGATCAGGGGATTCAAGGGGTATAAGTCCTCTGGGCCAGATAATATCTTAAATAACGTTATCAAGAACCTGCCGCCTATTGCCATCGAATATCTTACAATAATTTTCAATAACTGTGTTAACAACTCATACTTCCCTGATGTATGGAAAACTGCGCGTATTGTACAAATTCCAAAAAGGGAAACTACAAAAGTCTAAATAAGTTAGAACCAAACTTTCTATTGTCCAACCTGGGTAAATTACTTGAAAAACTAGTCCGTCAACAAATTGAGAATACCTGTCTCGATTTAAACATCAGGCAGGACACTCAATTTGGCTTCAAGCCCAAGCACTCTTCTTTCCACGCCCTGCTCAAATTCCAATAGGAGACCACAATCGCCCTAAATGAAAAGGAGCTCACAGTAGGCTGCTTCCTTGATGTTGCGCATGCCTTCGACTCCGTTTGGAAAAAAGAACTCATTTACAAAATCATAAGTCTAGAGTTCCCACTTTTCTTAAAACGTATCATTAACAATTTTCTTTCAACCAGGAACTTCTACATTGAACTTGACGGTAAAAAATCTGCCTTAACGTCAATCTGCGCTGGTGTTCCCCAAGGCTCGGTCCTCGTACCAACATTTTTCAACCTCTACACGTACGACCAATCCTCGAATAATCAGAATTCCATCACACCACTCTACGCAGATGATTCCCTAACATACGCCCACTTCATCTCTCCAAGTTTCGCTGCTAGAAAATTCGAGCATCACGTAGGCAAACTCGTTGAGTTCGACAAAAAAATGGGGAATCAAAATAAACCTCAGTAAATCAGAGCTGATTTGCATCAGAAACCCCTCTACCATTGGAAGTCGGCCTTAAGAAAGGCAAACTATGTCTACAGCCTTTAAAAGGCTTAAAAAAAGGTTTAAAACCCGTTGATAAAAAGCAGTAATGGTGTCCCAAAAGACACTAAACTACTTATCTATAAGCAGCTAATTCGCCCGATTATCACCTACTGCTTCCCCATTTGGCACACAATATTGCGAGCTTATATCAAAGAAATTAGCATTCTTGAGAGGAAAATCCTGCGCGCTTGCACAGGACTGTAAAGAAGACCTGACAGAACCTACTTCCCCAACAAAATTATGTACGAAAGTGCAAACATAATACCAATTGAGAAATATCTTCTAGATCTCGCGGGAGAAGATCCCTCAACACCCCAACCCACTCATCAATACTCTGCCAACGCAAATTCATGTTGAGAACTTCAATTACCTGTCACCATTTTACCTAATTCACCCGGAGGAATATTTATTACCTGGGCGAAAGATTTACATTCTTCACCAGCAATGGAAACCATCACCGTAGATAAGAGCCGATCCAGGAGAGGACACATCAGTACACTTGGCACCGCTCACATCATCGGGGAACAATCAACGTTATTATCTCATCGTGGAAGCTCCTCGTCATGGAAGAAGAAAGGCCGTGTATAAAATCAGGGAGATATGGCAAACACCCTATCAAAAAATCCCAAATGCCCACCTATCGACTTTCCGACTCCTTCCCAAATTCAAAAAACGCTTTCAAAAGCAACAAATACCACTAATACAGCTTACCGTCATTCAACAAGCTGTAAAATTGAGACATCGCGTAACTACTAGTTTTTTTTTTATCTTTTTCGGACAGTTAAAGTGTTAGAGTAAAATAAAGTCATAAGTGAATTCAAGGCCAAAATTAAACCCTATAGGAAAATGTTAAACAAATATCCCGGGATATCGGTTCTGTTAAAATCGTCATAGTTGAAATTAGTTTCGTTAATTGCGTCAGATCTGGACTTGGACTTGGATAAATTGGTCAGTTGCCTCCCAGCAGCTCGCTCTAGCACATCGCCCTTCCAGTCCTATACGCAAGTTGTGTTAGCTAATTCAACTGCAAGCGCACATTTATCGTGTTGGCTCAAGAATTAGCAAGCGCACGAATATATTCTGTTTCCGTACCCTCGTGTTGACTACTCTAACGACAAGCGCACATTAATCGTGTTGGTCAGGAAGAGTAGTGTCGTGTAGCTATAAGCAAGTATAAATCAGTGAGTGAATATAGACTAAGTAGTGTGAATTCATTAGAATAAGAGACCTCCCGAATCGCAGAGCTAGATCAGCGCTCTGAATCTAGCAACGTCAGGAAAAAACGGTCCTGGACAAAATCCTGATTGCCCGCACACTAATACCCGACGTTTCAAGATATTTGAAGAAGTTCTAAATAAATCCCAGCGGGAAGTGGATGCAAAACCGCATCGAAGCCGTACTGCACTTCTGGCATGCATCATCGACTCATTTCTGCAGCGAAACTTCGGTGAATTTTACACACGATGTCCTAGGGAGGGTACGATGCCTCTCTGCAGGAGTAAGTGTCGATGAAAGCGTCGGTGAATAATCTTCGAAGAAAACTTTAATGAATGATCATCGAAGAAAACCTCAATGAAATTTCCTCGACGAAAACTTGATAGAATAATCATCGAAGAAAACGTCAATGTATAATCATCGATGAGAACTTGAAAGAATATTCCCCGAAGAAAACGTCAATGAGTAATCCCCGATTAAAACATCAATGAATAATCCCCAACGAAAACTTCAAGGAATAATCCCCGATGAAAATATTCTCGATCAGTCAGTTTTTGCAGATCCAGGGGTGGTACTGTAACTTGAATCGAGTAAAGTCGAAACGCTTCTTCTAGCTAAATTACTCATATTAAATGTCTAATTGGATTTTTTTTGCATAATTAAGCTAGTAGAAGTAGTTTCAGCTTTTCTGGATTCAAGTTGCATATTAGCACCCCTCAGGAACGCATGGATTTAAGGAAGGATTAAAGGAAGTATGTAACGTATCCACGAGAAAGCTAGAATATTAAGCGCAAATTTCGTCGAAAAAGGTCTCAAGGCACCGGTGCAGGAAGATCCCTGTGAAATTCCAGCAATTCTTGATTCTGCTAAGTAAAGACCCGAAAACATAAGGTCAAGGATTTTTGCTTGTCCAAAATTTAATTTTCATGTACACACCTATGTAAAAATAAATAAAAATATAACTAACAATGAAATAAAACATTATTAATAAAAAAATAATAACTGTCACAATAATAAAAGGCAGAATTAATAATGAAATAGACCTTTATTGATAAAGAATAATAATTGACGAAATAAAAATGGAATTTCTTGGATTCGTAATAATTAATTTAAATGAGCAGCAAGACTTGAATTGTCAAACCGATTAATTACCCAGCACTAACTCATTACGCCGTCCCTGTGGTCGTTCCTTAAACCCCGTATAAATAATCTTTTCGAGTTGAATGGATGACACCGAACAGCTGATTCTTCTTCCGTCTGATCACGAGCAACGAAAGACCGCAGCGAGTAAAGAAAAAAATCTATAAGAATCCGAGCAAAGTTTTTATTAAAAAAGTAATCAGCAAAAACCCTGCGCAAACAACCAGATTATCACCCAAAATCTAATTGGATGCAAGATCCAGCAGCGTTCACCAGCCAGCTAAATACTTGGTTTGGGCAAGACGGGACCACATTTGGGAGATTTGTGAAAAATCAGATTGAAACATTCGGGGAAATTGCATCAATGTGCGTCGCTTAAATCTTACAGTGTCAATTGGAAAATTACGATAAATTCAATAATAAGATACTACATAAAGATAGAACTGGCAAAATTACAACAGTCATCGCAGAAAAGAAATTTGAAGGCTTGGTAATTTCTTATGAAAACAGCGAAATAGCATATCAAGACCGACCACGGCGGAGACAGCATCACGAAAACGAATAGTACGCAAGGAAACAAATCGAATCCGGTAACACGTAAGATAATTATCGCTAATTGTAGTTCCTATAACAATACTGAATTAAATTGAAAATTAAAATTAGTATTAACCCACATTTAACAAAGAAAACAATTATCACTAACTGTAGTTGCTAGAACAACATTAATTTGAATTTGGAATTATAATTAGTACTAACCCATATTTAGCTAAATCATTTTGTAGCAGGGCGGCCGCAGATGGGCACTAGCGTAATTGGAAATGGTTGTACCTATGTAAAGCAAGATCCGAGAACCTTACACAAATATATAATTCGAATCGTAAACAGTTGTCGACTACTCAGTAAAATTCAATTTTCAGCCTAGATGTCCATGTGACAAACACCATTTACGTCCTAATTATTTTTTTATATACATATATGTAATGTAAGCCGAATCAACCCCTAGAACAGGTTCAGCTTGCAATCGGTTACTACGATACTAGGAAAATTTTAACAATATCTTCAAAAGAGCTACTAGTATATATTAAATACTTAATCAAATATCAAAGCAACAAACTTATATCTAATAGCATATTTAGTGTTCTTTATATAAAAACAAAAACAAAATATGTGCACCAGTAACCGGAAATTCCTTGGAAAAGACTAAAACAATTAAAAACTTGAGGAATCAAAAATTTGAAAAATATTAAGTTCTTGAAAATCTTAAAATCTTGAAAAATCGTAAAAACTTGAAAAAACTTAAAAACTAAGAGGTACGAAGTGAAAAAAAATCGAAGAAGGTGAATGCATTATTTATTTGTCTTCCTTTTGGTGGCCTCTTTTTTGAAGTATCTAATTTTGTTGGTCCGGAAACTATATCTGACATCCTTTACGAAGTCAGCCTCTCTGTAGCCATCTCTAGGTAACGCTTTTGGAAAATAAAATTTAATTAATTATATTATATATACAATACTGGAAATTTTGAAAATAATGTGAACTTACTGAATAATTCACCGTTTATATTTTTAAATTCTTTGAATGCTACTTTTCCTTTTTGCTCATCATAATTGAATGCCAGAATTGGGTCATCTCCTATTAATTTACTTAACAAAAAAAAAAAAAAAAACAAACAAACAAAATACATAGCGTAAGATCACGAACCAGTAACCAAATATTTGTATTAGTAAAGAAAATCACTTTTTTATCACACGCACTGTTTAATTTTCACTCGTACTCAAGCCAACTGAAATTTTGACCTGCATCGACATTTACGCAGATGACTCATCAGAGAAATATCAACTACAAAAGAGTAAACAAATCGTTGACATATACAGGCAGCCCGGTCTTAACTTGATTTGAACTTGCTTCGCATCTTTTTGCATGACATGTACACATATTTTTCATCGATATTGCTTTCCTCAACGAGTTCCTGGATTTTCCAGCTGGGAATAAATAAATAGTAGAAAAATATCATAGAAATTCAAGTACCATCCAAACACTACCGCTGCTGCACGAAATACAACAAAAACTATAATTTTCACCAAGAATGGCTCAAAATTACTAGGAAAAATTAATTAATTTCTAAAAGGAATACAAGAAGGACCACAGTACTGTACAAAACCTGAAGGACTCGATTCTGTAAATACCATTTATTCATGAAAAGGTGGTTAAATGGGATGTAAAAGTTTTTTTTTCGGGTTTGACATTTTCATAATTCATTATTCATGAAAAAGTACACAAGGAGATCTAAAAGTTCTAAGGTTCTCCATCAGGCAGGTAGGTATACACCAAATTTCATATGTTTGTACTAAAGTTCGCCATTCAAATTAATTTATTTCCTGAAGTTTGTTTTTTTCAAAATAGGTACATGGCATTTGTCATTATACCTACTACTACCATGAGGTGGTGCTATTCTTTCGTTTAATTTGAAATATTTTCTACGGCAGTAAAATCCATTCATTTAATCTTAATTATAACTTAGATTTTGGCGTACAGTTTAAATTTGATCGTGTATGTGTATGAACATGTATGAAACGTGAATAGTACATTAGGTTTTTCCGGTTTTATAGTATAGAGCCCAGTAATGAAAGAAAAGTTCTAAGTACTTTTGCAATCAACATCTTTTGTAATAAAATAATTTTCATGTTGTATGCATATTGTTAGTTGTACACATATCTATACATATATGTATGTGTATTAGTGTTGTATGCATTATTCAAAACACCAAAGCAAATAAAATTCAAGAGAATGTCAAAAGCACTCATAAAGCTTTAGATGCACAGGAACATTGCCATGGTTCACAGAAAATTCAATTTTCGTAAATAATTGAAATATTTTAAAAGTGCATCTTTTCAAAGGAGATTGCTTCTTTGTTAGTCAGCCAACTGACATGTCTAGAGATATTTTTATATATGTTGTGTAGGGATGTTATACCTACGTTGCGTTAGGAACATTCAAATTCTTGATTGTTTTACAAAAGGAATAATTTGTATATGAATTGAAAATCCTTTTATTTAATGAAGTGAAAAGTTGTAGCACATAAAGGACATTCAAATAATAAATAATCATATTAGGAGGACTGTATACTGGTGTATTTGAGATGAGGATACTAATATATTATATTAGAATTTTATTGATTGATACTATACTTGCTTTCTAATATATACCATCGCGATCTGTAATGGTCATAAAAAAAAAGGGTACATATCTCAGTGAGCAAGGCTTAAATCTCACACGAAATCACATACATACTCTACATACAAAATAATCCTTCTAAGAACCTTTCTAGACCATATGCGTTTTATACTCACTCGGAGGAACCACATTCACTCATACTAGGAATAATATGGTCACAAGCAACGTTCTCTCTTATTTTTTTTCACGCTGAGTGAAAAAATAACGTTCTGTGCCCATATTTGAAAAGTAACCACATTGTGCGCAAGAGAAAATTTTGTTTTGGTAAATTAAGACTTTTTATATTTATAAGAATTTAATTTAATTACCACGTCGATCTTTATTATTTTTCCAAAAAGTGAAAACTTTTTGTACATCAATTTCGTTTCCACGCCTTAAAAATAATTTGATACGCATGAGATGGTCCAAATGAAATGTCTCCAATCTGTTTCTGGCCTTTGTTTTAATGGCATTCATTTGACTAAACCCACGCTCGCAATTTGCACTGGATGCTTGAAAGGTTGCAGAAATGTCTATTAAAGAGGAAAGCTCTTGAAACTTGTCCTCCTTGTTGGCAAGGTCTACCATATCCGCGAAACTGCTTGGTTGGTATAAAAATTTAAAATTCGCATATTGGCTTACAATTTGCTTCTTCACTTCTTCAATATAATTTGGAATAATTTTCGAGTATTTGTTAAGAAGATTCAGCTAGTTTTGGTTTCCAAAATTAAAATTGTTGCTGTTTGCGATTCCTATATGATCAAATGCAGCCCAGTCTTTCATTTCTTCTTCTGGAAATCTGTAATCTAGATGATCACATAGCTTTGTGATAAATTCAATAATTTCAGCAGTATTATCGCTTGTGTTGAGAAGTTTCATTGCTTCTTCGCTCCAAAAAGTAGTTTCTCCAAGATACTGGCTCCGAATCTTTTTAATAATGGATTTTACGTATTGATGAGTTCCCATTGGAGAAAGCAAACTTTTTTGAAAAAATTTGCTCATTGTAGCTAATTCAGTTAAAATATCATTTAGCACTGTTAAAGCTAATCGGTTCAAAGAATTAGTAAGAGCCTTAACACAATATTTAGAGATTGGATCATTTGAATTTTCAACTTCACCTTTGCAATACTCAATCAAAACATTTCGAATAAATGGAATCACTGCAAAGTGCCGTGAAAGCCACCTTACCTCATTGAGAGGTCTAAAACTCAAAACATCGCATTCCATTGCTACAGTTAAATCTTGAAATTTGCCTTTTTCACAGATGATCTACTGAACATTGTGTACACCGTTCTTAACAAAGTCTGTAGAGTTTTCATTAAAGGTATTCCCCTCCAAGCATGGTCAATTCTAATGTCTTCTCTGTGTGACACACAATGCTGAGCTGATAAATACGGAATATCTCGTTGTAGTATCTTTGCTACTACATTATAACCACCCAGTATAACCGCAGCTCCGTCCGATGTCATCATTACCATTTATGCATATCCAACTTAAAATCAGAGTAGAATTTTTTGGTAGCTGTCACAACTGATAAAGCGTCGCAAGCACTTAACTGAATTATAGTTGCAAAAGAGGTTTGCTCTGAATTTTATGTAAATTATAAGCATTTTATGAACAGAAATATCTGTGCTCTCATCAATTATTAAGCAATGATATTGTAATTTTCTAATAGCATCAAAATCTTCATTCTGAACCACTTTTGGTTTATGCATTCCACGAATTTAAAGGCATAATTTTGGGCTACGGCAACTTTCAGGAATTTGAACATATTTTGATACGTGGCTATTTATTTCCTGCACAGAATTCATTGAAGTGTTCAATTTTATTGCCAAAATTACGTTGTCAATTAAAACTTTAACCATTTTTTGATCTGCCTTTTGTCTTCCAGCATTTTCTATTCATACCTCACGGTATTTAGGAGTCTCAGTAATCAGTCGAACTAATCCACCACATCGCCGAGCTGTAAGAATTTCAACCGCTTCAATGTGTGTTTTGTGATTTAGATGACGTTTCAGATAATCCAATTTCCAATCATCCCACTTTTTCCCAATGGAAAAATCTCCATCTACTTTCGCTTCGGTACAAAATTTGCATTTAATTGTACTTTCTTCTTCATTGAATTCGAATATATAATCTAGTTTCACATGGTTGAGTTCACGTGAAGTTGGTATTTTAGTCTTAACAAGTTGCAAGAGCCAAGCAGGTTTGAAATTTGGACATACTTTCTTGGATGTTGACGCTGGTTGACTTGAGGAGTTTCTTTTTGACATCGTTGAAGCTGGGATTGAATGTATTTAAAAAAATCAACAAAAATAAATAATAACTACTTATACCATTTACAATTCCTCTGCACAGCACACAGTATAAAATTCGTAAAAAAATATTAACTTTATTCGGTTGATGTTCGAAATATACTAAATATATTGCTTTATAATAGCAATTAGCAATGTAAAAATATGCCTACTTGGATCGATATTAAAAATTATTTTAAAAATCATTTATTTAATAAAATACAAAAAAAAAATGATCGCGAGTAATTTTCTTATGCGCGCAGCATGGAATGCTGTGAGCAACAAATTATTTTTTATGCGCGCAGCTTAAAAGGAACGTTGGTCACAAGGTAATCCAGTTATGCTACTCATGTAGACCTATACCTTTATAAGTAGAACTGAACTTGACTCACCGTACTATTTCTCATTCCAATAGTCAATTAGTTTCCTTTCCGTCTTTGAGGATACTGACGAGACTATATGAACTAGCATGAGCACTTTTAACCCTTTCGCAGCGGCTTTCCATTTTAGGTTATATTATTATATTATGTTTAATATAATAAGAAATATAATAATTAAGTGTTATTTAAAAAATATGTATCAAGGGGAGGGCTGGAGGAGGTGGGACATACATGTCCCATCCGTCTTTTATGGTGGGTCATATATGTCCCATCAGCATATTGAAATAAAATTTAACTAAACAATAAAACGAAATATCAGAATAAAAAACAAAACAAATTCATTTATCAAAAATAAAAAGTGAAAAAGGTAACAAAATATTATATAAAAAATTAAATATGATATGCAACAAAACAGTCTTTGCATAAAGGAATTTCACATTCCTTACAAATTGTTTTAGTCCGCTTTTCCTTTTTTGCTGCTGCACATTTTGTAAACCGTCTTCGTTTCACACCTTCTTTTGAAAGATGAAGACTAACATTACTAAGCAATTTTCGTTTCTTAGATAAACGACCATTGTTGTCGGAACGACGAATAGCTGCAGTTTCTACTCCTTTTTGAATAAGATCTTCAGCTAATGACACAAGGAATTCAAGAAAGGGTTGTTTTTCCGATTAAGTTCACAGTAAACTACCCAAGCATTTACGGCTGACACCATTAAAAGTCAATAGACACATATACAGGGTGGGCCAAAAGTCACCATGGGGTTTAAAAATTTAATAACTTTTTCGTTTATATATTTTTTTTATTTTTTTTTAGACTATATATATAACATCTGGAGAATAAATAATGGAGAGATTCACAACTGAACAAAGAACCAGAATAATAGAATTTTATTACTTAAATCAGCGATCAATTATTTTAACGCAAGAGCATATCGTCGCCATTTTAACGTCAGAATTTCGCCCTCTGAAGCCATGATTCGTTGCTTAGTTGATCGTCACCACCAACATGGCACCGTAAGTGATTTGCCTCGAACCGGTAGACCGCGTATAATTCACACTGCCGAAAATATTGAACGTGTAGAGCAAAGTGTTAACGAAACACCAGAAACATCTACCAGAAGGCGTTCTGCTCAGCTAGGGATGTCTCGTACGTCACTACGGCGCATTTTAAAAAAAGATTTACTGTTATTCCCATATAAGGTGCAATTGGTGCAAGAATTGCAAGAATTGAAACCCGCAGATCATCGGCAATGTCTAAATTTTGCAGTTAAATTTCAACAGTTGGCCAGAAATGAAATCATCTTTATTGAAAATGGCTTTGTTAATAAGCAGAACTGTAGGTTCTGGGGTTCTGAAAATCCAAGAGCCATTCATCAACGCCAATTGCACCCCATTAGGTGTACAGTATGGTGTGGCATTACATATGAAAATATCATTGGGCCTAATTCTTCGAAAATGAAGATGGAAGTGCTGTACCGTAAATGGAGAGCGGTATCGGTTTATGATAGAAAATTTTTTACGTCCTGCTCTTGAAAACAGACCTGAGATGTGGTTTCAGCAGGATGGAGCTACTGCCCGAGACACAATGGCACTTTTAAGGCAAAGTTTTGGACAGCGAATAATTTCAAGAAATTCGGAAATTAATTGGCCAGCGCGTTCGCCAGATTTGTCAGCACCCGACTATTTTCTTTGGGGTTATTTGAAGGAGCGAGTATATGTGAACAAGCTCGAGACAATCCTTGAACTCAAGGCCAACATTGTTGCAGAAATTCGAGCGCTACAGCCACAAATGTTGAAAGATGTTATGGAAAATGCTCTAAAAAGAGCCCATCATTGCGAAGCTAATAACGGCGGTCATTTAAGTGACATTATTTTCCATACTTAGCGTAAAAAAATTTCCATTTTGTATATTTTATAATCTAAAAAAATAAAATAAAAAAAATATATAAACGAAAAAGTTATTAAGTTTTTAAACCCCATGGTGACTTTTGGCCCACCCTGTATATATGTACATATATATGTATATACCCCATATTACATGGAAACTTTTAAATTCAGTCGTTTTTAAAATTCTGCTGGGACATATGTCTCCCAGCAACTGCGAAAGGGTTAAACCACCTACGCCATGTAAATTCATTGCAGCAGGACTTACCAGACATCTAATTTTCGTCAAAACTACATATATAATGATTCCCGGTAGCATTCTCATGCTAGATTAAATTAGATTTGTGTGTAGATGTTGGCCTCGAATTCACTGCACCCTGAAATATCTATTATGAGTCCCCGTTCAATGTACTCCCTTTCTAGGTTTAGACTTTTAATATAGTCTAAAACCATTATGGAATTTAGGCTCCACACGTACTTTGGTGGAGGAAAAGCATATTCGAGGTGCGCCTGGCCAATGCTTCGCAATTGTAGAGCAGGTGCTTCGAGGTTTCATGGGCATCCTGACAGAAACGGCAGGATGAAGTTTCAGTCAAGCTCATTATCTATAGGTGATACTTTAATGGGCAATGGCCTGAGAACAGCTCTGTTATCATTTTGAATCCGGTTCCTCTAAGGAGTAGGAGCTCTTTTGTTTTTCCGCCAGAGGTGTCGATAAAATTTTTTGCCTGAAGAAGTCCTTATAGCCTTTCCCAATAAAGGGATTTTTGTTTATTCTTCCAACTATTTAGGGTAGCTCTGAGGTAACACTTTGAAGTGTCACAAAACAGCCCTGGCCCGACAAAGGAAGTTTCCGCTCTTCTTTTGGTTGAACCGTCAACAATTTCATTGCCTTTGTGGCCTTCATGTCCAGGTAGCCACATGAAGAGAACTTTGTTTTCCCTGATAGATTTTTAAGGGTTTGCAATCAATCTCAGACTATCCTTGTTTTGAGAGTGTAGGGCTCTTAGGCCTTGAGACCGGCTTGACTGTTAGAAGGAGAAAATTAAATTAGCCCACTAGGAAAACAGCCCAAAACTGAGACAACCTAATAAATTGGTTATATATTCTCAATAGAGGACAAACATATTTCGCCTGCTAAGCTGAAAAGAATTAAGGTTCATAATGACCCTACATATTGGTCATTTCCCACTTAGATATCATCCAAAGAAGATGGGTAAGGTTGACAGCGAAGCCTGTCAATTCTGTAGTATGGTAGGCGACGGGACTATTGAACACGTCTTATGTGATTGTGAAGCTCTTGGCCGCATAACGCTAAAACATCTTGAAAAGTTATCTTATTGCTAGAGGATGCTGTGCAAATATGGCCCAAGAACGTTATAGGTTTGGTAGAAGACCTCAGGTTTGAATGGGTGCTCTAGGGCAGTGTTCCGAAAACTTTTTGTGTTCAAGTTATACCTACCAAATCAAGAATTTTTAGAGGTATACCATAAATAAGAAATGTGAGGCTGCCTAACGGAGCATAGGCGATCGAAATTTGGAGCAATTATTGATAAGGCTGCTCTTATCTTTTCGTCGATCGTTCCCATGCGTTTTTGTTTGTTTTATTTAATCATAGTGAGAGTTGAAAACCGCAATTCGCATAAGTATAGCTCGTGTTAAATGGTAAGAAAATTTCAATAGCACGTTTTGAAAGCAGTGGCTACTCATTTCTTATATGTAGCAAAAAATGTGCTAGCTGTGTTTCAGGAAATTTTTAGTTTTAACGTTCGATCAATTTTTAGCTCCATGAATTCTTCCTGCTCGTGTATTGGTAAGTGCCTAAGGGAAATGCTATCTGAGAATGGATTTCGTATCCAGTCTTACTAAAATACAGAGAGCTGCCTGTTTAGGTCTTACAGAAGCTCTTCGAACAACACCAACAGCAGCAATGGAGATTAGGTTCCGGCTCCTGCCCGTGACATCCATGGAAAATGTATAGTTGCAAAAAGTGCACTAAGACTTAAGGAGTCGAATTGTTGGCCAACAGCAGATGGTGGTCACAGCAGTATAATGAAGTTCTGTCCTGAAGACGGGGATGTACAGACTACATTGTTCCAAGGCTAGTTTTTTCGGAAAGCGCTCTCAACTTACATTCCTAGTAGAGAGGAGTGGGAGTGTAATCGCGTAGCAATTGACTCTGATATGTGTGTCTTTTTGGACGGTTCGAAAATGGATGTGGGAGTGGAAGTTGGGGTATACTCAGCGCTCCCTGAAATACAGGAATCGTACCGCTTACCGGATCACTGTAGTGTGTTCCAGACGGACGTCCTGGACGTCTGCAAAGCAGCAAGGTTGCAAGGTTGTACCCAGGGATCGGGTCATCAGAATTTGTATTGACAGCCAAGCTGCAATCAAAGCTCTGGACTCGATCACCATTAGATCGCGCCTAGTGCAACGGTGTCGCTGTGAGCTCGGGAAATTCGACGCTTATTCTCTGTTGGGTGCCTGGCCACAATGGCATACGTGGAAATGAGGCTGCGGATGCTGTGACCAGAAAGGGTTCAGGTATGTGAAGAGTGAAGAGGAATCTAGACACACAGGCCTGGAAGCTGGCTAATCGCAGATGGGGAGACCTGACCACATGTGCGATTTCTAGACAGCTGTGTCCCGAGGTTTGTCCTAAGGGGACTGAATCTCTGCTGAGGAGGAGCCGTAATGACGTGCGTAATATTATCGCAGTTATTACAGGGCGCTGCCACTTTGGTGAGTATGCAGAGCATATGCAAGCCCCATACAATGACTTCTGTCTAAGCTGTATGGATGACGAGGAGATTGAGAGCGTTCAGCACCTGCTGTGTGAATGCTCTAGCCTTGCCGTGCGTAGGAAGAATGCGCTCTGCAGTAACTTCTTCGGCGAATTGGAGGAACTAGCAGACAAGGAGTCTGGGGAC
This sequence comes from Dioctria linearis, assembly GCA_963930735.1. Classification (NCBI taxonomy): domain Eukaryota; kingdom Metazoa; phylum Arthropoda; class Insecta; order Diptera; family Asilidae; genus Dioctria; species Dioctria linearis. The sequence goes on from OZ005741.1 coordinate 231,184,307, forward strand.
CTGGTAAGGTTCATTAACTCCTGTGGCTGGTTTCCCCACACCCCCTATAACTCGCATATCATTCCCAAGCAGGTTCCCATCAAGGTGGTATCACAACGGACCGCAATAGTCTAAGCTCTAAGTGAGGCTGATCGCAGAGATCCCGCGCGATGGCCACCTAACTTAACCCTAACGTATCCAGTCCATAGGTTGCAGGTTACACTTAGGAAAATATGAGTTCATTTTTTCTGCTAATAGCTCCAAGTGTTTAACCATCGAAGCCTACACTTTTTTTTCTGGATCGGCAGCCATGACATTTGGGAACATTTCATTGCTACCATTGGTCACGTGGCTGATTTATAACACCAACTTAGCGCGAAAAGTTTCAATTTTGTCCGTTGACGTTAAAATATTAGAACTCCTGTCTTGAAGTTTTTTTGTTGAACTTATTTGAATGAGCGAATACCTATGTCCGCCTAATATGTAAGTTTTGCTATTCATTCTTTAAACAGAGAAGCAAAATCTAATCCTTGGGCCTTTAAAAATATCCGGGTTTCATTTTTTAGCTCGTAAATCCGAGAAAGCACTTTTCCGCAAAGAAAGCCATCATACTTCTGTATGAAATAAAAGTGACTGATGATCTGCTCCCATTTCCTGACACACTGTATTACACAGACGAGAGTTCAGCTGTCGCAACTTGATTTAATGGACAACTTTTACGACTTCTTCAAGGACAGATAACAATTCACCAGGCAGAAACTTCTACATGAGTGCTTCCCTAGTGTAGGTTAGGTCAGGTAAGAGGGGTGCCGCTAGACAACCAGCCAACCTCACTTAGACCTCCAACGGGTCCATTGTGCCCCTAGATCTCATGGGATGACCTTTCAAGAAGCCGCGGATTCATCCTGATTTCCTTGGGAAACTCGGGATATATCCAAGACCTTGCACCTAGATCCATCCTGCCTCACTCAGAAAACTCAGGATATCTCTGAACTTTATACTTTGAAGCTCCCCCAGACTTGAAAAGAAGTAGCTACCTATTAGCCTACTTCTTTTATTCATCAGAGCGGGGCATTCGCAAAGCACATGCTTGACGGATTCAATTTCCTACGAGTCCCTACAACTCCTGCAGAAATCGTTCGCCGCTATTCCCAGTCTTCTAGCATGGCCCCCTATGGCCCAGTGACCCGTCATGACCCCTACTAGATTCCTGGTATTTGCTCTGCTGCTATTAAGCAGTTCCCTTGTCCTTTTCCTTTCATATGCAGGGCACAATTGCCTCGCAATACGACAGGTATCCCTGCTGGTCCATCGGAGGCCTGTCTTTAGATGGACGTCCCTGATGATTTCCTCTTTTAAGGCTCCTATTGGGATCCTCACGTAAGCTACAGCTGCGGAGATATCCAATGCGGAGCCCTTTTTGGCCAAAACATCAGCCATCTCGTTGCCTGAGATATCCTTATGGCCAGGTACCCAGCTTAGGGTCACCTTGTGTCTTACAGTCAATTCCTCAAGCCTGTGTAAAAAGCAATGTAAATTTTTCATACTAAAGTTTTTTTCAGAAGGCCTAGTTACAAATTCCTAAAGTTTTCCTATCATAGCTGCTGCTCCATTTGTGCAAATGTTTATGCAAATGTACCATTCCACATGATACTCACTGAAGTACTGGTCTGTTATTTTCAATATTTCTTCGCCAGTAGTATAACCATGTAGTGTGGCAGACAAAATGAAACTCTTCTTTTATTTCACATCAGTCAATGTACCTCATATTTGAGATGAGATGCGCGTAACCACTGATTCATAGCGCAAAAACTCCACTAAGCCTTAGTTTTTCAATTAACGTTGATTCAATGTAGCTAGAAATATCATTAATGTGACATGAGATCTGTTGATGCAGGTATTTTTTTCGATTTCCTTAGTGGATTCTTAGGTAATCATAATCTTAACACCCTCTTTGCAAATAGGTAAAATTAAAGTTTCAGCGAGAGAATGAGGTTTTTTCGATTCAACTAACATATTAGCGATCATGTAGCTTGCTTTTTGGCGCTTTGTATAATGTTTCGAAAGACGAACTCTAGAGAAGTTACCTGTTTCTTAAACTGATCAATCAGCTACATAATGTGTGTAGGTTTTATATTTCTTATCTTTTTGAAAAAAACTTGCCATTTTCCGCGGCACACACTTTGCGGAACACTGCCCTAGGGAACTTAAAAGTAATTTCACAAAAGATCTTACAGATCGTAGGGACAAGATGAGAGGCGGAATCTCAATCTGCATCGCTCATTTTAATAATAATAAAAATAATAAATAAATGCTCTCATTTTGTGATGATGCCAAAAATAAAAAAAATAAAAAATCTCTCTTCAATGATGGAGTAAATTCGGTTTTAGTAACTTATGAAGAGTTACGATCAGCAAAATTTGATCTTAATGTTAAAGATATTTTGCAGATACAGTAATCCCTGCATAATAATAACACGCTTATTATCAAAACCCTTTTATTATCATATATTGTCCAAGCTCGCAACATATTCCTAGTAATTTCGAATACTGTTACTCTGTTAATAGCAACTGCGCCTATTAACAATATCCCCGTTATAACCTTTAATAACGCATCTTAACCCTCTAACCGTTATAACCGCCTACAGGCGGCCTCTATTATAATTAAATTAAATTGAGCGGAAACAATCTTCCTCAGTTAACTCGTTTTACTTGTTTTTCCGTAGAATTAAACTCACACACTGCAACCAATTTAAGCTTCGTACGGTCATTCGTTTGACAGCTATCGTCATTTGAATGCTAACATTTGATGCGTGAATGCAAAAAAAAATATTTTTGAAGTAATAGATTTTGTACAAGCAAAAAAAGTGACTCATAGTATTTGGATTTTTGAGAAAAATATATCGGTAAGATTGGAAAAGCTTCTTTTTTCTTAAATTTTTTTTATACTAACTGAATTCAATTCAATACTTTAGTTTTGTTTTGTCACCGAAATGCGATAACCGTCCAGAGGCGGTTATAACGGATTAGGTGTAAATTTCGTTCTATTGTGCACTGAGAGAAAAAATTACTACTTTGAATGTAGGCATTTTTTTTGGCCTACATTCAAAATAGTAAAGTAAGTTTCGATTGTAATATTACCAAATGTTCTGTAATTGGATTTACCAAAAAATTATGTAAAATTGCCATATTAAATAGTGTAAGGAAATAATCTTTAAATATATAATTCTCCCTCTTTAATGCGAAAATTGACGGAATTATAACCAAAATTATAGTCTTTTAAATCCCTTCCCCAGATCCTTCTCTGCTAATTACCCCAATTCGGAAACTAAGTAGCTACCAAGCGTATTCCTCCTACGCTTGGCAGAGCTGGAGCATTTACACAGCAGGTTTTGAACGCTCTCAAACTCTTCCTCGTCCATACAGCTCCTTCAGAAGTCTTTGTGTGGAGCTTGCAAGCGCTCTGGACGTTGCGATTTTTAGCAGTTTCTGTCAACTTAGGAGATATTTTGGGCTATAGCTGTCTTGAAATCGCACATGTGGTTACTTCTCCTAATCTGCGATAAGCCAGCTTACAGGTCTGTAATTCTAGAATCCTGTTCGTTCATTCCAGGGGTCTCCCTACCGGTAAAGAATTTTCCAAAAATATTAGAAGGCATAGTTAACAAAGGAAATAACGTCTCTCAACAAATATATAATTTTGATGAAACAGGACTATTTTGCAGAAATATTCCCTCAAAAGCTTATTTGGCTTATTTCCAATAATACTTATTTAAAACCCGACAATTTAGATTAAAGAAGCAAAATAATTATCAAACGTTTCCGCTCGACACCAAAGTCACTGCAAGAATGAACCTTTCTCCCTCACTTCACGTTTATATTGAATTACGTCGCTTCTTAAACTTGTAATATACATAAAATTTACTGAATTTACGGTATTAATGTGCACAGCATCTCAAACTGTGGACAAAATTACGTGATTTATATTTAATGTAAACGTAATTATATTACTTTAAATTATATCGACTTAAAATTCCCTAATATCTTTAATATTACATGCATCTTATTAGTAATTTACTCCAGGGTTATGTAAAATTAAGGAAAAAACGGTAACTTTTTTACTACTTAAAAAGTAGTAAATTTCAATTTATTTTTCTCAGTGTGCTTTCTTTTGTTACTACGTGTTTATTATTTTCTTGTTTCATTTTTACCTAATTATTTTAGTTTTACCTGCGAGAAATTATTATCATGAGCGGTGAACAGGGAGCGAAGAAAAAAATGGGGGTAAAGTCTTTCGAAAACCGAAAAGATATATGTAACTTTTTAGCGATGTCCGATGACAAATTTGGGAGTTTATGGATTCAGTTGAAACGGATTTTTCAGATGGGAGCACGGATGGTGATTTCGACGATGACGATAGCATCGCTGATCCTGACTTCCTTTCTGAAGATATACTGGTTCGTCAGGACGTAATTCCAAAGAACGCAGAAGAAATTCGCGAAAATCTGCAAGGATTGGGGATAAGTGAATCTGCAGATGCATTCATCAATGCTGTGAATTTTTCATTGAATATGAGCTCTATTAGTGAATGTCGTGCTCCATTTGCAGAATCGAGGTTTTCCGATGAAGCTGATGAAAAATTAGACCCAATGCCTGGTCCATTGCATGCAGAAATCTCAACAGCAACAACTACAACAACACACAGATATAAACCATCAAAAAGATCACGGTTACCATTGTCAGAAATAGAAAATGCTGGTCTTCAGTTCAATCCATCTCAATGTAGTTTCACCGGAGGAGGTTTGTATTTCGAAACTCACTTAAATTTCCTTGAGTGTTTATTTTTTTCTCCTTCAGACGTACAGAATATCGATATAAAATCTAAAGAATTTTCTAAAATTACATGGCGAAAGAAAGGCATTCAGTTGCATATAAATGAAGTGGCTTTCCATGGGAATAGTACGTTTCCGAGCTCATTCCTAGATTTGAAGACTCCAATGCCATATGCTTTTTGTATTTTTTCACCGAGGATATTTTTAACTTGATTGCTGAGGAAACAAATCGAACTGCCCGGCAACAGGGAATAGATATATCATTTTCGATAAATCCTGTGCAGCTCCGCCAGTATGTGGGAATTCTATTCTACATTTCGATTTATCGTTATCCAGGACTAGAAAGTTATTGGGGTCAAAATTATTTTGAACAAATCAGAAGTACAATGACATGCAGGCAGTTTGAAACAATCAAATGGTATTTGTGTTTCGCTGATGAAGTGCAACATAGAAATAAAGGGAAACCAGATTACGAATCTTTATTTAGGATTAGAAAACTTTCTGACATGTTGAACGAACGATTCGATTCCATTCCCGAAATTCCTCGTTTATGCATCGATGAGCAGATGTGTGCAACAAAAATGGCTCATCATCTCCGTCAATATTTACCAAATAAGCCACATAAGTGGGGCATAAAATTATTCGTGCTCTGCGATTCATACGGATATTCTTATCGCTTTGAAATTTACAATGGAGCTGGCGATAATGTAATTCTTCCAAGTATGCTAGATCTTGGAGCCACCTCTAATGTTGTTGTGAGATTGACGCAGACTGTTCCAGACTTTGTGAATCACATAGGGTATTTTGACAATTTGTATACGTCATTACCATTGCTGGTGTATTTACGTGCGCGCGGGATATAGTCTTTAGGAACAATTCGCGCTAACAGAATTCCGAACTGTAAATTGCCATCTGAGAAAATTTCAGATTTAACCTACAGCTGCAAGAGGATATGCAGTTGAAAATGTTGGAACGTCATATGGCGTGGATATTTCTTCATACGTTGGAGTTCCGGTATTTGCAAGCGCAAAAGGACCCACACAGCCAAAAAAAGTATCACGGTACAACCGGAAAAAAAGAAAGTACATCGAAGTTGACTGTCCACAAATAATCCGGGAGTATAATAGTCATATGGGGGGCGTTGACCTAATGGATGGGCTAATGGGCCGTTATCAGATCCGCTTGAAGACACGAAATCCAATGCTTCGCCTGTTTTATCACATGCTAGATATGGCGTTGACCAATGCATACATCCTATATCGTCGCATTCATGTAGGCGATCCGAAATTATTCCAGCTACCTGATTTTCGTGAGCAAGTTGCTGCTGGTCTTTGCAAATATAGGTGTAATGAAAAACGTGTAGTTGGCAGACCATCTATACAGCTATCAAAGCCTACCTCCCTCATCTGCTACTGGACGAAAAGCTCAAAGGCCATCTGAGGACGTCCGGTATGACGGTATGGATCATTTCCCAGGTATGCTCGATAGAGCTGGTAAAAAAAGTTGCAAAAATTGTAAGAAGTCAGAAAATAAATCTATTGCATGTGATGCAACCTAAATTTATGTTTAACTCCGATAAAAAACTGTTTCTATGACTTCCATCGTCAAAAATGATTTGTGCTTAATTCTATTTTCTTTTTAGTTTACCTTTTTGGATTATTTTGTTTTCAATAAAATCATGTTTTGAATTTAAATAAAATCTGATTTATTATTTCCTTAATCCGTTATAACCGCCTAGAGGCGGCTATCTATATTCACAACTAGCGGCTAAGCAATAAAAGAAATCAAAAAACTGAATTCATATTTGTGCTTCTCACCCAAAATATACCCTAGTTTGCAATTTTTCTGAAGAAAAAAAAATTAAACGGTTAGAGGGTTAAGTTTTCCATTTTTAATGTAAATTTCCCCGCATATTGTAACAGTATGGTTCAATTTTTCTGTTCAGCGCATTCGTATATTAAGGTTGCCCAAAAATGTATGGATTTGCAAAAGTGTTAAAATATGTTGGCTATTGTAATGCTAAATTTCTATGCAAAATTTCAGTGCAACTCATTAGTGTTTAGATGTTATTCAAATCGAAAATAGTTTTTTTTTTAGCTGTTTTGGACTTTCAGGAAAACTTTTTCAACATTTTCTGTTACAACTTTTTAATTTGACAATATTTTTACAATTTATGGAAACTTAGTTGTATAAACTTATTACAGTGAAAGACGTTTTAGAAAATTAAATTTTTATATTTTTTATAAAGTTTTTAATATGAAAATTCGGCCCGGAACTCCAATTGTTTGACTTCGCGAAAATTTCTTCGAAGTCGATCCTGAGTCGATTTTCTGCCACACTTTTTCATTAACGTGGATATTTTTGAACTGAAGTTGCTCGCAGCCGACATCAACAGTTTCAGTCGAAGTCCCAGGTGAAGTCAAAGTTGAAATTTAATTTTGCCAAATGCATCTACCTTTTGGGTTAAGTCGAAGTAGCAAATGTTCTTGAATTAAAAAACCTAAATTTACTCAAAGAATAATTTATAGAAATGTGCATAAAGTCCAAGGCACAAAAAAGAGATTTCTGATTATTTTAAGTGAATCTAATAGTGTATAGGTATATTTTGTCATATATAGTACATTATATACATTCTGTCCCAGGAAATAGTGTCAAGCCCAAGTCCTGAGGTAGAGCACTCCCACGGTTACCCGAAGCTCCCATGTATGCTCTGCGTTTTTTGTAGTTTACGAGTTATAATTTTTTTCGTGATTTTTTACCAAAGTGCTAATTCGAAGACATTTTTGGTCAAATTGCTGATTTTTTCCCCAATTTAGCTGAGTGTTAGGCCCAATCAATGCAAAAAATTTGATTCCATGGCTCATACCATTGCGCCAAAAGAAACTTTTAAATGACATAAAATTCAAAATAATAAAATATGCCAAAATCCTTGGGGCCGATTGAGAAAAAAAAACAATTTTTTTCCTCCCAATCTTATTTTGAAAACTTCATTTCATATGGGCATCATTTAGGTATGAAGTATCCAGAAAAAAAAATCTTCTACGATTGTTGATAATGAGCTGAGGTAAACAATGAAAACCGTTTTCCGATCGGACATAACCCTACCAAGTTAGAGTCAATTTAAGGTGCGAAAAATCTAGCACCCCAGTTCGAATAGATTTAAGACTTATTACGTTTTGAATAGAGTTTTAGCTATGATGCCAAAGAGATATCTCAATAAAATATACACGTTTTGAATAGAGTTTTAGCTATGATGCCAAAGAGATATCTCAATAAAATATACACGGTAAATAGCCAATGAAATGGGGAAGTTTTTAAAATCACTGTTGAGTGAAAAAGTTATGTGACTCTTTTTTTTTAAATTGCCCTCAAATATTTTGGTACATTTTATTATTTTGAGCTTTATGGAATTTAAAAATCTACGGAATCAAATTTTTTGCATTGGGTGGGCCTAACACTCAACTAACTATATTGGAAAAAAATCAGTAACTTGTCTCAATTATTCAAGTCACTAGACCAAAAATGTATTCGAATTAGTAGTTTGGTAAAAAGTAATAACTCGTAAGCTAAAAAAAATCGCAGAACATACATGGGGTTATTCGGGTACCCCTAAGGGTGCTCTACCTCTAGACATCCATTTGACACTATTCCTTAGATACCCTGTATATACATTCTTGTTGAATACAAGTATTTCTTGGCCAATTTATGTTATTTTTTCAAATTTAGGTATAAGCAGCTACTCTATAAGAAATAGTTCGTTTGTTGTATCTTAAATACCTATCTTTTTATAATAGCATATATTGTGCTTGTAGTTGGCTATCGCTTAATAACAAAAATTCGATTATTTTGTGCATTTATTCAGGGATTTTTATAAAAGCACATTTTGTGGTTATAATCGGGTTTATTGCTTATAAGCAACACCCGCTTAAAATCACAAAAAAAAAGCGGCCCTTGTTCATGTGCTTTTATGCGGGGATTACTGTAATTCGTTTAATCTAGATTCCGAAATAGTGGTAGCGATAGTTGTATAATACTATTTTTTTTTAAACACTATTACTAACAAGAAAAGTTTCGTTCACTGTTGCCGTATTTTTTTATGAAAAATATAAAGCATTTGAATCAGAAAAATTGAGAAATATAATTTTTTGACAATGCTGTTCCACCGTTATCTCACGAAATATCTAGCCCGCTAGCGGGGCCGTGTCGTACGGGGAAACAACAAATACGGTTGAATTATTTATGTATTCCATACAAACTCTGCAAAGGTATCGTTTTCGTGTGGAATAGCTGTGTGCTCCCTCAATGCGTTACTTTAGGCTGAGTATCTCCAAAACAAAGCCAAACACCATTACAATTTGCTGCACATTGATAGACAATAGACAAGATTTCTAGCTTCAAAATAAAATACAGTATAAAAAAAAAAAAAAAAACTATTATTAACAAACATTTTTGTCGTGTGGCGCTGCTATATTTTTTTATGAGAAATGTTAAGTATTAGGTTTCATTTGGGGTTTGAATCAGAAAAATCGATTGCACTGTTCTCGAGTTATAATTTTTTGAAAATGTCGTTACACCGTCAAATCACGCAATTTGACAACCCCCTAGCGGAGAGTTGGGGCGTGGTACGGGAAAAGAATAACATACAGGTGAGCTATTTTTGCATTTCATACAAACTGTGAATGTTTCATCTAAATCAGAGATATAAAGTCCTCCGCATTTTAACCAGAAGTCGAAGAAAATTGTTCAGCACTCAAACGGTACTTGACATTTTACCAACCGTTATCTGAAACAGTTAACTTAAAAATATTATTTTTAATTGTTATATTATCAATAAGCAAAAATCAAATAAACCTAATTACACTTGTTGTGCTCACAACCAACTAATAATTAATTCAAGATTTATACTAACAAACAGGAGTGCCATCGCGCTCTTCGCATTTTTAGCACAAATCAAGAGGAGCGCTTCCCAGCATTCAAACGGTTAAATGATAAAGTTTGCAAAAAATACCTCTTGTTTTTTATTAGCATTCATAAAAAATATAAAATCAGAAAATAAAATAACATTAAAACTAGTTATGATAAAAAAAAACTAGTATGGAGCTTTTGTCACGCCATCTACATGCTAGTAATTCTAAATTCCAGTTTGTAAGCTTTCAGAAATGGCAGCGTGAAATAGAAACCGATTTTCATGCAGCTCTACTCTGCTCTATTTAGAGCCAAACAGAGATAGTCATATGTATCTCTGCGTGCGTAAAACAGGACGCCAATTGCCACTCGACGCAATTCTACTTCTACTCTGAATTTTGAATTCGGCATATGAGTCATTGCGTTCAGATTATGAATTAAACAGCTCATCATCCGCATAATTCTGGTACTGATAAACGATTATATACTGCTCACCACCAGAAACCTTCTTTGTCATGTATTTTAATGAACTAAGAAATCTTATGATTTGTTGAATCTCTAAAAGTTCCACTGTAGTTGAGCGTCGGAAAGCCTGACGTTTTATCTGTGAAAAATTCATTGAGTGTTTGGGGCTATAAACTATTGTAACTTAAAATACATGTTGGAATTATCTACTTTCGAACAAAAATTTCGAAATTACGAATTCACTATATTTTTCATAATTTCGTTGAAAGTTCACCGTGCTATTTTCCTTGTTCTTAAATCAAAACACGAGCAATTATCATAGCTATGAACCAGTCATATAGCTATGAACCCAGTCATCATAGCTATGAACGCAGTCAGCATAGCTCTGAACCAGTCATTATAGCTATGATAAACGATCGGTAATTTTGGAACGAATAAAATGTCAATGTTCCAAAAATTTCGGATGCGTTCGTCACAAAGTACGTAATTTCGATGGTAATTTTGTAGAAATTACGTTGAAATGATCTGAAAAAATGTCATCGGAAATTGCATAATTTTGAGCTGATTTCAACGATTTCAGGTTCAGTTTTATTTACACACAAAACAACAATTTCTAGAAAACATTTCGAATCTACACAATTTATTGATACAAAATCAAAAGGGGAAAAAGGTGTTGCAAAATAAATTTAATCTCAACGGATGGTCGTAATAAAATTAGAAAGAAAAAAACCTCTTTTTCTTATATGTGTGTATGTATGTATACAAACTCGCTTAAATATTTGAATTCCGACCATTAAGTCCGAGAAGAGTTCATCTATATCATTAGACGCGATTCGTCACCATTCCATCACCTGAAAATGCTGCGGGAAAGTAAACGGGTCTCTATAATAAATAACAACAATTCAACAAATTCAAAAAATCTCGCCGAATTAACGACTCACCAAGAAGTGGTGCTTTATTACCATCAGCTGTCTAAATTCTCGTAAAATTAGGAGAATACACATCGACATTTTTTAATCTCTGGAGAAATTCATAGGATTTTTATTGTGTAATTTCAGGCGGGTCAGGTCACGAAAAGCCTTTAAATCACTCGCAACTCGCAATGTTTCCCTCCCTTCCTCCCACCAGCTTCAATCATTTTTACCCGGTGGAGATGTGAAAGTTTTTGTTGGTGCACGTAGAAAACGAAATCAACTGCTCAACGTAAAATGCAAATCACAATTCGTTGACGCAGTCTATTTTTGGACATACAAACATACATATATATATATACAGATTATGTACATACATACATATAACACAAAGTTGTTCGGTCTTCTCATCTAATTGTCAATGGAGTAAAGAACTGCCTAACGACGTGCGACATGAGAGTTGAATCACGTCTTGTTCCCCCATTCCCATGCATTTTTTTTGTGGGATAATTAGTCCAGAATGAAGCCTTGATATGTCTTGCGTTTTCTTATTTTTCCAGAGATAGTGTCTGATTTAATGGAAATTTCAAGTGGTTAATTAGAACGTGCATGTTATCCCCTCTTTGGTGGACTTTTTATTAATGCAAAATGCTTAACCAGAGTGAGATAATCATAAAATTGCCATGTTTTAATTTTTCATTGCAATCAAAGTAGGCTGGAAACAATTTTTTTTTTTAATTTTTTATTTCTTTTTTTTTAAAGAAAACGACGGAATTTATTAGATGCAAAACTATTCAAGGAGATGACTATTGTTTTTTTTTTAGCAGTTTAGACATAGGTGGGTATATGTATGTAATGCTTATGATTAGGGCTCGGAAATTGATCACCTTAAAAATTAGAAAAATGACCATATAAAAAAATGCATTTAAAAAGTGACAATAATAATTAAAAAAATAAAAAAAAAGCTACTTATATAAATAAAAAATACTTTGTATTTCGACATACATACCTAGTTTTTTTTTTTTTTAACGAAAAATTAATTTTTTACACACAAATAAAAAAAGGAAAACAGAGTGCATTACCGTCTAGAAAATAATAACGAGGTAAATCTGTAAAGATTTAAGCGATCAGGATATGGAAACAATTAAAATGTTTCGCTGAGCATAGATATGCCTACTTATGGTGAGCTATTATCGATTATCTAACAGCAAATTTTTGTACATTGAAAAAGATCTTTCGACGTCCACAGAAGTAATTGGAGCGTATTTGAAATAAATAGAATCAGCCAATTGTAAATCTTCTGCATCACTATCGAAAATCCATACAGTGATCTCTCCAGTAAGCACTTGTGATATCTTGGACAATGTTTTAAAACCGGAATTTTTGTCTCAAACTTTGAACACTTTTCCATATATAATTGCAGCAACATCTCCCGGATTTTAATATATGCTGGGATTTTTTATTAGACGAATGGAATCAATAAACTTTTCCCAACATCCTTTCCAATTTATTAATAGCTTCTGATAAAAAGGAAAAATTCGATTTTATATGCACAAGATCACTTCGTATTTTATTATGTGAAATTATATCTTGTGCAATTTTAATTGTAAAACAGGAAATTATATCTTTGAGAACGTCAAAATGTTCAGAGAAATACTTAGTAGCCTTTAACCACATTCGCCATCGCGTTTATATGGGATGTGGTGGAAGGCGTATATCTGGAGCCTCTAACTTAAATTGTTCTGTACGAGCAGGTGCTTTTAAAAAAATCTTCTTTATACTTGCAATGAGTCTATCTCTTTCTGGGTAATTTCGTCGAACTTCTTCGGCAGCTCGATGGAAACCATAAGCTAAGCAAGTAACATGTGCCATTTTACAGTACAATTCTTTTAAACTATTCGCTGATTTTACCATATACGAAGCGTCATCCGTCAAAAAGAGTAAGATTTTGTTGTTCTTAACTCCTTCTGGCCAGAGAAGGAAAAGAGATTTGTCAAACAGCTTACATATGGTTGACGAATAAGCTTTCTCCAAAATTTCTGATGTCAAAAGAAACTCGGTTCTAGTATTCCTACGATAACATTCGCTACATAGCGGCCATCGACATCTATTCTTTCACAGATAGAAATCCAAATATTTTTTTCTTTTGCAATGTTCCTAATCTGGCTACTAGTGATTGCAAAAATTATTCTAAAAGTAAAAACCGATTTTTTCGGTTTTGGTTTTTTAATCGGTTTTAAAAAGAAATTGTTTTTGAAAATTATTTCTTGTCAAAATAGTTCAATTTTTTCATGTTTATAATTATAGAAAATATAACATTTATTTAAAAATAAAAAAAATGTATATAATTCATTAACAATACAAAACTGAAAAGTTATTTGTAAAAATCCTGGAAACATGGTTTTTAAATGTAATTGAAATGAGCACTTAATCGTGATCTCAGTTTTGTACAAATTTCCAGATACTGAAAACACCCTTTCTGGTTCCACACTTGTAGGAGGAATTGATTTCAAAGTATTATAACCATACATTGAGATAATATGCAAGATACAACCAACTTATTGAAAGAGACTATTTATTAGATCTGCTTAGCATTTTCTTCTGACATCTGCGGCAGACAGGAACTGGCCGTACTGAAGAGTATTGGTTCCTGCTGATATGAAACGCCTTATACACATTACAACCAACTAATTATTTCATAATATAAGTTTTTTATTATAATTAATGAACGCGTCTGATCATTAGAGAAATATCATAAAAACTGAGTTTGGAAGATATTCCTCTGATTATGGTACCTTAGCTAATGAAAACCCGTTCATTAATTATAATGAAAAATTTATATTATGAAACAACAAGTTGGTTGTATCTTGCTTATTATCTCAATGTTTATGAAACTATTTGTTAAGGAAACGATAAATGTCGACGTTAAGGAATGGGAGGGAATAAATTAAGAATCTCGATAAGAAAATATTAAAAAAAAAAAATTGCTTCGAGGTCTAAGAAAAAGTAAGGAATGCGTTAAGAATAACTTTAAGAAAATCCAAAGATTTCCACTAGAAACTTATAAGAAATTGCGATAAGAAAATATTAAGAAAAGTTTACATTCGGTAGAGAATTACAAAAGAGGGGAAACTACTCGAATTTTGCAAACCATTGTGAACCACAACAGATGTATCGTTTGCGACAAAAAAAAGTTAACGCTTTTTGAGAGTTTAACGAATTTTTTAAGTGAAAAAGCTGAACTACAATAGAGATGAATAACTTTGCGAAATTGAACGAGACTGAGGTTTACTTACGAAAATTTGGTATTTTTAGCCTAAATATACATCACATTCCGTAAGAGTTATTATCGTGGAATTTAATGTTTTCAATGTTAAAAGTGGTAAAAGTGAAAAAATTAACAAATGGAAGTTGATTTAATTGAAGATTTTTCTATTAAATCGTAGTGCCAGTTTTATTCTATTTTAATTTTTGCATTGCACTTTTAATCATTTAGTAATAATTTAATTGTTTGACAGATCGCATTCTTACGGAATGAGCGATTCTTACCGCACTGACTGTATATTGATTTTTAAACTTAACGAAAGTTTCCCTCACACGAGTTAAAGTTGATTTGTGCACGCCTGTTAAATTAAGGGGAGCGTTCGCTATACGTAAGTAAATGTACTTACGGATGCGTCTATTGCAGTACCGGATCTAGGAAAGTTTTGAAGGGGGGCAAAGACGTTATTTACCGCCCCCTCTAAAAACGATCTTTATTTGGGGCAAATTTTATTACAGTTCCAGAGTATACTAGACATTATGTGTATATGATAGATGACTATTTATACTGCATACCTTGGAACTAGAATCCGAATTATTAAAAACAATTCGCATTTGAAACAAATGATTGTTATATAAAAAAAATTTGAAATTCGAACAAAAATTAAGATCGATCGTTTGAATCTGAAACTGTTTTAAAATAAAAGGAAAGTAAAAAATCGTATCAATACAAATACAGTTTATTTTATACCAGACACAGACTTGCAATTTTAGTATTGATATATTGATAATGCAATTATGGCAATTGCAATATAAAATTTCAGAGATACACTTCCTGTTTACGATACTAAAAATTTAATTAGAGAATTTACATTTGATTTATCACTTGATTTGTTATTTAACTTAAGAAAGTTCCGCGCACGTACGAAATGCGAACAGATACTGTGAAATTACTATATGAAAAATAAAAACGAAGTAGACACTTCAATTTGACAAGTGTCAAATATTAAATGTCAGAAAAAGTTGTATCCAACATTACAGTATTAAATTCGGTTCTAACAGGTTCGTGTATTATATGGTTTATAACTATGATCATATTGCAATAAACTCGTTTACAGCGAACGTTTCGCGATTTCAATATTGAGCTCATTGGAGCATACTGAGTGTACACCGAACGTATTCCGAGCTGTTTTTCAGTATATAGAGACAGACTTTCGGTTGAGCGCAAAATGCAATATTTAAATTGCTGGCCTGTCTCCGGTATTATTAACACAAAGATAACATATTAAAAATTTTAATTATGTTAGAGATCAGTTTTTTTTATTTTTGCCCTTTTCAATATGTATCTTCTCGTGTAAAACTACTAAAATTTGAGACGGTTTCAAAAAAAACTCTGGCTACGAATTCTGGCAAACTGCCGATCAGGTTGAAGGGATTTATCCGATTTTTACTCAGATTCAAGGGCCTTAACTCCGGCTAAAATGCCTCAATTTAGCTGGCATAAATTTTTTTTTCTGGCAACTCTGTGCTTGTGCCTACTGTCTTATATTCTGTCTACATTCGAGGTAGGATTGATGGATGATGTGGAACATAGGGTTGCCTGCACTTTTGTACAATTTTTGAATTCATTTCATATGATACAAAGGTAAAATTTACAGAGACTTACACACTTAAATTTAATAGACAGTAAACTGCTTGACTGTATAAGTATAAGCACAATTAAAAGTATGATATCAGCAAGGGAGCTTTTAGATTCCGGAAAGAAGACTGAAGTGTTAAGTATGGTCTGAAAAAAATTTACAATTGTTGTAATTAGATTTTTTCTCGTTTAGTTATGTCAATTTTTTTTTTTTTAGATATTTTATGCATTATTGGAGCCCAAGAGCGGCACACATGAAAGTATTGTATCTGAAAATTTATTTGCAATGTACCTATTTTGTAGTAAAAATTTTCCGTGACATTTTGTGCAATTTTACATTTTTTTTTTTAAAAAGAATATTTAAAGAAAAAAAAATTTTCATTAATAAAAAATTGGTTTTTAGGACGCTAAAATCGATTAATTGGTTTCCTGAAATCAGCCGCTTAAGGGCCGATTAATCGATTAATCGGGTAATCGAGTAACCGATTTTGCAATCACTACACGGTTAAAAATATTGGTATTATTTCGATAAATCAAAGTATACATATAAATCCTTACACTTTCTGCATAAAACCAATACAAGTGTTAATTATAAAAATTATAACAAGCTTGTTTAGAATGAATTTACTAAGGTATAAAAACCAGGAATAGTTTTCCGGTATAAATTTTATGAGAGAGATGTATACTTTCAATTAATTCTATTAGTTTATAAATTATATATATATAAACACTTCGTAGAAAGTTGATATTTTGAATTATAGCAGAAGGTTATAACATAATCTATAAAGTTTATCACTTTTTGTATTTCTTGTATCTTATCCAATTATGGTTGGAATCCAGTAGGGGTAGCAGATTGCATTTCTTAAAGGAACGACTTCAATTCAAAACTACAATGTAAGCAATGTTGTATATATTTTAAACATTTTTTCTCCAAATTATAAATATTTAAAAATAATGTTTTGTTACAATTAGTTTTTCTTGAAAAAGATGAATCATATGAAGTATGATTATCATACACATACAATGACAATAACAGTACGTTATCTTCACTTACACCATCTGCGATTTGAAATGCATTATGAAATTCACAAAACTGTATTACACTTAATTTTTTAACATATAAATATAAATCCATTTTATTTGAAAAAAAACTATTTATGTTATGGGTTGAGTTATATTAAGGTGAAATAACAAACAATTCAGGACGATAAGAGTAAAATACTCAGCAAAAAAAAAACAAACAGTTTTTATCATTTGAAAAGGACTATTGTCTACTTCTTTTAACAAAAATTTATATTTATTATAAATTTTCAAAGTTAATGTTGTTATCTTGCCTACTTTAGGTACTTGTTTGAAGTTGTATGTTTTCCAAGTTGAGACAAACATCTGCTGATGACGAATCACTAATATTTTTATTATTTTTTAAATGTTTTGCAGATTTTTGAAATATGTGTGCTTTGCTTCATACCGCATTGCAGAAAAATGGCTAACATTAAATGCAATACTCGTGGATAATGGGTTCGTAAATGATGCTTGGGGAGCAGGTGCACTTCAAAATCCCAATGAAACAATGTATGGTGATTTGTTACTTGAGTTGTATAATAGCTCCATGTTTGTAAGTCCTGGCCGAAATATATATTTGTCAGTACCACGCCAATATATGTAATACCTAATAGTAATCACATTTTTCAAAGGTTAGTCGGCTTATTCTTTTGTTTCCGTTTGGTGGTGCCGGCAATAAACGAAGAAGACTAATAAATGAAAGGATACAGAGATCCAAATCTATGCAAGAAAAATACATTTTATAAAAGTTTTATAACAATAAAATTATTACCTTTTTCTCTGTCTATCTCAGTGTATAAAATTTGTTTGCCTTTTCTTTTACCGCAGTAAATATGTGGTGTTGTGGGCCAAATTTCCAGAAATCACTCACTACAATCTTTAAACTCCAAGCAAAGATCGAATGAAATCTAAACAATAGATTGAATAATATTTTTCAACTACGAGTATATATGGCATATGTACTTACCAATTCTGAGGCGGTATAAATGTAGGTACAATTCCCATAAACGTTAAAACCAGATTCCTTAACTTGTTTCCTTCTGAATTTTAACGTTGCTTTTAATCTTTCCTTTGCAAATTCTATTTGTTCAGGAAATGTAGCACTTTAAAGCTCATTCAAGTCCTGTTGAATCTTTTGAATGTGAGAGTCATTAAAAATCTCAGTACTTGAACTTATGGTTGGTAATTCAACACTGTTATCTAATTTTTTTTCTTTTGGCTCTATCATTTTTTAGTTTGATTTGCAAATATCCTGTATTGGAACGATTAACTAGCAACTCCTAGAACACAATATCATTAATTTCATTTTTCCAAAAGTTCTTCATTTTCCTTACAGTTTCATTACGACCGCTTGATTTCAGACATATAAACAGGGGCGGATGTGATCACTTGGCCGCCCTAGGCCTATGGAAGATTGCCGCCCCCCTACTCCCTGTAAAACACGAAAAATTGAATGATCTATATCCAGTGAAGGGACCCCAGGCTAGAATTAGCGGAGTAGGCTGCCTCATAACTCGGAGTAGATTTGAAAAAAATGGAGTAGAATTAATAATAACACTTTCCAACGAATTATTTTATTTAAAAAAACGTAAGAGTATAAAAATGTAATGAAATACCCACAACTTCAAGAAAAAACGTTGACGTGTGGGTTCACAGAAGGCGCGTCTACTAAAAAAAAAAATATTCCCACCAAGTTTTGCCGCCCCCTAAATCTGCCGCCCTAGGCCCGGGCCTACTCGGCCTATAGGGAAATCCGCCCCTGCATATAAATAGTGATGGAAAGGCCTGGCTAGCTGCCTTTAACTCCTGGCTATTTGAATTAAGTCCCACGTGTTCTTCGACGAAAGCAGACAAATAAGAAATTAATTTTCGTCTTTCGGTATCAGTCAACGTACATTTACGCTACAAGAAGAATATCTCCATATGATGCATATGAAATTGATTGGTGGTTCTATTACTGCGTCGTTATTGTTTAAAAATCCAACGAATTCTTCTTGCAAAATTTTAAAGCTAGCTAAACCTAAGGATAAGTAAGGTTTTTATAAGTAAGTAAATTATATATTTATTTTTGTATAAACTGAACAGAAACGCAGGCTACTGAAAATGTACAGTCAAATAGTTATAATTCTATACTAGAGCAAAATAATTACATTATTTCTAACACTTCCAATTTTTAGCATGCAATAATGCTCTAGTATTCAATTGGAAAACGCATTTGATCTTGAGTATTATCTAAATACTCAATTAGAACGTACAAAGAAATATTTAACGATAACGCAGTGCCGATTATTACACGAGATATACATTAAAAACTAGAAAACACTACAAATAATTTTTTTTGTCATATAAACTCACCGGAAAACACAAAATGCATATATTTCCAGTTTTATTGTCTCACTTATAAATTTTTGCACCTTCACTATTTTACGCACTTTTTCAAATTCACACGTGATAAATATATCGGCATACATCTTAAAACCTGACATGCTCTCTACTAAAATTTTATACTGCGAATGAAATAACTGAATGTTTATGCAAGACTAATGTGTAAAAATGGTACTTTTCAGTTTTTATAGCAACCCCGTCGAGAATTAATAACAAAATATTATACATACGAATAGTTATCTTAACATGGTATAAAATATATCCATTCTAGTATAAATTTCAACTAGTTCCAAGCAAATGATCCGTTAAACAGTTTTCCAAAATATGTGACTTATCTGAACGTGGGATAAAAATTATACGTAGGTAAGATAGGAAACTTGTGTGCATGTTTGAGTTATAGAATTTTGGAATAAACATTATACATCTATGTAATAACTTAATTCTATAAAAGTTTACAAATTCATTTGATAAATTTAATTATGAATTCCATAAAACTTCAAATGATATTTATCATATTACTTATAAAAAGAATCTGGTATATATATTTCATATACATTTTATCCTTATTTAGTATGAAAAATTTATATCTATTTCATTTTATCAAATTTTATATTAATTTTGATATACATACAAGTTATAACATAAAAGGAATAGATAAAATTTATAATTTACACCAATATTTTTTACTGTTTACGCACTACCATTCAAATTACCTCGATTTATGTGTATCACGGGTCTCCAATTAACTAGGTAATTCAATTACCCTGAAGCAAATACCCAGCTAAATTTGCCCTACGTGTATCATAAGCATAAGGTCATCGTCAAATGATTAAATGTTATAAAATCATAACAAAAAAATCTTGTAAACATTAAATATTAAGGTATACAATAGACAATTAGTTACAAAGAAATTAAGGCCTAAACACAATCACGACGATCGGCGACAACTATGAGCAGCAACAACTATCAAAGTCCTCCGTGGACAAATATGAAACACAATTGCAGCGACAACGAAAACAAGAAGAAGATATCTTTTGATATGGTTTGGTTGTCTCGTACTGTATTCGTGGTGAAAACATACATAAGTTTTTTCCTTTTTATCGGTCCTCTGAAATTGCCGTTGGTATAACTTACATATATAGCATTCGCAGATTTATTTAAACTAAGAGCAAATAAGTTTAACCCAAGAGCAAATAAGTTGAACACAAGAGCAAATAACTGTAATCCAAACACAAATAAGTTTAAATCAAACACAAATAAGTTTAACCCAAGAGCAAATAAATTTAAACCAAGCACAAATAAATTTAACCTAAGAGCAAATAAATTTAAACCAAGCACAAATAAGTTTAACCCAAGAGCAAATAAGTTTAACCCAAGCACAAATAAGTTTAATCCAAGAGCAAATAAATTTAAATCAAGCACAAATAAATTTATACTGAATTCTCAATAAGACATTTTTATACAAAAGCTTTCAATTTCCATTCAAATCAATATTTTGTTACCTTATGTTGTCATTAAAAACAATATTAGGCTTCAAATATTGGCAAAAATTTAGAGCAAAATTCATCGAAAATTAAGCATCGCGAACCCAAAAATTGTCAGAATAAATAATAGCAAAACCTTATCGCTAAGAAATGGAGTGACGTATTTTTCAATTAGTTTGTGCAGATTCCATCACTCATCACAGTGCTCAGTTTATTTGATTTAAAGTGGTCTTCTATAAAATTTTCTTTAATTCATTAACATGAGCAGTGACAGATTTTTAAGCGCAGGTAGTTCTGATGAATGGCAACCCAAGCTGCCCAAGATGTGAAGTTGCCAAGCAATAGTCGCGGAGTTGGAAGTAAACCCGGAGATTACACGAGATAGTACAGTTTCCATGCAAGCCTCCCTTCCAACGCTATTTTTAATTTGACAGCAGAAGGCAGTTCGGTTGATGTCTTATAATCTTGCATGCAAGTTCATTTAAAAAATGGCATTGAGACGTAAAGTCTTGCGTATATTGGAAAATTATAGCAATAAAGGAAGTAGCAGAATGATAAAAACCCAAGAAAAAATGAAGAGGAGGTTGTTGGTAAATGATGTAATGCAAATGATCCCAGAAAATCTTATTTTCCCAGAATAAATTTATAAAATTCTCTTAAGCATTCCTTTTCCGCCATCGTGAAAACTGTATAATGTCAAATTACTATCACCTGCCAACATGCAAGTAGAGGTTACACGTGCAAGAAGTATGGCAGTGCAGCTAGCATGCAAGCTGTACTATTACGTGTAACCACCGGGTGAGGAAGAGATATAAATCGTAATCATTCGAAATTCAAAGAAAGTTAAAATTACTCTTGGATCGAACGCAGCAGGTTTGCGATGCTTTATCATCGACTAATTTTGCTCTAAAATGTTTGCTTCCTTATTCTTCTATGCTCAACCCAATAGAACAATCGTTTTCTAAAATAACGGCGTACTCATGTCCAGTTTTAGTTGATGTAAGTAGAGAGAATAACATTGTTACAGTTATTGAAGAAGCCTGCAACAAGTCACACCGACTGACTGCGCCAATTACGTAATGGACTTGGTTTTACTCGTCCCTAAGGCAATGGAAGAGCAGCCTTTGCACTGACCATTTGTTCAGAAATTTTATCTATATCATCTTTTATAATATCTTTCATATTAACGTCATGTTTGAAGAAGTTGTTTTTAATGACAAAATGAAATAATAAAATGTTGATTTGAATGAAAATTGAAAACTTATTTGTGCTTGGGTTAAACTTATTTGTGCTTGGGTTAAATTTATTTGTGCTTGGGTTAAACTTATTTGTGCTTGGGTTAAATTTATTTGTGCTTAGTTTAAATTTATTTGCTCTTGGTTTAAATAAATCTGCGAATGCTATATAAATATTCGTGCGGTCGAACGTACTCAATCAACCGCTCTTCAAAACTCACATATTTTGTTTGTTCACTTTAAATTTTATTTTGCCGCGTTTTTCCTGCTTGACCAAGCCAATCCACTACCACTCAATTATATGGTCAGTAATCAATGCGATAAACTTAAAGAGCCATAAATATTATCACAGTTCAATATTACTTATTTGGCAGGCCTGAAGTTGGCGATAAAATTAGAAATTTCACCAATCGCGGCGATGAACGAAAATGTTGTCATCGCCGGTAGTCGCAATTGTGTTTGATTGGATAGCAAAGGGAAGGTTTGAATTTTTTGACAGTGGTGTTTGCTTGTAATTGTCGCCGATCGTCGCAATTGTGTTTAGGTCTTTATGTAGAAAAATGGTTTTTAAATACTATAGTTTTGGAACAGTGGTGTAGCGTGAGAATCAGCGGGCCAAGGCCCCGGGCAACACAGTTATGAGGGGCAGCATGGAGCTGCCGAGCTGACTAATCCTGTTTACAGCATCAGGGCCATGGTCATTACACTGAAAAAAAAAATAAAAAAATATTAGTTAAAACCACAAATCACGATTAGTTGATTGTACATTAGTAATTTCTGTAAATTGATTTGGAAAAACAATTAAGTGATTAATAAAATTGTAAGTGCTAATCAGTTGCAATTTCTAATTGGAATTAGTTGATTTGCCCTTAGTATTTTTAGAAATTACTTTAGTTGTAGGTTCGAATTCAATTAGTTTAGTTAACAAATATTTGATGATAAATTAACTAATCATATTTCAGAAGACATATTAGTAAAATCAATATATAAAATTATTAATTTTTTCATAGAAACAACGAAACTGTTTGTTTATTTTTAAGAATATGATTTGTTTTATTAGCGAATTTATGCAATTAATAAATTTAACAAATAAATTGATAGATTTTTTTAATATGATGTAACCTCACAATTTTCTAAATTAACGAATTACATTAGTTGATATGAATAATATAATTTTCGCATAACTTTAAATTGTAAATCACTGCATCATTAATATTTATTTTCTTACCCATTTTGCTGGTAACGCATATTACTGATAAATGGATTGGACACTCACGCATAATTGTTATTTTGATTTTTGCATGTCTGTCCGTTTGTCCGTCTATCCCTTCGTCTATGGCATTTTCGAAAAAATGGTAAATATATTTTTATAAATGAAAGAAATCTTGAAACGGTATTGTCATACAAAATTTATTTTAAGTGTTCTGGGAAAACGTTTAGGGCCAATTTGTTCTTGTACTGAGAAATTACATGCAAAATGAATCATAAACATTTTTATTGTCGCTTCATCGGTCTAGAAACTTATGAAACCAATACATTTGTTGAATCGAAAAATCTGAACATTTGCTTTGACACATCTTTTTTAAATTTTGAACTTTGTTTGGACATGTTAAAACCCAATTCGTAATTTTGACTTATACATTCGATGAATCAAGATATCTGAACTTTTTGCCTTATATAATTTTCACACGTAGAACTTATACTGAGTGTATATATGGGGTTAGCTTAATATTTTCTTCAGCGTCTAGAGTAGGCAGTAACTCTCAGTCGTACTAATGCGTACATGTAGAATTCTTGCACATACAGAACGTTTTTTTCCCTCTTTATTAAAAATATTGTCAGCCTACTGCGGGCAGATTATAAAATCATATAAAAATAATAATTACAAAAATAATTCAAATCATAGCATTTTACTATTATGATCAACTAAAAAATTAGTTGAACTTTCCAATTTCATTACATATTTTAACAAATTCGATTAGTTGCTTTCTAATGTCTTCAAACTAATGTTTCAGTTATTTTAAATAATGCGGGTTTTCAAAAGCAACCAATCAATTAGTTAATTTGGAGAATTGAATTTGTTGAAAGAGCAATATTAATTAGTCGATTGTTCTAATAAAGACTGGATTAAACAACGACTGGTTTTACCTGATATTTCCATTTTTTCGAAATTTATTATATAAAAATTAGTTAACAAAATGATTAGTTGAAAAAACTAAAGATGCTCAGATTCGAAATTTGGAAAGATTATCAAAGCTAAATAAACAATTAGTTGAATTCACAAATGTCATGACTAAACAACATCATTAGCTAAATCAACTAATGCCAATAAGTTTTCTTAACGAATATGATTCGTAAGCTGAAAATCAACTGATATTATTTGTTGATGAAACAAATTCAATGGCGTTAAGCAAGTAAATTTTTTTTGTTAGTGTAGATCAGATAGCTGTATTGTCATCGTGACTACATAGATAGGTACTTATGCAGAATTTCAAGACAATTGAACAAATGGAAGTGATTCAAAATAGAGATGTCAGATTTGATCTGTGATGTGAAAGAAAGTTAAGATATGCCCGTATTCAGTCTGGAAAGGCTTCGGGATTCACCATTTGGATCTTATAGCTAACCATGCATACTAAGCATATAAGCACTACTATTATATATACCTGATTTCCGTTATTCATCAACTAAGACATCCTTTCGCCCCCTGCCCAAGAGGCTATGTCTGTCTTTCTCCTCTCTCTCACTTACAACTATGTCTGAGATTTTATTATTGTGACTACCATGAGCACTTAAATTCTGTGCATAATGATCTCCTGTCATTAAAGCCCTACTACAGTACCCACAGAGCCAAAAATCTCAATTTTTATTTCACTAAGGTATAGTTATTTGCCGTATGACTCCGCTGCTCCCCTCCTACTGAGGGAGTCAGGCGAGCGGTGGAGTTTGCGAGGTCTAATAGGCTTGGAGTCATGGTTCGTTGTGATGCCAATGCTCATCACATTATCTGGGGCAGCTCGGACACTAACCATCAGGGTGAGCAACTGCTTGAGTTTATTACTTCAGTGGACCTGGTTTTTCTGAATCAGGGCAACGAACCAACCACTTTGCTACCAGCCGAAGGCAAGAAGTCATCGATGTGACTTTAGCATCCTTTGACGCTTTTCCTTTGTTTTCCGGCTGGAGGGTTTCGCGAGAGGAGTCTCTCTCTGATCACCGCTACATTGAGCTCTGTATGGGTGCTGACCCCATTGAGGTGGAACCATACAGGAATTCGAAGCGGACTGACTGGGGGAGATACCACAGGGAGCTAGGTTCCACGCTCGACTCTCCGGCTGAGAGAATCAGAAGGGTTGCCGCCTTGGAAAAGGCAGTAGGAGAGTTGCAGTCCGCTGTGACTGCGGGTTTCGCGGCTTTCTCTCCCATTAGCATGGACATTGGAAGGAAACCCATGCCGTGGTGGAATGGCAGTCTTAGTGAACCCCGTAAGGCTTCCAGAAGGCTCCTTAATAAGACCAGGAGGGCTGGCTCGGAGGGAGACTGGCGGGCCTACCGCGAGACTCAGTGTAACTACAAGAGGCTTGTTAGGAAAACAAAAAGATAGGCCTTTGAAGATTTCTGCGAGAAGCTTGACGGCTAACGTGAGCCGGTTAGGCTGCTCAGGGCTCTCAGGAGCGGCCCGTCGGCTAGGCTTAGTGTTCTGAGAATGCCAGATGGTTCCTTTACGGCATCGAAAGAAGAAACCTGTAGACTTCTTCTCTCGACGCATTTTCCTGACTGCTGGCTGGAGGAAGACCTGCAGGCAGATTTCGATTTTCCGGTACCTCTATGCTCTGGTGGAAATTGGTCCACTGCCGCCAAGGTAGTTGATGTCGAAAAGGTGAAATGGTCAATTTCAACCTTCTCGGCCTTCAAAGCCCGGGTCCAGACGGTATTTTGCCTGTCCTTCTTAAGGCTGAGGGCGTTGTGCTGGCCCCATACATCAACTCCATTTTCGTGGTATGTATCGCTTTTGGATATGTCCCTGAGATGTGGACGAAGGTGAGGGTTGCCTTCATTCCGAAGCCTGGTAAGGCTTCCTACATGGACCCAAAGAGTTTTCGAACTATAAACCTCTCCTCATTTCTTTTGAAATGCCTGGAGAGGCCGGTAGATGAATATAGTAAGGGAGTACCCTTAAAGGCTTCTCCATTAAACACCTCACTGCACGCTTACCGGAGGGGCAGATCTACGGAGACGGCTCTCCACTCAATGGTTACTGCCATTGATCGGGGACTGGATCGTGGACTGTTTACCTTGGGAGCCTTTCTGGACATCGAAGGGGCTTTTGACAAGGCCACCCCCGAGTCGCTATGTGAGGCAGCTCGTCGACATGGTGTTGACCGCACTGTTGTGCGATGGATCGACCAAATGATAAGACGACGATACTTAACTGTCGCTCGCCTGCTTGGGAGTTATGGGTTCCATGCGATCTACCGCTACACCGGCTCTTGAGGTCCTACTCAATCTGCCACCCCTGGATCTTGTCATTCAGGCAGAGGCCAAAAGGGCTGTGTGCAGATTGCGCTTATGGGGATGTTGGGAGGACGGCTGGACTGGCTCTTCTCATTGCTCTATGGCGTATCGGCTGGACTTGGAAAACCCTATGACCGGTATGCCACGGATTGCGATGGTACCTGAGCTTTTTTCGGGCGTCGCTTCTCAGTGAGCTTTCCTGCAAGGGAATCGTGTACTGAGGGAGGTGCCTTATCGAGCCTTCCCCGGTCTGCTCTAAAATCTTCACTGACGGCTCTCTCACTAATGAGGGAGCTGGAGCTGGTGTGTACTTTCCTGAGCCTGATTTTGGAATGGAGTACTCACTTGGAAGACACACCACTGTCTTCCAGGCTGAAGTCTTCGCCATCTCAATGGCAGTGAAGTTAGCCCTTGATATGCAAATCAAGGGGAAAGACATCGCTATCCTTTTGGGTAGTCAGGCAGCCTTGATGGCTCTGAATGGCCCGCGGATAACGTCAAAGTTACTGTGGGATTGCAGGTCGTCAGTGGATAAGTTATGTTTTCACAACAAAGTGACCCTCCTGTGGGTTCCTGGCCACATGGGGATCATGGTGAATGAAAGGGCTGACCTTTTAGCTAGGGCTGGGTCCGATTCTCCATTCTTCGGACCGGAGCCCGTCGTAGGCGTTGGCAGCTCGATTATCGGGTCTCTCGTCAAAGCGGATGTTTATAGGAAACATCAACAGAGATGGGAGAACCTGAGTTCTTGTAGGTGTACAAAACTTTTTCTTGACGGGCCCAATTGGAATACCTCCGATTTTCTCATGGAGCTCGAAAGGAAACCATGTAAAACTGTGGTTGGCGTCATCACCGGCCACAGCTCACTTCACGTTTATCTAACAAGGATGGGAGCTGTTGACAGCCCTGAGTGTCCGTCCTGCCTGGAGGGAGAGCCTGTGACAACCGAACACTTTTTGTGTGAGTGTCCGGCCTTCGCCCGGAGCAGACTGGATACTCTAGGGTCCCCCTTTTATCTGTGGATGAGCTGAAAAACCTTCCTCACCAAGACCTGATGTGTGGAAGATGCCAAAGCGATCTACAGTACAACTTAAACAACTAAAACAACAAAGCAAGAAAGTTCTTCCATCAAGTATGCATGCTTTCCTCTTATACAGCTTTCACCTTATTCATCATTGAGCTTCACAGACTTCTTTTCTCCCCGATCTGTGATGTGAAGTTATATAAAAGCTTGTCAAAACTCAAATATTTTATACAAAATACGAATATAAAATTCACTTTTTCAATTTTGAAATGGTCGTCCGTGAACCGCTGTAGCTACGCAACAAATGCAATTAATGCAATTAAATAATGTAGGTGACAGAGTAAGGAAACTCATACTCACGTGCGCACACGAAAACTTCATGAGCAAATTTACGACACATGCTCGCGCGCGTGTACGTGAGTTGTTTCATTGTTATTAACGCACGCGGCCATGAGTGAGTAACAGTGTTGTCATGTTTCAGTATTTTTAAAGTGCTAAAAACCTCTGATAAAATGTACTAAATTCGAGTTTTGTGTACTAAAACTTTTTTATTAGGTAATAAAGATTAACAAAATAAAAATTCATCTCAACAAAACAAAACATAATAAACTTAACTATTGTACAAACTGTACACGTACGAGTAAATGTAAAGCCTTAAGATTTTCTTGTAATTACAAAGGCGATAGATTTACTAAGCTGGAATAGAAATAAAAAAAAGTACCATGAATTTGTATTATATATATATATATATATGTATATACTATAGGTAATAGCATTGCACTTGGAAAAGTTTTATATAAATCATAAATTAATCTTGTAAGTTCCGTCGATAAATTTAAACTTTCTAGCAAATTTTACAAGTTCTTCGGGATTTATAGAATTCTTTTGGTATCAATTAATTCTTTGGAGAACATCATTAAATTTTCTGCAGTATTCACATTAAGGCTATTTCTTAGTTTTGTCTTTATTAAATTTAATGTTGAAAATTTTCTTTCTGCCGATGCTGTGCTGTGTGGCAATGAGTAAAGTGGATAACATAAAATTTGAAATATATTCAAAGACCTGCTCATTTATTCAATTTTTTCAAATTTTTAAGCTCAATCCAGAAATTAAAATTATCATTTTAAAATACTTTTGAATAATATCTTTATTTCCAATTAATAATCTAAACTGGTTATTTAATATCTCTACTTCTCCTTTGTAAAATGGAAAATGTTTTAAAATTGGTAAGATAGAGTGTAGGTAGCTCACCAGTATAAATATTCCTTATATCTAAATATTTAAGAATTTGATATTTTTCATTATTAAAATCAAAGCGTTTTTGTATTTGCATACAGAAAATACTATATAAAACGAAACCAAAGTTTTCTTAAGATTTATCTTTTGAGATTCTTCCAAAGTGCTTGTGTTTGAGGAGTGTTCAAATCAAATTCCAAAATTCATTAAATCTATAGATAGGTAAAACAATTTATTTTTGACATCAACATGTACATCGACATATTGTATTGACCGAATCCTCATATGATAACCATCTGGTTGAAGTATGACGGAGGAGTTTGTGACTATCTAAGTTAAATGCCTTTTGAAATTTCCGATAAGCACCTATACGTTTAGGACTATGGAAAAAATGATTGAAAATATTTTTTATATTCTTTTTAATATAGCTGGGTATGGTCACTTTACACGCGGCCGAGCTGCATAAATGCAGAGAATGGCGAGTGCATTCCAAATAAAACAAATTTTCATTAATTCTATAAAATCGCGTTTGAACACCTATTATATGACCAGACATAACAGAGGCATTATCGGTTGACAAACCTATGACATTTGATATAGGAATTTCACAAAGATTTAATTATTCTAGTAAAGTGTTAAATATTTTTTCTGAATTGGAACTCTTGAGTTCTTTAAGTCAACAAAAAAAAAATGTCAGTTATTTTTTGTCAAAAAAACGTCCAATAATTACTAGACATTTACTTGTTGATACGTTCGTTGTTTCATCTATCAAATTGCTACCAAATACATGAAAGGCATGTTCCTATTATAACCAAAAGAGTGATTAATTCTCAGTGTCCTTGGTTTTCATATAGAATCCTTAATTTGATAGTACATACTCGTAATAAAGCTTTCCTCATGTGGAAACCATTTATCTCCTCTAATTTTTGGGAGGAATATCGGCTTCTCCGCAACCGTGTAACAAATGCCATTTACATTTCAAAAAAGAGATATTACTCATCGATACTACGCACCGACCTTCCCCATAAGCAGCTTTGGAAAAATATTAAATTTTTGGGTGTAAAATCAACTAAAAGTACAAGGTGTGAAGTTGATCCTGATACTCTAAATGACATCTTTTTGTCCGATCAACCTCCTGCCTCCACAGGATACAACTTGACATTTTCTTCATTGTCATCATCTCAATCGCATGCGAACTTTTCATTCCAAAGAGTTTCTGAAATAGACGTATTGGAAGCTTTTAAAAATTTAAAGTCGGGCTCCAATGGTTTGGACTTGATTAGTCCCAGATTTGTTCGTGTATTATTGCCTAACCTGCTTTCTTCTTTAGCTCATATTATCAATACTTGCATCATGATGTCACGTTTCCCTAACCATTTCAAATTATCTAAAGTAATTCCTATCCCTAAAAGTTCGTCTGAATTTCGACCAATTTCTATTCTTCCCTTTTTATCTAAGATCATGTGTACACAAATTACTAATTTTCTGTTAAATAACTCTCTTTTGCATAGCTGCCAGTCTGGTTTCAGAGCAAAGCATGATTGTATTATCGCACTGCTGAAAATTACAAATGATATTAGAGAAAGTTTGGATAATGATATGTTTTCTGCGGTCGTTTTTCTTGATTTCTTCAAAGCATTCGATTCAGTCGATCTTGAAACACTTTGCTTAAATCTAATAAACAACTTTGATTTCCGACTATTTATGTGGACGCTTTCAGGCAGTTTTTTCCACTGAAAAGCTCTCCTATAATTCAAAGCGGTGAATTCGAGTGTTCCACAAGGCTCTATTTTGGGACCGATCCTGTTCATCATGTTCATTAATGATATATTTGGCTGCCCTCAACATTCTCGTTTACATCTCTATGCCGATGATGTACAATTATAGGATGGAGTGTTTTGTATTAATCAAGATTTGGAATCAATAAATAGGTGGTCAGATTTGAACAAACTTAAATTAAATCCTCGCTTTTTACTTGCTCCTATAGTAACATATGGGTGCGATGTCTTCTGTAAACTTGCCTCGGAGTCCTTTTATAAACTTAATATCGCTTTTAATTCAATAGTGCGATATGTTTACAATCTTCGGCGGTACGCTCATATTTCGCGATACGTCTCGTCTATTTTCGGATGCATTTGTTCACTTTACCTTAGGTTTCGGTGTACCTTATTCTTGGCTAAGGTCATTAAGTTTCAATCTTCTAATTATTTATACGACTGCTTACAATTTGTTAGATCTACCGGGACTGTACCATTGATTATTCCTCGGTCCAATTGTGTTACATCTATGTAAGCGCCAGTTTTTCGTCCACGCTGTCAGAGTTTGGAATATTTTACCAATTTCTTTGAGAAATTGTTTGGGGATCCTGACATTCAACTGCTTCAAAAACCTACTGTTTGAATATATGAAATCTAATTCTACTTTATTTAATTTCTAACTTAGTATATTGTGTATTTACATCTAGTTCAATTGATTATTACTTTATGTTTGCAATTATTATTTTAGTTTTAAGTTTAGTAATACGTTTACATACTCCTTGTATTAGGTACAATTATTTATTAATAGTTCCTTTTTTTTTGCACATGTATTCATTATTTTGGAGTTTCGATATGTTAAGTTATGTTTTTCTTTTGATTTTTTATATACTTTTGAACTTGTGCTAATTATAAGATCCCGCATTTTCATTATACTATGGCTTAATCAAATAAATTGAAATTAATTTATTAATAATTTGTTTTTTTTTTAACAAAGGTATCAATAATTTTGTTTATCATTTCAGTGCCTTTCATTTTGCCGGATATAATTTGTTTTGGAGTTTCTGAATCTGAACATACGGTTCTCATTAATGCCGGTAAACTTTCCATTTTTGAAAAAGCCAGATTGTGTTGTACCTACACAATATAAAACTAGTTTTTTTTCTGCAAGTAGTTTTTCATTAATATGTGTAGCACTAGTAAGTAGAAGCTGCGTATCACTCTTAAATTGTATGAAAACTATTTTTAAATAAAACCTTTTCTTTTCGTGACGTCCAAGATGGAATTTATTGTTCTTTAACGTTTTAAAACATAATTTGCTGCAGAAGGCACTTTCACCCACTCTTGCAAGCCAGTTAAATAAATTTTCCCATTCGGGCTTAAATCTCTGTGCAAATATTTTAGTTTTTGGATCAGCTCCACTTTGTGGATGTTGTTCAGCAAATGCGCAGGAGCTGTTATTAATGGAACTATTTGGTTACTTTGGTTAATTTAATTTATAATATAAAAATAATAGCAAATACCTGCTTTCTTCAATACTGGAACTTAATTTATTCTTGCCATTAGACGATTTTTTTTTTGTAGTGCTAAAAACAACATCTCTAGTAATATTTTTTTGTAAGCCCAAAATCTTAACTTACCCTAACTTTTCTATCGCTTGAAAATATTACTTCATTTTACGCCAACAAGACAACTACATTCAAAGGCGGGAACAGTTAGCAGCAGCAGCAAAACACAATTATTATGATTGAGTGGTAAGCAAAATTGGGTGGCTGGCAGTTCGACTGCCAATAATGTATACAACACAAAATAAAACCAGCGCCATCCATACATCTATTTGTACAGAAAATAGCAAAGGTGGCCGCAGTTGCGTGTCCTTGCATGCAACACACAAGTCAGTAAATTATTAGGAGATGCTACGTTTATAATAAATTTAAAACTTGATCAAGCCAAATTTAAAAATTGTACCGAGGGCCTGTCCGGATCCAATAGTCCAGTCAAATAAGCCGAAAAAATGCAAAAGATCGTATTTAATTCCTTTCAGGCTGCAATTTGGAAGGTTGGTGTAGGGTGGTCCTGGGAGTATTGTCACAAAAATGCGGCGTCCCAGGGCCAAAACGAAGGGGTGAAAGATAATAAAAACACCCCCAAACGCGTGATAATCTATTTGCTATGCGTGTGGACCGGAAGTGGTAAAATTTTTAAAAAAATTGAAAATGCCATTTTATTCAAAATATGATTCTAAATAAGAAAGTCCAGGGTGACCAACCCCTATTTCGTAAGAGCGCGACAGGGACAGCGAAAGAAGCTAAGGGTGGACACATCGCTATATCCACGAACATGTGTCCGTTTTTTTTTCAATTCTGCAACATTTTGGTTCAGGAGCTAGCAACCAAGAGAAGCGTGAATGTTTCGTTGGATGAGCAGAAAAACGGGTGGAGTGAAGAATGAATGTTATCGGATTATATGTTGCACAATATTTGCGTTCGTGTTTTACTGTCGTGACGTGTTTGGAACATTTTTGATTTTTTCTTAGAAATTTTGGTTGGTTGTGCAAAGCGAGACGAGATATGATGACTTTTGCCTTAGAAATTTTACTTTTTAGTTCATTATGTCTGCAGTTTTACACACTCGATGTTTTTTAGGGTTTTAGATAACTGCGATTGCGTAAGCGTGGAAAAAAATAAGCAGAGAGGATTCTGTGCATTTCTTGTTTGTTTTTAATATTTGTAATGTTTCTTGACGGAAGGGGTAGGATATGGGATTGCAGGATACACGGGAAGAATGGGATGTAATATATTAATGGTATAGACTAGATGGGTGGGACTTGGGATATTTAGATGGTTAAAATTAGAAGCGTTACATTATTTAAAAAATTATTACTGACAAATAAAGTAGTAATTTAAAATATGCAGATGCTTTCTTTTTTAAAAATAACAAAAAAAAAGTTTTACTAATTCCCAATATGATTTACTACAATAAATGTCTCTTACCATTTTCAAATCAAAAAATCAAATCAAATTAAAAAGCATTTGTTTCATGTACCAGGCATTTTTAAGCTACGTAGAACGTTGGGCAGTATGATATTAAAGATTAACAAATCAGAAAAATAAACAATAAACTCATTTCATTCATTATTATGAATGGGTGGAAATCAGATCAGACAACTAGAATACATATACTAAAGAGCAAATAAGATAATATTAAGAGCAATTTAAGACTATGAGCTGCACTCAGGGTGTTCTATGAATTGTTGACAAGCTATGAATATGTCCCATTTAGAAAAGCAAAAAATTGTTTGCAAGGGGTAGTATTATTATGAATCAATCACACTATAACTTCTGAACAATATATCCTATTAAGATGCCTTTCAGCTCAGACTAAACCGTCCAAGCGTTCCAATAAATATTCAACCACAACCCCCGCAGCAACTATAGGTACATGTGAGGAACAATTGATGACCTGTAATACTCTGAGGCTTCCAAATATTGCAAGAAAGTATTTTTGGGTGAAAATCGTTCAAAATTACTCTAGTTGTGGTCGAAGCTGACTTAGATGGCTAGAAATTGGAAAGTCCGAACGGCTTACTATCATCTGAGATAAAAGTATTTTTATTAGGGTGTTTTGCTCAGTAGTTATATTAGTTCATAAAATTTGAAGTATACAACTTTCACCCGAATTGTTCGCACTACCCCCTCCCACCGCACCTTAACACCCCTTCCCTTCTTAGCATTACAATATTGCTTGTCTAACCGAGACCTGTCCATAGCTGGGCGGTTGACAACTATTCGTGGAACACCACTAACAACCACAAGTAAACTGTAAAACTAAATTTCTAAATACCCACATTTAATATCATTAATATATTACATCCCATTCTTCCCGTGTATCCTGCAATCCCATATCCTACCCCTTCCGTCAAGAAACATTACAAAAATTAAAAACAAACAAGAAATGCACAGAATTCTCTCTGCTTTTTTTTTTCCACGCTTACGCAATCGCAGTTATCTAAAACCCTAAAAAACATCGAGTGTGTAAAACTGCAGACATAATGAACTAAAAAGTAAAATTTCTAAGGCAAAAGTCATCATATCTCGTCTCGCTTTGCACAACCAACCAAAATTTCTAAGAAAAAATCAAAAATGTTCCAAACACGTCACGACAGTAAAACACGAACGCAAATATTGTGCAACATATAATCCGATAACATTCTTCACTCCACCCGTTTTCCTGCTCATCCAACGAAACATTCACGCTTCTCTTGGTTGCTAGCTCCTGAACCAAAATGTTGCAGAATTGAAAAAAAACGGACACATGTTCGTGGATATAGCGATGTGTCCACCCTTAGCTTCTTTCGCTGTCCCTGTCGCGCTCTTACGAAATAGGGGTTGGTCACCCTGGACTTTCTTATTTAGAATCATATTTTGAATAAAATGGCATTTTCAATTTTTTTAAAAATTTTATCACTTCCGGTCCACACGCATAGCAAATAGATTATCATGTTTTTATTATCTTTCACCCCTTCGTTTTGGCCCTAGGACGCCGCATTTTTGTGACAATACTCCCAGGACCACCCTACACCAACCTTCCAAATTGCAGCCTGAAAGGAATTAAATACGATCTTTTGCATTTTTTCGGCTTATTTGACTGGACTACAAGTCTTCGTCTTCGTCTTGTTATTACAGCTAGTGACGTAACACAAAAAGCTCAGCTATTATAATTGATAGATGCAGACGAAGCTAACCTGTCCTAATTCGTTCGTTTGCTCAGCATGATTTCACAGACAGCAAACAAACCTAACCTCAGGGAGTAAACATAACCTCACAATACGTTGTCTATTTAAATAAGTCAACTCGAACCATGACTCGGGGATCAAGCTAACCAGATGTCAAAACTGTTATACAAAGTAGCAAAGCTGGTGGCATAGACATGGATTCAGATAGAGCTTGTCTCGATGTTACGTCACTAGCTGTAATAACAAGACGAAGACGAAGACCAAGACTTGGATCCGGACAGGCCCTGAATATGATGTAGTAGGAAAAATTTACCAAATTTAGTACAATTGTACAAAAGTGACATCCCTGGTAAGTAATTCAAAATAAGAAGGCTTACACGAAACTTCCACTGCTCATTACTCGTGAGTAAGTAATTCAAGGGAAGGAAGCGCATACTCGCGTGCGCACAATAAGGATAAAAATAGTAGGAATAATAAAAGTTTTTACTTTTCCAGGGGTTGATTTTGAAATTTGTGAAGGATTATTATTAGTTAATGTAATTCTGCAGGATTTTTCAAGCTCTGAAGAGAAGCTAAAATTTGAAATTGAAATTTTGGATGACTCAAATGTCTTCCATGTAAGAAACAATAAATAACTTGAACTTATTCACCAAAAAAATGGACTCAGAATCTACTACCAAAATGTGCGAGAAACCAAAAGTTTGAATCTAATAATTATCATATCATCGCCTTTACTGAGACCTTCTTACTTGATTCTGTCAATAGTGCAAAGATGTTCGATGATCGGTATGAGGTCTTTCGTCAAGATAGAAATCATGAGGCCATGGGGACTTATGATGGTGGGGGTGTTCTCCTTGCTATTGATCGTTATCTGCAGGCAACTCATTTTAGTCAACTTTAGTCTTTGTATGTATGGGTCTTGAGTAAATGTAATAACTTGAACTTATATATTTGTTGCTTATTTTTTCGTCCATCCTCTTCCCATGAAACGTATGACGAAATTTTTACGAATATCAGTAATATTTCTGAAAACCCAGAAAGCAATGTTAGGTTTTTAATCCTTGGTGACTTTAATCTTTCCAATATATCCAGGTCAGTTGTTGATGCGGACAGTACTATGCAAATAGATGACTTAAATAATCGGACACCATTTTCTTTAACTGTATTCCAAATAGCAACTAGAGGTATCTGGATCTAATATTATCTAATGCAGATTTGGGTAATATTGTTGTAACTCAACCTTTCTATACCTTGTTTCGTATTGATTGTCATCATCCTCCTCTTCTTGTCCAATTGAAAATTAAGAAAGTATTTCGGCTTGCCGAAAAAAATCAATAAGCGAGATGACTATAATGCTATCAGCAACTTTCTCTCCAACAAAGATTTCTCGAGCTTACAACATCTTGACGTGAACCAAGCTTTTCAAATGTTTTAGGTTGACTATTCTTAACAACGCAATTGAACATTTTATTTCCCTGCTAACGAAAAATCTGAGAAAATATCTTGTATGGTTTTCTCGTGATTTAATTCACGCTATTAAACTAGAAAAATATAGGCAAAAATACTGAAAATCGAAGCATCCTGAAGACTATACCACTTTTAGTTACTTGGACGGTAATGTAAAAAGAAAAATTAAAGATTGTTATGATAAATATATTTTAGAC
The DNA here is from genome assembly GCA_963930735.1 of Dioctria linearis. Lineage (NCBI taxonomy): Eukaryota > Metazoa > Arthropoda > Insecta > Diptera > Asilidae > Dioctria > Dioctria linearis. The sequence continues at coordinate 231,221,392 of OZ005741.1, forward strand.
CCTGAAAACTGCATATCCTCCAACTCTGAGGCTTTTTGGTCTTATACTAAAAACATGAAGCTTCTTGGCTTTATAGGGAAATGCATTACGATGGAGCGCCTACTTATAAGCCTGAAGGTATTTGTAACTTGTTTGAAACTTACTTTCAAACTAAATTCACTGCTCCCCAGAGCTCATCTAATATAACTGTTCTACACATATTGAAATAGATCTCGAATCGTTGGATGAAAATAAAAATGCGGATGCGGATGGTATTCCCAATATATTTTATAAAAACTGCTCTCTAATCCTATCACATCATATATCCGTGTCAATCAGTTCATCTATTTCCAACCATACTGTTCGTGATGTCCTTCGGATCATATTGTTCACTCTGCTTTCAAAACGGGAGATAAAAAGCTAGTGAAGAATTACCGCCCCATTTCTACTTCCAATGCCCTAGCCTTGATCCTTGAAAGAATCATTTATAGTAATCTAATACCGCAACTAAAACCCTACATCAGCTCCCAACAAAATGGCTTCCTACAAGACCGAGATCTACGGTAACTAATCTCTCGATATTCATAGACTCTGTTGATCTGGCTCTTTATGAAGCTAAAGAGTTACATGTTTTTTATGGGGATATATCTAAGGCATTTGATAGAATAAATCACAAACTAGTCATAGATAAGATAAGGAGATTAGGCTTTGATTCTAATAGTACTCTCTGGTTTATGTTATATCTCTCGAATCATCATCTAACAGTTGTAATTAACGGATTTTAATCAAATTCATACACGAAAACCTCGGGTGTACACCAAGACTCGATTCTTGGCCCACTTCTCTTCTTATTATATATTCATGATCTTCCTAATGAATTATCCTCTGCCTACTTAATATATTTCGATGACACCAACATTTCTCGGGTTATAAATGATCCATCCGATTGCCAATCTCTACAAAATGACATCCAGAAGCTGCTGACTTGGTGTACTAAAAATCAACTATCCTTAAACGCTTGCAAATGCATATCCTTCTCAAGAAATTAGACTGGGATTATAAGTTGGCCACCGTCTCTGTCATGCGAATTAACTTTTTCCTTTAAGATTGGTAACAAAAAAACTGAGGATAGATTTCGGAAAAAAACAAAAACCCAATTTCCACTGTAAATTGAACAACTATGTATATAAAGCCTGTAACGAAAAGTTCTGTCGCATCTATTCGTGTGTAGATAACAGTTCTTTCTTTATTAAGAAAGACAAAAATTGTTTGCGTGATTCTCAGTACTTTCTTACTCATTTACAAAGGATTTAATCTGCTTGACTGATCAATGTAGTGAAAATGCAGCGTGCTAGTGGTTTGGTTCGCGATCAAGTTGTGTGAGAATGGGAAAAAAATCAACAAGTATTGCTTGCAAACATTGGGAAAAAAGTATAAAATTACCACAAGGAATATACAAAAGTATATCAAGCGGTTCAAGGAAGAGCTGAGTGTATCTGAGAAACCAAATTCAGGTCGTCCAAAAGGTCCTATAAATCTTGTTTTCGAACAAAGGATCCTTAACTTTTTAAAGACAAATCCGTCGATGTCAAATGGTGCAAAGGGCAAAACAACGGAATGGTTCGAAGACTTTCAAAAAGCACTGAAAAGAAGTTCTGATCAGGAAAAACGAGCAATTAGGCATTCAAGAAATCTCTACCGAAAATTTTTAACAAAAAAAAAATATGCTTTATAATGGAAGACCAAACATTTTGCAAAATGGACTTCTTTTCTGAACCGGGTCCGCAGTTCTTTATTGCAAATGACAGAAGAAATGTTACTGAATCGGATAGATAAGCTTGCGTTGAAAAGTTTGGAAAAAAAAATTATGGTTTGGCAAGCCCTTTGTGAATGTGGGATAAAATCAACACCATTTTCTACAATAGCAACCATAAACGCCGAAATCTACCGGAAAGAATACTTGCTTAAAAGATTATTGCCCATGATTAAAAGGCACAAGACTTCCGTTCTGTTTTGGTCCGACTTGGCAACTTAGTCACTATGTTTCAGTAACGGTAAACTGGGTAAATTCCAAAGGTATTGCATATGTACAAAAAGCAGACAATACTCCGAATACGACGACACTTCGTCCAATTGAAAAATATTGGGCAATTATAAAGGGAAAAATTAAGAAAGAAAGAGGAAATGTAAAAATCATGGATGAATTCAAAAAACGTTGGGCATTACCATCAAAAGCAGCCACACAAAAAGTTTGTGCAGCGCTTGATGAAAACAATGAGAAGGATCAAAAAATCCACCAGAACAAGTATTGAGTAGTATAGTAGGATATAAATTAAATACAAATAAAATTTTATAAAAATCCATTGAGTAGCTTTCCATTTATACCCACTTTGCGCACGACAGAACTTTTCATTACATGCGTTATATTCACAAAATTATCAATTTATAATCTTTAGTTATCACCAATCTTTGGATTATCGTTAGAGTAACTTAACACAATTATACAGGGTGGTTCTCCTTAGGAGGTCAATAGAGCAGGATGTGATAATACAGGGTGGTTCTCCTTAGGAGGTCAATAGAGCAGGAAGTGATAGTACTCGCCTAGACTAACAAAAAATTGTGTGCCGGTAGGGTGGGGGGGGGGCAATATCATCCGTTTAGGATTTACAGGGGTGATTAAGAAAAAAAGTTAGTTTTTCACAAAACAAACTGTATTTAAAAAAATACAGGGCGTACGGTCATAGTTAAGAGCTCTTTGTATGCAGTTTCATCCTTTCCAACGACTACTAAACCAGCTTTTGAGCTAATAACTCTTTAACAGCTGCAGATAGCACAAAAGGTATAATAGGTCAATTTAAAGAGAAGAGTCTGCAGTTTATAGATTTTATAAAAAAAAGTTATGTTAGCTACCGTTTTGCAAGAAAAGGAGGGTTAAGTAAAAAAAAAGGTAAGATAATCCGATATTTTTAGTTTAGACAAGCATAACTGATAGGAGGGTATGGGGCTGCTTGAGCAGTCGTTGGAAAGGCATTGAAGTTCTGCATATAATTGTCTCTAAAATGTAACCGTACGCCCTGTACTTTTTAAAATACAGGGTGTTTTGTGAAAAACTAGCTTTTTTTTAACCCCCCCGGTTAGTCTAGTCCAGTGCTATCACCTCTGAAGCTTTTCTTTGAAAAGTGCTGAACTAACTCACGGCGGTCTTAAACTTGAATTCTGGTTTCTTTAATTCTAAAATTCTGATAGTTAAAACTGCTTACCTAATCATTGGTTCCTACGTTAAGTTTTGATAAGCTTTTTATTAATTTGTTTTTTTTTTTCTGTTTATTTTGCAGGTAAGTCTGGGAATGTTGGAAAATGTAGCTTGGAGGAATGAATCTGGTTCGTATTGGAATTTTATTTATGTATGTCGAAACTGTCTAGATTTGTAATTGAATCTCTGTTTCCTGTATTAAGGTGAGGTAACGTAATTTGCGCATATCAAAAATCAATGATTTCGGAGTACTATTTGATAGCAAGCTTATCTTTGGCTCGCACATTAATCATCTTATCAACAAAGCTTTTTAAACCTTGGGGTTTATCTTAAGGTGCGCTAGGCCTTTTAAACAGCTTTCTTAGCATATAACTATGTAACTATGTTGGACACTTCTATACGACATACAGAAACCAAATCGACAGTATTCAACAATGATTCACTAGGTACTTTTGCTTTTTAAACTTACAGGCTCATATATGGATTATGATGACAGATTAGCCAGATACTCTATCTTATCCTTATAAGTACGTTTTTCCTATCTTGACAAAATATTCCTATTTAAAATTTTACATGGTTATATAGATTCATCTCATCTAATATCTATTTTAAAAATCAGCTTTCCTAGTCGCTTCACTCGCCAGCCACTCACATTCCATATTGATGCTCCCCCCGCACTAACTTGCGCTTCAAATCCTTTTGGTTAGGATTCGAAAGGCCCACAATGTCTTATATCACGATTTAGAGATACTTAGCGACAGCTTTTCGGCTTTTAAGCGAAACCTCTTGATTATAATAAATTTTTCCATTCTAAATTAAAGTGATCTGGTTCATCCTTATTTTTTCTGCATCCTTCCTCCTCTTCTTTATATATTCTACTTCCTTTGCTTTCATGCTTATTTGCTATTTTTTCTTTTTTTTCTTTCTTTATTTATATGTTTTTTTTTATTATACATCTTAAGTGATCTTTATTGTCTTTATTTGTTATCTTATTTCTTATTTTGTTTCTATTATCTATTTTTGCTTAATATTAGATGTTGTTTGTTTTTTTTAGCAATTAATAGACTACTCTATTAAATTTTTGGTTTTGTTTTCTCCACTTAGGTCTTATATGTGTTATATAGTTTTCTTTGCGCGTTTATTATACTTTTCCTTTGAATTTTTTCTTTTGTATTAGTTACATATTAATTTGAGCTATTTTATGTATATTTTTTTGTGGTTCCTATTTTCCTTTTTTGTTTTTAATTAAAGTTTGCATTTGTTTAACGGTAGTAAGTACGTGAAGTTATCTGTTTACTATCGCACCAACTTCTTAAATAAATAAATGACCATTAGTAACCTTAAATTTTTTTTTTAATATAACTACTTTACCTTGTAGTAATATTATAAAACTCTTATATACCCACTGAAATTCTTATATAATCGAGTAATCATTATATGCTCCTTCTAAAACAACCCATTGGATGGGTGGATTGATAAGAGGTTGAGTCCCCCGGGGAGAGGGCTCTGGAACTCAGGCCATTACTTTCATTCACCAAGTATTGAAAAAAATCTTTCTTGGGTGTGGTCTTGGTCTAGAATCTAGAGCAGTGGTTCTTAACCGGTGCTCCGCAACCTTGTCCGAGGTGCTCCGCGAAACGAAACTGAAACGATTTATTAAAAACTGTTACATATAATCGTCCTTTAATTTATGTGGTATATGCTTTAAGAGTTGTGATGTGCACATCACATGACTTGAAAGAGTAGGGATACACACCGCATTTCGATTTAACAATTGAACGGATGATGTGCACTTCGATTCGGAACGTTACTTTTGAAAGTTCCCACTTTGAATTAAAGGAATAAAACTGGGGAGCAATACTTCGATCGCCTGAATGGCATGGTGTGTAAAAATGCGACATTGAACACGGTTGGATTAACGGAATTTGAGAAATTTTCATTGTTTTTTAAATTCCAAAAAAATTGTAATCAAGAAGGCTACGATTCAAGTAAAGGCTGAAACAGATTACACTTTAGTGCGCGGCGCGACAACATGGCAAATTGAGCAGTGAAAATGTTCCGCCGCGCTATGACGCAGATTGCATGAAAGGCGCAGCAGGGTAGATTTAGCGCTTTTATATTGGTACTACATATTTTGATGGGAAGCTGCCTACCCCAAATGCAATTTTTTTGTTGGCACCACTGAAAGTGAGCAGCGAATTTAGGATTAGAAATGACTACGCGGCAAAAAATTGTGCCGCCCTGTCGCGCCGCGCTCAATGTGTGATGCTAAAATAAGGAACACTTGTTTTCTAACATTTTGCAGCGTTGTCGCGCTGCGTAGCAAAGTGTAATCTGTTTCTGCCTTAAGCTGAAATTTTCGTAGTTTTTTAAATTAAAAAAAAAAAAAAAATCTGATCAAGTAGGCTACCCAAGAAAATTCTAAACAAGTAAGCTGAAAGTTTTTGTAGTCTTGTTGGACGTCGTTATATAAACACAAATTTTCACGTACTCTGTGCTTTTAATTAATAATTGACTAAATTTTATAAGAAGTGACAACAAATATAGTTGAGTAAGTATCTTACGTAATAAATTTTAAGTTAACATGAAATAAAAAAAAAATTAAATCATAAATAAACACTTATACATATGTGACATAAATTAATTACTTCGTAACGAAAATTAGGTAAATATATGTACTTATTCTTATTCCTATTTTATTTAAAATAGCGGCGTGGAGAAATATTTTAAACGAAAAGGCAACTCGGAGCAAAATATTAATGGTGGAGCAAGTACAAGCCGGGGTAGTATTAATAGTGGCAATACAGAAAAAGTCATCTGTAATAAAATAAGAAAGACTAATAGGCAGTATTCTGATGAATACATCAGTTTTGGGTTTACATGGACCGGTGAAAAGGAGTGTCCAATTCCTCAATGTATTGTATGTGGTGAGAAGCTGTACAATAGTGCTATGTTTCCTGCTAAGTTGAAGCGCCACTTTACTACTAAGCATGACAATCTTGTTTCTAAAAATAAGGATTATGTTAAAAGGTTATTGGACATACAATCTAAGCAAGCAAAACGATTTAAAGGTGCTATCACAATTTCTGAAAAGGCACAAATTACTTCATATAAGGTAACAGAATTAATTGCCCTGAAATTAAAATCACATACTATAGCAGAAAGTCTTATTTTACTGTCATGTTGTGAAATCGTTAAAATTATGTTTGGTGATAGTGCAAAAAATGAAATTATGAAGATTCCTCTTTCTAATGATACAATAAAAAAAAAGAATAAAAGACATGTCACATGATATCGAGGAAACGGTTAATAATAAACTTTCCAACAAATATTTTGCTTTGCAAATTGATGAATCCGTTGATATTAGCAGCAAAGCTCAATTACTTGCATTCGTTCGCTTCATTGATGAAAACGATATAGTAAATCAATTTCTTTGCTGCAGAGAGTTTACCGAACATACAACAGGAAAAGATATTTTTAATTGTATTGCCACATATTTAGAAAAATCCAAAATATCATGGGATTTCTGCGTAGGAATTTGTACAGATGGATGTCCATCAATGGCAGGATCTATTAAAGGATATGTTACACTTCTAAAAGAAAAAACCCCAAATATCATATCTACACACTGTTTTTTACATCTGGAAGCTTTAGTTTCAAAAACATTGCCAAAAACATTAAAATCTGTTTTGGATGAAGTTGTACAAGAAGACCTCTGCAGGCAAGCATTTTTAAACAACTTTGTATATCTATGGAAGCTAAGTATGAAAGTTTGCTTTTGCACACTGAAATAAGATGGTTGTCTCGCGGTAAGGTTCTATGTCGTTTATTGGAGCTCAAAGATGAGCTGCTGTGTTATTTTCAAAATGTAGCTATGGATAAATTTGTTATATATCTTGAAAATTATATTTGGTGTGCTAATTTGGCATATCTAGCTGATATTTTCAAATACTTACATTCAGTGAATACAAGTATTCAAGGTAAAAATGAAAATATTTTAACATCCACGGACAAAATGCTGGCATTCAATAAAAAAATATTGTACTGGAAAAATCGAATAACAACAAAAAATACGCTTGATATGTTTCCTTCAATTCAAACGGAAAATCTTGCAGATATTATTCCTGCTATAATAGAACATCTAAAAATATTGGATCAAAAAATCACGTGTTACTTTCCATCTCTTAAATTAGAATCCTATGACTGGATACGAAATCCATTTGGCACATTTGAATCTTAAAATAAAGAATTATCTTTAGAAGAAGAAGCAGAAATTATTTCATTGACAACAGATCGCTCTCTGAAAATGCAGTTCACAAAAATGTCAAATGAAAATTTTTATATTTTCGTTCAAGACGAATACCCATCTATATCTAAGAAGGCACGATTTTACTACAATTGGCTACCTCATATCTTTGTGAATTGGGATTCTCAACATTAGCCAATATAAAAACTAAAAAAAGAGAAAGACTTACAGATCTGGAGGAGAAAATGAGGGTAGCAATATCTCATATTAGACCTAATATTGGCGAAATATGTAAAATTCGCCAGGCTCAAATATCGCATTGAATTTTTTATAATATTATTTTGAATTTGTAACAAGTTACTTTTGTTGATTTGATTTTATATTATGAATAAAATTATTATTTTTACTTGAATAAATGGAAAATTTTATATATTTCCGTACATAATCCAAATTACTGGAATCAATGTTAATTAGTTCTGATGCTCCGGGAAAGTTTCATGTAATTAAATGTGCCCCGTGACCCCGAAAAGGTTAAGAACCACTGATCTAGAGAGAGAGTTTGAGTCATTAGAGTTGTTAGTAACTACCTACATAACTATAACTATACAAGGTCCTTGAAAATTTAAAATCGACGAATTTTAACTAATATGTATGTAATTTGATTAAAATCCAATCCTAAACATAACACAAAAGTTATTCCAGGGAATTGGAGAAACATTTGTGGGGCTTTAACTTATGTAGGCTTTCACAGTGAGTAGAAATAAAAGTACAACTATGACATCAATCTAAAGCCTCCTTGATCACAATGCGATTTTAATAGTAAGATCATCCTTATCATTGGGATAGATACTACATTGCAGTCTACTGAGTAAAAACAATTCAAGCTTTAGCTTTAGTATTTGCATGGGCAATCGGGTGACCCTAGTATCGTTCTTCTATGATAGGCGATCAGAGATAACCATACTGATGAGACCTCTCTGAACGCTGAGTCGAAAAGTTCGATTTTTTTCTGCATTTTCAATGCATTGTAGAAATTCATTGAAACTATTTTCAGTAAATTTAAGTGTATAGAGATGAGAAATTGTCCACATAGTTTATATGACAGAGTCAGGTGGAGAAGCCCTGCACTCCTAAGAGAAGTGAAGAAAGAAAAAAAAAATTATTTGTGTCCCATACGAAATCTGATAGTAATCGGAATCCACAGGTGATCGGTGATCGGTGAATACCTGAATTCCCATTATGTTTATTACGTCTCGCCAGTACCAACTATCCTTGAACATACATACACTAGCGAGCAATAGGCGACGTTCACCATATATTTTTATTATTTTTAAGAACTGTGCATAGGTAAGAAAAATTCGTTTAGAAGATGAGGCTCACAAGGTTTAACAATCGAACGGGTATCTTCACTCCTTTATCAAGAAAATCTAATTAAAGGCGAGAAACTGACTACTGACAACAGTCGTTTTTCGCGTTTTTTTATGTTCAAATAATTCTAAAAGTGTAAAAATAAATAAAGCATTGTAATTACAGTAAAAATAGTTAAAATGGGTCGCGTGAAAAACTTGAGTTCTCAGGAAGAGGGCAAAATTAAAGCATTAAAGTTACTCTTCTGACTTCTGCACGGGCAATTGGACAAAAGAAATCGGGCGCAGACATGATGTAGTGTGTCGATTTTTAAGAAATGCTGCAAAAATTACAAGTATTATGTCCAAACCGTAACAACTGAGAGGAAGGTGCGAACAATATTCGAACTCGCCTCCAATTCATCGAAAACTGCAGGTAAAATTGGTGTAGAAGCAGGAATTTTGGCAAGTGTGTGGACTATAAGCCGAATAAAAAAACAGTGTCCCAATTTGAAACGATTAAAGTTAAGGAAATAACTACGTCTTATAAGGATAATCACAATAAAAAAATTGCAGTTGATTATATTGGATGGAGAGATCGGTGGAGGAACGTAATTTTCGCGGACAAAAGAACATGTTACATTGACGATGGATACGCATTTTCTTTCCGTAACATTAGGAAGGAAAAACGATAATAAATGAGACACTACAGCCGAGTAGGCGGTAATATTGTATGGGGAGAAATAAGTTATAATGGACTACTTGAACTAAGGATATTAAGTGGAAGGAAAACAGCTGCAACTTACATTCCCTTACTGCAAAGTGCTGTTGCAAATATGGACGAAGTTATGGTTACAACGAGTTGAATATTCCAACAAGACTCCCAGCTATTCATACCACGCGACAGGTTTCTGAATGGTTTTTAGAAGAAAGCATAAGAGGTTTATCATGGCATGCCCGATCCCGATAATTTTAATAACATCGAGAACCTGTTTTAATGGCTTACTCGGAAGGTTTGCGACACTGGCCGACAATTTGAGAGCTTAAAATGTTTTGAGAACACCATAAAATAGGGAATTTTGCTATGAAATAAATTCATAGCGAATTTAGTCAATATGAAATTGACTGAGTTTGTTGCCAAATCCGTAGCTCAAGAATTGATTGGAAAAAAAATGTTTACAATCGAAAAATCAAATAAATTTCTATGCAAAAGCAGGCGTTTCGTATTAGCAGCAACCGCATACTCATCAGTACTGTTTAGTTCCTGACCTCATATATGCACTTAAAATAGTTTTTAAGTGCGAATTATATACGAGGCGAAATACTAAGTATTTACTTGAATGCTTAGCAAGATTGGCCCTATATTGGACTAGCACTTCATAGAGAGTTTTGCTATAATATAAATTCATAGCGAATTTAGTCAATATGAAATTGATCGAGTTTGCTGCCAAATCCGTAGCTCAAGAAATGAGTGGAAAAAAATGTTTACAATCGAAAAATCAAATAAATTTCTATGCAAAAGCAGGCGTTTCGTATTAGCAGAAACCGTATACTCATCAGTACGGCTTGCTTTCTGTCTGCCGTATACGCCATAAAAGAAGTTTGAACTCAGATATCGATTAATCTAATCAGAAGTCTCTTTAATTCAATTACCGATAGATTACTAGAGGTGATTACTCAAAAATGAGGACACACTAAGTATTAATTTTGTTAAAAATATTAAATAATTTATAAAAAATAGTATAAAAAGTAAAATGTACGACGTTTTTATTCATCCGTATTTCTTAAAATCTGTGGCAACTTATGTGTCACTAATCAGTTGCTTGCTTTAAATTACACAAATTTTCGTAATAAAGGATTTAAAGAAAGAAACAGAGAAGAAAACTAATGATAATTACCGTCAGAATTATTAAGAATTGTGATCGTAAACGTAGGTTATAGTAGCTGTTATTATTAAAAAAAAAACTCAAAGGTTATTAAAAAGTAATCCAAATAAGTACAGCATGCTCAGTTCTTATGTTTTTTAATGAATTGTATATAATTAAGAAGTGAAATGTATGTTCATATACCTAATGGGAGAATAAAATCTTTCTATCGATTTACTTCTAATACCTGCATAAGTATGAATATTAAAATCGATTATAATTCATTTCGTATTCCCTACCTACGCCGAATATTGAATTTTAATGAAGCTTTGTAAGAATAAACTTGCGTTTGTTGAAAACAAACATGAAATCAATACCAATCCACGTTTGCCAAATGTGAAATGTAATGTGATTCGTAATATCGTGCTTTTGAGCTTTTGTAGACAAGTGTTTCCTTCGAACCTTAAAATTTCACTATAGAGATTGAAAATCAAACGTATAATTGTATGGAAACGGTCTGGTCGTGATAGGATCGACGACTCCTTCTTGATGATTACGTTGATTAATTGGTATTCGGTGAATATTCAAACCCACATCGTATATGGTATTATACAGACATATGTACATATGTACATATCAATCAATGTGTAAACAGTCAACAACCATTTTGATAACAGGTTAAATTGAACAGACAAACAAAAACTCATCCTTTGAACTTTTGCCATAAAATTCTCATTAAAAATATATTGACTTTACAAAACTGCATTCGATACTCTTCACGAAAAAAATCGTATAATTAAAAAAAAAATGAAAGCGGAATTTTTCGCGTGGAATCAATATTTGAGATAAAATTTTCACCCTTTTTCCTAGTGTTTTAAGTGATTGGGAAAATATTGAATGTTGCAATTTCTTTGGGAATTTCAATCTAACTCAATCCGATAGTTATTAAAAAAAGAAAAAAAGAAAAAAGAGAAATTCTCTTGCACTAATGGGAGGGCGCATAAAATAGTCTGAAAAGCGTTAATTGTGATTGAATTGAATTTTTAATTTTATCCTAATTTATGTAACATTTAAATATTTTTCATTGCTGCAGGAAATGCTTAATATCATGTTTACATTATCACATTCGTATCTATTAGCCGGGCTGGGTATGTTTATTTCAGTTTTCCTCATCAGCGTAAACAATAAAGGATCTCATCCATATGTTAGCAACTGGTAGCAATTCTATAAATACACAACGAAATGAACCTCATTCACCATTGAGGGTTATTTGGTTTTTGTTTTCTGTTCAATGATTTTTATTGGAAATAAAGATTTGAAGTAGTTGAGGAAATGGTTTTTAGTTGCATACCATTGTGTATTCTATAAACTTGTGTATGGCATTGAAGTTGCTTAATTACGGATGAATATGAAATGATTATTTATTATTGTTAAGAGTTTGAGGTTAAATATCTATCATCAATCATGCAAATGTAAAGCGTTTTGCTGATGTGATCTAATATTGTTTTCTATCGCAATTGAGAGGGATTTTAAAGTAGCGTTAAATAATTAATTGAAGTGACTTGATTTAGGGTCAAACAACTATGTTGCAATCTATTTGATTCATGAAAATTATTGTGATGCTGAGTTTTGAAAAGTTTAATCAGAATATCGAAAAAAAAAATAGAATAATACTGTTTTGGAGAGCATTTAGGAATCGTACTATGTGAACGTAGGGGATATCATAGAATTAGTAAGTTTAGTTTTAGTTTAATATTTTATTAATTATTTATACTTACTATTATCACATTTCCGTGTATTTTCGGGCTGGACGGTCAGGAGGAAAAAAGCCGCGCAAAACAATAAGTAATTATTTTATCAAGCTAAAGGACCCAACACCCAAAGAACTACGTTCGGATGTAATTTATAAAATACCTTGCATGGGTAGTAACAACGAAAATTGTCCGATGAGCTATGCTGGAACAATAAGGCAATTCCTTAAAAATAGGATTTCTAACCACAAATCTTACCTAAAAAGTGCTAATTACTCATTGTGCGTTACCTAACCATTCTCCAGATTTCGAAAATGCCTCTATCCTACATCACGAAAAACACTATAAGAAAAGATTATTGATAGAGGCATTATATATTCAGAAAACTCCTAATACTGTGAACATAAAAACGGATACAGACAATATCAATAACATTTAATGCGAGCACTTGGAGAGCTTTGGGAAATGACAAAGCTACGTCTAGCACCATTCGATTTTGACGAGTGCTTGGATAATCTTCCATAACTCCTATAGTTTATTTTACCATGTTTTGTCATTTATTTATTTATACTGTTAATATTTTTACAATGTTTTTTAATCCGTAAATATGCTTTTTTGCCAAATTTTTTAATTTTCATATCAAGCACACATTATTGTTTATAATTAGACTGCGTCCTTGAGAACGGTTCGACACATGGGTCGAAACATCGGAGAACAAATAAAATTCTCACTAACTAAAGAGGTATTTTTTCCTCCCGACAGACCAGCCCAAAAATCCTAATACACGGAAATTTAAAGTAAACGGTCATTGTACTCATATCTAATTAACACATTTGCAACTATGCTATCTGCGCCAGATGCAGGCATTGCAGTGTTAGTTATTAATTTTTTTAAAAAAATTGCATTTCGTAAGTCTTCATGACTTTTCTTTTCTTTAAATTGGTTAGTCCCGCGCTAGTATTTCACATTTCTCACCCTTTTTAATTTCTCGAGAAAAGAAAACACACATTATTTTTCTCGAGATTTCTCGAGATTTCTTGAGAAAATAGCTTATTAAAATAAAAATCTAATTCACTCTATAATATAAACTGAAATTCATATTTTTATTATACAACAAAATAAAAAATAGTAACGTAAAAATAAATTCTTCAAGTTTTACAAAAATATATAAAAAGGTTTATAAAAATATAATAAATTTAATCATTTTTGTGATTTAAAACAATGTTTTAAGAAACACAGAGCATCCAAAGTTGAATCTCCCATCCTTGTTCTTTTTTTGGTAACATAATCTGTTGCAATAGAAAAATTCCGCTCATTTTGCGTAGAAGTTGATTTAATGGTCAAAAGTGCATCCAAAAGATTCTGCAAATTTGAGTTTCTCTTCCCATTTGCTTGAAATATTTTAAATTCCTTTGTTAAGGATTGAAATTTGTCAGCATTCGGACTTTCGTATTCTTTTAAACTTTTTGTAATTGCAAAACTTATTTGTTGCTGTAGACTTGCTTCTTCTTCTCGATCTGGATATTCCTCAATATTTTCAGTTTCACCAGTTTCTTCAGTATTATCGTTATCACTGTTTTTAGTTTCAAAAATTCTAGATGATATACAATCAGGATTCGGTAGGAGCCTAATAACAGACACTAAAGTATAATCCCTCTTTTTAGACATTTCCTTCCTAACTGCGTTAAGGAGGTCTCGACTTAAATTAGTGTTTAATTTTTCCAAAGTTGTAAACAAAAATCTGAGAGCACCTTCAGCAGATAATAGTGTAGTATCTTCTCGGCTAAGATAGGGTACAGGGGGATGTGGGTGGGGGCGCTACATCGCAAACTAAATTCTCTATTTTCAGAGGGTCAAGAAAATTTATGGTGGGGGTAGTTTTTGGTGGAAGGGGAAAAACAGTTTTTCAAAAAACTTGACTTCCTATTTGGTTTCCGCGAGTCCATTTCTTGGGAGGGGGGGGGGGGGCTTGCTCTCGGCGGGGGAGGGGCGGCAAATTTTCAACTTTGAACGGTTATTGCGGGTGAACCTGACATCGTAGAGCATTCGTTGACATCTCAAATCAAAGCTCCAGGAATTGGCTATCTGTCCTAGAAATTTCATTTCTCCACGACGGAAGGGGGGGGATTATCTCTAGAAGGGACCAAAATGACCATTTTTCACTCCATACAAACGTCTAAACAATGGCGGTCCTCTACCTCCCACAAATTTTATTGGAAAAAAATTTTCCCGGTGAGTACTATTCCATGGTATAGTTTTTTTTTGCGATTAACTTAATTTTAACCCCTTTTTTGACATTTTTCTCTCCGCCACTGACACATTTTCACTACCGTCAATCATATATACCCCAAATACTATGTGTTGTTTAGGTTTTCCCTCAATTATATGTTCCACGGAAATTATCTACACACTCTAGGCTTTCATATGCAAAGAACCAGAAGACAATATGTTACATACATCGCGAGCAATCGCCGTTACAATTTTCACCTTAAATTTGAAATTTGAAATTTTAAACCTTCCATCAGCATTTTTTAGTACAAATTTTTTCCTGAATTTTTACATAAATTTATAGGTTTTACCTTTTTCTCCACAGCTCGGTCAATCCGAAGTGGTTTTAATGTTGCTAATATTATTTTAGCACCTCAGCATAGTCGTCATTCCACAAACTACCCAAATTTAATTCAATCAATAATGCTTTTTTGATTGGGCCGCTAATTCTTACAAATCTTTCTACCATAACCTCCATTGTATTCCATCTAGTAGAACAATCTAAGATTACCATAAGCTCTTTTTTCTCCTCTTCCACTACATATTTTTGTAATATAGCATTTTTAACGGGGGAGTTTTTAAACATTTTTCATATTTTTCGAATGGATTTAATAGCTTGTTCGATTTGGGGTTGCAAATACACATCAACGTCTTCCACAACTTTTATATCAGAATCATTATCAGAGTTATTATGTTCATATTCTAAATCTTGTAATTCAGTTATCAGGATGCCTCTTCTTGGTATAAAATACTTTCACAACAGCCAAATGCAACCCGTGATTGTAACAAAGTTGGTGAAATTGAGAAGATAATCATCCAAATTTCTGCATTACAGCAGCACCATCACTCATTGTAGCTACTATATCGTTATTAAATATGATATTAAACGTTTTTAATTTTTCTTTTACTAATTCCAATGCTTTTTCAGCAGGGCAACTACCAACGACAGGAACCATCCCTAAAGTGTCTGAATCTTTGTTATTATAGTAAAGATGTAGATCCATATATCTTTTATTTTTCATGCTGGTCCATTCAACAATGGATATACTGAATTTTTTACCACTATCTTTGTGTATAATTATTTTTTTAATCAGCTGTTGTTTTATATCTTCATAAAAGTTCAGCATTAATTGCATCACTTTGGTAGAGTTTCGTGGTAAATTAAATCCTTTGCCACTAATAGATGTTCTAATGAATTCACTTTTAGTAATTCTGTGAAAAGATATTCCATCAACAGCTGCTAACTTTGAAATTAATTCACCCATAGTTGGTCTTTTTAAGAAGGATTCAATTACTGAATTATCTCCGTACCTGTATCTTTTGGCATTTTTTGAGGTGCTTTGACCATCATTGTTTTCTTCTCTTTTATACTCATGTACACCTTCAAGATGCCTACGCAGACCAATAGTCGCCGAACCTTTGCATGAAAGTGATTTAAAACATATCTTACATATTGCCAAATCTTTATTCCTTTCACTTTTTTTAAAATGTTCCCATCAGTCCTGGTAAATTTTACTCATTTTGTGGGTAATTGTTGGTTTCTATTTTTTTAATTAAAATTATTTTAAAAACAAAATTTGTAATAAAACAACTTCTTTCCTTAAATTTATTATATAGGTTTATCTTACATATATGGTACTTCCTTTCTTTTAAAAAAAAATATTTTTTACATACAAAAATCTTTCACAACGCAATTAGTTATAGCACTGAAGTTTGAGACAATTATGAATAACAAAACAGAAAACTAATGGTGTTTTTAAAAAAAATTGTATGACAGTGATGAATAAAGCGCTGTTTAGAAACAACGATTTTACATGGATATTGCATCAATATCGAAAGGAAATTGGTGTGTGTAACTAAATTTGTCGAGAATTGTGACTTTATAATTTTCTCAAGAAAAAATTCTCGAGAAGAAACACTTCCATCCTATAGGGCTGTATTGGGTAAGCGCTAAAGTAAATACGCTGTATTTCGCCTCATATAATTCATACTTAGAATTTATACTGTGAGACTATATATAAGGTCTGCTTAGCATTTTCTTCTGGAGTCTGCGGCAGGCAGGAACTGGTCGTCCTGAAGAGTATTGGTTTCTGCTGATACGAAACGCCTTACACACATTGCTATCTCCCCAAATTGCAGGCATTTCAGTGTTAGTTATCAATTTATTTAATAAAAAATGCATTTTGTAAAAGTTTTAATGACTTTTCTTCTCTTTAAAATGATTAGTCCCGCCAATAGGCATAGTATTTTGCCTCATATGATTCATACTCAGAATTTATACTGTGAGACTATATATGAGGTCTGCTTAGCAATTTTTCCTGTGTCTGCGGCAGGCAGGAACTGGTCGTGCTGAAGAGTATTGGTTCCTGCTGATACGAAACGCTTTATATACATTGCTAGCTGCCCCAATTGCAGGCATTGCAGTGTTAGTTATCAATTTATTTAAAAAAAATTGCATTTTGTAAAACTTTTATTGACTTTTCTTTTCTTTTCTTTATATTTATTCTTGTTTCACGTTTTATTATCACTGGACCACGATATATAACCACATTTTGGGTCCTCGTATTTTTAAACGTTCTTAGTCTTACTCTTGTTTTTTTAATAGATGGCTACTTTTTGGATGTCTCCAGTGCCATAGTAAAAATGAAAAAAACATTGTATTCGTTATTTCATCACACAACGTAGTGATCTAGGACAGCAAGATTCAGGTCTTGCTTTGATTTATCAAGAGGTCCCAAATAGCGAATTTGAGTGAGTCGAAAAACAAACGAAAATATAAAATAAAAAAGAAAATGAAAAAAATTGAGAAAAAATAGAAAAATTTGTATGGAAAGAGTTGAGAATATTAGATTTACTTGAATGAATTAAATCTGTGAAAGCCTGCAGTGCGCTGAAAATAGAATGAAAGAAAAATAAACGTTTCGTATAAAACGCGTTTTAAACGCTTGTTTTTCTTTCTTTACGGCCTGCATCCCAAATTTTTTCTGCCTGTTATACTCTCAAGTTCCACCTATATTTTCAACAATATTATTTTAAAATCTACGATCCCTCGTATTTGGAAGTATTCAAAAATAATACCCATCTGCAAGAAGTCTAATGGCTCAACGGAGTATCGTCCTATTTCCATTTTGCATTTTCTCTCCAAAGTCTTTGAAAAAATCCTCCACCCACAAATCAAAAAATTTTTGGATATGGAAAACCTATCATCTAATTTTTAATCGGGCTTTAGATTTAAGCGAGGCTGTACTATGGCATTGGAAATCGTTTGATAATGATAAGCTTACAATGCTTGTCATCCTTGACTTTTCCAATGCCTTTGACACAGTTGATCACAAATTTTTATTAAACTGGCTTTTAAATTTAATTTTTCAAAGTCTGGATGCACTTTGGGGTTGTTTTATCTCAGTGGGCGCCAACAAAGTGTGTTCTGCTTTAATGCTGTTTCCTACCTTTATGGGGTGGAGTCCCACAGGGTTCCATTCTGGGATCTTTATTATTCACATCCTCATTAATGATTTTCCAATGGTTTTTAGAAATTATGATTATTATATATATGTACATGGGTGATATGTAGCTTTAGGTATATTTCTAGGCCTCTGAGATTGTTGGAGGATGCTATAATCCGTTCGAATGAAGACCTCGCAGATGTAAATATTTGATTGGGGTTTTAATAATAACAGCTTAAGCTTAAATGCTTTAAAATCGAATGCTACTGTTATTTAGAAAATTGAATTGTAAACTTTTTGTTTTCCGGATATTATCCAGAGCAATGTAACTATTCCTTATAGTAATACCGTAAGGAATCTTACAATAATCTTTGATCGTACTTTAAACTGGACGCTATATAAACTTTCTGTCACTGTAGCCTTTACTCCTATTGACAGGCAGATTTTATTAGTTAAATCGTCAATTATCCCCCTCATGAGTTTTAGTTGTGAAGTTTTTCGTGATTTTGATTCAGCTTGATAGAGAAATCTCAGTGTAGTCTTTAACTGTAGTTTAGTGCGGACGTGTTCTTTGATAATGGCTAATATTAATCGATGTACAAAATGCGATGATCTTCTTTCCGATATGAAAAGTGTTCAGTGCGGTATTTGTAAAATCTTTACAGAAGCATTCGTCTATTTTTTGGAAGTGCCCTGTATGCATGAACTTATCTCTTGGTGAATTTATGACTCGGTTCTTAACGTTATCGAATGAGTTAGAGTCTTTAAAAAATGAGTTCTCTCGTGAATTTGATGTGATCAAAAATATGTTGTCTGCAAATAAAAATTGTGATTCTCCCCAATTTGAGGATAATAATAATGTCAAAGGTGCTAATCCAACTTTACGTAGGTTAGGTTAGGTTAGGTAAGAGGGGTGCCGCTAGACAACCAGCCAGCCTCACTTAGACCTCCAACGGGTTCATTGTGCCCCTAGACCTCATGGGATGACCCTTCAAGCCGCGGATTCATCCTGCTTTCCTTGGGAAACTCGGGATATATCCAAGACCTTTAACCTAGATCTATCCTGCCTCACTCAGAAAACTCAGGATGTCTCTGAACTTTATACTTTGAAGCTCCCCCAGACATGAAAAGAAGTAGCTACCTAGTAGCCTACTTCTTTTATTCATCAGAGCGGGGCATTCGCAAAGCACATGCTTGATGGATTCAATTTCCTCCGAGTACCTACAACTCCTGCATAAATCGTTCGCTGCTATTCCCAGTCTTGTAGCATAGTCCGCTATAGCCCAGTGATCCGTCATGACCCCTACTAGATTCCTGGTATTTGCTCTGCTGCTATTAAGCAGTTCCCTTGTCCTTTTCCTGTCATATGCAGGCCACAATTGCCTCGCAATACGACAGGTATCCCTGCTGGTCCATCGGAGGCCTGCCTTTAGATAGACGTCCCTGATGATTTCCTCTTTTAAGGCTCCTATTGGGATCCTCACGTAAGCTACAGCTGCGGAGATATCCAATTCGGAGCCCTTTTTGGCCAACTCATCAGCCATCTCGTTGCCTGAGATATCCTTATGGCCAGGTACCCAGCTTTGGGGTCACCTTGTGCCTTACGGTCAATTGCTCAAGCCTGGTTTTGCATAACTGCACCAATTTTGATTTTACCAACCCAGCATCCAGCGCCCTGATGGCTGCCTGGCAATCAGTATATATGCAGATGTGCCGTGCGGGCTCTCTGCACATGGATACCAATGCTGCCGCCTGATAAATCGCTGTGAGCTCTGCATGAAAAACACTGCATTTGTCAGGGAGTCTATAAAACTCGTGCCACTGGAGATCTCTAGAGTACACTCCAGGCCCTGTGCCCGCACTCGTCTTGGAGCCATCCGTAAATATAGAAATATCGGATGTAGCGACCACCTCATTCCCCTCCCAGTCACTCGTGGTGGGTATGGTTGCATTAATACCTCCACCAAAAGCCAGGATGGGTACTTGATAGTCCGTTTCTACCCTGCAGGCCCTACAGTCTACCTTCTGGAGTATATTGGAGTGCCCAAAACCTTTCTCCGTCCACCACCCCCCGCTCTCAGCCTGACAGCACTAGTTGCCTCCACACCCTTACAATAAAGGTCCAGCGGCAATAGGTCAAGCATGACCTCCAATGCCGTCGTAGGCGTGGTGCACAGACACCCAGTTATACCCATACAGGCGGCTCTCTGGATTTTTGACAGCACATCACGGTTACAATTCCTCGTCAGTGCCGTCCACCAGACCGTAGAGCCGTAGCAGAGGATGGGCCGAACTATGGCTGTGTACATCCAGTGTACCACCCTGGGTTTTAATCCCCAGTTTCCGCCTAATATTCTCTTGCACGTGTAGAAGGCCACACTGGCCTTCTTCACGCGTTCTTGTAGATTAGCCTTCCAGGTCAGTTTGGAATCGAGGACGACTCCCAAGTACTTCGCTTCACTGGAGAGAGTAAGCTCCTTTCCTCCTGAAATCTTGCACCCGTCGCCTTCTTGTAAAAACGATTAGCTTTGTCTTCGAGGGGTTCACCCTCAAACCACTATTATTGGCCCAGCTATCCCGCTTAAGCAGCGCGCACTCGAGTCTTTCACTAATAGTAGAGAGAAATTTGCCAGTTACCGGGATGCATATGTCATCTGCGTAGGCAACTACCTTAAAACCCTCTCTCTCTATCTTGATGAGGATTTCATCCATTACCAGTAGCCACAGGAGTGGTCATAGCACCCCCTCCTGCGGTGTACCTCTATAGACTGCTCTTCTGAGAGTAGCGTCACCCGAGCAGGAGCTGATCTTTCTGCTGAGAAGCATTGAGTTGATCCAGTCACATAGACCCTTATCAGCACCCACCCTTCTCAGTCCATGAAATATAACCTCCGTATTCACGTTATTGAAAGCCCCCTCAATATCCAGGAAAGCACCTAGAGTGTACTCCTTATACTGTAGGGACTTCTCAACAATAGACGCCACTGCATGTAATGCCGACTCTACCGATTTCCCTTTTGTAAAGGCATGCTGACTACCACTGCCGCCCTGCCAAACATTTCTTATATGCACCTCTATCAATGTCTCCAAGACCTTAAGCATAAAGGAGGAGAGGCTGATAGGTCTAAAGTCTTTTGCCTCGGTATGGCCTGTTCTGCCTGCCTTTGGAATGAAGATTATCCTCACTTCCTGCCAGGCCCTGGGCAAGAAACAGAGCCTCAGGTAGCTCTTATAAATCGGCACTAGCCATGGTATTATGTACCTAAGTGCCTTCTGAGGCATAATGGGTCTTAGTCCATCAACCCCAGACGTCTTAAGGGGATTAAAAGAATGGACCGCCCATTTCGTCGCTTTTTCGCTAACTATGGAGCTGATCACCTCCTCCTTTACGTAAGGTTTCTTCCCAAATTAACGATAACACTTCAATACCGCAACGGTTATCTCTTCATGCTGACAACGTATTTGGTGCTCGGAATTCAGTAACGGTTGACGACGGCGTAATGAATTCAATAACTCAATACATGCAAAGCTATGCAGCGAAATGCTCTGCTTTAAATATTAATTGCTCTCAAGTGAATGACGATGCTAATAATGTAGTAAATTCTGCCGCTTTGCATATGGTCAGTGACCCTATTCAATCGAATTCAACGTCATTTTGTTGATAATGACAAACGCTCCAGCTGGATTACTGTTCAACGAAAGAAAAATCTAAATAAAAAAATCATTGGAAATAATATCGCTGCCGGTGACCTCTCAGCTGTAAGCAAATTTAAGTTCTTACATCTGACACGTTTACATCCGGACACCACTCCTGATAAAATTATATTTTTCGTTTCCGTGAAGACAGGAGTTTCATCTGATTTGTTCATTTGTCTTCCTCTTTGGAAAAAGGATGCTGACTTGTCTTCTCTTCGATTGAAATTGGGTGTTCCCGAGTATTTATTATCAAGATTGTTGATCGCCGATATTTGCCCATCAGGGGTTTTTGTTCGAAAATTCTCCAACATTTCAAAAAACGATGTAATATCAACGAATGTGGCCCAGTCTCTGTATTACACTCAAGTCCAACCGCAATCTCAACCTCATTCCCAAATTCAAGTTCAATCTTGTGCGAGGTTTCAGAACGAAACTTCATGACTTTTTTCTTGCTGTTATGGAAAATGACTATGATATTATTGTGCTAACTGAAACTTGGCTCAATGAGCACATCTTTAGTGGAGAACTTTTCGATGAGAGTCAATATATTGTTTATCGTAAAGATCGATGTCCTTTATCGACTGGTTTTACAAGAGGAGGAGGAGTTCTAGTTGCCATTCGTACCTCTTTTGTGTGCGAGAAGATTCATCTGCATAATGACTCCGCGGAAATCGATCAATTATGCGTTCGAGTGTCATCTTATCTTAATTCTATCTCCATGGATATTTGCGTAAGTTATATCCCACCTTCTTCTTCAATCGAACTGTATAAAGGTCATATGTAAATAATGTGTTGTCACTATTTGAGAAATATGATGATGAGAATTTTTTATGTTTTTGTGGTGATTTTAATTTGCCTAATATTGATTGGCAATGGAATTTAGAGGAATCTATGCAAATACCAAAGAATGTCACATCTGAAGTAGAATGTTACGTTGTAGATAATTTGGTAGGAATAGATTTAATTCAATCAAATTCAATAACAAATATGTTTTTAGTAAACTGTTAGATCTAATATTTATAAGTAACGAATTAAAATTTGAAGTTCATGAAGTTAGTACTCCTTTAACGCCTATTGATTTTCATCATAAAGCTGTTAATCTTTCCATTTCTGTTTATGAATTTTGTTCTCACTGTAATGAAGTAGATATTTTTGAATATAATTTTGTTAAGGCTGATTACCATAATCTTAATAACTTCCTTTCAAATTATGAATGGAATTCGATATACTCTGATAATTTACATAAAATATATAGCAGGTTCCTGGACGTTATTTATGAAGGCCTTAAAAAACATGTTCCTACTAAGAGAATCTCATCCATAAAGCATCAAAAATGGTTTACCAAAAGTGTTATTAAACTTAAAATTGCTAAATCTAAGGCGCATAAAGCTTTTAACAAATCTGGCAATCTTTCCGATAGAATAAGGTACAGTCAGCTTAGGCGTGAATATATCTTCCTACTTAGATTTATGTACAATCAATACGTTTGGTCTATGGAGTGCAGTATTAAATCCAATAGCAAGGCATTTTGGTCATTTATAAATACTAAACGTAATTCAAGAGGTCTTCCGAAAATGTTGCAATATGACAACAAAAATGCCTTTAGTTTAGAATCTAGTTGTGACCTGTTTGCTAAATATTTCGAATCCGTTTACAGTGATGACTCTGTTTATCTTAATGTTAATGATTTTACGGCTCCGTCTTCTCTTGACATTGATGTTGTCGCTTTGTCTACCAGCGACGTACTGCAGTGCTTAAGAAACTTCAATTCTAATACCAAATCTGACACTGACTTTTTATGCACTTCTCTAATAAAAAATTGCGCCGACACCTTGGCACATCCATTAAATTCAATTTTCAACTTATCTTTACAAACAGGGATTTTGTTAGATATTTGGAAAGTCTCCTTCATTATACCGATATTTAAATCTGGGCAAAAGGATGACATGTCCCTGTTATGAATAGAATTCCTAAAATTCTTGACTCGTTGATTCATTCTAAAGTTACATTTTTAACCAAAGAAATTATTTCATTGGAACAGCATGGTTTTGTTTCTGGTCGATCATGTGTAACTAATCTTACTTCTTTTTCACATTACGCTATTAATGCTATTGAAGATTCATTTCAAGTTGATGATATTTACACGGATTTCTCTAAAGCATTTGATAGAATTAATATTTCTCTTCTTTTATGTAAACTTAGTATATTTGGCTTTCACTCATCTTTTTTAAAATGAATTGAATCCTATCTGACTGATCGTAAACAATACGTCAAAATTGGTAGGATCCTCTCCAGAGAGATAAACGCTTGCTCTGGCGTGCCTCAAGGTAGCCACTTAGGTCCTCTGCTCTTCTTGCTTTTTATTAACGATATAGTAGAAAGTTTCAAATTTACTAGATGTTTGTTGTTTGCTGATGACTTGAAATTGTTTTTAAAAGTCAATTCTGTGGATGATTGCGCACTCATTCAACGTGATCTTAATGGTCTCTCTGATTGGTGTTCTATAAACAATTTTCACTTAAACATTGGTAAATGTAAAACTATGACATTTCATCGTTTATTCAATCCAATTATTTTTAATTATCTTATAAATAACAGTATTCTTCCTAGGGTTTTTGAAATTAATGACTTGGGTATTATACATGATATTAAATTGAGCTGCATTCCACACGTTGAGCTGATAGTTTGTAAGGCTGGTAGATGCCTAAGTTTCGTTAAGCGTAATTCTAAAGACTTCAGAGATGTTCACACTCTTAAAGTTCTTTCCTTCGCTTTGGTAAGGTCTATTTTAGAATATTCAAGTGTCGTTTGGTGCCCCTATTACAAAGTTCATATTGATCTTCTTGAATCAACACAGAAAAGCTTCACTAGATTTGCTCTTTACAAATGTAACTACCGATATGATAATTTACCTTCATATTCTGTAAGATGTTTACTGTTGGGTTTATCGCAATTTGAATTACGACGAGAGGTTAACTGTGCGACTTTTGTTAAAGATATTTTGGATTACAGAATTAACTCGCCAGAGTTTTTATCATTGATTAGTATATATGCTCCCGAAAGGCCAATTCTTTCTAGGTGCTTGCTGTATATTCCTCATCACAGAACAGATTATGGTAATCACGAGCCTATTTCAAATTGTTCCTCAATGTTTAATAAATTTTCATCAATTGTCGATACTTCCATGCCAAGAGATAGTTTTAAATCCTGTATTTTTGATAATTATAGAAGTGTTAACTCATCTTAGAATTAATTTATACATTAACTGCAGGTCTGTAAGATATTGTAATCTGTAGACAATTAAAATAAATAAATAAATAAATAAATAAATAACTAAATAAATAAATAAGTAATATGACTACTAAAGCGAAAACTCTACCGTGCGTCACCTTAAGGTAATACGACAATATCTCGGAATATTTAAATTCAATATTCAGAGGCACGTTACAAAATTTCTTAAAATATCGCGCGATAATAGCAGTGTTATTTTGTTTCCGAGCAACGTTCTGCAGAGCACAGGAGATTGTGAATTGAATTAATGTAATGTTTTTTTTTTTTGAAAGTACAGATAGAGAAAATAATCAAGGTGCCATGACTTAAATTCTTACAAAACGCTAAACATCTCAAACTTTGTCCTGTATTATTTATCAAGTTCTATTTTGACATTTTGCAAGAATTCAAGTCATGACAATTGATGGTCATCATCGTCATGTTGGATACTGTTAAAAAGAATAAAAGGTTCTCTTTGAAACCAGTGTCCAAGCTTTGATCCTGTGATATCCTTGAAAGGACGTTATAAGCATTTAACTGCACTACTTGATTTGAAAAACAAAAACATTTCAAACGTAGACTTGATGGTTAAGGAGTGAAATTATACTCCATTCTACTTATATACCGAAAACCCTGTATACATATACTTCTAAAAGTAGATATATCACTACACCCAACCATTTTTTTTTACTAACAAATTCAATGTTATTACTTCCTCCCGTTAAATGATTTCTGCTTTGTCAGTGAAAGAGCATACCTCTCTTCTTTAATACATTTGGAAAGGCCATGAGCTCTTAGCTGTGACCATGCACCTTGTATTTTTTTAAATACTGGGTATTTTGTAAAAAACTTTCCTCTTTATCTTAATCACCCTGTAACTCCGAAACGGCTGATGATATGCCCCCCCCACATGACATAATTTTTTTTATTTATATAAGTAAGTACTATCACCTCCCGCTCTATCGACCACCAATCACCATGTGGTAAACCCCCGTATATTATGTCCATTTAGAGTATAGACTGCAGAATATCTATCATTGCCTTGCCTGAGACCTGCTATAAGGATCATTGGACTAAATGCAGGACGCATCGGAATCATCATCGTTTGGGTCGCAATCCTCACTAGGCTCATCAGCCGTAAACTCTAGGTTTATATTTGCATGAACAACTGGCTTTTCCCTTGATAGTTAAATTAAAGCATATCTCTGACTGAATATAACATGTATTATGGAGCACTAGAATAAAATGACATAGTATATGTCATTTTACCTTTAAAGCTAGTGGAATATTTTTTTGCAATAAAGCAGAAGTAACAAAGAGCAAATAACTAAAACTAATACGCACACATATAGCGTTACTCTCTTTTATCTTTACCACAATAACACGTTTTTCACAAAGGCTTTTGGTTTTTCTAAAAACAGAGCTTTTCAGCTTTCACTTTTAAGTATCCGTTGTCACTGAAACACTCTTTGAAGTGTTGTTTTCACAAAAACCGCACAAACTGACTGGCACTTTCTCAGCATTACTCTGTTGGTTAAAGCCCATTCAGTCCTGAATTATTTTCCTTGCAGCAAAAAATTATTTTTTCAGGAAAATTATTTGAACAGACGTCGAAAAACAAACTATAGATAATAAAACAATTTTTGTGTTGCATTTGCACGGATTTTCATAATGTACGCAATTGCGTACGACAGGTACCGTTGTATGTAAAAAGTCCATTTTAATATAGGTGTGAAATAAAAAAATATTGTAGTTGCATTACTTCTATATTTAAAAAAAATTATTATAAAAAAGATTTAAAAAAGAAATAAAAATTGTGTTTTGATAAACATAAATGTACATTGCATTTCATGCAATAAATTCGCGATCTCCCTGAAGAACCGCTGAACTTACACCGAACTTCCTTTTCACCGCTATGATCAGGCATATGAGAAACGTCGTCTAATCTTATTTGTTTTGCCGGAACAACTTCTTTATATTTTCTGTGTGGCTCAATCTCTATGTCATCCAAAGCTGATCGTAATGGTCTTCCAGGTTTTCGCTTGATTGTTATACCAGCATAAATAAGTTCATTGAGAACTTCCATTCGAAAATCCATCAAGTCCAGTTGTTGCCTTTTTGGTATTGCTTTTATTTCGGAATCACGCCTATATTCTAACCAACTCTGAGCAACTGCGAAATCAACAAAACGGGTTATTATTCGTAGAGTCCATTTTTTAGACCTAATGTAAGTCCTATAATAACTTATCAGTTGATCCAATAAATCTACTCCTCTCATATTATCTACTATTATATAGCTGAACTATCTCTGGTCGTTAAATCAAAATATATATTTCATTTTCCTTCTCGTATCTTTTAGCTTCATCCTGGACCCCAATCCCGATAAAATTTGAAGCCAACACCACCGATTTATTGTCCTGCCATTTGACTAGTACAATATCACCTACTAGAAATTTCATCCGAAAATCATCTGAGTTTTTTTTTTTCATTTGTTTGTCCGTTAACAGGGGAGGATTAGAAAATCGATTCACACGAATAGTTCCAGCTGCGTGAATTTGTTTATTTTTTAAAATTTTGCAACAATTGGAAGGTTGTAAAATAATTATCAAAATGTAACTTATGGTCTTTATTACGTATTCTTTTACATAAGTGCAAGACAACTGAAGTTACAAGGCCAAAAGTTTTCAGATTTTTTTTTTGCATAGCTCCGTCTCACTTCCTTGATACGCAATAAAGTCGTAGGCAATCCCACTTTTTCCACAAAGTACAAATATTTTGACTCCCCATGGATTGGGTTGTCCTTTTACATATTGCAAAATTGACAAGTGATTTCTCAAGGGGACCATTTGTTCATCAATTGCCAAGTTTTCTTCGAGCTCTAAATTCAAGCATCTTTCTCGTACCATATTCATCAGTGGTCTAACGCTATAAAACTTGTCATTGTTATTCTTAGAGCGTTCAATTAAGTTTACAATGTGCAAATTATTTCTTAGTTGAAAAAATCTGTCCCTGGACATAGATTTCTTGAATATAATAATGCCAAAATTCTTGTTCCAAAACATTTTTATGTGTCCAAATTTGAAGCATCCAATTGTCATATGCAAGCCAATCATCGGCTTCATTTCTCTAGAGTTGGTTGGTTTGAAATTTGCAGTATCTTTTTGTTGCGCATATATATTGGTGCATGCCGCCATTTTGTCAAATATCTGAAGCGGATAACACTTTTTCCATGCCTGTTGTTGCCTCAGTTTTAGCTTCAAAATTAATTGGAATACTTTCAAATGCCCGTCTTCGCCACTCAATCTTTTTTTCTCTTTCCCCTTGATCCTCCAGAGTCGCTGCACTTCCAATATTCTCTTCTGGAACGGAACATTCATCATCCGTAGCATCATCCACCGCCTGCTCCTGATTATCTTCATTACGCAATGAAAGTATAGGATTACCAACTCTAATTTTTTTCGACACTAACTGGTATTCTATTTGATCTGCATTATCTTCTATTATCGGCTCTGTTTCAATATCCGAATCAATTTCATATTCCAAATCTTCAAGCGTGCTAAGTATGGTGGTTTCCGCGATTTCTCTAGTCGTAGATGCCATTGTAAAAAAAATTTAAAATAAAAATATTTCACTTCAATCTGAAAGGAGAAATACACACGTTAGGACCGAAACGTACGCAAATACGTACACACATTTATATAAGTCGATTTATTGATCCACATACGTTATCACATACCTTTTAGTTTTTATTATATATAAACACAATAACTATAGCCTCACTTTTTATTAAATTTCTTAGAACAATTATTCAATTTATATTCCAATAATTTTGTGCGTCTTACCTCTTCATACTATTGCACTTCTCTTCCGCCCGATACATTTTAAGATATCTATATTGTTTATATGAATTTCTTCAGTTATTTTATGAAGAAGTCTTATTTTGTATAACTAATTTTTTTATTACCTTATTATTAAATGTACATATCTTAAAGTTATGCTCAGTTTTTCTGCTGGAGATATAGGTTTTTTGTTTCTATTACATGGCACTTTCTCGATGTCATTTCTTATAAATCTTAGAACAGTTTCAAACAGCTCACGAGACAGGCGAAAATATTCGCCGAACTTTGTATCGTTCTCCATTAAATGTCTTTCAATTATAATCTTAAATGCTCCTTCCTCACTTCTTGTTTGAAACATGTTACTAACAGAACTCCTTGGATATGAAGTTAACAACAAAATGTCTTCTTCTTCGGTATCTTCGTCTTGTAATAAACAAAATGAATCCTCCAAACTCATTATTATTCTTGAAGCACTTCACTTTACTACTTGAATTTCTTTTTTACGATTGCACGTAACGCAACCGTAGGAAACCACACTAAGCGCAAACGCATATCTGTTGCGCAATTGCACCGCCGCATTCTCTTGGAAACCAAGGCACCCAAATTTGCTTAGTTCTAAATTTCGGAATATATGTACTTAACCACATACGTGCTCTATCTCAGTAAACTAAGTTAGTCTTTGACTTGACCAACAAAATAACAGAATAATTAATAATAATAAACTGTGTATTACTGTAATGTGACCAGCTGTTATATCAAAATGAAAACGAAGTTTTAAATGAGATATGTCCTAACTGACTGTTTTGTGAAAACTATAATGTGACATCATATTCAATCTAATAGAAAAATTATAAGTAAAATGATAATTCAAAATTCCATCTAAACGATTTATTTAAAATAATTTACTATTTTTATAAAAATTGACAGATCGTCCAAACACTTATTTTATGAATGCAACTCATTTCACAAATATTACAGTGTATTGTATAATAATAATATGTATAAAAATATCACAGTGCACTGTATAATATCTATCTATATACAATAGCCACAAAATTTTAAGTTTTTTTTTAAAGGGCATTTCAATAAGTTTTACTTACCAACGCATTTTTCCATTAAATAATTACAATACAAATTTCTGGAATATAAAAACAATTTTAAACTTTGCAGTTCTCCGCGGATTGGTTTTTTCTGTCTGCGAACTTCACTTATCCCTTTCACCATGGATAAGCAATAGTATAACATTAAAAACGCTTTAAAATACTTTCGTTCGAATTTTTTGCGATTAAATCATTAAAATATATCACTGCGCAGCACAAACTGAAACGAAATTTCTACCAATGATAAGAAATTTGCTTTAGCTAAAGCTAGGTTTAACCAAGTTCTGTTTATTCTAACCAAACGAGCTTGGTTAAATTAACAAATTTCCGTTATTTAATTGTGTAGTCCAACCAAGTACTAAGTAACGAAATCGTATTTAACCGGGCCTAAGTTCTTAATATTGTTACGAGCGTGGCCTTAGTTCGTTATTTAAAATACAATATTTCAGATATAATTCAAAAGTTCATTCTTTATTTAACTTTACTGTTTACTCTCAAAAATTCACAAATAATTATCAAATCAACTCTTTATTTATTGCTAGTACTGTACTTCTAATTATCGCAATCCAAATAGTTTACTTCGTTCACTTCGCTGTCTGAAATAATACTCTGCCTCCTAGCTGTCAGAGCGCCGTATTTATACTCTACGAATTATCCTAGAACCTTCCTGAATATTCCGTTCTCCAAACCCAATGTTTACTAAGATGACACTAACCTAAAGTTGCTTCCATTCCCAACAGATGTCGCTTGATTGACTTTGTGGCACGTAACAATATTAAGAACCAAGTAATATAATAAAATGTAAACAAGTTATTTGGTGATATTTCACTAAGTTTTATGGATGTAAATAACATTGTCATTTGTTTGAAGGAAAACAAGCCGGTTTAACCAATAATTTTGTTATATTCATGTTAGTTAACCCTCTAATGCCCCAGTCCGCCTCAAGGCGGCGTTTACCCCTATTTTTATGATATACATACCGCACACAAATAATTTTTTTTTGCTTTAACCGTTAGGCACAAACAATAGGCGAAGTTTCGATATAGAAATTTGTTTTCCGTGAAATGTTCTATTACGTTCCGTTTGACAAGTGTATCAGTTCAGAGTGAATTTTTAGCGGAAAGCGACGAAAACTTTTGTTTGTACATAATTAGCTAAGGCCGTCTATAGGCGGACCTGGGCTATTAGACGATTTTTGTTTTGTTTTCATTGATAGTTTGATTTATTTGTTATTTCTTCTTCGGTAGTCATGTCACATCGTAAATCTCACTACAATCTCTCCAAAATGTCGGACGAGCAGATTTGTTCGTTAATGAAGGTTGTTCCGACCGACGATGAGGAAACTGGTAGTGAAGGTGGAGGCGAAGATTTCAGTAGTGACGACGATGTTGCTGACCCCGGTCATGTTCAACCAGATGACTGCTTTGCAATTCATCAGTACCCCAAATCCAGAGATATTATTGGTGAAGAAATGGCTATGAATGTGAATCTATTCAATATTGGTAGGCATAATTACAAAACTCTTCCAGAATTACAAGCATCTGCCGAAAAAGTTATCTCTGTTGCTTCATCTGCTACCTCTAGCTCTCGTTCTGCTGAATTTACATCTGCTGCTCCCTCTGCTCCCACCAGTTCTCGTTGTGCTGTTCCTCTGTTCAATAAGCGTTCGCGAGAAGTGGATGCGGATGAAGAAAGTAATCCGACTTCTTCTACTAGTGGTGTTTTCACTGGCATCGTCAAGGAAGTTAGGAATGATTCATCGGAATTCAAACCATGATTTGGAAAATGAAAAATTTACAGCTTCATGCCAATGAGATAACTTTTTGTGGCCATAAAGCATTACCGGTTGAATTAAAAAAACTGGAAACTCCATGTGACTGCTTCTGCTATTTGGTGACCGTAGAATTCCTGCAGCTCATGGGAACCCAAATGAATCTATACGCGTATCAAGCAGATATTACAACCCGATTCGTCACTGATGAAGCTGAGCTTCGTAAATTCATCGGGATATTCATTTTCTGTGTATCGCTATCCAAACGTCCGATCATATTGGGGAAGGCATTCGTTTGAACCAGTTAGGAAAGCAATGACACGCCATCGGTTTGAATAGATCCGTCGCAGAATACATTTCAACGACAATTCTGCAATATTTCCAAAAGGTGAACCTGACTACGATCGGTTGTATAAAGTACGTCCGCTCATAAAACACTTCAATGAACGATTTATTTCCATTCCAATGCGCCAACGGCTCTGTGTTGATGAACAAATGTGTTCCACAAAAATGAAAAGGAATCCAACATGTCAGTATATGCCTGCTAACCCTCATAAATGGGGAACGAAAATCTTCGCTCTATGCGATGAAACCGGTTTTTCGTATTCTTTCGAAATTTATTCTGGAGCCGGCGATAATGTAATTTACAAGAATGGACCGGAACTTTGAGCTGCTTCGAATATCGTTGTTCGTTTGTCGAAGCACATTCCCGATAATATGAACCAAATTGTGTATTTCGATAATTTTTATACATCTCTGGGCTTGCTGGTTTATCTAAGAAGCCGTGGAATTTATAGTCTGGGAACAGTGCGAGCCAATCGAGTACCAAATAGCAAACTATCTACAGAAATAGAGCTTACAAAGAAGAAAGTTGAGCGTGGCTATTCCGAAGAATACGTTGGCACAGCTTATGGGGTAGACATAAGTAAAGTTTTATGGCGGGACCCAAAAACTGTTCGTCTGTTATCAACCTACGTTAATTTCAAACCCTTTGTCTCGCGAAATGTGGGCCGACAACTTTAGAGGGCTATACGATGGGACCGAAAATGCGAACAGAACGTGGAAATCGATTGTCCAAACATCATAAAAGAATACAACAAGCACATGGGTGGTGTCGACCTAATGGATAGCCTTGTCGGTCGCTACCACATCCGCATGAAGACCACAAAATGGACAAATCGCATATTTTTTCACTTGCTGGATCTGGCTATGGTCAATGCCTATATATTATACCATAGGTTGCACGAAGGAAAGCCCAGGAACGAACTTCCTAACTTTCGAACTGAGGTGGCAGAAACTCTGTGCGCAATGGACTCTGTTCAACCTGTGAAACGTGGTCGCCCATCAACATCATCATCTACAGCGAAACTAAAAAAGGCATATCTGCCTCCAGACAATGTTCGATTTGACCAAGTAGGTCATTGGTGCGTGTTTTTGGATAGAACAGTATAAAAAAAATGTGCAAAATGCCGAAATGCACATCAGAAACACAAGCATTTTGTAAAAAATGTAATTTAAACTTATGCAATTCAACTACAAAGAATTGCTTTTTTGCTTTTCATAATCGTGGACAATAGCCAGTTTCATTTTCATACAATTTTGTTTGAATAAAAAATTAGTTTCAATTTATAAATGCAGTTTTTATTCATAAAAACGAAAAAAACACCTGAGATTTTTTTCACCATCCGACCCAGGTCCGCCTCGAGGCTGGGCTCTTTATATTTACCTGTAGTGATGAGCGATGCATCAAGTCGAGTTTCTGACATTAGAATTATGTTTCTCATGCCAAAAGTATCCCCCTTTAATTTTTTTGACTCAAAAACATTGTTGCATTAGAGGGTTAAGTATCATTGACCAAGCATTTTGTTATACTCAATTTAAAAAGCCAAGTTAAAAATAAACAAATTCATTTTTGTTCAAGCAAACTAGCTGGAAATAGAGCTTGGTTAAAACAGCTTGTTATTTCGGTTGATCTAACTTAATTCTAGTTGAATGGAACTAGTTTTTTGGTAAAAAAAAAATAATCAAGCCAGTTTTGTTAAATTTACCAGTGATATTTTTCTCAGTGTATGGACGACAGAGATGCGCCACCGTGGTGCACAGCCTTTAGTTCACTGTGCTGCGCTATACTGTCAGTAAGAGAAAGTGCTTAGTTTGAATTTTACCGAAGGCCGAAGAAACAGCTTTCAAGTTCTAATTTTTGCTCTATGACACCAAGATAATTACACCATACACTATTCTTTATTCGGAAATTTACATCATATGTTTGTTTCAAAATACTTTTGACTAATTAAAAGTCTAGGGATAACTCATGGCTAACAAATATAACGGCCATAATACTCGTGTTTCAAAAAACGTTACGTCGGGGCACAATGAGTGGGGCACAATGGGGTATACCCAGTGCTGATATTCAATTTTTTAACAACCGGTTCGCTTATCCAAAATACTTTTTCGAGTATTAAACAAAATAAATTACTATTCAATACAAGAACATTTATTGAAAAAGCACCATGTTAAAGCTACGTTATAACGTTGGATATATGTATAGAGTGTTATTAAGAAAGTTAACATTTAACGGAAATATATCAAAAGGGTTAGAAAACTAATAAAATTCAATTAGCGAGCTCATCAGGGCATTTATAATTAAGACCAAGAATTTTAAGGATAAGAATTAGATTACTAGTATTACAATAAGCACCAGATAGCTTATTGGCTTTCAAAATAGTTTTTATCACATTCCTTTTTTGCTCTTCTATCTTCAGCTTTACGATGGCCACGTTGTAACTACGACTTTACCAATCGTGCTCCATCCCAATTTGTTAAAGGTTTTCCAAGCAGATTTGTTGTCATAAAATGTGAAAAATTTTCAATCATCAAGGAATTTCTTTTTTCAGTTTCCATAATGTTCATCACACTGAACGGTCGTCCAACTTCTGCCAAAACTATCTGAAACAACTTTTCAAACATCCTGGCTCCTTGAATTATTTCAGAAATATGTGGGGTTTTGATAATCAACCAACTCTCGAAAATCATTTTTAGAGATAGAAAATTTCAATAACGTGGACAAATTCTCTAATTGTTTCTCGTCTTCTAGCAAAGGCGAAAGTGAAAGATTTCCTCGCCATATATGTAGAAGGATTCGATACATTAAAAATTGGTACCAAATAATTACTTTCACTTTTTTTTTATGTTGTCTATAACAGCTTGAATTAACATACCGCTTGGCAAACGAACACATTTATTCTCAATGAACAATAATAATGTTTATAAGCGTCTCATTGGATTATGTTACAAACATTCATTAGTTCCTTTATTTAGTTTCATTAGCTCCAGTGCTCTTATGCACCTTCGAATTAGTCTATGTGCTCTGTTTACTGTCACTTCTCGACCATGTAATCCTAATTATAACTGTGTCAGATCTTTTATAAGGCTTGTTTTCAATGACAACAAATTTGGAAAATCTTAAGAAAAGTTCAGACTGGTTATAAAGAGTTCGAATACCAATAATTAAAAAAATAAAAAAAATTAAATTAAATTAAAAATATTAATATAAACTAAAAGGAAAATATACAAACTTAGGAGAGAATCCAATTCCAAGAACCGGCAACTGTAGCTAGTTTTAAATATAAGAAAGGGTAAAAATTGCATTCGAATTTACAAAAATCGAAAAATTAGAATCCATTTTTAAGTTGACGTCATAACTTTGGTGATAAAGACGCAGTCATAGCGTTACCAGATCTGGTTTTGTGACAGTGCCCAAGCGGCTCTTTAGAGCAGTATTAGATTAATGTGGTGACAGATTTATTCCTTATGAGGCGTTTCATAACAGCCCTTGAATAGGCATCATTCAACATACATAATACAACAAAAAAAGTTATTAAAAGAAAAAGAATTTATCGCAAGAATTATAACCAGCCTGTACGGACACATTCACATACAATATAGGTCTGTTTAATGAACTGTTATTGGTTACTCTACAGAGCAGTTTACTCTAGAGCAGAAAAGAGCAGAAATGCTCTAAAGCGCTCTAATGTGCATTGAACTCGGTTTAATAAGTCTGCTTTAAAGTGAACTGTAGTGACATAAAGCAAGATTTTCTGCTCTACCTTTTTCGAAGGAGTAACTTAGAGCAAGCATTTGAGAACCGTAAATTGTGTTGACAGTTCTGGTAAAAGTTCAAAAATAATTGAGTTTTTTGTTGATAGATATCAGAAAATTTCAGAAAAATGTGTTTAATGAGCTTTCTGCTCATTTCTGCACTTTTTTGCTCTACTTTTAATTTGACAGTTAACCCAAGTTGAGCTATCCTGCTCAGCTCCGCTCCGAACTTTTTACGAGTTCATTAAACAGAGCTATTCACATCTAAAGTAATGCCGATGCCTAACCTCTACGCTTTCCTGAAGGGTACTTAGCAAAAGTATATGCATGCGATATATGCAATTCATCTGGCAAAGGGGAAATACACAATAAAATGTTATTTTATTAATGTCTCTCACGCTCCTTTTTTATAAACTTCTTAGAAATGTATATTTCATAACATTTTAAAAGTTTCATTTTAGTTTTTTGAGTTATTTGAGAACTGGTTCGCGAAACTCTGATTTTTTTAACAAGCTCTTCGGCCGAACCGGTGCAAACCGGCTGAATATCAACACTGAGTTATTTAACAAGCGGTTCGCAAAATTCTGATCTGTTGTGAACTGTGCCAATAATTGGTACCCTATTTTGCATCAGGTACAATTCCCATTGTACCCCGGGGGTGGGGCAAAATGGGATTTTTTTTTTTTTCAGACATTGATTTTGGATATAATTTAGTTTCGATGTAGAGCAAGATGTAAATAAACGTACAAATTGACAAATAATATTGTTATTTCTTAAAAAATCTCCCAAATCGAAATCAAAGCTTAGTTATCCCGTTCCGCCCCGGGTTCCCCTACATTCCCAAACTTGGAGGTAGCTATTAGGATTTAATTGACGTTGCCAGTTACAAATTGCACAGCTGAGAGGAGTTTTTCCGCCTTAATGAGTATCAAATGTGGAAATCGATCTACAATAGAAGCAGCTGGTGAAGGGACGTAGTGGCGATAGGGATGATTACAGTAATGTATATCCTGCCGCTTCTGTCAGGATGCTCACGAAACCTCGGAGCACTTGCTCTGCCACTGCGAAGTATTGGCCAGGCGGAGATTACTCCACCTTGAACATGCTTTTCCTCCACCAAGTTACGTATGGAACCTTAAGCCCAGAATGGCTCTAGACTTTATTAACAGTCTAAACCTTTAAATGGAGCAAATTCAACGGGGACTCACAATAGATTTTTCAGGTCGCAGTAATTGCGAGGCTAACGCCTATACACCCCTTCACAAATCTAATGTAATCTAAAATGCGCGCGCCCTCTCAACAGCTCAAAGGTCTAACTCGGTAGTGGCGGCAACTCTGTTGACGTCGCTCTAAAGTACAACCTTAACGAAAATAACACACTTTAGTTTGCCGTTTAATTTTTTTTCTACCTCACTTTTGTCAGCTGGTAATTAACTTGTTTCAGACCAAACTTCTCTTGCGCCCCCCTCTACGCACCAAAACTTTTGCAGCCCTGAGCAAGGGTCCATTTTGCCTAGTTATCGAGGTTGTCCCCTTCTCTCTTTATCAGAGCCGGCGGATCCGGGTGGGTAGTAATATATATATAATATATTCGCGCTTGCGCTCGTGGGGGGGGGGGGAATACAATCAAAGGGTTAACAGTGTATACATATTTATTAATCAATAATATTCAATACAGTAACTGATCAATTTGGGCAATGCAAAAGCTGCACGACGCTTTGCATTTTTTGTTATAAATGGATTCAACAAAACTTCTAAATCAAGTGTATCAGTAAAATTAGCATATACATGCAAAAGTGCGATAGAAATGAGACGATCCTGCAACATTGTTGATCTCAAGTAACTTTTTAATCGACGTAGACGAGAAAAACTTCGTTCGTTCGAGCACGATGATCCTGGAATTGTGATGAGCATTGTAATGAAGCGAGTAAATTCTGGTATAAGTCCTCTTATCCAATCAAATTTCCTCAAAAATTCTGCAGCTTCCCGTAACTTTTTTACCTGCTCATTCTGTCTCTTTACAAGTTCCAAGAACATGTCTCTATCGCCTACTAACCGATCTTTATTAAAATCAGTGTTATAAAAATTTATGATTGCATATACATACATCTGTTGGGTGCCTTAGAGCAAAGCCTTCAAGCTCTTTAAAAAACTTCGCTGAATAATTATCGAACCGGCTTTTTACCGATATAAGAAGTTGATTGTATATTTCATAATAAGATATCCTGAGTAATCTTCGGGTGTTTTAAAAAACATGATTTTTGCTTTTATTTATATCTAGCCGTTTTGGAACTTTGCGCGCTGACGTCGGACTTGAGGTTCATCAATATCTAACTTCTCAACAGCTTGGATACTTGTATTCCAAATTTTTTCAAATTTCGAATCACGAGAATTTTCTAATACATACGTTATAGCTTCTATCTTCTCATAAAATTAATTGACGCATGGTTCAGACTTTTGCAATTCTGTATTCAATATCTCTATTCGATCGAACAACTCAAAAATCGTGGTCAAATAAAAAATACAGTCAAAGGTTTCCATGTATTTATAAAATCCTGATGGTTTTGCCGATACTGCACTGTCAATTTCTGTATCAATAGACCGATCATGTAAAAACTGCATTATTTGTGTATAATTTTCCTTCACACT
This sequence comes from Dioctria linearis, assembly GCA_963930735.1. NCBI lineage: Eukaryota > Metazoa > Arthropoda > Insecta > Diptera > Asilidae > Dioctria > Dioctria linearis. The sequence continues at coordinate 231,259,969 of OZ005741.1, forward strand.
TCTCAGTGATTTTATTCTGAGTACCCATCTGCCAAAAAAATGTACATGTATAGGATGCATTTATAGCATAAAGAAATAAAATAAAGTATAATATGTAAAAAATATTCATTTTGCTATACCTTGTCGGACAATAAGCTGCGAGAGAAGGAAGACTGTTATCGCAAATCTTTTCACTCTTCATCTGCAATTCTTTAAACTGTGCTATACGTTTAGGAGAGGCGCGTATAAAGTTTATTATATCTTTAATCATTCCAATAAAATTTCTTGCACATAAAACTTTTTCGATCCCGTCTTGAAAACAAGGTTAAGGTTCAGTGCCGGATTTACCTATGACGGGGCCCCAAGCAACCTCAGTTTCTTGGGGCCCTCATTCTAAAATTACCCCCCCCCCCCAATATTTTGAAATCATAAATAATCAGTTAATTTTGCAAAATCAATATATTATTCAGTTAACTTATAATTTACTAACTAAATTACAACTTTTTCCTACTTTTGTCAGTCGCAAATTGATGAATGACATCATCAAAGTCAAGTTTTTGAAGCTTGTCTTTTTCGATAAACAGTAAGCCTAAATCGCTTACTTCTTTACTTTTTCTTGGCACATCGATGAGCGTAAATAATTTTTGACGCGTTTCAATGCGCTGAACGATCTCTCCCCTGTACTATTAGCTATGTAAGGAATAGCCTGATAAGGCAGTCAACATTTGGAAACGCTGAAAACAGTTCATCCTTGAAAATGATTTCGTACAATTCAACGAATGTTTTACGGGGCTCGTTTCCGTATACCTGTTTCACATAGATGTGAAAATTTTGAATTTCATTCACAATGTTTATGTTAACATAATTTGGATAGTCTTCTATCAGTCTTTCTAAACTTTCTGTGATTTCCTCCTTCGACGCATTTAAATTGACAAGAAAAGAGAATTTAGCCACGATATCAGTGTATGCCGTAGCACGTTGTCGCAAGTTGGTTGTCAAAGAATCGATCATCGGATGAAATGATTTTATCCGAAAACTATTACGCGGAGACAAGTTTTCAAGCGCATCTGGAGCAGGCCCGTCGTTACATTGTGTCTTTCTGCGTCTTGTTCTTTGCGCGCTCGCTTTATAATCAGAACCAGGAACAAGCTCCTTCGCTTTGGCTTCGATATCCGAAAAGTCATCACGATAATTCTCGACGAACGTAATTAACGCAGTGTACAAGTTCGCACATGTTTCAAGAGAAATCGACGGGTTTTGTAAAGTAGCTGATACATTTTCAAATTCGTGAAGGACTGATCCCAAAAAAATCATCATGAAAACGAATTCAAGTTGCTCCCTACTCTTTACTAAACTTGATGCTTGGTTTCGAGTATCACCGTCGAGATCACGATCATCTGCGATCTTTTGTAAAGTATCAGCTATTTTATCGTAGTTCGTCGAAACGGCTGACACAGCCTTCGCGTGCGCATTCCAGCGAGTTTTTGACAATTGCTTTACGGTTGGAGCGTTTGGACCTAAACATTTATCAAGACGAGCCCATCGTTTCGTTGAACCTGCGAAGAATACATAAATAGCTTGAATTATACCAAAAAAATTGACTGCTTCAAAGCACGACTCCACAGAAGATTGTCGAACTAAGTTCAATGAGTGAGCAGAACACGGTATATAACACGCAAAAGGATTTTCTTCTAAAAGTGCCTGCTTCATTCCGTTATATATACCGGACATATTGGACGCATTATCGTACGACTGTCCTCTACACAAATCGAAATTGAGCCCGCCGTTAACTAAATACTCTAAAGTAGTTTTTGCTAAGTACCTTCCAGTATGATTTTCTATCTCAATAAAGGCCAAAAACCTTTCTACAGGTAAACCAATTGTAGAACACACATAACGAACGATGACAGTTAATTGATCAATATAAGATACATCTGGCGTGGAGTCGACTGAAACACTGAAGTACCCTGCAGCAATTACGTCTTCAAAAATAGATTTCCTAACTTTGTTTGCCATCAGGTGGATCAATTCATCGCAAGTTGTTTTAGATAAATAAGACGTATTACCACTACCGCAATTGCCATACTTATCAATATGGTTTTTCAAAAACGGATCGAATTGAGCCACCGGTTCTAATAAACTAATAAAATTGCCACAATGTGATTCTCCAAACTTCTCATTCGACCCTCTGAAGGCTATACCTTGTAGCGCTATCGTTCGAATAACTGCAATAACACGATTAAGTACTTAAGCTGTCGTTGTCTAACTAAAAACGTCAACTGAGCATCCCGATGTTTTTGATTACCCTCATGACTTTGCACGTCATTACAATTTCGCCAGTCTGAAAACCCGTCACCACTAAAACGAGTGATGCCTGGACAAAAACAACAGACAAACAAAACAATAAACATTGCCCTTCTGTGGAGAGTAAAGCAACCATTCTCTCGAGTATTGTTCCCCGTTCATTTTCGTCTCACGAAAAACATTTGTGGTACACTGTCTTGCCGTCCCATGAAAAATTCTTCTGGAGCTGTCGAATGGCCCATTAGAATGTTGACAATCACTCGGACCTTCACGAACCCAATGTTCGATGTCAGTTGTAGACAAATTCTGCCATAATCCAGCGTCATCACGGAGGTTTGGAAGATCATCTGCATCGACATTTGGAAGAGGTGCATCTGTCTCGACGTCTACCGAAACATCCATAACTTGATTCAAAATCTCATCTGATTTTTCGACCAACTCACTCAGATCATGTGAATTCGAAATAGAACTGGGAATACATTCTTCAACGGACTGGTTTTCATCTGAAGACAGACCTCCAGATTCATTTTTGAAAAATTGAATTATTTTTGGAATCGTTTTGACCGACTATTCAGCAACTGCCCTAGTTTTTCTTTTTTGGTAGCCACTCTCATACGACCTCTTCATGATTTTTCCAGCAAAAATCTAAACAGAAATTGAAACAAAAAATCAAATGATATTAATTGTATTATTTTAGGTTTTATTTCTCAAGTTAATACACTCGTTCTGAAAAAAACTCACCTATGAAGCATATACTAATGTAAAAATGTGGCCCTTAATTAGTCAACGATACTAATAAGCTAAAAAAATCGTCTGACAGCTAACAAGTCTGTGAAAACAAATATTTTTTAGAATCATTTAGGTTATGTTGAAACAATCAAATAATGTTATTATTTTGTTAAAAAAACAAAAATGGAAAAAATCAGACAACAAATATTCGGCATTTTTATTTAAGGTTTTATTTTTCCAGTTAAACTCACCTATGAAGTCAAAACAAATAATTTAATTTAGTCCCTAGTTAGTCAAAGAGATTTCTGTGAGATAAAAAACTCGCCTGTTCACTTGTCTGCAAAAACATAAACATTGTTAAATCATTGAGGTTATGTGATAACAATGGAATAGAAGTGTTTTCATTTTTTAATCAATTATAGTGCAATTCTGGTCGTTGAACTTGTTTTGATTTAAAATTGAAGTGAGTTTTTTTGTGCTATTGAAATCTCAGATACAATATAATTACCTATTACCAAAGAATAACTAAATAAAAGAAAGGACACAGAAGAATGTTCCGATTGTTTTCCATTTAAATGTACACGGCGAGAAAAAGAAGGAAGGAAGAGCAAAAAAAAAAAAATCAAACACTCTTTGAACATTTTACGAATAAGACAAAAAATGGCAAAAGATTTATTTTCGTAAATAAGAGAGAATGGGCGGGGTTTTCTGATTTTACGCTCATAAAATGCTCCCGCTATTTTATGAAAACACGAATTTCAGGAATTGTCCCAATGTTCTTCGCAGAATTCCAATGTTTGTTAGTGTAATCCTATGATATGTGAACAGCACTTTTTCTGTTTACATTTGTTTTGCTCAAGTGGGGGAATCTCTTGCTGGATTCTGGGAATTTTATTTGACAGAAATTTTACATCTCCTTTTAGTGGGTTGTTCATTGCGAAATTTATCTTTTTCTTGCAAAATGGAGGTAGGGTTACCCAATGTACATTATTATGAATAGTTCGAAATAATTTTGAAGGTATTCAAGATGATTTTATCATTCGGGTAATCCTATGTTTTCTCAATTTTTGTTTTGAACTCGTTGTCTTAGTCGCACTACAATAATGCATACCCAAGTTCTTTTCCCCCATTCATGCAAAAGACAAAAGTATATGAGATTACCTCTTTCAGTCTAAAAAACACGGAAAATTTCCAATTTTATTCGCCTCTGTCTCTACTTATATTTATTTATACTTTGCTATTACTCTGTGTGTTAGAGACGATGATGCTTTTAGAATTACAGCTGTTCAGACGAAGACACAAACACGAGCGATCGAAGCGCCAACTATACGCGCGAAATACAGTTTTGAACTAATTTAAAATCGTTTGGGGACAATAGATAATCGATATTGTATTACATGGATTTTTTTCATTTTTCATTTTTTATCTTCTTTTTTTTCAAATTTCCGAATGTGTTTTCAAAATTTTCCAATTTCTGGGGCCCCTGTCCAAGCGGGGCCCCAAGCAATTGCTTCCTTTGCTTCCCGGTAAATCCACCACTGTTAAGGTTGTGGGCATTGCAGTGTACAAATAAGGCTCGTGGCTCTTCCTCCCGTATTCGTGATTGCAATCCATAAATTAAGCATCATATACGATTAGGAAAGAATAATATGTAGGAATCCTTCGATTTAATTAATATATTATATAAAATACGGTTGAAATTCCGGATGGGTAATTTAACCACCCGTCGAAATACCCATATTATCCGCCGCCCCTGCTCTTTATTACAATAATTACTAATTTGTTACAGTCTTAATAATAGGAACTACACACATTTACTCACACATATGATTTTTTATTTTTTGTTTTTGCATATTTGAAGTGCTAGATATAAGGTAAAATATCAAGAGGACAAAGTTAAACAATAAATATTTTAATTTCCTTTCCACTCCATTCGATTCATTCCCTTTTGTTCCCTATCAGGTGCTTGAACTAATTAAATTTCCTACCTAATTCTCTACACCCAACTTTGGTCTATTTTACGAATCAAATTCTTATGTAGAAGCCTTAGTTGCTGTTGTTGTTTATATTTGAAAACAAATTGCTGAAGACATATATTGTATGTACAAAAACTTATGAGGGGCGGGTATGTATTTTCAGAAGTTAAAGTTAATCTTAGAAGGATACAAATTCTAAAGCTTTATATACATATAAGGGTATAATATTTTGGCTATAATCCTCTATCCTGCCACCCTCTGCGCTTGGCTTAAGATTGCTCTAAACTAAATTGATTTTAATTTAAAAACAAAAATAAAGCGAAAATTTAATGCATACAAAAGTACACACAACGATGCCAATAACTTCCGGAATCCTCTTAAATAACAACAATTTACCTGGGAAAATTTCACGAAAATTACCTTATTTTGCAAAATATTAACCGCCTTATTTATAATATTAAGGACGTCGACGGATATAATTCGTACTCGCAATTAGGTAGTACATGCGGTAATATCTTTCTAAGACGTTCACTTAAGACAGTTCTGCTTGTGCCGTTGCGACATGAATTTCCGATGGAGATTTTTTATTACATACTTAAGCACCTAGCAAATGTTCCCGAAACCTTTGGGGCACTAATAAGTGGGGCGGTACCTTTTAGTAAATATGTAAATTGTATTCAATAAATTCGTATCTTTATGCCGTTTTAGAAAATGAAATTGTGCTCTTTATTTTGATTTATTTGCTGCGAATTCATTCATTCTGAACATTGCGTTTTCTTCTTCTATTTTCAGACAATGTCGTCGATCTAAGGAAGAAGTTGGGAACTTGATGAATGGAGCCATAATTTATGTTTTTCGTATTTGAGTGTACGCACAGTTCTAAGGTTTGTTAATGTGATTACCTGCATATAGGTATATACTATGGCGAAAAATACAACCCACGAATAAGGGGTGTTACATATTATAGTGGTGGAAACGGTTTGTTTTTTTTTTCCTTCTTTTGTTACACCAAATCTAATTCTCAGAACAGAAGTGTTACAGACTTTTATAGTAAGTAGGATGATGCTTAAAAACATGCCGATAGACGTGACATTGTGAGTGGTTTTATTTATTTGGATTTTGTTCTTTTTGAGTGCGTCCTTATGGTTATGCGCCAATCATAAAACATAAACAAGCAATTATGCGGCTAGACTGATGTTACAAGAAGACCAGAAATAGACAAAAAAGAATCCCAAGACGCTTAAGTGTAAAGATGAAAAGTATCCAAGGCGTGCGTCGTGGCTCATCCATCCAACCGCGTGTTTATTTATGAGGAGGAAATCGTGTTTCTATACGCATATAAAACTATAGTTGATACGTGGAGGAGGGGCACTATATGCATTTGGATGCATATGTCAAACGAGACTATAAAGTAAAGTTAAGTCGTCTATGCATATATACACAGGTATATATATATATACATCTATGTTATGTATGTATGTTGTCCTTCAAATGAGTTTTTGCGGTCGTAAAAAACACTAGATCATTTGGAAGTGCTCCGACCTGTACCGGTATTGATGTGCTCGTTTTCGATGTCAAAAAGATATATCGAATTAATTATAAACAGTAAATTCCCTAATTAGTGGCATTGTTATATAGAGTTAGGTATACTAAAACCATCGAGTGTAACCAAGTGCATATTCATTTGAATTATGAGTTCTACCGAAATAGAATCCGGCCTAAGCTAATCCGCAACAGTCGGATATGTTCCTGTAGCTACCTTTGGGTTCTTCTAACATAGGCCCTAATTAAGAAATGTGTTGTGCAGTGTAGTGCATAATGTAAAACATAATTTACGTGAACTAAGTGATTAGAATAGTTGCTTGTGAAAATGTTGGCGTGTGGTGCAGCTGTTATTCGGGCAGTTAGATTTCCGTTTAGATGGAGGCTCATTTGGATAGGAGTTTTCATACAAATTATTGGAAATTGTGGTGAGTACATTATGTATTAGTTAGGATATGAATATTTATGATTTAATTCTAATTGAAAGTGTATTTAAATACCAACTGTTGGCATTAAGATTTTTGAAAAATATGTGCATATTCAAGTGCCTTATCTTTTTTTCAATATTTTGATTTTCAAGCATTGTATTTTTTTTAGCAATATACCTTTTTTTGGTCTGATTGCTCTTGTACTTATGTGAGAGTAGAGGTTATTTATGACTTTTGAATAAATAAAATCAATTTTTCACCGATTTTTTACGAAGAGCATAAAGGGGGTGTTTTTTTTTAAAAGCCGGATACAACTTTAAATTTAAATCATATTTAAATAAAACAAACAAATAATCCTGGAATGATTTTTTTTTGGAAATTTTGTTCGAAGGAAAGTTTCATTTCATAATTTTTTTGAAAATGATATCTGATAAATTTTCTCAGCGACTATATCAATAGCAGTTACCAATACAAACGTATGTTATGTTGATCGAATTTTTTGCCACATTTTACAACAAATCCGGCATTATTTTTGAAATGGTGCATGTTATGTTACTTTGAGAAATGTTGCTTTGTTAGCAAAGAACATAGACTTAACGTAGTTTCAAAGGAAATAGTTCAATGGTGTCAAATCGAATTTTAGTGGAGGCCAATTAATAGGACCCGTTACCAATACAAACGTATGTTATGTTGATCGAATTTTTTGCCACATTTTACAACAAATCCGGCATTATTTTTGAAATGGTGCATGTTATGTTACTTTGAGAAATGTTGCTTTGTTAGCAAAGAACATAGACTTAACGTAGTTTCAAAGGAAATAGTTCAATGGTGTCAAATCGAATTTTAGTGGAGGCCAATTAATAGGACCCGTTCCGAAAATATTGTTATCACCGAAGTTGTCATGCAGTAAATTTATGGTTTTGTTGGCAGGGTTGCTATTCATACGATAATGTTTGTATATGTATACGAAATTCTAGTCAAGTACGATATACGAGGCAAAATGTATTCTTGTACGCGAATGAACGAGAATTTGAGAATTTTCGAAACACAATTTCCAAACTGTGACAATACTATGAAGAAAGAGCAGTGAAATATAATTTAAGAAAAATAAGCAAAACGTATCTTGATCGCATCAATGATGTCGGCGAGTCTCAAACTTATTCAGATAAATCTGTTAAAACGCACACTAAACCTATTACCCAAATGATAAGTGGCATTATATCGGCTTTGCTATAGTTGAATTAACCTGCTACTGCAGTGCGACTAATGCGACCTGATGGTGACATGGACCCTGATAATTCTAGATCTAGATTCTGTATTAAAATTTCTAAGGTCCTGTCCGAATCTAAGTTCTTTGCCTTCAACTTTATTTTGTTCTAACAGCCAGTGACGTTACACGACAAGCTCAGCTATTATCAGAATTAGACGATGATGAAGCTAACCTGTCCGAATTCGTGTGCTTAGCTTGATATTTGACCTTTTATTATTAATATTATTAATTAACTTGAAAGTAAGCTGACTTGTCCCTGAAATGCATAATGTTTTGAAGTTATATTAACAATGCAGTCATATACTCTTGACTATCATAAAAACAGTTAAATTAATTAATAAATGATAAATTTTTGGCAACATGACTTATATTGTATAGTTACTACGATAAGCAATAATGCAAAGGATAACGACATATTAGCCACAAATTATGAATGCTTTATGAATGTTCAATTTAATTAAAAATTTTTTGTTTTTAAAAGAATTAAAACAGTAAAAAATATTTCGGAGTATGTATGTTTCATTTTGTTAGTGTTCGCCATTATTCCATCAAGCTCAAGGCGAAGATAACCTGTCCGAAATCATTTGTTTAGGTTAATTTCGCATACAGCTAGCAAACACAACCTCACAATATATTGATTCTTGGCTCGGCGGTCAAGCTAAGCAGAGGTTTAAGCTGTTATAAAAAATAGTAAAGCTTGATGGCATTGACATGGATTCGGATATAGCTTGACCTAGTGATACGTCACTAGCTGTTATAACGAGACGATGACGAAGACTTGAATTTGGACAGGCGGCCTTAAATATCTTTCATTTTAAGAAACAGTAACTCTTAGACAAGACTAAACAAAATTTTAATACAAATAATTGTAATAAAAATTTGTTTCAAATATAACATTTTGAAAGATATCCATAATTTTTGTTATAAAAAAGTAAAATTAAATATTACTAAATTGTCTTCAGTTTTAGTCTAGCCGCCCTTTCTCATTAACTTCACGATAAACCTAGTGTACGAGAATTTTTCAGGGCGTACAAGATTTCTGTAAAGTTGGTACGATAATATACTTGTTGACGTCTAGCAACCTGTATGACACGTACCGCCATCCTGTGGAAACCATATAAGTTATCTATTTTGATTTAATTAATTTTTGGGAAAAGATTAATTGAGCCTGTATCGAAAATTAGAGTTTCTGGAAACCCGGGTTTTTAGGACTCGGCGAATTCGAGTCCCAAATTATGAAAACTCGTCGAGTTCGAGTCGAGTCCGAGTCCAGTCTGGATGTAAATCTACAATACGATTCTCATAGCTGTAGTTTTTGTAACAAAAATACTAAAATTTGTTAGAATTGGAATTATTTATTACATTACAAGATTCTTAACTGAAATTTTTGGTCGTGCCAAGAAATTAAAAAGAAAATGTACTCAAATTTATTTATTTTCAAAAATTAAACATTAAAACTAGAAATATTTGAACATTTGTTTTATTCGATTTAATTGCTTTATTTTTTTGTTAAGGTAGAAATATTTGAGAAATATTAACGAATTAAGAGACTTGTCAGCAAGTCTCGATTTAATTGTAGTATAGAAGCTGTCACTTATCGAAAATGTTCTTTCATTAGATGTTGAAGTTGGTTTTATGGAGGAAAGTACGTTTTACAGGTCATCAAGATTTACTTGACCGTTTTCCAGTATTTCTGAAAGAAAGTTTGCTATAGACCTCGGATTCCTTCAGAGATTCAATTGCGTTTTTCAAAATCAAATAAAGTTCGTCCTCCATTGTAAAATTATTTTGATTTTCAACTGTTATTAGTTCTTGGTCTTTTAAAGTTTCCGTTGATGCATTATTATATTCTTTTTGATAAATTCCTTTCAATAATTGAGTGGCTAAGTCTAAAGCGTGTTTAGTAGGTACAAATTTTGGATCTTTAAGCGCTTTGAACAAATTCGTTAAATTTACATTTGCACGCTCTTCAATTCTCTTCTCAATATTTTCTAATAATTCAAACGCTCTTTTACTTTTACAGTTGGAATTTTTGTTTTCTTTTTTTTCCATATACTCCAATGTAATGACAGCTGAATGAAGAGTCGTATCATTTCGGCTTAAAACCTCGATTGCCAATGTGGTAGGTTCAAGCAAATTCTGAAGATTTTTGAGCTCGTTAAAATCGATGTCATCAAGCATGTATGAACAGTTGAGATCTCTTAAAGCTTCCTCGATGAATTTTTGTAGTTTCACAAACATAATTATCATATTTGCAAGAGAACTCCAACGATTTTGACAATCTACAACTAACTCAAGGTTGTGGCCTAGTTTAGCTCTGATTTTCTCTTGTAATATTCCATTTTTATCGGAAGACAATCTAAAAATCTTAAGCACTTTTCGAATGTTGTTAATTATATGATGAATACTAGCAACATCCTCAATACCCTCCTATATTTTTGTTTTTACTTCAATATCCACTCCAGCAACAAAAATATTTTCATTCTCATCTTCAGTATCAATTAATTCCTCTTCTTTTTTGCTGTTTGATATTGTCTTATATAAAGTATCGCACACTCCAAGATGTACTTACTCCATGACTGAGCACAGCAATGCCTCGTTCCAATACAAACTCAACGATGCCTCAACGTAATGTAAGGATTTTTTCTTAGTAATTTACTCAAATTTTTTTTCTTTAGAATTTATGTGCAACCGAAAATGGGTGCTTGGGCCACAACAATTTTTATGAGCTGAGACGTGTAGATGATTGCTTATTGCATTCATTTGTTCTTAGTAATTTACAGAAAATGTGTCGACAGAATTTTTAATCATTTAGTGGCCGATTGAAGTTATTTACAAATACAATACATATGAAAGTAAAAATGGATATTTATCAATGTCCGCAGCAATGTGTAAAATGAAAAAATTAAAACAAAACATAAATCTAGAAATTATCAAAATATTCCTACATGTACGTATCTTTTGAATTTACTGGTTTTTGGACTCGGACTCGTCGAGTATTAGAGTCGAGTCCCGAATCCGAGTAACTACCCAAATACTCGGCGAGTCCGAGCCGAGTCGAATCGAGTACAGAAACCCTAAGCACACCATTCACGGTAAAGCCAGCTTCATCTTCATTTTGAACCACACCAAATGATCAATTTTCCAGGATGAAATGAAGCCTCTTGACATCGCTTGACAATTAGAGAAAATATACTAGATATATGAAAATTTTGTATATTGACATATCCTTTTCACTAGAATAGAGCCGCATCACTAAACAAAATTGTGTGATAAATACCTGGATCAATTTACAATTTTTCATAAGCCCAATCAACGAACAAACGGCGCAAGTATTTTGTATCACATAGTGGACGGACGGACAAAGCCTGAGTTGTTGTGAACAATGACAAATCGACATTTTTGGCTCTTCGGTGACACTTTCGTTCTTTGTCTGGCTACTGGGCGTTGATCATTTAATGAATAATTTGTACGACAACGACATCACTCAATGATGTATAGCGAACCCATTAGGTCGATTAAACACAACATAAATTTCATGAAGAGCTGTATAAATTTGACGAAGTGAACACTGATTTTTGAAAGTAAATGTCCACAATTCGCAAGCGTTGTTCCAGTATGGGTACGTGCACAAAGAGGCGTGGCTAGGCGATGCAAGGCGAAGCTAGGCAGTTGAGCAAGGCGAGGTGAAAATACATCTCGAGGTGTAGTGTTCACAACAAAGCGTTCAGTTTCTTGGTAAATCACGGAATGAGAGCATAAAATATGTCATCAGATTTTGAGGAAGAAATTTTGTGTTTGTCACGTAATGCGATTTTATTGCATTTTTCATATGTGTACTTTCCACTGTTTTGCTTGCCATCCGATAAATAAGAAACGTCTTGAATTTGGCGAATTTCATCATCTATATGAAGATTTACATATTGATCCTCATAGATTCTTCCACTATATGAGAATGAGTAAGGAACCCTTCAAATATATCAAAGAAAAAACATAAAAACATGCCAGCTATCAATATTAGAACGCTGCACCTCGCGAAAAAATGAAAAATTTATTTTTCGAGCGAGATATCTTGAGTTGTCTCGCCACATCGTGGGTTGTCACAGCGTTGTTATTAACACTCTCATAGTACAGCGTACAATCAGTTTATTTTTTCAACTCTTGATATAGCATAGCCTCGCCTCGCCTCGTCTCGCCTTACTTCGCCTCGTTGTGCACGTACCCTAAGGCGTTCAATTAATAATTTGAGTGCTCTCCATAAGCACAAATTTCGAAAAATACTGTTATCGTTAGTTTGACAAGTGACAGTGCTACCTACCAAAACTTCTATCATCTGCAATAATACTGTTTATAATTACTGGACCCGTCGTTTAGTGTACTGAAGCGCATGAACTGTAAGCTTTCCAGGTTAAGTAATTGAAGCAACCAATAAATATTAAAGCTTGGATTAATCAATTGAGCAGTAAGTTCGGTTTAATTTTAGTTTTTACTCAATTATATTTGGCGTCTTTAACGAGACTTTCATATAAATATTTATTTTCCCCTATTCACCGAACCTATTTGATAGCATAACAGTTAATTGGATTTTGTGTCTTGCTGATTGAGGTTAGGCTATTTGATTTTTGGCTCATATGTAGCCTTCCGTATCTCAAAAGGAAAAATTGAAACCTTTATAAGAATGCTCTTGCGTCCGTTCGTCTGTTTGTCACATACGCAGAATGTTAGATCTTTGCGATTATGAAATAATTTTCTAATGCAATGAGTTCGGCTCTCTAAAAAAAAAAGGATTTTTTATTTTGTTTTGTTTGGGATATCGTTTGAAGACGCTACTTTCAATTTTCCAAATTTTTGCTGACTTTATATACTGACTATATATAGTCCAAAATGTGTAAAAAAAAACCACCCTATGATATTCTAGATTTCTAAAGCTACAATTTTCATGTTACTAGGGTTAGTAGGTATTGAGTAGTAGATAACATGAAATCTGCAGCTTTTATGTCAGTCTCATAATTGCTGAAAAAAAAAACAGTAAAATTCCGATGTGTTTATTTTTAAGACAACTCTTACTAATAAAATCAACTCTTATAAGATCATCTTTGAATACAATTGAAAGTTGACAATTCAGTAATGTTCAAAACAAATCAAATATAGAGCTAACTAAAAGATAAACACAATGACAACATATTCACTTATGTTCCAGAACAATGTCGTACAATTTATTTACTTTTCAATATCACAGGGAAATTTTTTTGGATTAGAATAAAAGTTCTAGTATAGAGAGCCCGGTTCGCTCTTTACCGAATTTTTCTAACTTCGTTTGGAACGTTGTGGCTATGTAGTCTGGTAGATATAACACGTTATAACTTATAAGAATATCCTATAGTAATTTATTCAAGATGTATTCTTTTTGCAATTATCCGGTACAACAACAAAAGTGAAATTTCGTTTTACATTCGTTATTTTGTCACATAATTTATTAATTTAGAGCAGCAAGTTTCAAGTTTTAGTTTGACTAATCAATAAATCCCAAATAGCGAAATTGAATGAGTCGAAAAAACAAACGAAAATAGAATAAGATATATTAAAAAGACTTTTAAAAGAAATAACTTTTGTAAATAAAATGCACTAAAATGTAAAAAAAAAAAAAATAAGAAATGATACAACTCAGATTAAATCTTATGAGTTTGGGCATGAGTTGCAGTTAGACAATTGTGATTATAGCTATGGATGCCCAAACTCTTAAGACTTAATCTGAGCTGTAGCATTTCTTGTTTTGCAATGAAGTTTTTCTTGTGTATATTACTGATAAAAAAAAGAATTTTTAATGCATTTTATTTACAAAAGTTATTTATTTTAAAAGATTTTTTTTTAATACGTATATCTTATTTTCTACTCTTTAGTCATAAATTCTATACATCCTCTCTTGACTCTCGAAACCCGACTCTCGAATCTCGATTCTAGGCTCTCGACTTTTGAATCTCGAATCTGAAATCTCCACTTTTGAATCTCGACTCTCAAATCTCGATTCTCAATTTTGAATCTCGAATCTGAAATCTCCACTCATATCACATACGGCCCAAATTGGACAGTGCCAAACACCCCCACCACAAAACCCCCAAATCATCAAAAAAATTTACCCCTATTCCCTGATTCTAAATCAAAAAACTCCATGCAAATCCATCCACTTTTACTACCCTAAAATTCTTTTGTCACGAACGGCGCTCTCAGGTGCTCAGGCACTCAGCCACAAAGTTTTTTAGTCAGGCGTTTGTGAGTTGATAAATGTTATTTTAAAATGAAAGGATATGAAAAAAATGGAAAAATTGTCAGCCTTTCACTTTTTAGGGTTCCGTACCCAAAGGGTAACAACGGGAACTCTATTCCTAAGACTTCGCTGTCCGTCCGTTCGTCACCAAATTGTATCTTATGAACCATACTAGGTAGACAGTTAAAATTTTCACAGACTATAACAACAAATAATAAAAATGAAATAAAATTAATAATTAAAGGGGGCCCCCATACAAGAAACGTCATTTTTTTCGGCGTTTTTTTCCTCGTTTTATTCTCATTCATTTTTACTATCGTAAGTAAGCATTGTTTTTTTTTCATATGACAGCATTATTTTTTTCACATGACGCCTACTCTCATTTGAAAAAATAAATAAAAAGTACATTGTGTTCAATTTTGTACAATGGTACGGAGCCCGTCGTGCGCGAGTCCGACTCTCACTTGGCCGGTTATTTTGTAATACCGGAGAATCTCAAAATCAGCCATCTTGACCAATATAAAGTTTACCTGATAATAAATCATAGTTATCTTGTTTTTTCTGCTTGAGTGTAATATGGGGAGTTTGGGAGTTTTCGTCATATTTGTTTTGTTGTAAGATTCATCATGGAAATTCGGTTTTTCTAGAATATCCACAAATTTCTTATAGGTTTTAAGCCTGGCGATTTTCTGGGCTGTTCTAAGATGGTTCCATCAACACTAATATAGGTACTTCACCCCTACGAGGGCGGTTATAAATTGCGTGATTTTACAATGTGAAGGTCATTTAAAAAAAACCATATCTCGAGAGCGCAGCAACCGATATTTTTGATTCAAATGCGAAATGAAGGTTAAGCTTAATGATTTCTACGAAAAAAAATACAGTAGCACCAAACAATTTTTGTTTTTTTCAAAACAAATAGTAGTATGTGCTATTAAGTGCAGAACGCATACTAATAGAGCAATCTCTTGAACAGCTAGCTGTTCAATACACCCTTATTCACCAGTGTGTAAATATGACGTGCTTGGTTATTGAAAAATGTAAAGAATTCTCCTTCAGGAAAAATAAGAATATTTCTCTTTGTCACACACATGCTCAATTTTCTTAAGTTCTACATTCTATTAAGGACACTTTGTTCGTATTTTTATTAAATTTTGTTTGTTAAAGATAATCAACGGAGCTTTCGCTTAATTTTTTTTTTTTATCATTCCAATCAATCAATGTGATTTCCTACTTTAGTAGAGTCTACGCCAATTGTCACAAATTAAATTTCTATTGGTACAGTGAATACGCCTTGTTTACGTATTGATGTAGTACTGCGCTACTGTATAAACTTCAAAATTAAGCATATAAAAAGTTTTTTCAAGTCACACAATATTAAAATTTTAATACCATACTTATCCGGCTTTGACGGCATACATGTATATTTTGAATTGACATTGTCCCCTAAATGCAATAAGCTGCTCATCCAAGGTAGCGCAATCAGAAGGAAAACAAAGATCCTTAGATTTTTCAATAATATGATCAAACAATTCTCTAATTGGTGTTAAATGATCAGCTTCTCTGCGAAAAATTTGCGTTTTCCGATCATAGAATCGGAAGACAATTCGTTAAAAGCTCGAATCCTACCTGCGGTATGATTACACTGAAATATAATATATTGTCAAATCATTAAAACTAATTGCACCCGCCAGGTAGTATAGTCCGATAGTGCCTTCAATTGAGAAACCACAACGTCCTGAACGAAAGATGAACTCATATTATGACTTTCCAATTCATCATCATGTCGGTAATATTTTCCATGGTTTGATTTTCAGCACATCATCTGCAAAATATAACTCCGACACTTGAACACCAGAAGTAATTGAACTTTATTTGTTGATGCATGTAGAATTGTATTTTCTTATTCTCTTGCTGATCAAAACGGTTTCTTTTCACTCCCCTTGTATCCATTTTTTCTTTTCAATTTGTTTGGTAGAGCAAAACGTTGAGAAGTTCTTCTGAAGATTGTTATATGTTGGTCGTCTTCATACTCCCCATATTCAAAGTCATCCGAATGTATATCATCAAAAACATCATCTGATTCGTAATTGTGTAGAAATTCATTAATAATGATTTCCTCGTAATCCTCTTATATTATTCCCATTCATTTATTTACACCTGTACGCGATGTAGAGGGTTGCGATAGCCCATGCTCGACGTTCATTATTGTGTTTGTTATTATAAAATATTAGTAATTTTCCTCACCACTAATAGAATACTATTCTAATTTACTTTACGAATTCTCAATCAAATTAAATGTAAATACCTTCCTCGATCGCGTAAGTCAAGAGCCCAAATGTTCAAAGTTCTGGGAGAGTAAAGAAACTTCCGTATAGTAATTAAGAAATACTAACCTGTTAAAAGTTGTCTCAAGTCATCTTTTTATGTTGACAAAACAGATTGTCTTGAAAATGGTACTTACTCGATCAAAGAAAAAAAAACCAATTACTCGCCATAATATGCTATTAGTTCCTGAGACTTTTTTCAGGTTTATTTATAAAATTAATCGGGGCAACGTCATAAAATACTGCCCCAATTATGGGAGATTTAAAAAAGTATTAATTGCTTCACGTATATTGCTTCTTCAAGATACGAATGCCTGGCTGAACAAAAAAATCTAAATCATAATCTATTATAATTATGTGCAGAAAAATTAACTAGAGGACCCAGCGATCAGAGAGGTCTATCTCATCAGTATAGTAAGGTTATCTCTGATCGCCCACCATAGAAATTTAATGATGGAGGGTACACCAACTGCGCACTTGTTTAAAAAAGGAAGTATGAATTATATGGTAATATCAAGTTTACAGGAAAAATATCACCATTAATGGTGCCTGAGATAAAAAGGGGTACTTATGATGATAATATAGGCTAATTATTAGTTAACCATAAAACAAAAAGATTAGCTTAAAAATTTATTAACACGTTCACGCCGGTCGGCGCGTACCATCGTTGGCTCGCACAAGACTGCCTCATCAGGCGGTGCGTAACACCGGTGGCTTGCACAAGATTGCTCCATCGGGCGGCGCGTAGCATCGATGGCTCGCATTTGATTGGGCTATCAAGCTGTGCGTAACACAAAAAATTTAGATCGTTAGGTAACTAGAAAAAATTGTCAATATATTTCAAAATTTAAATAATGGAAATTTAACGTATAGAAAATTTTATTTCAACTGAATATTATAAACATAAAGTATAGGAATGTCGTGATTTTACGATGACACGTCATTTTCAGAAAGTCAGATTGGGGGGGGGGGGTGTACCAATCGCATAGGGGAGGTCTAAAATAGAGCGTGTGGGGTAGATAATTAAAGAAGGCGTGAGTTAGAGTGTGATCCAGTGGAGGGGCTCGTTTTTTTTGATTTTGTTAACTTCATACGGATGATTTACCTTTAAACATGCACTTGGGTCACATACACCCCTTTCCTTCATTTTGCATATATGTATTTTATCCGCTCTTTCTTTCCTATTATGCATTAGCAGTCTGTTGTGAACGTTTTTTGTTTAGATGGCAAACACGAGATAAAAGTAAAGCCATTTTACACTCAAAAACGGCCAATTTCTAAAGGACTGGTTTGTTTTCTTTTCGATTTATCTATGAAACTATTTATTGAATTTAAAAACTAATTATGTATGTGATTATGGGACAAAATGAAGATACGATTTCATTTTACAAACAAACTTGATACACCGAAATCGATATATAAGTAAGTGTAAGTGTTCGATGGATTTAAATAATTCTTTTTTTTTCACAATATAGCTAAGATATGCCGTAATACTAGGGATGTAAATTGAGGGGCTAGGCTCGCCGGGGTGGGAGAGATAAAAACGGGAAAGTTTTCGGATTTTGTAAAAAATATTTTTTTTTTTAAATCAATTTTTTGGTTTGGAAGATACCTAGGAGGGCTAAATAGGGGTAGTCAATTACAACCCTTATTTGTACTAAAAATAATTCTTTGCACTAAACCTCGATCAGTTTCTAATTACCGAATCTCAAATGATTTCCACGTTTCATCGGGCATTACATTATTTCAACGCCATCTTTCCGCTAAATTTTACTATATTTAAGCCATTTTTAACTCATAAATTTATCTATAATCTGTCATCTTTCGTTGAAGAAAAATATAAAGTCATTAATTATAATATAATTAACAAAATGAGATTGCATGGTTCGCTAAATTACTTTCTAATTATGCTGCTACACACATATTTAGGTGTACTACTGAAAAACCACCACCCTTTATTTCGACCAAATTCCAACTTATTCCAATCAAGTCGAACACCATCGCAATTTTATGTACACAGTTAGATAAGATTTCTATAGAACATAGAAATTCAAATTAAAAATATAAAAAAACAAGAAAAAAAGCTAGAATTGGTCTCAGACCAATGCAGATTATAACCAAATTTATAGGATTTCGTATTCTGAAGAAGTTTTCAGTACATTAAAAATGTCTAGGACTGATCGTTTTCACAGTATGTACAAAAATCCCAAATATTTATATGGCAATACCAAGAAGGGGTTGCCCGATTTAGTCCAGTTTTGAAATTTTATGTGGCGTTACTATTAAACATCATGTACTAAATTTAAGCTCTCTATGTCGACGCGTTCTCAGCCAGTGTCCAAATATATAGTGGAAAACGAAATTTTTGTATGGCACCCCACGGAGGATTTGTCTCATTTTCGAGCTTAATTTGACTTTTTTTTTTTAAATTTGTGTACAAAATTTCAGCTTTTTAAGTGAACGCGTTTTCGAGTTATCGTGCGCAAAGACGGACGGACATGCAAAAATCACAATAACTTTTAATGTTATGCTTGGTGTCCAATCCATTTTGCTCTACCATCATTATTTCTGTGCGTTACAATCGGAATGACAAACTTAGTAAGCCCTATAGATTTCATCTAGGCTATGAAAAGGGGTAGAAGTCCTCACTAGTTAATAATATTATTTTTGTTTTAAATACCATTATTAACAAAACAAATTTCATTCTGTGCTGCTGTGTTTTTTAATAAAATATATGAAGCATTATCTTCCTTTGGCATTCGAATAAAAAAATCATTCTCCCGATGAAATTTTTTGAAAATGACATTTCATCGTAAAATCACGAAAATTGTTAACCCACTAGCAGGGGTGGAGGGAGTGGGGGAGGGGCGTAATAGGAGGAAACAAAAAATATGGGTTAGCTATTTTTGTATTCCCTATAAACTGTGAAGTTCCATTCAAATCGGAGATTGTCGGGTGCGATAGTACCGGCCCGCAAGATGAAGGCAAACATGCCTTTGAGCGCCTTCTCACAGTGAAAAATATAAATATCGGCGCCGGCGCACCTTGAAAAAATATTAAAAATATAAAATTCTCCATAAGTAAACCAAAATTCAAAAAAATTGTATGTAAGATTTTCGACTGAAAATCACTTTTACCTGTTAAAGCATTGCAGAGTTCTTTTGGGACACCCTGTACATACTTGTATTTCAATTTTTGGAAAAAGCCAGACACTTTCAAAATAATTTTGTTTTTCAAATAAGTTCAAGAATTAATCTTCTAATTTGTGTAGATGCTCTAAATTCGCACAGATTGGGTTGATTTATTTATCTAATCGTAAATAAAGAATTTAATGCCTCTTATAATCGTGTAATTTTAATAGGAAGGTCTTCAATGGATCCTTCATCAATATTTTCATCGGAAGTCTGCTCTACGTTTTCTGATCAAACAAACTTCTTTGATAATATTTTCTTCGAATAGGTCACCTTAAAAATTTAAACATTCATTACAAGCTAGGAGCTCATTAAACCGATCCTCAAGTATAGTTAATTCAATGATTTACTCCAAGTTTTTGTGCTCTTCTTGAAGGTTTTGTTGATGAAATCTAGTCTTCCGGGAGCAATTTTTAATAGTTGTTGGATTAACTAAACTGGCAGGAGGACTTCTTAACTTACTTTACTGCTTATAAAATATCCAAGGGGGGGGGGGGGGGGGGGGGTGATTAAGAAAAAAAGCTAGTTTTTCACAAAACTCACTGTATCTTAAATTAAAAGCTACAGGGCGTACGGTCACCACATATAAGAGCTCCTTGTATGTAGAACTTCATGACCTTTTCAACGGTTGCTCAACCAGCCCCATACCTCTCTCCCGTCAAGAATTATGGTTGTCTAAACTAAAAAAATTGGATTTTCTTGCTTTTTTTTTCTTTAATATAACCTCTATTATTTTTGCAAAAGTGTCCTTAACATAACTTTTTTTTTATAAATACTGTAAACTGTAGACTCTCCTCTTTAATGTTTTGTTTGACAATCTCGTATGAACTGTTGTAAAGAACACATCGTGGCAATAAATTTGTTATATTATTATTTTCTGAAATCTTTAATTCTGTAAACAGAAGGGGAAACCTGGAGATCTAGAGCAACTTTAGCTACAGTTTTAGTACACCTTTTATTTTCTCTCCGATTATTCTCAGCACTATAATTGACGTAGACATTATCCCGTTATTTCACAGCACAAGAAAAATTGTTTCTTAATTTATACAAATTAAGCAGGAAATAGAACCAAGATTGAAATTAATGTAATGCACCTTCAGTTCGAGATTAATTACGAAAAGGACATTCTGTAGTTTGTAACATTAAATTTTTAGAAAAACTGCTAAGCCAGTTATAAATACGGGAGCGAGCAAAGTCACGTCTAATCAGTTCAGAACATTCTCTACTACTCCGTGTTGAATTGATTACAAAATTCTATCTATTTTTTTTTGTTTTCTGAAAAGCCTGCATGCAAAATATCAGCTTTCTAAGTGAACGGGTTATCGAGTTATCATACGAACGGACTGATGGTAAAACACACGGGCATACAAAATAACTTTTAATGTTATGTGTGCGTGTCCAATCCGTTTTGTTTTTTTACCATTATTATTTCTATGCATTATAATTGGAATGACATATGACCTTTATAGGGTGTCAATGAAAAAGGTACCCAACATCTTAAAGTCCCCTACCCATCCCCCATACGAATTTTTATTTCTCTCGACATCTCCTAACACCTTTCGCACTATGTTTCCAATAAGACGGTACACCCTGCACTCAAAGATATTATCTGCTATCTTTTTGAAGAATATAAATTTTTTAGTTTGTTTCAATTTTTTTTAGATCTTTTTTTAATAATCACAACAGTCAATAATGTTCTTTGTTCCAACTTCAGTAAGCAGTCGTATAAAATTTTTTTAACTGATCCAAACCAAAAAAAAAAAAAAAAAAAAAAAGGAAATATGTTTTCAAAAAGGATTTCCCATTAAATTGCTGCAAGAGAATGAATTGAAAGGTAAATAAATAATTCAATTATGAAACCGAAAACGGAAATCGTGTATTCATAATTTCGTAAAATATTTCCCCCACCGGAGCATTGTGGCAGGATAGTATAAAAAACAAAAAAAAAAAAAACGCCACACTGACTAATGGACTGATATGTATAGCTTATAATGCATATGCATAAATTTGATAACAACATTATTTTTAGAAGTTATTACCCGTTGAGATAAGTTAATTACATCTGATGCCATATATTTATACTTCATTGAATTAAGCCATTACTGCCAAACACAATTATTAATAATTACGGCTATCTAGGTAATCAGCGTACACACACACACACACAATTGCGTTGCAAAAATTAAAGACTGACAACTTTTATGAAAATTTGATTTATGTTCCACACAGAACGATAGGATAATAATTTTAGTGCATATGTTTTGTTGTAAAATTAGATAGGAAAACATTTTTATTAATGACTTGGTTATGCAAAATCTGCAGCGCAGAGTTATATTCAAAATTTATCTGCATAGGAACCGATTTAAAGCTGTTCTGTATTCGTGGGATTTTCATTATTTAAATATACTTTTTGTTGTTGTTATAAAATAATTAGCTCTCTTACTATGTATACCTGTAGGTATATACACTGTTTGTTGTGCATACATACTACAGGATATTATAAGGATTTGTTTATATTTTAATGCACTCTTTTCCACAAAAATGTTCAACTAAAATCAAGGTAGATGAACAAATTTGAGAAAAAAAAAACAACAGAATTTTTTATTATTAAAATATTTGGCACAGATAAAAGCTATTTACCAATAAATTAAGCTTCAGTTTTTGTTGTAAAATTAAACTTTATTTGGGGAATTTCTTGCATTGAACAGTGGTTGTTCCCCATCCATATTAAGGTGCAACAGAAATATAAAATGCACAATAGGTATGGTATTATGAGTAAAACTAAACTAATTTGACATAAGGTAAACGTACCGGCAGTTGACACATTTAGGCGGGAATTCTTTCAAAAACACTCCGATTGTGGCTATATGTTCGGTTATGACGACAAGAATAGCTTTAACCTCTAGTATCACTTATTTTTTTACAGCACTACAATCCAAAAGTAAAATATTAAATCCGTTTAGTATTTTAAATTATTTCAATTTAGGAAATTATTGGTTCAGTAGTTGACATCCCTGAAAATGAAATGTTTCAGTAATTGACACCCTCAAAATTCCCGTCTTCAGCAGCACATATGGCCGCAAAAAATGAAAATTATTTAATGCACCTTTAAGGATCATACCAATAAAGCAATAATTCATACACATATATTTAATAAGATTACAAGAAAACCCATACAACCGGTAAATATCTATAGATTTAAATTTTCCAAATAAAATCAAGTCCTGGAACAGAATAAACGTTCCTAGCTTTGGTCATTTGCTTCGGTTGACTAATATGTGACACAACATCCTTCCAATCATAGTTATGTAAATCTGGTCTCTCAGGCCACTTCCATAGAAGACCGGTTTTTGCCATTGATGAAATTGTTGCTTCTAAGGACACTTTTACAATTTTCCCCAGAAAATATTCTCCTTCGTAGAGGAATATTACGAATTCATTGACTTTTGTTGTTATCCTTCAAATTTTGAACGGATTGCAATTCAGATTGTTCACTTTCACCAACAGAAATAATTACGCTTGTATCAGAAGTCTCAGAAGAAAAAAGTTTCGTCTTACTTCTTTGTACCTTCTCTCTATTTTTTTTGCTGTTCTGCCTTCTTGCTTCCTTCATCGGCTTTTTAGCTTGCTTTTTTCTACGTCACTATGCAGCTCACTCCATTTGGAGCCTCAGGCAGATTTTCATTTTCATTAACCTCATTTACGGATTTTAGCTGAGCTAGTACTGCGTGAAGTTTTTTTCCAAAGCAGAAACAAAGATTCATCCCGATCATCACTAAATGTAGTTCTGGAAACTTTCCACTGTACTCCTGTACTCCTAGCAGGTAGTACTTACGTTCGTAATTTGCTTTAGATGAAAGGATTTGTGGCATATACGGATCAAATGCTCCTGGATTCCAGGAGTATAATTCGCATATCCTGAATCCGTTTTGTAGAATAGATGCTCTCACAGTTTTTAGAAGCAGCCACATATTCGTAGAAGACAGCACATGTCACCCATCCTGAGTCTGTACAACCATAGCCCCATTCTGAAGAAAATTCATGCAGTACGTCAGATGGGATTCTTTTATATTTGTAGAATACTGCGCTAAACGCCAGAAATCCACTGGCGCATTCAGTCACAAGTATCATTATATACTCCTTCTCGTCTTTGTTAACAACATGGTAAACATTTTTTTCTCCTCTTTTAGCAATGACCGCCCCCCCCCCCCCGAGTTGAGGAAGAAGGCAGTTTAATCTGTGTTAAGAACCCTTGAAGGGTTCTCCAGGACCTCGGCAAAATCGTGCTCACTTAAACACCCTTCAACCTCACCAAACCATGTTATGATGTCTTCAGGTTTTACCGAAGCCCTGTTGATTGTTAAATTTAGGCTCCTCCTTGTAGTAAAGTATAGATCTCTGTGGAAAAATCCTTTGATCCAAGTCCTGCCGGGTCGGTCATCCTTGAATAGGGTTTGGCCTTTAGTTTTTTTTTCAGTAAGGTCTGAACACTGAAGGTAACCTGGGTCATAGTAACGGAAAATCCCAATGAAGCCATTTTTCAAATTTCCAATCTTCAAACATTCTCTCTTCACCCTCTGAAGGCACAGGATCAGGGCCCATTTTTCTGAAATCAACAAAAACTTTTTTTTAGACTCCTTCCTCAAATTGCAAAACAGAATTGCTAAGACCAGTACACTAGACCAGACCCTCAAACGATGAGTAATAAGTAAACCCATTACGCACCTGCCAATAGGCGACTTCACCTCTAATTTATACTTTAACATAGTCCGCGGAAGAATAAGCTTCCTGGCAACAGCTCTAGTAGACGATTAATTTTTCTTAACTTCGTGAGCGGCACGTTCCATATCCTCATGTCCTGGTGGCATGATCTAGAAACTTAAATTGAGATTTAGTAGTTAACTACACCCCGTGTGCCAGTTGGCCATACGGTCATCTATTGAAAAACATCAAGTTAAAGGCAAATGAAAAATTGATTCTAAACAGGATTACGATTCAAGTAAGAAATTAGATATCTGACGTTAGACAAATATTATTGCGTTGTTTTTAAAATTAACCACCCCTGGTCAATTTCTAAAAAAACTAAGTAATTTGTATTTTAGAAGTTGACAACCCCTGGGTGTGGCTCCTGACAACATAACCTAAAAACGTTTAACAGATTAAAATTACACTTCAAAGTGACACTACACTGTAATACCACATCAGATGTCCTAAAATACGTCTATCCTTACCGATTTGGATAAGAAATTTTTCAATATTGCTAGCACAACTCACCTAACTGTTTGCATACGTACGATGTGACAATAAAATGAGCAATGTCCATCCGGTTCATTTACAAGCAATCCGCAAGAGGCGTTACTACTGATTCACCCAAATCGTGGGCCAATTTAAATTTAAAACTGCTTATTTTTAGAAAAAAAAGAAAACTATTAAACGGTCAACTAGCGGTACGTTTACTTTATTAGATAGTTATTAAAATAAAACTGTTTCCAAATAATAGACAACGAATTGTAAAATAATTACTTAAACTTTTATTAAAAAGATATTGAAGGCTCCTTCTCATCTATCGGAAGGGGGCAAACCTTTCTGATGCTCTTTTGACTAGTCCAACCATAGTTCTGATCATTACTACACAAACTTGTCATCTATCGCTTGTATGATCTCTGCTATGCGACCCAGAGGCCATCTCAGAGAAGGTATGTTATCATCCTTAAGTAGTACGAGTGTTCCAACCTTCAGTTCAGTTTTAGGAGTTTGCCATTTGTTACGAGATTGAAGAATTTGCAGATAATCTCTTTGCCATCTAGTCCAAAAAATACGTAGCTTGCCTGTAAATTTTGCCAGCGCCCTAGAAGGTTGACGTTGACCGTAGGAAAGTCAGGCTGTGGCATAGTTGCCATCTGACCACCGGTTTGAAAATGCCCAGGGTGTTAGTATCCACAGGTCCAAAGTGTCCTCAGATTGTGGAGTAAGTTGACACGACTCTCTGAAGTTCATCTAGAGAGTATACTTCCGAAGCAAGGATTCTATGCATGTGGTACTTGGCCTGTTTAATTGCTGACTCTCAGAGGCCGCCGAAGTGAGGAGAAAGAGAAGGAATGAATTTCCATCCAATCTGCGCGACACATTTCATGAAGTAGTTTACAATGTTGTTCCGAAATGCAGAGATTTCTAAGTTCCTTTAGTTCACGAGCTCCACAAACAAAGTTCATTGGGTTATCAGAATAGATGACAGATAATTGTGGTCGTCTGGATATGAATTTCCTGAGAGCCGATATGAAAGATTCCGTCGTCAAGTTATGAGCTACTTCAAAATGTTCGGCCTTCAGAGCTAAGTAGGATGACCAAACAAATGTAGGCTTTTATGGGAGCTCGATTCCAAACTGTGTTTTTGATCTAAAAAGGCGCACAGAAGTAGATATCTGTGTGGCTGAAGACTGGGCTCGAAATTGGCCCATTATTTGTTCCATGACCTTTGGTCGTAGATGGAAAGTAGCGAACTAAATTTCTAATGGTTTTCTTTACCAAGGTTTTCCCAGAAGTCAGCCAGGAATGAGTTCGAATAATGCTCAACAGAGTGTGAAGCATGAAGATTTTTGAAATGATAATGTGTTATTAAGGCCTTAATAAAATTAGACTTAGATAGAATTATTGAGTGTTTTGCAGTGTAATCGAGCCCGGAATTACGAAGCCGGCCACCAACGCGTATCAAGCCGTCACTATCGATAAACGGATCCAAGCTCTTAAGCGCACTACATGAACTCACATGTGTTCCAGCTATTAGTTTAGCGTATTCTTCGGATAAGTGTCCTTTTTAGAAGTAAACAAATCAGTGAGCGGAGCGCGAATTCAAATTCTTGACTAGTGAGTACCGCTTAAATGCCTGTTCCGATTTTATTTTCGCGTTTGTGTTGAATTGAAACATATGAGGAAATTTGTTGACCAATTTTAAGTAAGAGGTCACAAATTTGGATGATTCAATTAAATCTTCTACTTTCAAGGCGTTGAGAGTGAGTGCTGTTTTCCTAGCTTCAGGAAGATTCGGGTCAACAGGAACTTGGATTTCAGATGTTCGTGAAGTTGAGTATAGCTAGGACAGTTGAACCAGATTTCAGATGTCAGGATATCTAAAGGATATGCTCCTCTGCTACACCGATATCTGTCGAATGATTGGTCGATGAGACATATTTCCATTCGTGGTTCTTAGTCAATTCCTGGACTTTCGAAACGCGATTGCTAATGAAAACGCTCCATTTTGAAGGCGTTGATGATATCCAGGCAAGTACTGTAGTTGAATCTGTCCAGCAATATACCTTCTTTATGCATGATGAAAATACATTGAAGACACGAGATGTAAGATCAGCAGCAAGGAGAGCAGCACATAGTTCTAACCTTGGTATGAAAATTGTCTTCGAGGGGGCTACCTTGGATTTTGCAGTAAGTAAATTGCAGGAAATGCATCCGTCGGTTACGCAGCGAATGTACACACACAATCTCCATAAGCAGCCGTGCTCGTATCTGCAAAGCTATGTATTTCAATTATATCTAATCATAAAGGGTGATCCATTCAGAATGTATGTAAGTCTTGGGGAAGCGATTCGTCCCAAGCAAGTTTTATGCTCCA
The DNA here is from genome assembly GCA_963930735.1 of Dioctria linearis. NCBI lineage: Eukaryota > Metazoa > Arthropoda > Insecta > Diptera > Asilidae > Dioctria > Dioctria linearis. Next base: position 231,287,604 of record OZ005741.1, read on the forward strand.
TAATTCTTGCAAAAGATTTTTCGCTTTAACTGTAGTATAATAGCGTATAGTAGACCTAATAGATCAAATAAGCGACTGATTACTGACAGAATGCTTCGGTTGGTCGCTAGGGCAGAAAATCTGTGATCTTGATAATTGTATCGAAAATCATCCGTCTGAGGCTGCCATATCATTTCTAGTATTTTTATTACGTTGTTACCAGAAATTTCTAAATACTTTTTATAATCTGAACTGTCAGGGGACGAAGGAAGCTCTGAAGTATTGGAGCACCACTAGTCAACGTAAAACCTCCGGATTTAAGTAGTTCGGTAACTTCACCTTGAATTTTCTTGGCTTCGACTACGCTGTCTGCTTCGCTATGCATGTCGTCGACATAAAAGCACAGTAGCTCCTATGGGACATTTGCTTTGTACTTCGCGTCCAAGGTGATTAAGATATTCCATGACTAAAAAGGATGCAGGACTCGTTCCATAAGTTATGCTGACCAGCCGCTATAAATCAAGAGGATCTTGTGGTAAACTGCGCCATAGAATGCACTGCCAATTGGCATCGGACGAGGGAATGTGCACCTGCCTATATGTACATCTTAGAGATATCAGCTGTTATGGCGTATTTGTATGACCGAAAGCGTAGCAGGTGAGTGTATAAATCATCTTCAACGACCGGTCCTGGCATTAAGACACTGTTAAGAGAATAGGCTGATGAAGTTTTGCACGAGGCATCGAAGACTACTCGGACCTTTGTGCTGTTACTTTCTGGATTTACAAGCAATGAGGCAAAATATAATGCCTTCTAGAAAGCGAAGAGAATGTAATTTTTTCCATATGCCCTAGTTTTAGGTATTCCATTAAGAAATTTGTGTAGGATTCTTTAAGCCTAGGGTTCTTCATAAGTTTATTCTCCAACCTAAAAAATCTTCTTTTGGCTGTATCTAACAAGTTTTCAAGAAGTTCAGGACTCTTTTGAAAGGGCAATCGAACCCAAAAATTTTCCAGTGCTATCTCGTCGGGCATGCTCCAAGAAGTGCTTCTGACACTCACTTGAATCAGCTTTCGGTGGATGTGATGTGCACTGATCGAGCCTAACAGAGTCTTCTGTAGAATGGGGAGCTGAAGATCGAGAAGAGTTTGTCCAACTGCTAATATTTCGAAGAATAAATTAGCTCCAATTGACAAATCAGCGGGACCTGGAGAATGGAAATGCGGGTCCGCTAGGACTATATTGCTAGAGATTCTCCAATTGCTAGAATTAATAGTACGAGATGGCTGATTCATTGCAATTTTAGGTAAAACGAAAGCTTCAATGGAAAATATGACTCGTTGATGATAAAGGTTTACAGCTGCTTTAGACTGCCATTCAGTGAATCCATCATAGAATTTTATTATTAGTATTAGGCACGTATATAGGCGGAGGAGGGTCACGGGGCTCATGACCCCCCTCCCTCCAAGCGCAACCTCACTTACGCGGTGAATTAAATGGGAAATACAATGTGGTGCTGGACTGTAGAGCAAGATGTAAATGTTTAACAGGACGATTTTCGTATTGTACAGACACAATATGTAGCTGACGCTGCATTCAATGCTTGTGCTGAAGCGTATTTTTCCCAATTTTTAACTATAACGCTGCTGCGTCAACAGAGCCAATTTGCGGCGACGGCTGGGCATTTGTTTGCCTTCTTATGAATAGTAATAGTGCTGAGAGAATACAACCAGCTTCTTGACGTTGGCCATGATGAGTTTCATAAATTTTCATTCGAAAACTCTAAATGTTGTAATAAATACTAAAACTGATTTTTAAATGGTTTTCCAAGATTGAAAAGTGATAAGACAAAGGTACAGATGCAATATCGGGATACGGGTAGCAGCCATGATGAGGTGTGGTTTCGTAGATTTAGAAAAAAGAACACGAGATCCTGCATAGAACGTTCGCACGACTTCTTTTTTCGGAGGTTTTCAATTGCGGTTCTAATAAGTCGTTCGATTTGCACACTAAGGACTGATTTAGAAAAAAATCAACCACCTATCCCTCCCATTACTTATCAGCAGGTAAAAAAAATTAGGGAACGCTGGTAAGATTGCATCGATAAAACGGTTTGCACTTATAATTGCAGGATATTAAGTGCAAAGTTCTTATGCAATGAAAATAGAAGTCAACCAAGAAGAACGTCATAAATTAATTCTTTCTACACATATAGAAAATCCGAATATGTCTCAAAGAGACTTAGTTAAAAAGTTAAAGATATGGCTGATAGGGCTGGAATATCATCTACTACAGTCCATCGAATTAGAAGAAGAGAAAGCCTACGAAGTTTCCTTGTTCAGAAAACACCGAATAATTATTAGCAAATTTACCAATATTTTCCAAATTTTTGGTCCATTATGTTTCATAAATATTCTTCGCACAGTAGGAAATAAGTTATTACTCCACAGCAAATGTTTCATAGAAGCTCTTGTACTAATAATTATTAGTGTTGCACTAATAACAAATAACTAATTTTTTATTAATCCAATTACGTTTGCTAATAAGAAAACTATGTTTATTTAGATGAGGTTATTTTTAGGTACATTTTTAGCCCTAACTGTGACATTTTCGCAATAATTTTTTTTATTTTCAATAAAAATGTTTTCGGAAAGTGATGACGAGTTTGATGAAGATGTACTTGTGAGAATACGTCGACGTCGGGTTTTTAAGCAGAGGAATAATTATATATTAACTACAAGTTACGAATTTGATGAAAAATTCCGTATTGGTAGTGAGAATGTTGAATATTTGTTGCAACGAATTGGGCCCTTTCTTGAAATTCCAAAAAATCGAAACTTTGATCTATGTATCAGCAAAGCAGAGTCCACTAATAGCCCTTTACTGGTTAGGGAACGGGAGCCAGTACCACGGGATAGCAAATATGCACGGTATCTCAATAGCCGCACTGTTCGCCGTGTAACAAGGATGTGGTTAGTGAAATTAATGACAAAGTCTTTCATATAGTAGTAAAATGGCGAAACTTTATCGACAATACTGGTAGAAAATTATATTGATTGATTGTATCCTTATCGGCATTAATGCACCAAGGACGAATGAAGACCATTTATTGATCGCCATGGAAATCATTCCATTAACTCTATGTTAGTTAGTTGCGTCACATCTATTTCTACAATCTTTGCAAGAGAAAGAGTATCTAGATATGAGTCCTTAATATCTGTCCATCCTGAGATCAACATTGATGTGGATCATAATATCGACAAGTTTTCCAAATCAAACCGAAAATTGGGGTTTGTAACATCTTAAATATGATTAAAAAACTATTTTTAAAGGCGAGTCTTCCCTTGTTGTAATCTTGCACTTTTAATCAGCAACATCCTCATCACGCCAGGATTGCAACTATTCTTATTCAGTATACGAAAGCAACCTATCATCAATTTCATTCATTGCTCAATCATAATTAGGTACCACCACATCGCTGGGTCACAGAAGGCTAAGAAAGAGTATTGGCCTTTACGATTGGTATTTTGAGATTTACCGTACTCAGTTGAATTTGTTAGAATAAGTAGTCGGGAAATTTTGTATTTAAATAAAATTTTAGTTATCCTTTTTCCTTTATCTTTTTATTGATCATTTATTTCGCCAAAGTCAGACGACCGTTAAAGTTGACGTGTGTTGTACTTCATAGACATACGATAATCTTGCGGTGCGCTGCAGATCAAAAAATCTAAAAGCGCCATTCGTGTGGTGGTTTCTATTCAAGTTATGAGCTCCAATTCCGTGCGTGATACAGCGTTGTCTGACATTGACCTTAAATTTGTTGGCCCTTCGTGCCGGATATAATCCAATGACCTATGGATATATTTACAGATTAAAGTGTGAGTGAATACACAATGACACTTAATGTGCAAATGCATGCACTAAATTTTAGCGTGAATACATCGTCCTAGACTAGTGTAACTACAGAAAGTTGCAGTCTCTTGTATGTTTATCTGCTGTTTCCATGAGGACGGGTCAATTTATCTATTGTAAACGATTTAGCTGGATTCGAATTTTCTGTAAATTTATTCTGAGTGTCGGCAATTAAAAATATCCAAGTTTGAAGGAACAAAGGAAAATGTTGGACAATTTATATTTATTTTGGAATTTGGAAGGTATTCCTCTGCTTTGGGATGTCTCAAGATTTCAAAAATCATTGGAAACGTAGGTCTTCGATTGAAGAAATCGCTCAATAATTAAATACGGTTAAGTACAGGCGTAATCAGTCGAAGGTTGGCTAATTTAAGGGACCAATTTAATAATGAGTTAAGAATAAGTAAAAAGCTAGAATTGGTCTAAGACCAATTCTTATGATACCCTAGATGAATCCCCGTATAAAACTTCGTATGATCACCGATCTATGCAAGTTTGATTTTTGAAGTGGTTCTTCGCATATATATATTTCTAGAACGGTTCGTCGAACAAAAAAATGATTATAACCAATTTTATAGGATTTCGTATTCTGTAGAAGTTTTTGGTACAATAAAAATGTCTAGGACTGATCATTAGCACAGTATATGTAAAAACCTAAATTTTTATATGGCAACACCAAGAAGGAGTTGCCCGATTTAGTCTGTTTTTGAACTTTTTTTGTTCTTACTATAAAAAACACCATGTTCCAAATTTCACCACTCTATGTCAACGGGACCTCAGGCAGTGTCCAAATATATAGTGGAAACCGAAATTTTTGTATGGCAACCCCATGAAGGAATTGCTCGATTTGTCTCATTTTCGAGATTAATTTTACTTTTTGTTTTTAAAGTCCTCGTGCAATATTTCAGCTTTCTAAGTGAACGCGTTCTGACAGACGGACAGACAGACATGCAAAAATCAAAATATTTTTTAATATTGTGCGTAGGTGTCCAATCCAGTTTGCTCTACCATCATTATTTCGTGGTGTTACAAACGTAACAACAAATTTCGTATACCCTTTAGATTTTATGTAGGGTATAAAAACAAGGGGATTTTCTGAAGGGTATACAAACAAATGGGAGTATTTTGAATCCCTGCAATCTTTCTAGCTTCCCCAAAATTTATTGTTATGTTCCATTCAGATCACTTATTAATTTTTCAAATCTTTAAATACAGCCAAGCAACATTCTGGGACATGTTTTGAGATATTTTGCACTTGTGTGCATATGTGTGGACAGAACCGGAATCTCTCTAGACACTAGGGCCGTCGTATAGGCACACCTCATGAAAATTTCAATAAAATCTTCTTCATACGAAGAATAACAAATAGATTACCGCATTCTTTTGCAAATAAAATTGAGAAAGATTCGCGTACTTGAGTGAAAGTAGGCTGTTCGACCAACCTGCAAGAAAAGAACCAGAATTTACCACATTCAAAGGATAAATATGAAAGGCATCTTACCAGCACCTGGAGTATGCCACAGGTGCATTAGTCCCTCGATGACCTGAAAAGAAAATTGAACTCAATTAGAAATTGGATTAAAGAATTATAAATATTGAACTATTGAACCAAATAAACACTACAATTAAACTAATAAACAAGTAAATGTACAATTTAATTGGGCACAAATGAGTTTCCCGACATAAAACCCATAACCAAACGAACAACATACAAGGCAGTAAAACTACAATTACTTTACTTGCTACAACTAAATAAACAAGTAAACCCGCCAACTAGGCAAACTGTCCGATATGATCAGAAGATTGGTGGACATTTAAGGTGGCAAAGCACCCAAAATAACCTCACCTTCACAGGTGTTCACCAACCTTGAAAAAAAAACCCAATACAAATTACAATAATCCAATGAATGTTTTTAAATACCTGTAGATGATTATGTCCTGTGATAAAATATCTAAAAATCACTCCACAAAACACAAGAAAAACACAAAAAATTTCTAAAAAACAAATCGCACGCGTTTGACGTTTCGACCAAAAACAACACGGCAACTTCATGTTCTCATGCGATTTGACTTCTCAATTCTGGGTAGAATCATCACGCGATTCTAATGGTCACGTTCGTTTCGCGGTACTTTTTGCGCAATTCGTGTAATTCGCGATATTTATAATTTACATTTCTACTAACGAGTGCGAAAGAGAAGTACAGTGCGAGCAAGACAGACAGATTATGAGCATCTTTATGATGATTGGCCATGGACGGAAGTATTCTCAGTGAATTCTGTTGATGACAAGGTTGATGTGTTTCGTAATTTACTTTTACATCTCTATCAACTGCACGTCCCTCTGCGCCGTAAGAAAATAGTTCCATACGTTGTCCCTGGATCACGCGCGAGATACACACTCTTCTTGCTGAAAGAGATCACCTTTTCAGTCTTTATAAAAGAACGGGGACTCTGTCATTCCTTCTCGTTATAAAGGAATTCTTAATCTGACAATTTTGAAACTTCGTAAGTCAAAAAAGCATTTTTCGAAGTTAATTTAAATCCAGATCTATCAAATAAAAAGTTATGGTACAACATCCGGAAAATAGGTGTTGCTGGTAAGGCCTCACATAAATGTGATATTGATCCTGAAAGGTTAAACCAACATTTCCTTTCAACTAATACAACCGGGTGTTTTCCGAGTGGGCCAACTGAAATCTCACCTAACAGTCATCAGTATGAGGGTTTCGCATTTCGCCACGTTGATAGTTCCAAGGATTTAGCGGCATTATACAAGGTCAAATCTACAGCTGCTGCTAACGATATGTTGCCCCCTAGGTTTACCAAAATAATTACACCCTTCATAGCACATATTCTTGCTCATATATTTAATTATTGTATTATGATTTCCCAGTTTCCCGTTTCATGGAAGAATGCCTTCATTCTCCCTCTTCTTAAATAACGTAATCCTAACGGTGTTAACGACTACCGACCAATTAGTCTTCGCTGCTTCTTTAGTAAAGTCTTTGAGAGGGCTATATATAACCAACCAAACGGATTTGTCGAACAAAACAATCTCTTATCTCCATGGCAGTCGGGTTTTCGGCAACGGCACAGCTGTGAGACCGCTCTATTAAAGGTTTGCTCAGATATCAACGAGTCTGTGGACTCTGATGAGTTGTCTGTCATGGTTTTGCTTGATTTCAGCAATGCCTTTGATTCAGTCAACCATAGCCGTCTATTATTAAAGCTCCAAACATATTTCAATTTTTCCTCTACAGCTATTAACTTTTCAAAAGTTTTATCTCTGTGAGACAGCAGGCAGTTAGGGATCAAGGCTTATTATCCATATTCTTAGACGTAAGTTGTGGTGTACCCCAAGGCTCAATTCTCGGACCTTTTTTGTTCAATCTGTACATCAATTATCTTCCCTCTATTGTTATGAACTCCTCCATTATATCCTATATTTCGGATCAATGAAGATCTACAACGAATACATGAGTGGTCTCTTGAAAATAAGCTCCTACTTAATCCTAAGAAGTCAATCTGTATGCCAATTTATAGAACAAGTATTGACTTAACTGAAGTGCTTGCTGTCTCACTTAATAACAACACTTTAGCCTATCTCAGCTCCGTGAAAAACCTAGGCGTTGTAATGAACTCCAAGTTTACCTGCTGCAGTCATATAACTAACATAATAGGCAAAGTATACAGCTGCCTTCGAAAACTACGGAGCAGTGCATATCTGTTATCGGTTGAGATGCGCCTTAAATTGGTGCGAATGCTTATCATACCATTTTTCACCTATGGAACCATACTTTTCTCGAAGATGGATTCAAGTTGCAGTCGAAAACTCAGTGTCGCTTTTAATGATTCTGTTCTGTTCTGCCCCGTAATGCACATGTGTCTATGTATCTAAACCCAATTCTGGGACACCCCTTAGATACTCATCTTGCTCATCGTGACCTATTTTTTCTTCACAAGTTAATCTACAACAATTACCCTAAATATTTTTATACCAAACTGCAATTTTTACGATCGCATAGAAAATTAAACTTGCTTCTTCCTCGCTGCATGTCACAATATGGTGAACGATCTTACTTTGTCCAAATTCCCTGCAATTATAATTCGCTATCAACTGGAGATCAAAACACAAGCTCCAGCAGGGTTTTTCTTAATTTATTAAATTCTCAAAATTCGGGTTAAAAGTACATACACAGCAGTATTTAATCTTTGTTTGTCTATCTTTTAAGTTTCTTTCTCTACTCTCCTAATTAGTAGTACTTACTTACATATCTGCACTATTTATTTTATTTTATTTTATTTGATTTTTCTTATTGGTTTACCTACATATATATATTTTCTGTATGTCAATAAGATATTGTAATCTTTGTGCAGTTGAACCACTTAATAAATAATTTATGAATTTATGAACAGCGAAAATCGAGAGAGGAATTATTTGGAATGAACTAAAAAATGGCGCGTCGATATGGTAGACGAAAAATTCGTAAAAATCAATTGAAATCAAGAAAATTAATATTATATCCTTCTGGTGAGCATGCCAAAAATTGTAAAATTCATTTTGACATATACCTACCAATAATAATTAAAAATCTCAATTTATTTACAAAGGGCCAATATTTTGATAATTTCACATTATGGGATAGTGAAATTGAAACAAATCTGTCTATAAAAGGCGTGTCATTTCTTCATTCGATCTCTTTTTCTTTCGAGTTGTCATAAAGTTAACACATGCCAGTTGGTCATAGTCTACTTTTACATGCAAGTTTTTTTTTTTAAAGTTTCAATTGTTCTTCGGTTTGGACTTAGAATTTTTTGTATCAAATTTGTTCATCTTCTCCACTTAGGAATTTTGGGAGTATAAATCGAGCACCACATTTCGTGGTCAATATTTGAAATTTGTACGGATTAGCATCAAAGTTTCAATAAGTCAAATTTTCATAAAGAATTTATTTGTCAATATTTATCAAGAAGGTAATTATTTCATAAATTTTTTCAAACAATTTGAGGTTATGGGACAAACGTTATAGCATGCCACGAGGGTATTACTGGTAAATTACTGGTCAGAAATTACTCACTAACAATTAATAAAATTTATTCCCTTTCCGAAATTTTTTGTTCAATTAAAATTGAATTTGTAAATTTTTATTGTTGACTGACATTTTGTAAAAAATATGGTCTTCTTTTACAAACCATGCCTAGACAATAAATATTTAACGTAGAATAATAATAATTACGGAATTTTGAAGTATATAGTTTTAAACAGATAAGGGTAAATTAAAACTCATAACATAGAAACAGAATGAATTAAAAAGCACACAGTACTTTATCCAATTCATGGAATTTCGTATGATATATTTGAGCAAATTGATAAATTAGAATTTTTTGTTGTTGAAGTTTATATAAAAGTTGATTGTGTTAAATAGATTTGAAATCATAGAAATTACTTTCAAATTGTTAGAGTCTTGAATTTGAAGAATTAAAGAAAATGAATGAATAACCAAATGATATTTTTAAATCGCTACACTACCTTCCACCATTTTGTTTCAGTACGCAGCAAGTTGTGATTTGTAAACGCAACTCAGTGAATGTCAATTATAGGAATTGACATAAGATTATTGAGGTACAATTTACGAACGCAGTGCAGCATGTGTCAAATTTGGGAATTATCATATGATTCCTTTCAAGTAGGTAAAAGTTTGTTTGCATTGGTATAAAAGTCGATTGTGAACTGTACTACATGCTTCGAAATATAATGACCCACTAACACTGCCAAATTTAGAAAGGGCAAGACTCAAAATTTTATGATTTTTAATGGATTTAAATATTTTTGTACATTGTCGATTGAAGTTAGAAATATAAAAAATTATGAAGTTATTTAAAAGATCTAAACATTTTCATAATGATAATAGGTGAGAAAGATTTGAGCTCCAATCATCAGAAAAATGATTCTATTTTGTTTTATACACAGCGTCAAATTTCTATGCTCTACGTAATGGTCAGAACAAAGAATTACGTAAACCACACTCAACTTGCTTTTCTAGAAATTTATTTTGTTCACGTTTCATTCGAAGTTCAGTTGAGAGTGGCAAAAGTCTCAATCATAACATCAATTTGACATGTATCCTACTGTGGGGGTTACTACTTCGAAATCCTAACAGATAAATTTTGCCATAACATTTGACACACTTCACCTACAATTTCTCTTGGAGATTATTTATGTCTCTTTGAAAATACTTAATGAAATTGTGTCTCTATAGTATCACAACAACAACACCATTTGTGTCATTTTCATAACGCTTGTATTCTGTAAAATGCTCCCTTGAATCAAATTTTAGAACAGAAATTTCTGGGACGTGAATCAGTCAACCGTGCAGAGTAATCATGCACCTCTGAGCCTTGACATAGATATGTATCATTCACTCATCCAGGAATATTTTTTCCCTATACATATACACGTCTCAGGGACGTGGTTGGCCTCAAAAGTGTAATTTCTACATTTTTTCCACCGAACTTAACACATCGTTGCTAGTTTTTGTCCTCATTCGTCATTGTAGCTTGCTATTTGTCAAAAAGAATTTCTGCGCGTTGAGTGTTTTGCACGTTATTTTTTTTTTGTTTTTGTTTTTTTTTTTTAGGCGGCACCACAACAAGCATTAACCCTTTATCTTTCTCCAGTATTTCAGCTTGAAGTTTTGCTTGTCTTCTGTGTTAATGAAATCGTTCTAGTGACCTACTGGATAGCAAAAATAATTTCCTGAGAATAATGGGTTTCTTTTTGGTTAAGGTTTTCGAATTTCTTTTTGTTTTATTTCACTGAATACAAAGAGGATATGAAATCCAATTTGAAGTAAAAATTTGTCTCATTTACGTTTCATCAGTTGTTTCATGGTCGTCAGCCTAATTTTTCAGGTGTTTAGAAATTTCAAATTGAAATTGAAATTTAATAGTGGGTCAAAGTTCAATATGAATGGATATGTTTTGAGTATTAAAACAATGGATAAGCTAACTTAATAAGAAACTTGTAAATTGATTAGCTATTCCATCACATAATTAATATTATTACCATTGCCGTAACTAGGACTTATTTCTGAGGTGGGCCAAGTCCTCCGACATTCGTACATAGATTTTAAAAAAACATTTTGTTTGCGAAATATACCAGGGGCCGGATTCTGCAACACGGAGAATTGTGGAATTTGTGAAATGAGAGTTGTTTTGACAGTTAATTCTTCACTCGGAATTCTGTAACTCGGCGAATTTGTTTTGAAAATTCCCAAATTCTCTACTCCACTTGTTTAAATTCTCCGGTGTTTTAGTTGTGGAAAAGTAAGAAGAAGAATTCTCAACTGAGCATATTGTCTATTTATGTTGTATTTTGAGAAGGTAGGTAACCTAGGTAAGCTACGAATTTTCAAATTAACCGGTGCGAATTGAAATCTCCCTTTTCGCATTTCTCTCACATTTCCCCTAATTCTGAAACCATGCTCGTGAATTTGGAATGGAGAATTAGGGAGTTTAATCGGAGAAAACGAATATTCTCATCTCCCAAATTCCCAAATTCTCCGTGGTTACAGAATCCCGCCCCAGATCATGAGTATTCTCAGCTATTTTTTTTGCATTGATCTGAGCACTTACAAGATAGCATATTGATATAATCCCTAGAACCAATGAAATTGTATAGATTAAAAAAACAATAAAGTTTCTAAAGTTACAGGGAGTACAGAGAGTTTATAAGTTACAGAACCCACAAGAAACATAATCTAAATTCTAAAACATAATTTTCCGCTAAAATAGTTCTGAAGACAAAAAATAAAATAATTCTTCATAAATAATTCGCATAAAAAAAAATAAAATAAAATAATTCGTATTTTACAAGTCGCAGACATCGTGTCAATGTTTTTGTAATATGTAAGTCTTCCTACGTGAAATTTTAACTTCGCTCCCAAGAAAGTAAAAAACAAAAAAAATTACTATAGTCCCCGCCACGAAAAATGAGGTATCAAGGTCACTAGAAGGAAATTTATAAGTTTGTACCATTGTGTATATTCCCAACGGAGGCCGTATATATGGGGTGGGTTTGAGGGGTTCAAACCCCCTCCATTGTTGTTGTCTATACTTTTGTTAATCTGATAAGCCAAATTTTTACCCACAATTCTTTTTATGTAGTGGCTCACAACAATTGGTTTTGTCATTTTATAACTCTCCTCCGTGGCCCTTTCTGGTAAAGGAACTTTAGGAAAAACGTCTGCTAAATAGAGAAAGAAAATAAGCAGTCCAATATCTAAATGGTAGTTTATTTTGATACACTGTAGCTTAATCGCAGTGGTATTTTTGATTTTTTCACATTTAAAGGGAATATTAAGTCTAAGTTTGACTTGCTTTTGTTCCTAAAACACCAATTTTTGCTGTAAATAATTCATATTTTAATATGACTTTCTTCATAGGTTTTTGTACAAAGGAGTATCTATGGTCTATTGAATCTAAGATCAAGTCAAATAGCAAAGACTCTTGGCACTATATTAATGGCAAACGTAAGTCAACCGGATTTCCTAAAGTACTAGAATATAATAATTCAAAATCTCAAAATATTATATCTACCTGTACCATATTCGTAGATTATTTTGAAATAGTTTATTGTCTGAATCATAGTGATGGCTACTTTCCAACATTTGACGTTGGCTATATTTCGATAGATATGAAGGATGTTCAGTCTGCTATAAATAATTTAGGCTCTAGTACAAAGCCTGATATGGACAGCATATGTACTAATTTTCTTAAAAATTACTTACCATCTCTTTCCTATCCTCTTTAAATCTTATTTCGTCTGTTAGTTTCGAATGCTTTTTGGATGCATGGAAGACATCTTATATAACTCCTATCCACAAATCTGTATCAAAAAATTTTGTAATAAACTATCGTGCTGTATTTATTATGAATAACATATCAAAATTGCTGGATTCTATAGTCAACTCTAAAATTTCGTTTATAGTAAAGGAGTTTATTTCTTCGAATCTACATGGATTTATCCCAAGTAGGTCAATATGTACAAATATTGAAATTTTTTCAAATTATCCTATTAATTCTATTGAAGAGTATGCCCAGGTCGATTCGATATATACCGACTTTTCGACAGCTTTGATCGTGTTGATATTATGCTTTTAATTAATAAGCTTATGCGTCTTGCCTTTAACTATAAGATACTCAAATAGATTTCTTTATTTTTAACAAATCGTAGCGAATATGTTAAAATTAGCAATAAATTTTTAAGGGTCATCGAAATAAATTCGGGTATTCCTCAGGGTAGTCACCTTGGTCCGCTTCTATTTTTGCTATTTATCAACGACATTGTTAATGTTTTTTGCTTTGGGATATGTTTATTGTTTGCAAATGACTTGAAGTTATTTATGAAATTAAAATCTATTGCTGATTGCATATTTCATCAAAACGATCTAAATGCCCTTGGTAGATGGTGCTCAGAGAATAACTTGTCGCTAAATGTATCTAAATGTAAAGTAATGTCGTTTTACCAAAAAGCTACACCAATAGTCTTCGATTTTAAAATTGGAGCTTCATCTGTTCCCAGATTAGCGGAAACTCAAGAAATAGGAGTAATTTTTGATTTTAAGTTATCCATTTATTAGCTATATAGAATATATTATTTCTAAATCATTTATGATGTTAGGCTTTATAAGACGGAACGCAAAGGAATTAAGATGTTCTCAGTCCTTAATAGCTCTTTTTTTTCATTATTTGGTGTCCGTGCTATTAAGTACATATAAATTGTATCGAAGCAGTACAAAAGACATTCATAATACTGGGGCTAGGTAAACATCCTTATTGGAGGTATAACATGCCTTCATATGACATACGCTGCTCGCTGTTATAAACATGGCAATGACAACAAGCTGGACTTCAGAAAAGAAGTTGTTTGAGCAACGTTTATTAGAGATATTATACGTTATCGTATAAAATTACCGGAATTCAGAAAGGCTTATAAGACAACGTCATTTGCTACCATTTCATAGAACCAATTACGGTTATAATGAACCTATCAGTAATTCCGTTGTACAATTTAACAAATATACACATTGATCTGTCTAGAGAGATATTTAAAAGTTGTATTTTTGAATTGCAGAATCTACATGGTTAGTTCGTAATTTATTCTTAGTCTGTAGACAGGAAATAAATAAATAATTAAACTAATATTTTCCATGAGCATTCCATGATTTTATTTAAATAGCTTAAAAAATTATTTGTTTACTTTTTAGGGCATTTTAGATAAATGCCCTAAAAAAATAAAATTTGTTTTCTTATTAAATTTTTTATATTGCTTTTTTGCCCCGCCTACTAAGCGCACATCGAAATGTTAAAATTGAAATTAATGAAGTACTTTCTCCCCTCCCCGGAAAGAAGGATAATAAGACTAAACTTAATACTGGTTTTTTTCTTTTTGTATAAAAAGTCGACCGTTATATATATATATATTTTTTTGGAATATAAATATATGTAGTAAAAATATGGTTAAAAAACATGTTTTCGAACATAACTTTTTAAATTTCTGCAGATCAAATTATCGTGAACTCAATTATCTAAATCTAAATATAGTACTTATAGATAAATAGAATTTTTCGATTCAGTTGGAATGTCATCATAAATTAAAGGCTTAATAAATTAATATATTAAATTTACATAAAATTCCGATTATTGAGTAATTCTAAGCTATTCTTTCGTTTCTAGAGGGTATTAGCTTACTAGGCTAAACCCCTCCCATTTACGATCTATATATACGGCCTTGCAACGGTTAAAGAGCTTTGCCAGTAAAAAAAAAATTTCATGTTTTTGAATTACTATTGTATTTCTTTAGATTTTATTTTCTCGATAATTACTAATTAAATATATATTAAATTACTCCCACAATAATTGGAAATTTAATTATTTTTAATTTAAACTTTCCGTCCAGTGTGATTTTCCATATGAATATATAGAATAGAAATAGATGGCAATACAACATTTGTAATCTCTTCCCTGTCCCCCATATACCTACTTATTTTATTTTATTATTTTATTTGTTTAAAAACCGAGTATAAAAAAAATTTGATGTTGTAGGAGATGATAAGAATAAAAATAATTTCGAATGCATCTGTAATTTGTTGTACTCTTAATATGAATATTAAAGCGAGTAAAACTTCAAATTAAGATAACTGTCATACCCCCCTGCTAACAAAAGTTGACCCATATGAAATAGAAAATCAGTCAGTCCATGTTATATATGTCAGTGATACATATATATGTACATTCATATTGTTTCGTCAGGTCCATTTGCGAAAATTTTGGAAATAATTTCACTAGCTTGAGGAAGGCTACCAATTATAGGATTGAGTTGATGTGAAAGCATTGTTTAGGGCATTAGGATGAAGTTCACAAGAAGGAGAGTGTTTGTAGTACACACCTAGCCGGCGCAGGTTACTCCACAAATCTCTAGGGGGCAAAACAGGACTGAGCTTCGAATTAAAGTACCTACGCTTATCCGAGCGAATGACAGAGGTCACTCTATTCAGCACTGTTCTGTAGTAAGGTCAGAATCAGAGCCAGAAATCCTAAACTGATGATACAGCAGATCTCTCTCTGCTATCAAATGACGAATTTCATCTGAAGACCAAGGGCATCCACAGCAGGGGCGCACCCAAGGGAGGAACGAATAGGATCGGTCTCCGTACAGAATGCCAGTTTTTTTAAACATAATTTACAAATTATGTATAAAATATAGTCTGTAGATTATTACAAAGTCCGATAAAATAAAATAAAACCTTTGAATATACAATAGCAGATCTTAAGTGCTCAGATGGGCGCAGGACGCAACTATTTTTCTGACTCCTTAAGACTTGTAACACCTATGCCCCCCAAAGCCAAATCCTGGGTGCGTTACTGATCCACAGAATGGGTGATTGCGAATCCGTATTTGGATGTTCTTGTCGTATAAATATTTTAGATATTCAGTGAAAAGTATGACTTTCCACAGGAATCTGATTCCTATCTCTTATGTCTGTCGGTTCTCGGATTCCTCGATTCGCCGTGTTAGTTCTGTCAGTGACTTGGGTGTCAGATGTGACCATAGATTGAATTTTAATTCCGACATAAGCCACATGGTATCAAAGGGTAGCTCTATGCTGGGCTTTATAAAACGTTGGTCTCGAGAGTTCTTGAGTCCTCCATAACATTACGTGTATATACTTGCTTTGTGAAACCACATTTTCAATACGCTAGCCAGGTCTGGTTTTACGGTACACACATCGTCTGTATCGAGTTTGTTCAGCGAAACTTCTTGCGCTTTGGTCTTAGGGATCTACCCTGGAATGAGGATCGCTTGCAGCTTTTGAATATGCACTCGATTCAGAAACGTCGCATGGTTGCCGATGTAACTTTTGTTCACCAACTCTTAAACGCGAATCGTTGCTTCCATCAACTATGATATTTTTGCAGCGCGTTGGTAAATTTGACAAGATCCTCTGGAAGTCAGTAACGGCCTCCTCACAATTTGGTGGAGAACATCTACTCCCCGAGAACGATCACGCATAATATCGAGTTAAACTCTTTCACTGCCCAAACTTGTAAAGTTATCCCGGCTCGTGATAAATAGTCCCCGCCCCGATCAGTACTTAGGGCAGAAAAGCAAAAAAAAAAAATCCACCATATTATTCTCACGGTGGAACTCACGGCGGGCATAAATATACAGATATTACAAAAATAAGAATTAAACAAAAAAGGAACTAATTAAACGACAACCAATACTGAGATTGAATAAGCCTCCTCAGTTTACGAATCAAAAAGAAGTTTATCGAGTGAGCACTTTCTATTTTGCACGTAATACGATTCTCCGAAAGTTTTTTGTGTCCGTACTTAATTAGTCATTTCACGAGAACTATTCATTTCCAATAGATGTCGCTTGTCATTTTATATTGCACAACAATATGATAAAATATAATAATAAAATCTCAATAAAAACAAACCGAAATAAGAATTTTCGTTCATAAGCCTAAAATTCAAAAATTACTAAATATTTCGGCAAAGAATATTTTATGGCCGTACGAACATATTTATTATCGCAATGAATTATCACTTTAAGAACAAACCAAACACATCCAAATTCAACCAGTGTAGTTTAGTATGGGCTCCTCCAGCCTCTGGAATGCGAGTTGTAGGAGTAAAAATAATTTTATTAAAAGTGCACAGATGAGGCAAGATTCGTATCAAATCGACATAAGAGATAATATTTGCATTAATATCGTGGTGCTGTAAAAGTATCTGACTCTGTCTGCTTTTTGCAAAATTTCAATGTTTCTCCTCATTGATTTCTCATAATTCACTTCTCACAAATACATAAAACCTACCAATTGGGACACTGCCCAATCGGACTACTTCCAGGACCACACTACCATACACACAAAAATTTTCAGGAACAAACCTCACTATGTAATTGGGGCACCTGTGTAATCGGACCGTGGACCACATATTTATCCATAATTTTGAGCTTTTTGAACCTTACCAATCGGACCAGACGTAAAGAAAAATTGCAAAATAAAATAAATGTGCATGAGCTTGACATTATGAAAAATTTCCGGATCTACTTACAATATGAAACAAAATAGAATGGCTGTTTTGTGTAAAATCCCTATACATTTTGCGAACAAGATGCATACATTAGAGGAAGGGAGACTGTATGACAAGCAAAGTTTTAACTACATCGAAACATTTTACATTCAAATAGCTGAATTCGGCTATTGCTATGCCATTTTGCTTCATATATTAAGATCCACAAGCTGCAATACATATTTAATATGTTGCAAATTTGCGCTATGCATGCGTATTTATACAGTTGTGAAAACTCGTGGAAAATATTTACCAGTATCTGGACCACTTCTTCAAAAGAAGCCTTTAAAAATATTTCTTTCGGTGTGCTATCAGGAGAGTGAGCAGATCTTGATCTGAGTACGGTTGAGGTATATCGCAGTACTATTCAAAGCCTTTGCGATTGATAAGAACCTTAAAATATTTTTAACCTGGATGAAACAGGACTCTTCTTCCGAGCAACACAAAACAGGTCACTTCTTTTGAAGAATGAAGAATTCTTAGGTGGGAAGTTATCCAAGGAACGCTTAACAGGTGGCTCTCCTCTGCAATTTAGTTGGTGAAAAGGAAGATCTTTAGTAATTGGCAAAGCTAAAAGACTGAGGTCATTTGCCAGAATAAATATTCAACAAGTTTTTTTTCCATTATATGTAGAGCCAATTCAAAGGCGTTGCTGAACTCTACTATTTTCAGTAATTTTAATTTTACGGTAATACAGCCATTTTGGAGTGAATTTGCGGTGAAGGTAAATTATTTCAAAGCTGTCACATACGATTATTGAACCGATTATTAAGAGGTGCATTTTGTTTTTCTTTCGTAACAGAGCCGCCTGGGGATTTTTGTAATGTTTAAAAATAATTCGATTAACAGCGAATCGGGCTCGTGCAATTAGGGTTCCGTGCCATACAATTAAAAATTTTCCCCCAAAGTAAGTAATAAGATTAGGGAAGGCTCCAACTTGAAAAATATATAGTCATTTCATAAGTTCTGACACAAATATAAGAAAGGATATTAGATAAATAAAAAGGCCTTTATTAAAAGTTTTTATATAAATTAATTCACAAACCTAATACTAGACGCTTGCACCTAGAAATTATTCAAAGTGGCCACCCTTAGACTTAACACAAGCCCTCAAACGACGAGGCCAATCATCTATTGAATCACGGACGGTTTCTAAGCTTAAATTCGCCACAGCTTTTATCAAAGCTCGCTTAAAGCTTTCTAAGTTCCTGTGGCAGGACGAACAGACCTTTTCCTCTTAAGCGCTCCATATTTTATAATCCAGTGGGTTCAGGTCCGGGCTTCCTGACGGCCAATCTTCATGAACAATAAATTCCGGAACATTGGTTTGTAACCATGCCTGAGTGGATCTGACTTTATGAGCAGGAGCTGAATCCTGTTGGAAAGCCCAGTGTTGTTGGTTCAACATTATTGCACTGAGAGGCTTCACTACGTTTTCCAGGATGGTGTCTTGATAAACTTTGGCACCAGTTTTGTCACCTTTTTCACAAAAATGAATGTCTGTTGTACCAAGATAAGGCACTCCTAGCCAAACCATTATAGAAACGGGATGGTGGCCACGCTGAATACGGGGAATAACTTCTTCCGCTTCTTTACTGCTATGTGCATAAACTCTACTATTTTGCCTATTTACTTTTTCCTCGATGGTGAAAATTTTCTCATCAGTGAAAACGATGTCGCGGTGTTTGTTGCTAGCGTATCGTCGCAGAAGCTTTTTTGATCTTTCCAGTCATATTTTTTTTAAAGCAGGTGTCAAAACTTTGCCAGTCCTTCTACGATAAGCTTTTAACTTGAGATCCTCGGATATAATTCTTGACATGCTTATCTTGCTTATCTTCATCTGCTGAGCCATTACTTTTTGTCGTCGAATCGGATTTCTGCGAATTCGGGCCTTTACCGCATTTATGGCGGCTGTTGTCCGTACAGAACGTGTTCGAACGAATCTTGTTCGGTCATCTGCTGAGCTGACCTCATTGTACCGTTTTATGGTGCGATAAATAAAACTACGTGTCAAATTAAATTGCTCGAGCAATTTAAAAATGTCACTTGCAGAGTGATTGCGATCCGATTTTCCTTTACGGTCCTTTCCATTTTAATGCTTAAAGAAAACTGAACTAAATTTTATAAATCGGTGGTGCCACTTGTTCTAGAATACTTAAGTGTCAAAATTTCATTGATAAAGTCTTGTGTCAGAACTTATGATATGACGATTAGATTTTTATCTCTAGACCTCATGGGATAATTTTTTAAACCCCACATCCATCCTGCTTTCCTTAGGAAACTCAGGATATATCTAAGACTTTTTACCTAGATTCATCCTGCTGCTTTCAGAAAACTAAGGATATATCTGAATTCTTTACTTTGCAGCTACCCCAGAGTTGAAAAGAAGTAGCTACCCAATAGCCTACTTCTTTTATTCATCAAAGCAGGGCAGTCGCAAAGCACGTGTTTGACGGTTTCGATTTCCTCCGAGTTCTTACAGCTCCTGCAGAAATTGTTTGCCGCTATACCCAGTCTTCTAGCATGGTCCCCTGTGGCCCAGAGACCCATTATGACCCCTACTATATTCCTGGTATTTGCTCTGCTGCCATCAAGGTGTTCCCTTGTCTTTTTCCTGTCATATGTAGGTCACAATTGCCTCGCAATACGACAGGTATCCCTGCTGTTCCACCGGAGAATTGTCTTTTGATAGGCGCCCCATGATTATTTCCTCACATAAGCTACCGCTGCGGAGCTATTCAATTCGGAGCCCTTTTTGGCCAGCTCATCAGCCATCTCGTTGCCCGAGATATCTTTATGGGCAGGTGCCCAGTATAAGGTCATTTTGTGCCTTATAGTCAATTCTTGCATAACTGGTACCTCATTTACTCTATTTCTCACAAAGACATCCCATTGTTCTTCACGATTTATCCATGCTAAAACTGTAGTTGAATCACTCAAAAATATGACTTCTTCCAAAGGTAAATTTAAGTCTTTGATGACACCAGCATATAATCTAGCTCCAATATTTACAGCTAATAATTCTAATCTTGAAATCATAATTCTTTTATTTTGCCTACTTAACGGAGATATTCTTGATTTCGCCTGTAGTAATTGTACATTCACTATAGATGCTGTTTTCGTTCTTAAAAATACAGCTCCCGAATATGCTATTTTACTAGCATCACAAAATATATGCAGTGAATATTCACATGGTTCTTTCGTACCCACCAGCCACCTTGGCAATTTTATCTGCTGTACGTAGATTAATTCTCGTTGCCAATTCAGAAATTGTGTTTTAGTGTTTTCGTCTACTTTTTGATCCCAATTAAATTTAAGAGACCAAATTTGCTGTAATAATAGCTTTGGCAACAGCATCACAGGACAAATAATACCAATTGGATCGAAAACTCGATGAGCAGCAGATAATATCATTCTTTTAGTTATAAGAATGGATGAAACACAGGAAAAGTACCAACTTTTTAGATTTACCTCTAACGTATCGCCTTGTTTATTCCAAAGTAGTCCCAGTACATTTGTACAGTCACTTTTACACAGAAGGGGAGACTCTGGACTAGCATATTCCCAGCCTCTTAATTCGAATTTACGCTCTGCCATTATAGCTGTTGCTTCACTAATGAATTTTTTTAATTCTTATTCGTCTTTCACACTCGTTACACAATTATCGACATAAAAACTATTCATCAATTTTTCTACTAGAGCTGAATCATACTCTTTAGAATTTTCTGTACAATCTTTTAAAATGTTCTTCAAATGATACTGGATAACTGACCCGAGAAGGAACGGACTGCATGAAACACCAAAAACTACACGTCTGTGTTTGTATGTTTTCATAGGACTTTGTTGATTTTTCCACAGAAATCGTAAAAAGTTTCTATCGCGGTGAAGCAAGCCAATTTGAAGAAAAGCCTTCTTTATGTCAGCAATAACACCAATTTGCTCTAACCGAAATCGAATTAAAATCGATGGTATTAATTCTATTAGATTTGCACCCTTCTCCACATAATTATTAAGACTTGGAAAATGTTTCTCTTTTGCGGATGCATCAAAGACAGGACGTATTTTTGTGGTGCTATTTTGTCTTACAACATGACGATGTGGGAGATAATGCGCAGTCATAGTTAACTCTTCATTAGGAACTTCTTCTATAATTCCTTCCTGAACCCATTCTTTCAACACTGCGTTATATTCATCATAAAAACCATCAAATTTTAGTTTCCTTATAGTAGATTCTAACCTCTTTATAGCAATATTGAAATTACTAGCTAAAGGTGGATGATCTTCTAACCATGGAAGATGAACTAGATATCTCCCTTCATCATCAACTGTTACTGTTCTTTGAAAATAGTTTTCGGCTTCTATCTGTAGTTCTTGTTTTCTCTTCTTATCTGATGGATCAGTAATACCCAAAACATCCAAAGCCCACAAGTCAGATATCTCAGCTTCTTTTAACAACATGGAGGTGACCGTCATAGCTACACTATCTGATTTTGATGTTTGCAGAACCGAGCCCATTACTGTCCATCCCAATTGGGTTTCTATTGCTACTAAACCACACGAAAGTTGGTGATGTCTGCCTGTAAGCAACTTACCCGCCATGTCTGCACCGATTAAAATTTCTACGGGTCTATCTTCGACGTCCATCAACTGAATATTATACTGTTGCAATTCTGTTGTCCAAGCGCCAGGTCTAATTTGATTAATTCTATCACAAATGAGTGGTTGATCTAATACTTCAAAACTGCAATAAAAACAGTCAGTCATATTTGTGACATTAATATTAAATATATTATGCTCCAAGATATCCGTGTTCAAACCTCCCAACAATGCATGCCGTATTTTCTCTCTTCTAATAGCTTTATAGCCCATCTCAACAGGTATGAACGCTGTGACGCTGTATCGATTATTGCTCTTGTTACTCGTTTATGACCATCATCTCTTATTAACTTCACTAAAAGTGTTGGTAATATTACTGCACAAGTGTTCTCCAAATTAGCTAACACTTTATCATTTTTAATCTTCGTATTGGTTATTTCATTATTGTCCTTTTCGGAATTATTTGTCCTTGTCGAAAAATCCTGGTTTACTTACCTTTGGTAAGCTGTCACAAATTATGACATTATGCTTTCTATTGCACACTAAACATCTTGATTTATTCCAACAATTAGCTATACGATGACCTGGTTTCAAGCAATTGTAACAACATTGATTTTTATCTAAAATAGATCTTTTTTCTTTCAGAGTCATTCTTTTAGCTTCAATACACTCAGCACTGCTATGAGAATTTTCACAAAACACACAATCTGTATTTCCGATTGTGGTGAGTAAACCAGCGGCTGTAGATAGATTTTTATTTGGAAGTAAGTATTTCTGATGACGTTCTTTCTTCCTTGCTTCTTCTCTTTTCATCGGTGCATTTTCAATTCCAAAGCCTGACAGTGCCAATGTAATTTTTTGCTCGTTTTCTAATTCCTTTCTTAGAAAACTCATCAATCGATCTAATCGAGATTTGGAAGTACTTTGGTTTGTTAATGTATTTTGCTGGCTACCCTGTTCAGAAACATTTCTGTTCAAATCACTTCTTTGCCACGTGCGTAGAATATCTTCAGGAAGACAGTATTCCACTAATGGCAACAACATGGAAGCACACTTTTCCGTCGTTACTTGTAAAGTTTCAAGTGCTCTCAACTGGCTTTCTAACTTATCGTATAGCGACGACAGCGACACTTTTTCTGAAGATATGGTATTTTGCAAAACTAGACTCAACAATTCTCTCACGTACACCTCCACCAACAGATCATCCCTACCATATCGATCTTTGAAACACTGTAGAGCTTGAGAATAGTTTTCACCAGTTGCTGGAAAACTCTCAACTAAATTTCTGGCTCGAGATCCGGGTACTGTCGCTTGTATTAAATATTGAAATTTATCTGCACTATCAATCAAAGAATCCTCATTAATGTTCTTAAACTTAGCCCAAAATGGTAACCATTCTTTGAGCTCACCACTAAATTTCTGTAACTCAAGTTGTGGTAGTTTGAAAGGTCGTCTACTTCCCTGAAGTACGCTACTTTGTACAGATAATACTTGGCTGGTAGTCTCCATCTGTGCTGTGGCTTCTAACGCAGCAACTTTCGCTCTGGCCGTATTACACTTTAGATCATATTCATCGCTTGAATCTATCTCTTTTTCTAGAAGATCTTGAGTAACACTATCATCCTCTAGTAATCTATCATAAATTCGTGCATTAATTTCTTTCAATTCTTCTTGTTTTTTCTCAATCATGTCCATTAATCCTCTAATTTCAGGTAAATCTCTCTCTTCATTCAGAAGAAGCTTTTCTAATTTAACAATCGCTTTTGTGAGCGATGTTCTCTGTGTAGTACGTGCCTTTTTATCCTTTTCCATCTTCTTAATCCACGTCCTGTCACGGTCGCCAAATGTGGTAAATCAATAATTGAACCCCACTAGTTCTTGTGGATTAACTATTTTATTTTTAAATAAATACAAAAAGACTATAAATTGGTCAAAAATTGTTCACTGCTTTTCAATTCTCTACCTCGCGATGAATTGCAATTGTTTCTTTGACATTTTTTCCAATGAAGCAATTCAAAATAAAAAATCTACTGAAAGTTAAAGTAAAAACCTCGACAGGTTACGTTCTGAAAATTACATTATATATAATTCTTGATAGTCTGTTTCTTCCCTGCAATCTCTATAGTCTATCTTCCGCCCAAAATGCCTCTCCATCCACAATCCTGCCATAGAGGTCCAGCGGAAATAAGTCAAGCATGACCTCCAGTGCCACCGTGGGCGTGGTGCACAGACACCCAGTTATTCTCTGGATTTTTGACAACACATCCAGGTTACATTTCCTCGTCAGTGCCGTCCACCAGACCATGGAGCCGTAGCAGAGGATGGACCGAACTAACGCTGTGTACATCCAACGGTACCACCCTGTTGGTCTTGGTTGGTCTTATCCCAAGCAGCATTTAAGCCGGCAGAAACTAAGTGAAGGTGGACTGGGACACAAACAAACTTTCTATGACATTAGAGTGACTAAAATACTAACTTCAGTATAGATGGCCAACTAGTAAACACACTTTGTAGTATTTGGAACGAAAATGTAACTTCAGTAAGCCATTTGGCAGTCCGGTGCACAACAAGTTCCTCAATACATTCCAAAATCCTTCTAGCAACATTTCTGTATCTACCTCAAAGCTCCTGCCTTGCGGAGGAGGCATAGCAAAGACGTATTGACGGTCTTTCAACTATTCTCTGCTACTTTATAGTAGAAGCATTTATAGCGGCCATTTTAATAGCGACAAAGTTTATGTTTCTTTTCTTTGATCCTTTATGATTCCCAATTTGTTGAAAAAATCTTCTTGGTGGTAGAAACCAATGTAGACAACTATGTGAGGCGTGTTATTACAAACGATTGCTATGATCTTGTTACAATATACGAACATTCATTGACATTACAGTATAACACGCATATATTTGGGTGATTGATGTACATTTTAATGGAAGAAAGTAGCTACATATATCAATTGTAAAAAAACAAATTTGTTTTCCATAAAAAATTCAAGACGTCGTAAGTGACAATGAAGTTCAAGAAAAAGAGGTGTTCAGATACTCCACTACATTTAATCTAAAAGTAAAGCCTGAAATTGCTAAAGTTGCCAGAAATTCCCAAAAAGGAAGCGTTTTGAGCGTAACAACTCCATTTTCGAATGTTTATGGTTCTCTGGTTGTTCAGTCCTCACACATAAATATAAATATCCCATGATGAAATTCCTGTTGTCAGCTTGAATGCACTAAGCAGAAAAATATTCCTTCGACGTACTTCCAGAGTCACATTGATTGTACCTTCCCACGACGAATTATTTCCTGAAATATAAAACAAAAGAAACCACAAAATATCAAGTTAAATTAATAAATGACAAAATACTTATCTAATCTTCAATTTTTAAACTCTCGGGAAGTTTGGTGAAAATTCGAACTAAATCCACCCGAGCATTGCACACATACTGCAAAACATCAGCTACAATTCCTAGAAACTATATTTCACCTAAACACAAGCAAAAGTCATTAATAAAATCAACAAATCAATATCAAAGTGCAGCAAAGCATACGTACCTCCTAATATTTACTTTTTTTGATGACAGCATATGACATTACGTCAGCCAGCTGTCTGTGGTACATTCAGACATCGCATCAATCGTTGCTAGGGCAACACAGAGAGGCGAGAAGACATGACTCGTTACAGCGGCTATATAAACCCGACGAAATTCAGTAGAAGGCACCATTCTTTTGCCAGAGTTGATCTGTATCAGAGCTAATCTCAGTAATAAAGAATCGTGCTTCCTACATTTTCCACAGAAAATGTCTAATTTTACTAACAAATCATTTTACTTTCTTGTGCCCTCACGCTTCACCACAGAAGATAATTCTGATCAGGTTTAACCTGAGTGTCTGATTTTTCTATAGAATCTTTTTACTTCCTTGTGCCCTCACGCATCACCACAGAAGATAATTCTGATCAGAGATAATCTGAGTGTCTGATTACTTCCTTGTGCCCTCACGCACCAACAAAGGCAGTTTGTCAAAAATAACAATTGAAATTTATTTGTTGACAGTGGCTTAACCCTTTTCTTCTTCTTCTTTTTCAGAAATAACTACAAGCGAAAAGGCGTATCATTTTTTTTATCATTTGAATTATTAAGTTGTTTATCTTTATTTCTTTTTTATTTTTTTGAAGTTTTGAATTATTCTAGTTTGTAGGTTAATTTTATATTGAATTTTTCAACTGAATTGTGATACTAGGTTACGCAAGATAAATTAAATTTATTTTTGAATTTTTGAAAAAACAAAATTTTATATTTGAAAAACTGAGTTGTCCTTTTATACAGGCATTCCTCTCACGAACGAGACTAGATCTCACACTGGTCAATATAAAACTGGACTCGATTCCCACTTATCGTGCACTGCAGTAAAATAAATTCCTTTCTTTTCCTTTGTCGCCACCACTTTAAAATAATCCATCTTAAACAATTCCATCTACGGCCATATTCGCACACTAGATGCAAAAATACAAAGACAGAAAAGAAAAATTTTTATCTTCCGCGACAATGCTGCCTGTCATGTGGTCGATATCTGCCACCAAATTGTACTTCACATTTACAACCATTGGACCAAGATATCATCCATAATTTTAAAGTAAACTACATGATGAACCATTGAATTTGTTACTTGGATGAGGTTGAAAATTCTTCAGAAGTTTCAAAGAAAATTTATCCATTTGTTGCTCTCGGTTGGTTTAAATCTGCATGGGATAATGCAACTAAATCAACAATCTATTAATGTTTTCGAAGGTGTGGTTTTACGCACGATAATAGTACCGAAGAAATAATTACTGAAGAGAGTATTGTAGAGGAAAATGTAAGAGAATTAGCAGATGCTCATGTAATATTTGGCCCCTTACGAGTCCTTACCGGAAAACTGCGAAGACGATTTCTTTCAACACATTGAAAATAGACAAGACACTGAAGATATTATAAGTAACTTTAGCAGCAGCTTCGAAGACGTTGTCGAATCTGAAAATGAAGCTTCGAATGAAATTTCGTCCATGACTATTAAAGACGCTCTTTCAAGCATTCGTAGCCTTTAAGAAATAATTTTGTATTGCACCTGTGGTGCCGCATTCGCTACAGACCGTACATCCGATAGTTGCTAAAACCGCTGTAAAGAAATAAAATATAAAAAAGTACTTTGAAAAATTTTGGTTGATGACAGAAGGGAGATTAGTTAGGTAGGCGATTAAATTAAAATACTGTAAAAAAACAAAAATGTAATTAGTCTTAGAAAGGAAAAGAAAAATAAATAACTTGTAAATTATATAAAAAAAAAACCATACGACTTATCAAGAAGAATAAACAATTCAAGCAAGGAATAATCAACCCCTTTGTATAATGAGAATGGATGTTTTCTTTGGTATTAATTTTAGGGAATAGATAAACTTTTCCTTCCAGAGTTCGCACTCCAGTAAGTCAGCGTCGACAGGACCGCCTTACTTGCACATCAGATATCGAGACGACTCAGTGACAAGGAAGTACCTTCTGCAGACGGCACGTACTTAATTCCGACGATGCTGGCACTAAATGTGCCATACCTTGCTACACTACTAGAAGACGTCTCTTACTGTAGTAACCTGATAATCTGGTGTCTGACATTATCATTGAAGACATTCTATGGTATTAAATCCTTCGACTTCCATCGAGTCGACATAGCTCCGATTTGGCCTACGTAACTCCATTGGTGGGGAACGAGCCAACCATTCCAGGTGCCTACAGCAGATCAGTTCTGCCAAAGATATTCGAAGTCATTGGCCGTGCTCTAGTTTCGACTAGAACTATTAACTAAAGAACAACTTTCCAATTCTCTATCGAAGTCATTAGCCGTGCTCTAGTTTCGACTAGAACTATCAAGTCAAGAACAACTTTCCAGTTCTATATCGAAGTCATTGGCTGTGCTCTAGTTTCGGCCAGACTTACTAACTCTAGGACGATCCTTCAGTTCTCCTGCCGAAGATATTAGCTACGCTGCTGCTTCAGCCCGAGGTACTATTTATCAGAAGAACGCTACTCTTATAGTCTCTATGCCGCTTAGGGGTTTCGGCATAATTAAGAAATATAATAAAACCCCCTAAACACCTAGGTTTTGCTTTTAGGTTCCCGTAAAATCTTATTTTTCCTTACATTGCAGTGTATACATACATATAAATTTTATCAACAGTTTGAAGTTTTTTTATATTAATTTTTAATAAAGCATTTATTTAGTTTACATATTATAATTAGTTCCCTAATTTTCATATTTATTCCTTTTATTCATTTCGTCGGACACAGTGCGAAAATAGCTCTCCTTTGTACAGCTTTTTGTTATATGTATGTGTACAAGTCTATACATACCTGTAAAACCGGATCACCTGTAAAATCGGACCAGTAATTGCTGCGACCATGAAGTGGTCCAATAAGTAGGTTTTACGTATATCAATTATCTCTAATGCGTATGTTTTATTATAAAAAAAAAAAAATCAAACTTTTGCATTGCAATGTTCCATAGGACATCCCCACCATCTTAGCCACCCCATACATAAAAAAAACCATTTTTGTTTTTAAAAGGAGTTAATTCACTTCTAAGGAACGCCTGTGTACAATGCATTTATTATAGGATTAAGTAAATGCTATTACAAAATACTAACTTGAATATGAGACAAGTCTCTCTAGATTTCTACTAACTCTACTTCATTAGGCTAATTTATGTCCCTCTAATGCGAAAGTTTCATTGACGGTCTTCAAGGATTTTACCTGATAATCTAATTGTTCTCAGATGTGTAATTTGATATTGAACCATTTGTCTTCAAGGTATTTAGTGCAGACAATATATTGACAATGAAAGCACTATGAAAGCAATTAAAATCAATTAATTTTGTTGACATGAATACAATATGGAACGAACTGAACTATTTTTCTATTATAAGGAAATATTTCTATTGATGAAGATATTTGCTATTCAGAATGTCTTAAACAATTTTAATAGGAAAGTGAAAATTTTCAAATTCCTTAACAATAATTTTTTTAAGTTTAATGTGGATACTACAATCCATCAGACATATGGGCATTTATCACAAGTTAGATATCCAATTTCTGGTAGCTTTGTATCATAATATGAAAAATTCGGATGAAGGTCTTGACGGGCTCAAATAAGGAATTAAGTTAAAAATAAGACTTTATTTAATATCATAGAGAGAGCATACTAAATAAAAATGTGTACAAATAGATTTGTCATTATTAAAACGGACTAAGAGCGTATATGCTTTCATTTCTAACTGAAGGTGATGTTTAGCTACAACAAACGCAAAATCAAAGAAAAATTAATTAATCGTAGATATATAAATCGTTCATTAAATCAAAATGCATTTAAAATCAATTTACCTAATAACTAAATGTTTTTGTTCACATCTTAATTAATTACGCATTGCTAATGAGTAATATTGTATGTTACGTAAAGTATGTGTAGTAATTAAAGCAGCCTTATAAAGTTGTGAATGCAGTTTATTCCGTGCAGTTCGATTCTTTGAAAGCGTGCACACAATTTAATAATCACATATTGATGTAAATATATACTGCAATAAATATCTATGTAAGCATACACGCATTCACAAACTATGTGGACGTGCTTTATGAAAATTGCGATAAAATTAGAATTTTCATTTTAATTAATATTTGTTACCCCATTGATGGGAATCACTTAAGCTTCTAATTACTTGTAAATGAAGAAGAATTGTGGAAAAGCTAATGCGAAAGTGAGTAATTTTCGAAAATTAATTAAAATAACTATTTGGAATTTTTCGAATTGATTTATTAAGAATATGTAAATTTATATTTTACGTTATCTTTAAATAACGTACGTGTAATTATTTAACGACATTTTCGAGCTGTGGCCCTGATAGTAGAGGTTGCGGGTAGCTTTGGAGGAGTCGTCTAAGGTTTAAGTTGATTGATAAAGCGTAGTTACAAAATAAAAATACTTTTTATTAAAAAAAATATATACCTTATATAATTAAATATATTTTAACTTTTTATATTTTGTTTTTTTTATATAAATACAATATTGAGCCGTTATTTTTGAAAGTGGTATAAGTCCATTTTTTCATACATCGAGATATTTAAGGGTTTGTGTTTGAATCAATTTAAAAATATTGGCAAATGCTAATCAAATCGGGTGATGTTTGAAACCGGTCCTGGCCAGCATTTATCAGAAAAGAGTAAAAACTAGTATAAGGATATATAATTTAACTTTATACAATTAAATAAGTAAAAATAAAAAAAATAAATACTATTTCTTTTGTCTGTTATTAAAATTTGAAAACCGTGCAGCACTTTCTGGGATAGTTCTTAATATGATTCTCAAGAATTCCGGTCGTGAACATAAGTTCTTTACAATTTACCTGTGACAATTTTTTGTAATAAGACAAAAGAAAAGTTATGATTCGATGTATGTAATAAAATTGCTATAACTAATTAATTGTTGGGAGTTAGCGCTTTCAATTTTTATTATTGAAATAAAGCTTTAGTCAACAGGTTACCAGCAGAAGTAATAGAGCTTTTCGATACTTTGATAGGAACAGACGGCGGGTTGGAATCCTAAAGAGCAGTGGGATAAATACAAAGATGATATTGCGGAGGACATTTTATGTACCCTGCCAAAACATTATAACCACATATGAGGATGCCAAAATTTTCAATTTTTTCTTTAAAATAAAGGAATTAGGGTGATATTCATAAAAAAAATTTACAGATCGTTAAACCTTGTTTATTTCTTAACGTAAAGACATAAAAATTTTTAAAAGTTATCTTAATATTTAGTAATGCCACCCTTGTTTTTTATCACACTCTTTATGCGCCTAGGCATGCTTTCTATGCAACATTTTATGCATTCAGCTATTGTCGGAGATCCATGCCATACATATTTTTGATAAGGATCTCTCTAGTTGGATTCCTACGTTCATAAACCTCTTTTTTTAGGAGGTGTCAAACATTTTCTATAGCATTTAGGTCAGGTGAATTACCAGGCCACGGAAGAACGGAGATCCGGCTCATTGCGAGAAATTTTTTTACTGATTTTGCAGTATGGCATGGAGCTCCATCTTGCATAAATGTAAAACTGCCTGCATTTAATCTAATATTACCAATATAAGGCAACAAAACATCTTTCAGTACATTAATGTACTGATGTTGATTCATCATACCTTCAACAAAATAAAGTGGTCCAGGTCCTTTTTCGCTTATAACACCCCAAATCATTACGTAGGGTGGATGTTTTATGATCGGTTGAATGTAGGAAGGATTATATTTTACGGAAGGACGTCTCCGAACGAACCTTAATGCTTCTGTCATTGCGTGCAGAGTCGACTCGTCACTAAATAAGACCAGTAAAAAATAATTTTATCCAGCTTTCTTAAACTTAATTTCCAATAGTTTCCAATCATCGACAGAAAGGTTCTGTAAGTTCCGTGCGAATTGTAGCGTGGCTTTCTTCATCCGATCTGTGAGACGTGGTTTTTTTGTTGGGACCCTGCAGCCGAAGTTCATTTCAGCACTTCTTCGTTCTATAGTACGCTGTGATAATTCAATTCCTTCATCCTGCATAATTTTTTTAATCTCTCGAAATGGTAACTTCCGATATGCTGCAAGTGTTGCCGTGATCCTCCTGTCTGTCCTTGCTGTAGTTTTCCTTTTCCTTCCAGTTTCATGTGGCCTTGAAGCCAAAATGCAGGAATGGTCTCTTAGTTGCTTTGCCAAATTTGGGACTGTAGTGTGACTAACTCCTTCCATTCGGCCAATTTCTCTATACGAGTGGTTTCCTGCTTTAACTAATGCAGAAATCGCTGCTTTTATCTCGCTGGTAATATCAGCTTTCTTTCCCATCTGAGAAAATGAAACCCAAATGGGTAAAATTCACCAAATTATCTAACAAATAAGCATATTTTAATTAATTTGTAATAAATTTGTACTCATTCTGAACCAAACCCTTTCAGGAACAAAACTTAACCAGAAATATTATTACTCTTTAATATAAAATACGACTTAATTCCTTACAAAACGCCCTATTCATTCCATGCACTTGCAACAAATAAATACAACTTTCAGAAAATTGTTTTTCTCTAGATAAACAGATTAGAAAAAGAAAGGTAAGTATTTTCTGTATGATATTAATCCGCAGTAATTCCCGGAAACATAAGCAACAACAATGGTGATCTTTTTCGCAGGTAGAACAAAAAGATACCTCCAGGTCCTTCACAGTGCAATGTTTTTGGTAGTGGTTATAATGTTTTGGCAGGGTACTGTAGTCTAGAGTATACATATATGGGCATGTCATTCAACCAGTTTATATATTACGAAGCTCTGATGAAAGTAGTATAGGTATAGGGTTATGGCGATTTTCGATAAACACTTAGGTGACTTTGGAAGAATCACCCATTTGTAACATCAGTAAAACCAATGCTCGAGAAGGGTAGGGGGGGGGGGGGGTTATGCTACACCAGTTTAAGGTAATAATTCTGTCGAAATGATGAATCGAACGCTACGAGACATAAGAAGGATAAGAAAACTTTAATAGGTGGTCGTTTTGCTGGCATGTGATTTCCGAAAAATCCAACCGGTGATAAGGAGTAGATAAGATTACTGTCTGCCTGAAGAATTCAACGTTATGGGTACATACCAAGAAATACAGCTTAATCACAAATATAAGAGTACCTACAACTCTATGAAGACGTAGAGACCGGAAATTACGCGGATACATTTTGAAAAATAGGTGACGGGCAATTGGAAATGAGTGCGAAAGGTTATTGACGGCACATTTATAAGGAATTTGTATGAGGAAACGAAGAACTAATATCGAACGTGTACCTGCTGCAAGCTTATTTTAATGACATCCTGTTGTTGTATGATAGAGACATACTGGCGCCAAAAATGAAACTGTTGGTCATTTGACATAAAACAATGTTGAATAAAATTTCAAAGGAAACTGCTGAACACTTATATATTAGTAGACAAGATTATATTTGGAAAACGAATTCCACGTGGGCGATGCCGTGAGTATTACATAGTCACATACATAAGTATACAGAAGCAACGTTGGTAAACCAAAAAGAATTGGACACCTACGCATAATATTAAAAGTTATTTTGATTTTTAAATGACCTGTGTGTCCACCTATTTGTCTGTTTGTTCTCACGATAACTTGAGAGCACGTTTACTTAGAGAGCTCAATTTTTCCACAGGTCCTTTATAAAGGAATTGTTGTTTTAAGTTCGAAAATGGCACAAATCGCACAGCTCTTTCGTAGGGTTATCATACAAAAATTTCGTTTTCCACTATATATTTGGGCATTGATTGAGAACGCGTCGACTTAGAGAGGTGAAATTTTGTACATGGCGTTTTCATAAAAATTGAAAATAAAAATTTAGCGGGCAACCCCTTCTTGGGTTGCCATAGAAAAATTGAGGCGTTTTACGTATCTTATGGAAATAATCAGCCCTTAACATTTTTATTGTATACTGAAAAATTCTTCAGAATATAAAATCCTATGAAATTGGTTATAGCCATTTTTACTGTTCGATAAATCGTTCTAGATATAGATGCTAAAAACCATTATAACAATCAAACATGCAGAGAGGATTGAATATGTACTATATAAAATTACATACCGGCATTCATTTAGGGTACCTATCATAGGAATTGGTATTAGATCAATTTTAACTATAAGTTTCAGGCATTCATCAGTTTTTGCAAGTTCGGATGCCGATAATAAAGAGGCAATAATTACTATTGAAGAGATTATTGTAAGAGTTGCACTCGATGCAAAATGGTAATATTAACTCTAAATGTAATATTAATATAGCGAAATATATTCTGTTTCATGTCGCTATGTTGATTTAACCCGAGTTATACAAATCTTAGATATTAAGTAAAGTAAGAAATAGGGAAGAAACAATTTATGCGATTTTATTTTGATTTTCTGTCCATATTTGAGTGCGTTTCAAACATTGGTATAAACTTGATAGACTGACACTATGATCTCAACTCCGAATATAACAAGTAAAAACAATAGAATTGGTCTAAGATCAAATCTTGTGATCAGGGCCGGACTGGGTCTTCAAA
This sequence comes from Dioctria linearis, assembly GCA_963930735.1. Taxonomy (NCBI): domain Eukaryota; kingdom Metazoa; phylum Arthropoda; class Insecta; order Diptera; family Asilidae; genus Dioctria; species Dioctria linearis. The sequence continues at coordinate 231,321,866 of OZ005741.1, forward strand.
TCGGCCCGGGCAAATATTGATAAACCAGCCCCCAAAGGTCTCCAAAAATGACTTTTTTATAAGAGGTAAGCAACCCAAATTATTAGCCTGATTACCTGCTGAACCCAGCGCAAGGAGAGCAATACAGCGTAGTGCAAGGAGAGCAAGACAATGTTTTCTATGAATTCCATGCTAAATAGGAAGTAGACAAGAAGAAATTTATACAGGAAATATGTATGTACAGAATATGTGAAAGAGCGGTTGGACCTTCCACACTTAAAATTAAAACTAAAAGAGGGTTTCTCTATGTAAACAGTATTCGAGAGATCCACAATTTTACTTACTCAGCTGTAACAAGAGTAAGGCAAGTGAGGCATACGTTGAAGCGGAGGGGCGCCGCCGACTAAAAAAAAACTATTGCGAGCGAAAAAAATAATATTAACAACATTTGCCTTTGACAAATATAAATTATTGTTGAGTTTTAACTGTTAAATAAATTGTTTTGTTCTCGATTTGAATTTACCCGCTTAACAAGGCTGAGGTTGGTTCGTTATCCTGACATGGAAGAAATGTTTGCCAGTGCTACAAAATTTTCTGAAGAACATTAAAGAAACAAGAAAAAAGAAGGGACTCGACCTTTTTGAATCACAAAATTATGAGTGATCCCAAAATTGACAGAAAACAAGAGCTTTGTACACCAATTTTTGGATCGATTGATGTTCTTTTATTCTAACTGACGAGTAGGTACGAAATGTTGGAACAAGTTTCAGAAGATTTTGGATTCCTTTGTGGCGATCTACATACTTAGCAAAATGTACGCCGATAGTCTGAGAAAAGCCGCTTTTGGAATTGATTCAATGAACTCACGACTATAGCCTCCAAGAATCTTATCTAAGTGTCGAAATTGCATTCAGAGTTTTTCTAACATTGCCAGTGATGATAGCTTCATGTAAATGAAGTTTCAGCAAATTGAAGTTAATTAAAAATCACCTGTGATCAAGAAAGTTTGTCAAATGTGGCTGTTTTGTAAACAGAAAAAGAAATGATAGGAGTGCTTGTCATTTTGAGAATATGAGAAACTAGTTCACGGCGAAAAACCATAGAAAAGTCTATCTGTAAAATCTTGTAAATTTTTCTATCAAACTGATTCACCCCACTACTCGCAAAAAATGAATATCTAATAATAATTTTATGTACAATAAATATTATTTACTATTCTTCTCATGATCGATTGTTGCTCAACTTTGTACAGTCAATTGATAGACCACGTCACATTATATAAGAGGTTATGTTGAGGATTTTTGCCTCAGGCGCCAAAACGAGTTATTATAGCTCTGTGTGAAGGAACCGCTTAGAAATTTAATCGCTCCTTCACTTACTTGTATGGCCCAATATAGTAACAAAAACAATGTCAATGCTTCACCAGATGTAAAAAATTCAGACTGTTTCTAATACTTGGGTAAATAAAAGCTGAATGTAGTATACCATGACCATGTACATATATACTCTGCTTCAAAATTGATTTACAAAATTACTGCTTTTTTTGAGGCCATTCCCTTTAACTCGTACACGAATTTGTCTAGATATTTCTATTTTACTATTTTCCACACTCTCGTAGATCCACTTTTCGTCATCACAGATAGCTGAAATTTGGCACACAAGTTCACGTCGCGTGAAAATTGAATCGATAAAAATTTGAACCGAAAATTTCTATGGAAAACCCGAAAATCGGGAAAAATCATTTGAAAATTTGGTACAAATTTGATTAGTGATGAATCCGTTTCAGTAAAAATGCAGAGTTTTCCGATTTTTCCGAAAAAATTTTCCGGAATTTTTCGACTTTTCCGGAAAATTTTCCGGTAAAAAGTTTTTTTAAATTATGCACGATCAAGTTCCCTATCAACTGGCATCACTACTTTCTCTCTGACAATGGTGAAAACTTGCAGGAGGAAAATTCATGTAAAACGCTTTTCCGGAGTTTTTCCGACCAAGGAAGCGTTTGAGCGTTTTGCAACCTAAGACAAAGTTGTAGAGCGAAATGAGTTGCATAAAGTTGGAAACTCCGTGGAAAACCCGGAAAAGCGGGAAAATCATCGGACAAATTTTCATCGATATGATTAGTGATAAATCTGTTTCCGGAAACATGCAGAATTTTCCAACTTTTCTGGAAAATTTCCGGAATTTTCCGACTATTCCGGAAATTTTTCCGACAGACAAGTTTTATAAGCTATGCGGAATCATTTTTTTCCGTCCTACTGGCAGCAATACTTTCTCTTCAAAAATCATGAAAACTTGCATGAAAATCGAGGAAATTTCATGTAAATTTTTAAAAAAATTTCATAGTAATAGGAGAAGTCTGTGGAAAACATGGAAAGCAGCACGTAATAACAATTTAGTTAACGTGAAAAGGGCAGAAAATAAAATAAGTAAAAAACGAGTTTTCAAACAAAACTGAGACCAAGCCGCATGAAAAAGTAGAAAATAAATTTTTCTTCACACACAGAGGTGGACTCAGATTTTATTCGCTGACAATCATCGATATATTTCAGTATGATCAATCAGAGGTCATAAGTGATTTGCTTCATGAAGAGAAAGAATATTCAAGAGAAATGTGCAAATAAAAAAATCTGAGTCCACCTCTGTGTGTGAAGAAAAGTTTATTTTCTACTTTTTCATGCGGCTTGGCCTCAGTTTTGTTTGATATTTTAATTAGAAAATGAAAACAAAATTTAAAAACTGTTTGTATATTTGTTCTTCAATTTCGAATTCGTTTTAAAACTACACATAGGTACAGCAAACCTTTGAAAGCCTTCTGTTAAAAAATACATTTTCCGTACATTTTTCGAATTAAAAATGATATGATGCAAAATATAATGTAAAATACTTTACAAAAAAAGTGAATGCTCTCCCACGAGAATGCCACATTTACCAACACCCTCTTGGCTCCACGTCTTGCGAGTGTTTATAAGATGTGGGACAGCTCTGAGTATTTGTAACACACAACTCTCCTCTGCCCAGATAGCCTCGTCCCGTGGCCCAATTAACTTTATTGTATTAAGCTTTTAGGTAATACAATAAAGAACTTTTTCAATTTTAATTCGATTTCATAGCTTTCCTCCCATCGCAGCCGCAACATTCGTCCAGGAGTACGTGGTAAATACGTGTGGTCGCGTTAACGTGGAGACTACCGGCCCAACGAACACCGGCCCATCGGGCTAGCGCCCGATCGACCGTACTGCCAGTCCGTCTCTGCTTATGATATCCTAGATGAATACGCGTATGTAATTTCGTATGGTCAACCAGTTTGATTTTTGAAGTGGTTTTTTGCATATAATTCTATAACCGTTCATCGAAATTTTATAGGATTTCATATTCTGAAGAAGTCTTTAGTACAATAAAAATGTGTAGACCTGATCGTTTTCACAATATATGTAAAAAACCAAAATTTGTACATGGCAACACAAAGAAGGGGTTGCCCGATTTAGTACATTTTCGGAATTATATTTACTATTTTTACGAAAACACTATGTGCACCAAATTTCAGTTCTGTACGTTGACGCGTTCTCAGGTCCCAATGAACAATTTATACTTTATTATGGTCACAGAAAGCATACTGCTTTATAAGAGTTATTGACGCTAACTTATAAAACAATAACAAAATATTTTAGCAGCAAGTGCGATAAAGTGTTTGAAAACCTTATAAAAACCCTTTTACATCTACAACTTGGTTTAATTGTGAAAACTTCGTTCCTACACTCATTTGTTAAAACTTATATGCATTTGTGTAATATGGCTCTATTGTTGTCTGATTCTTTCTTTATGAAAAACGTATTATAAATTTACTTCAGAAATGTGTGAGGAGGAAAAATAATTTATGAAATCAGACTTTGTCATCCAACCTAATTTTATTTGCAATAATGCTTGCGTAATGCTTAAACATTAATTTTCGATTAATATTGGAATAATATTTCATTCAACTTTAATTTTATTGTAAAAGTATAACACTACTAGCTCGAAAAAAAAATGAACTTAAATAAATAGTTTATTATAAAATATATTTTTAATGTTAAGTTCCAAATCGTTTAAAAAAATTAAAACTTATGAAGGAAATCATTTTATTCGCAAAAAAGATTTTTAAACGAAAAAGTTAAATGTCAAATTGTTGTTTGCTGTTATACTTATATTCACTTTTTTTTTATAATAAAATGGTCGAATGTATTCACCTTACTTTACAGCTTTTATAAAACATTTTAAATTCGTGTGAAATCTTCAAGATCGATAATGTCAAAGTGTCAAAGTACACTCTATATAATACTTAGTTTTACCTGAGACAACTTACAACTAGATAAGAAAATCTCCATATAAACCCGGATCACTTTGTGAAAGCTCCTTAACTTTTTTTCAATCAAAGAAAGCTATTATTGCGAAGAAATTATGTGGGATAATACAGCAAAAGAGAGAGAGAGAATGTGTAGAGCTTCCTACTAGAGGGCACATCTAGATGTAAGTTGCCTCCGGCTTTACACAGGTTCATTGGTATTTGTGAAGTATAGTTCTTATTAAAGTATTTAATACCAATGAAAATAGCTTCCATTTTTTATAAAATTGTCATAAAAGATAAAATACAACTTTCGAGTTTTATAAAGGGGAAATTCCTTGCTCAATTTAAGTCGCAACCAAATGGTTCTATAAGTGTTCTAATTTAATTTTTTAAATATTTTTACAAAACTCTTTGACAACTAAATTCCTCCGGAAGCTAAATTGCATTAAAAGGGGCTTAAAGGATTTGTTTCGAACTATTGAACTATTATAAATACTTATAGAATAAATTAGTTTCCCGAGCAAAACTGTTTTGTAAGAGGTTCGGAAAGAGCTCTCAATGCTACCTTATAAAACAATTTAGTGCTGAAACTCAATAGGAGAAAGCGGTACCTCTATAAAATATTTTCGATTTCGTGTAGTGTACAACCCTTATAAAATAAAAACCTAATTCCTGCAACTAAGTAGTTACAAAAATGTTCATTTGGGTAGTATCCAAATATATAGTGAAAAACGAAATGTTTGTATAGCAACCCTACGAAGGCGTTACCCGATGTGTCCCATTTTCCAAACTTTATTTTACTTGTTTCTTAAAACCTTAAATATACCAATATCAAGTAGGGTCAATCAGGGATAAAATGTAATATAGATAATTACCGTCTAACATCCCTGTGAAGTGCGCTGTTGATTTAAGTGGAGTGATGACCAGTTCGTCACTATACCCCATATACGGGGCATAATGACGAAGGGCTCGGGGCATAATAGCGAATTATATTTAATACATGAGAGACCATCTTTTTTTATCAAAACATATTATTATTAATTAATGACCATAATTAGCCTTGCAGAAATACGGTTTTAAAAAAAAAAAAAATATACATTCTAAAATGAGGACCACCTCGAGTTTCGAAATTAAAAAATGCAAACTGGAAACATCTGATATTTTACCTTGAAAACAATACCTAGATTTCGGAAGTTTTGGATAAATATGTTGACGTTACGATATTTCTTTTATATTCATAGAACTCCAAAAAATATTTTGTTTACAAAATGCCGGTTTCTCGGTGCAGTCAATGAAAATATAAACGTTTGGAAGGGAAATTTGTGAACATTCCAAATCCGTATATTTTTTACACATCCTGCATTGGATGCAGTCATCATAATTCTTCGACAAGGAATTGTAGTAAATGTTGCAGATGTCGATAGTTACAATGTGATCGTCTGAATCACTAGAATAACACATAACTTTGTTTCTTTTTCGATTACGGGATCTTTTCGACGGACCGGGATTGCAAACTGGACCCGCTGAAGTTGACGGGATTGGTGCTTTTTTAACGGAAACTCGTTTAATGATGCTTTTTTTTAGTTCTTTGCACAATATTTGTAGATTTGTTGTTTGCTTTTATCTTTCTCCTCTCGTTGTAGACCTTGGGCTCGCTTGCGTCTGTGGACGCAAATCCACAATAGAGCATATCCTTGGTCCAACTGAACGATTGAACATTTCAGGTTCATAGGTAATTTCCATATTTTGTTCTGTGATTAGCGGTTGCGATTCATTTGATTGAAGTCTGTTGTTGGAGAATGCTAGACATGAAATCAAGCTCTGTAAATACGTCCGGGTTAAAGGGTGATATGCCAGTAACTTGGAAACTAGCTACGATATTCGACACATTAGCAGCCACTGGTAAAGCTTTTGGAACAATTCCTGGTATATTATAAATGGATATACATTTGCCTGGATTGTTAGTTATCCATGAATCACATTGTGAGTTTATTTCTTTTTTAAATGCCCCGAATAAACTTCTATCTAACGGCAGCAGTTTATGTGTGCAATGTGCGGGAAACAATAGTAAAGTAATCCCGTTCTCCTTGCATAAGTCGATTGCAGCTATGCTTAAATTCGATTCGTGGCTATCTCTAGAGCAGTTAGTATTGCTGATAAAATGATTCAAGAATTTAGTAAATTTTTCCGTTTTCATTCAACCAGATTTATTGGCATCTTCACTGCAACCAGGTGAGCCACCTTGAAAGAAATGATTGCGGAAGCCAACACGCGGAAAAACAAAAAACGGTAGTATATGTACCCTTGTAGCTGAAACAGCTACAGCAACTGTAACAAGCTGTCCTCGCTCTGCAGATGTGATTCTTCCGATTTGTTTAACATCTTTACATGACACAATTCCTATTAGAAGTTTGAACGGTTGTTACGCCTATTCATGAAATGAAAACTTTGTATCCTTAAATAAAAATGTAATTAAACAAATTCATCCATATTAAATATATTCTTAGCAAGAAACTTCATTCGTTCCAAAACTGTCCGAAGATTGTCGAAAAACGAGCTGACATTTGTCGTATTGTAATTAAACGCCCTCGCCAAGCTGTATCTTGTGGTTTTCTTATTGATAGATTTAAATACATCTCCAGAAAAGATCCAAATCAATCTGATCCAGCACAATCCGATTTATGCCAAGAAATTAGACATTTGCGCTGTTGGGACACAGCGAATTCGTAGGCAATTTTTGGAACTTTCTTAGGAGTCAAGCCGGAGTAAATATAAATATAAATATAACAGACCAACTCCTTCTCTTGCTCTTCCGAAAACATCTACAACAACAAGAATTTGATTAACCTATATGAAATTCATGTGATGTTTTACCTTTTTGAAAGCACCTGGGGTCGGTAATACATTTGCTGACAAATTTCATGTATCTACATTATTTTGACTTTTATTTAACCTTCTTAAGGTTGCTTCAGGAACATTTATTGACATGCTACACTATTCACACTTCAGCTTTCTGCTTTAATAACATTTAATGCCAGTAAGTAATGCTTCGTTATTAATCGCGGAGGTTTTTCTTTTATGTTTACGTACCATTGCTAAAGGAAATATCAATGAAATGAAGAGATCATTCTGGTTTAGGTGCTCAAAAAAGGGCTATTTTTGTAAATATTTTTAAAAATTTCTCATTAAAGAAATTGGCAAATTGAGCGTAATAAAGACACTCTCGAAATACATAAAACATTTTTTGTTTTTATTTTAAACACGTTTTATAAACATAAATAACAGTCAAACGTAACTCCTCAAAAAATAAGTATGTCACTGGCGGCGTCGATATCTCCATAACGGCTCGTCTAAAACGAAAAAATCAAGAATACTTAGATTCAGTATAACTGTGGCTCTCGCTATGGATGCTCTATGGATATTAATATTTATTGAAAAATAATAATATGGCAGAGATTAAAAAAAGAAAAACCAAAAACGGGGGGTTTTTATCATTGTTTTTGGAAAAAAATTAGTAAAAATTAAAATTTTAATACGGTTATAGAATGCGCTGAAGATATTCATGTGTAGAATACGTGGTTAAAATTTCATAAGGACCGGTTCAGTGGTTGCGGAGAAATTATGAAAATGTTTTACCTTAACCGATGCCTGCACCATACAAAATGCCTTCTGCCTCTTCGAAAATTTCATTTTCTTCCACTCTAGCCTTCTTCTGCTTTGTTCTGGCCTCCTTGGTAGATTGAGAGCTGCGGGTTTTGGCGAAATCGACGGCGGTCGGTCCGAGTTTAATGCCCATGACATCCATTATCTTCATCACTGGATCAAATCCTTCATTGAAAATACAAGCTGCTATTTTACATGCAATTTCAACTATTTTTTTGCCATTAAATATGTGTTTAGGCGCCATACTCCAAACACATTTGTTGAAACTTTCGTTGTTATTTTGTGTATGCCCACCTAAACACCTTTCGAGCAACTCCGTTTTGGTCAAATCGTCATAGATTGGTTTCAAGACTTCTTGGACATCTTGGTCAAGAGCAGGAGGATGTCTATAAGTTTGAAGAGTCTTAGCTGCCTCAGCTTTGCGATATTTGCACCAGTTGACCGAACAATATGAGTGCTGTGGATTGGCATCAGTCGAAATTTTGTGATAGAATCCTGCCAAAATTTCATTTCGCATATCTTCAATCGAATCTTTATTCCTTTGAACAGCTAATCCATAATAATTTGACAATTCTTTCATCAATTTTATAGTCAGCTGTTGAGTTTTAACTTTTTTTATGATGACTCTTTTTTTTGGAACAACTTTTTTTGCCACAGTTTTCTTCGCTGGGGTTTTTTTATTTTCAGCTTGTTTTAGGGCTTTTTTCTTTTGAACAAGAGCTTTTCTTGCCTCATTAGCACGCTTAAAAACTCGTTTTGCAACATGTAAAACGCACTCTAACTTTTTTACAATAAAATCCTCACCGTACGGAAACACATCGAGCAGCATTTTGAATGTGTTAGAATCTCCGTCGCCAATGTAAAACCCACATTTCACACCAAATTTTTCTAACGATCGAAGAAATATCTCAAGAATACCGTCAACTTCCATCTTTCCAGCACTGCCTACGTGATTTGCACTACAGTCTTTTTGATGTTCTGCATACCAGGCCAGATAGTTCACCTCGTTTTCTTTTCCTTTCCACCACTCGCATGCTTTGCAGTAACTTGACCTTACAATAATATCTACAATTTTTCCAGTGTGTTTAAAGATTAGAGAAACAATGCCTATTAGAGAAGAGAAGCCTCTTTTGGACCAAGAGCCATCACCAGAAACAGTTAAAATATCCTCTGGTTGTCCATTTTTCTTATTTTCAATTTTTTCTTCGACAACAGCTTTGTTCGACACTAAATAAAAAACAGCATCGACAGCAACGAAGATGTTATCAATGATTCCATAATAAGCAGAGATACATAATCCTTTACCTAACTCCATGAGGCTACAAAATATTTCTATACCATGAATACCAACCCCAAGTAAACGCATCACAAACACTAGGCGACGATTCACTTCATAGCCAGTTCCAATCATCGGACACGAGTCAATGTATTTTTCTCCGCAGACGCAACTCAAACACAGTTTGAAACCTAATCCTCGCTGTCCGTATTTAGTGAACGAAACTTCTCCGTTGCAATCTTTACACCTTAAATATTTTGACAACATTGAGAAGACAAGAAGAAAACTTATAATACTGTAACCAGACGTTTGGTCAATGTGCACATCGAAAGTAGCATCTTTTGATTTTTCCAATTTTTCAGCCGACTTACTTGTATGAAAACTTCCACGCTCATCGGTAAATCGATTGCCGTAAAACTTACGCTTTTTACCCAGTCTACCTGGACGTGTGGTACTATTTTTGGTAAATTTTTTGTCCATAGTGAAATATCACACACGCACAGATATTGCTCGTTCAAAGTCCGAGCGAAAACTGATGTTACTTTACACTGTAAAAAATTCACAAATTGTTGCCACAAAGCTTAGGTATTTTTCCCTCAAATGTAAAATTTAGGTGACTATTCCCACTGACATGTATAACATAGACTACTTGATCTTCTATTTCATATGGGTCCACTTTTGTTGGCAGGGGTGTGAAAACTAGTTCATTCCAATTGCAAGCTCAACAAATTCCAAATATATTCAAAATTATTATTTTTATTGGAAGCTTATCTCCTATAACATCCTATAACTATGGTGGATTTTCTATAGTATTTATTATTTGAAGTTCAGTGAAATCCAGGCGTTACCAAAAAGAGACAACTATAGAAAAGTGATCCCATGAAAATGTAAGCTATTTCAGTGGTGTCAGCGGTCTATATTACACATCTCAGTGACTATTCCCTATATTTTAGGGAAAAATACCTAAGCTATGTGGCAAAAGTCCGCTCCCTCTTTGGTTCCGCCCCTCCAAAGCTGAGGACTTGAGATTTCTACGATTCGTAGCTTAGGATAAAACTGATTATTCAAGATATCAACAACTGCGCCACGCTTCCTGGTTCTGGAGATATAACGGAAAACATGTTCAACTTTACCCCCCCCCCCCTCAAAACCCACCGAGAGCAAGCCCCCGCTCGAAAAAAAAACTTGACCAAAAGATGCGCGGCATCAAGACGAACATGTGCTCGAAATTACAGCGATTTTAGCTCCCCCTAACACCAAGCACCCCCCCCCCCCCACATTCTATACCCCACTTGAGACTAAAAACTTCAGTTCCGGTTCCGGTAAAATTTATTTGAAAAAAATGATTAATAATTACTGGCACTTATGGTCCAAAAACCTAAACCTTGCAATTTTTCTTACCGTTTTTTTGAAGAAAATGTATGGAGGAAAACGCAGCTCGTATTCCCTTCGCTGCACATTTTTTACTGTGTAGCTATTCATACATTTCAGCGTCCCTTATCAAATGGTTCAATTCTAAAAAAAAAGCAAGCAGGAATAACGGATTAGACAAAAGGCAAGTCGGGGGAGCACGCTCAGGAAATGAAAATGAAAATAGCAAAAAAGAAATATACAATTCGTTTGACATTTGGCCGAAATAGAGTATAGTGGGGTAACAACCTAAAAATGACAGAATAACTTCGTTAGACTGCTCCGATCGTTCGAAAAATTTTACGTAATACTATTAGATACATATAGTTTCGAAAAATGTAAAAAAAAACGATTTTTTGAAAATTATAAACCAGAATGATCCCTTAAATTAAAGCTAAGTAGCAATAATTATTAAATTAACTAGGTATTTATGGTAATTACTAATAACAACTGATTTAAACATACGTCTTCATTGTTTTCTTTTTTGTTTTACATGCATTTCACGCACTGATATGGGAATATTGCACCATGATTTTGATGTATTATGTTTTGCATAACTCTCTACATTATGCTGATGTAGATGTGATAACTTTTGAAAATTTGATGGAGGATATGAAGAATAATGATGAATTTGGGAAAACAGCCAATTTATTTTTAATTAAAATAGTACATATGTGTCGAAGAGATGCTTACACGTTTGTAACGGAGTTTCGGTGCGATGGCTGCGAATAGGTCGTCGGACCAGGGTTTCTAGAAATGAAAATCCTTCAGTTACAATATAATAAAATAATTCTTTATTAAACCAAAATAGCCTAACATTTACACAGCTAGTTTAATCCAAATCGATTTATCTTATTTTAGAAACTAGGTAGTGGTAAGGGGAACTTTACAGGGCTTACCACTATGATAATAATTCTGAACTTAACACTATCATAACCTGAGAGGAAGACGAGGTGACGTATCCAGAGAATACTTGCGGAGGCCGGATATTTCACGCAGACCTCGCCATTTTTAGGCAAGTTACGGGGATTTCTCATACGACGTACCTATGGCTTAGTTATAATACACTTGGGTGGGGATACAGGGGATAGTACGGGGATGTCTCAATCGGCGTACACGATAAGTGTTAGGGCGGGATTTTTCGCACGAGCCTTAACACAGAAGATCAGGACGGATGGTACGGGGATTTCTCGCACGGCGTACCAAGAAAATGTTAAGGCGGGATAGTACACGCTGACCTTAACACAACTGACTAGGACGGATGGTACGGGGATTTCGCACACAAAGTACCAGGGAAATGTTAAAGCGGGGTAGTTTACGCTAACCTTAATACAACGGATTAGGACGGATGGTACGGGGATTTCTCACACGACGTACCAGGGAAATGTTAAGGCGGGATAGTTCACGCTGACCTTAACACAACGGATTAGGATGGATTGTACGAGGAATAATCACACGACATACCAAGTAATTATTGAGAAAATGCACGGGGATTACTCACACGGTGTGCTAGGTTTTCACACTAGTGAGGGAATTTCGCGCTTCACTAGTAACCCAGTAAAAATGTCTGATCACCTAACTCGTCGAGCTCGCTGAATAGACTGATTTCTGTGGGCAATTCGCGTGCTTTATATAGCCGGGGGGTCAGAGCTTCTCAGTGGCTGAGTGCCTTATGCTTCTACTGGCATGAGTACAAGAAGCTTTCAAGCTCTTTTGAAAAGCTTTTCTTGTACTTGACTAGTACAAGTGCTGGCATGCTGATCATGCAGCGCGTGGCTAGGGCAGCTTTGTTTGCATGCCCCAGTGGCGTGGTTGCTTGAACTTAATTCAAGTTTTATTTAAATAACCCAGTAGCGGGCAAAAATAATTTAATTCGGTTTCAGATTTGTAACTTCGTTACACGTTAATGAAATTTAAACATCTTTTCTTACTGTAAACACTCGTCATTATGCCTCTTAAAAACTCGCCATTATGCCCCGTAAAATTCCGTCATAATGCCCCGTAAAATGCTCGTCATTATGCCTCGTAAAAACTCGTCATTATACCCCGTAAAATGCCCGTCATTATGCCCCGAAAAATGCTCGTCATTATGCCCCGTAAAAACTCGTCATTATGCCCCCCGTAAAAACTCGTCATTATGCCCCGTAAAATGCTCGTCATTATGTCCCGTAAAAACTCGTAATTATGCCCCACAAAATGCTCGTCATTATGCCCCGTAAAATGCTCTTCATTATACCCCGTGAAAACTCGTCATTTTGCCCCGTAAAATGCCCGTCATTATGCCCCATAAAAACTGGTCATTATGCCCTGTAAAATGTCCGTCATTATGCCTCGCAAAATGCTCGTCATCATGCCTCGTAAAAACTCGTCATTATGCCCCATAAAATCTCGTCATTATGCCCCGTAAAAAGTTAGTCTTTTTGCCCCACCACACATTAGTCTTTTTCTCCGAGATGTTATTCAAAATTTATCGTAAACCAATATGAAATCTATTATTATACCAACAAACTGCACACCATAAATACGCTAGATTTACTCACCATTCAAATCAAAATGCCTAAAATATCCCCTCAAACACAATTTTTGGAACAGCTAAATCTTTTGCGTATTCTAATTGAAAAATTCGTCTGCTCTTTTCGTACAACAAACATAGACTAATTTGAAAAAAATGTTGATCATATGTTGGCAATAATTAACCTTGCATTCTCGGTATCATACCGCGAGTTTAGAACAAAAGCTGATACAGATAATAGTCATTCGTCACTATGCCCCAGGCTCCCCTATACCATATGATTTTATTTGAGGATATAAAAAGTGTCGGTAATGAACAGAAACCAAGACCTAGAGGACCAAGGACCAAGTTAAAGAATTTTGAAAATTACTTGGTTATGTATGTAGGTCTTATCTTTCATACATTTCAAAGAAATCTTAAGCATCAGAGCTCTTTCTTCTTTAGAAAATGCGAGACCGAATTAAAAAAATCCAAGTTATAAAGGTGATTTTCCTTCCATTGAAATGTAGATTTTTTCGAACAGTATGTGCCAAGGTGTTTGAAAGAAATGCATTTTTGTTTTTTCAATTTTCTATGAGATTTGTCAAAAGTGCTAAAGAATTACTTACCCATGACACGACCTTTCTCCAGCTGTGATAAAAAAAAAAAAACTCAAGCTATCAACGTTGATTTTAATTTACTCCAGAGAGAGGTTTTTGAGATGTTTTTCATTGAAATCTAATTATAAAAATCTCAAAGGGGAAAAATATCACCTGAAAACCCCAAAAGAATTTTTTTTTTAATTTCAAGAGCATTGAGTTAACAATGTTGTGGATAAATATTACTTTGGGAACAGATTTTGAGGCAGCGAGTTATACCCTTAGACATACATATGTTGTTAAGACTGAAGGTGTTGGAAAAACTCTCATGAATGCATTACGAATTGATGTTAGCTATGAAAAAATATTTATCTCAAGTCTAGTTTTATGTGTGTGGGTGATTGTGGTGTTCCATTAAATAGGCTACTGGTATATAAAATGCATATATATGCCTGACTTATATACATACATACATGACATATTTAGTAGTTACCATGCACTTACATACATATACTATGCACGTGAAACACATGAGCCCTTTTCCATTTCCATAACATCCTTGAGATTTTTAAGATCACAACATGCTAGCTAGGTTTGGTAGGTAGAGTTACTACTTAATTACTAAAGAGTCTGAGCATAAGCTCAACTGCTCTGATTTTAAAACTATGGTAAAAGTAAAATTACGGTTTGAAGAGTACTCAAATCACACGTAGGAATAAGTAGCCTTGTATAGAGTAGGTCAACACCTATATCCTATCCTTTACCTCAAAGCAAGGTGATGAAAGTTTAGTACTAAAAAAAAAAAACGCAATTTTTTTTTTGTGGCTGGGAAGAGAATCATTTAATGAGAAGCTCAATTTTATATTCATAAAAAATGTTTGATGAATTCAATATAATTAAGCGGTCGGGAATTTATAGAAGTGCATGAAATAAAATATTTTTCTATAGGGGAGTGGGGGGCTAGTAGTAACAGGGGTAGGTAGTAACAGCTTAATTACTCAGCAGGTTTCGAATATTTTGTTTTCAATTTACACTTAATCTGCTCCTTATAACAGGGCCTATGACGTAAGCACAGTCAGTGTGACTTGGGAGTGAGCTGTGAGTAGTTGTGAGCAGGCGCACTATTTTTGCCAGGTAACATAACAAAATTAAGTTCGTAAAATTTGATTCTAAGTTACTGCAATGTCTTTTTGAAATGAGTATCTATTCATTTGTGTAGGCAATATACTAAGCTATTATATGTAACTACTTTCATTTGACAATAACATAAACGTTTTTTGCAATAAACAAAAATGTTCGAAATTTTTCATGGCGCTAGTTGTAACGAAACTCCGCGGCACATTGTAAAATGTTACAATTTGCCCCTTCATGTTTTTATGTGAGTGCCTATGTTTGTCATTAGGTCTGTTTAATGAGCAGAAAAGAACAGAAAACCATATTTAATAAATTCTGAGCACTGCTATAAAGTACTCCAAAGTGAACTGAACTGTGCTCAGTGAGTCTGTTCTAAAGTGAATTGGAGTAACCTAGAGCAGGATTTTTTGCTCTACCTTTTTCTAAGGAGTAACTTAGAGCACGCATTTGATAACTGCAAATTGTCTTAGTGGAAAAAATAGAATCTAGACTATTCTAGTGGAATAATTTAAATAATAGTAGTGTTTTTGTAAGTGAAAATAAAGTTTCATTGCATTAATCATGCATTAATTCAAACAATTGTTCTTTTTGGTGACAGATCTCAGAAAATTTGTGAGCTGCATGCACCTTTCTGCTCTTTTTCGCTCTATTTTTAATTTGACAGTTAACTTAAGTTGAGCTGCCCTGCTCTCTCTGAACTTTCTTCGAGTTCATTAAACAGACCTAATATATAGATAGGTACAAATAGATTTTTTTTAATATCATTATAATATTCCACTGCTGACCAAATGCCTTACCAAATTCCTGCTATAGAAATCGTCGCACAAGAAGCTACTTCGATGAAAAGTGAAGGAGACTTGACATTTGATCTCGAAGACCCCGAATTGCTACAATCAGCTCCGCAGATGGACTTAAGCGTGACTGATGTTATTAACCAGTTAATAGGTGAAAAATCTAGTGAACCACTTCCAGGACCGTCAGAGATCCAAAATAGATCAATAGATTTTTCACCCTCAAAAATCAGACCACTACCTAAAGCTTCACCTAGGAAAGAATCTAACAGAGGTGGACGCAAGCGAAAATCCGCTATATTGACGGATAATCCAGAAAAAGAAGCCTTAGAAAAAGAATTCGAAGAGAAAATGAAAATGAAACAGAAGCAAGAAGATAAAGGAAAAAACAAAGGAAAAGGTAAGGGAAATGGTAAAGGAATGGCAACAGGAAAATCGACCGAAAAACAAAAGATTTATAAAGTGAAGAAAAGGGTTTTGAATGACGAATCAGATTCAAAAACAGAAGAGTGGTTCTGTTTGATTTGCGGGGAAGAATACAGTTGATCTGACGGAGAAGAGTGGCTCGAATGTTTGATTTGAAAACTGTGGTCACACGTTAAATTTGTAAAATCCTGTTTCATACGTTTGTGTGAACTGTGATTCTGATGAAGACTGAATTTAGAGAAGCTATTTGATTCAGGTATATTTTCAAACTATACAAGTTCAATGATCAAAATTTATGTTAATATTTGAAAATTATTTTGTTTCTGTTTTTTTTTATAGAAATGTTATTTTGTTTAAAAGACTAAGTGACAGGAAAGATCTATAAATACGTTATAAGTAATATTTTTCACATTGATTTACAATAAATGCCTAAAACTCATACAAATCTTTTGTTTTATTATGTTGTTACCACTTGCCCCCACGCCAGCTACAACTTGCCCCGAGAACGGGGTAAGTTGTAACATGCTACTACTTTCACAAAAAGTCATTTATGTAAGCTTTTGTTATTAATTTAAGCCCAATTATCATTCTAATTGATACCTGAATAGACGTCCTCTCATTTAAAAGTGCTTTATCATGTAAATACTCAATATTTTGACTTCCCCATTGAAAAAAACTAAAAATTGTTACAACTAGCCCCCCGCTCCCTACAAATATAAATAATATTTTAATTAACACAATATTATTGTCTCATTTGGGGTTTCCAAATATCCGGGTTTTCTGTAACCGAGGTTATCGGATAGAAATTTCAGTATTAAACGTCGGATACCGGATAACCTTGTAAAAATAAACAAATAATATTAAACTTCAATATGAATACTTTTATTTTTTATAAATAAAATTTAAAATACATACGTAATTATATTTTGAGTTATACCTCCCAAACGCTCTAAAAACAAGGCTTTTTTAATAATTTTCTTTTAAGGACATTTGAGATTAGTGTCATACAAATAATATAATATTTGATTAAGCTGAAGAAAAGAAAAAAAAATTTATTGACATTTTTTTACAAAATGGCGGCTGTACAGTGATTACCGTAAACCGCTATTTCAAAAAATCTTCGGCGCCGAGCAGTAGTAGTCTCGTCCAACTCCACCTAGATAAAAACAATTTTTTTTTCATTATCTAAATGAGTTTTGCTAGTGAAGTACATATGGCTATATTTGTAGAATTTTTTTTCACAAAATGACATTTGTTTTAACAAAAAATCGTGTTTTCGACGAAAAAAATTGACTTAAATTGTTTATAAATTTTTTTCTTGTTAATCAATCGCTAAAATCGTGTGTACTTCACTAGATAATTAAACGATGAAGCTACAGTTAAAATTTCAAGTCAATCGGATGTACACTTTTTGAGTTCTACTGCTCGCCGATTTTGAAAACATGTTTTCGAGAAAAACACGTTTGAAGTTTCAAAATCTTAAGAATAGCAAAAATAAAGTCCATGCTGTAAAGACGCTGTCACCGCCGTAATTTGATGCAGCGACCTCTATAATTCAAATTTAAAGCACGCTATTGATCATAGGTAACTTCTACTAATTTCCAAAACCCCGCGAAATTAAAAAATGCGAGCATAGCTAAAATAAATGAAATTTGTGATTTTGGAGAATCGAAGGGAAAAACTGATTTAAAGAAATTTTGAGTTTAGTTCGGAACTTGGGCGTTGTAGACTTTGATTCTAGGGTTGTTTTGGCATGATTTAAGCAAATAAAAAAAACAATGAAAAAATAAAAAAAATTTGGGAGGTATAACCTCTTAGTGATGCACAAGAAAGACAAGATTTAATTTTGGTAGAGAAATTTCCAGAAACTGAAAAACAGCTCTCTGAGTCTGTTGAAGTGGGCTTCGCAGTTTTTAGTGCCATATACAGCAATTCAAGATTTTGTATTCTTTTAAGTGTACTAATATATTCCTACCTGTTTAATGTTCGATGCATTTGAAAGCAATCTTCAATTAATTCTATTTCTGGTTCAACTACAGTTATTGGTTCTTCACACGGAATTTCTTCTTCACCGTCCGATTGTTGCAAGTCTCTTCATAAAACCGATAGCAAAACTAAGAATAGATTTTGTTGGACCTTTTGTTGAAGATGGGTCAACAAAACATTTTATTAAATCCGTAATGTTGTCATTTTTCCCGAGATAGAATGAGATTTTGAATTGACTGCAACAAATCCCGGCTTGCTTCTGAATTGAGTGCTTCCATTTTGTTTTTTAAAAAAAGATAAAACACCTTCAGCACTAAAAAGATTTGCGTCTTTTCGATTTAGCTTTAACTGCTAGTTTTATAGGCTGTAGAAGAAAACTGACATTTTTCATTAGCTGCATTTTTTTCAGAAGCAAATTCAGCGAAAAAGATCGATTATAGCCAGAAAGTATGCAATTATCTTTTGCGCACGAGCTTTTTCAGCCATTTTTATTGGATATGTTCAAGATAAAACATCAAATATCGGAAACCGATAGGATTCCCCCCATCCGTACAATTTTTTGTACGTCTAGGCATGACCTATCCGTAGCCTTCGGATATTACACCGCTTACGGGACACCCTGTATATCCGGGGGTGCATCATAATACATTAGGTGGGTGTTGCCCATAAGGTCGGTGTACTTATGTACTTCAGGTACGCCTTACGATGACGGAAAACTTTAAAGGATGTAGCCCACCAAAAGAAAACGATGGCAAGAAGTATACCTTCCAGTATAGTATCAATATAGGGCTGTCGAAGGAGATATTGACTAAAAGAAGAAAAACTCAGCTCTATCGTCCGTTCGAATGGCAACACAAATTTAAGACACAACGGAGATTAACGACACATAACCGATATGAAGCCAAACTTTCTTAAGGATTGTAACAATTTGTTTTTCTTTTCAATAATACGATATCCTTTTTACTTCAAAAAAACTAAGGAATCGTCATCATTGCAAAACAGGTCGACAAGCAATCGCCCAACAATTCTAATATTCGAAAGCTTTGTATTTAACAATATACATATATATTTTAACACTTTCGGACAGGAAATTGCTCCGGCCGAGTGGTAACGAGGGAGCACTTTACTACAAGTACGTTTCCATAACAAATTTTCTTTCAACAGTGTTTTATTCTTCTATGCGAAAGATCTTCTTTCTATTATTGTGTACGACTTAAATGATCGTTAACTCCAAGTGGAGATTGTGAACAAGCTTTTGTTAGATATAAAAGGTTCTACTTAAAAAGGTACTAAAACAAATGATCGCCAACTCAATACTCAATGTAGAAATAGTGAAGGGCTTTGCTAGAGTTGAAAAGCTCCCATATAAAGAATCTCGTCTCAACTTAAGAAATATTGGAGGAACTTGAGCAGAGCTTTGCTTAAGGTGTCTCGGTTCGACTTAACGACGATAGCCCCGTGTGTATAACAACTTGGCTCTACGGAAGCAATAAAGTAGGCGTAAAATTAGCGATGAGTACCGCGAGTTTAACAGGCAAAGAGGCACAAAAAAGGAAGAAAAAAATTTGGTTAATCACTTTCAATATTCGCGGACGGCCAGTGTAGAGAAAATTAGTCGATTTACCGTCGGCATTTGTCACTGTATTTCTTTTCTGGCGTTACAGTTGAGACGATGTCTGGTTAAATTGCGTAAGGATTAAAACCTGACACAAAAGCAAAGAATTTTAATATCCGGGCAGGGCCGGACTGGGTCATCAAATCGGCCCGGGCAAATATTGACAAGCCAGCCCCCAAAGGTCTTCAAAAATGACTTTTTTATAAGAGGTGAGCAACCCAAATTATTAGCCTGATTACCTGCTGAAACCAGCGCAAGGAGAGCAATACAGCGTAGTGCAAGGAGAGCAAGACAATGTTTTCTATGAATATTGAATTCCATGCTAAATAGGAAGTAGAAAAGAAGAAATTTATACAGGAAATATGTATGTACAGATTATGTGTAAAAGCGGTTGGACCTTCCACACTTAAAGTTAAAACTAAACAGGGTTTCTCTATGGAAACAGTACCTATTCGAGAGATCAACAATTTTACTTACACAGCTGTAGCAAGAGTAAGGCAAGTGAGGCATACATTGAAGCGTAGCGAGCGAAAAAATAATATTAACAACATTTGCCTTTGACAAATATAAATTATTGTTGAGTTTTAACTGTTAAATAAATTGTTTTGTTCTCGATTTGAATTTACCCGCTTAACAAGGCTGAGGTTGGTTCGTTATTCTGACATGGAAGAAATATTTGCCAGTGCTACAAAATTTGCTGAAGAACATTAAAGAAACAAGAAAAAAGAAGGGACTCGACCTTTTTGAATCAAAAAATTATGAGTGATCCTAAAATTGACACAAAACAAGAGCTTCGTACACCAATTTTTGCATCGATTGATGTTCTTTTATTCTAACTGACGAGGAGGTACGAAATGTTGGAACAAGTTTCAGAAGATTTTGGATTCCTTTCTGGCGATCTACTTAGCAAAATGTGCGCCGATAGTCTGAGAAAAGCCGGTTTTGGAATTCCTTCAATGAATTCACGACTATGGCCTCCAAGAATCTTATCTAAACGTCGAAATCACGTTCAGAGTTTTTGTAGCATTGCCAGTGATGATAGCTTCATGTAAATGAAGTTTCATCAAATTGAAGTTAATAAAAAATCACTTGTGGTCAAGAAAGTTTGTCAAATGTGGATGTTTTGTAAACCGAAAAAGAAATGATAGGAGTGCTTGTCATTTTGAGAATATGAGAAACTAGTTCACGGAGAAAAACCATAGAAAAGTCTATCTGTAAAATCTTGCAAATTTCTCTATCAAACTGATTCGCAAAAAATGAATATCGAATAATAATTTTATGTACAATAAATATTATTTACTATTCTTCTCATGATCAATTGTTGCATCAATTTTGTACAGCCAATTGATAGACCACGTCACATTATATAAGATTATGTTGATTATGTTGAGGCTCTGTGTGAGGGAACTGAGGAAAGAAGTGAAACTCTTAATCCTTTCCTCTAAACTTTGTTTTTGGAATCTTTTTGTAATCGCTTAGAAATTCAATCGCTCTTTCACTTACTTGTATGGCCCAATATAGTAACAAAAACAATGCCAATGCCTTTGGTGGCAAAATTCAGACTGTTTCTAATACTTGGGTAAGTAAAAGCTGAGTGTAATGTACCACGACTATGTATATACTCTGCTTCAAATTTTGATCTACATGAAATAAAATTACTGTTTTTTTTTTTTTTTTATTAGAAAATAAAAACAAAAATTAAAAACTGTTTTTATATTTGTTCTTCAATTTCGAATGTGTTTTAAAAGTACACATAGCTATAGCAAATCTTTGAAAGCTTTGTTGAACCCTTCTGATAAAAAATACATTTTCCGTGCATTTCTCGAATTAAAAATGATATGATGCAAATAATAATATAAAATGCTTTACAAAAAAGTGAATGCTTTTGAAGCCACGAGAAAGCCACATTTACCAACACCCTCTTGGCTCCGTGTCTTGCCAGTGTTTGTAAGATGTGGGACAGCTCTGAGTATTTTTAACACACAACTCTCCTCTGCCCAGATAGCCTCGTTGTCGTGGGCAAATTAGCTTTATTGTATTAGGCTTTTAGGTCATGCAGTAAAGTACTTTTTCAATTTTAATTCAATTTCATAGCTCTTCTCCCATCGCAGCCATAACATTCGTCCAGAGTAGTTGGTAAATACTTGTGGTTGTGTTAACGTGGAGGCTACCGGCCCAATGACCATCGGCCCACCAGGCTAGCGCTCGATCGCCCGTACTGCCAGTCCAGCTCTGTATCCGGGCATTATGCTATGCTGGGCACAAAATAGTGATCTGTACCAGGGTATTTATTCAGTTGTGCAATCGGCCGGTTGGTTAGATGTTAAAACTAGGTCTGTCACTATGCTTATGTCCAATAAAAAATTATAGATAATAAATTTTTAAACGAAATAGTGAGTTACGTAGATTTTTGTTTATTTTTAAATAAAAATAAACTCTTAACGAAATATTGATTTAGGTTCAATTATAATGTAGGTGAAGACTAGAAAAAATAAAACTGGTACCTATCAGGTTCTCTGGTGGTGATCTGGACAAAGAATCTGTTCAACGAATAACCTACAAAAAAACAAAAAAGGGAAGAATCAGTAATAATTTTATAAAGATATGAGTACTTATCTAATCTTGGCACCGCTCCCACGAAGTCCCTCGTTGAATTGCAGCTCCAGGGCCCACATAAATGAATTCCTGAAATTATTAGAATAAGAAATGAATTAATTGAATAAGAAATAATGAATTTTATATTGAAGTTACAACATAAAAACGTTACAACCAATGCATATCATCCTACATGCATAGCACAAACAACAACAACACTGTGGTAAACTTCAAGTGCTAATATTATGCTGAATTTCAGTCATCAACACCTGGGAGTTTAACCAATATATGAAATACTAAAATTCTACTGAAAACTAAGTTCCGGTTGGGCAATTTAGGTAAAATTCGTATAAATTTCACCTGTTGACACCTGCTGCGAACAGAACAAAAATGCAAGAAAATTTGCGAAAATCATATTGCTATGTTATAACAATGCGCACCTGATTTATGTGATTAAGCGCACAAATAACAAAGGTAAATATCGCACCTGGTACAGGTTGGGATATTTACAGTCGGGAAAAATCAAAAGATCGAACACACAAACACATAAATTCAACATATAAGCACTATTACTTGGCACCATTCAACACTTACCTGTAATTAAATCACAAAGGGCCACTAAAAAACTTTGACGGCGCGAAACAATTACAAACCGCGGAACTGTCACCTTCATATATTCTCAACATATGACATATGAAATCGGGGTGTTTTTTTAAAGAGGAACACACTGGCAGTGCTTAAAAAGTGTGAAAATATCTTCATGAAAAGATATTTAAGATTTTTAGTTTTCTCATAAGCATAATGAGAAAGAAAGAGATAGCTAGGGAGAACGACATAAATGAAAAATTGCGTTTCACACTTAAATTATTGAAATGGATGCCAAATTTTAATCAGCGCCATGTTATGACACAATTTAAACTTTTTACCAGCATCTTTAAGAAATAATAAAGAATAAAGAATTTTTTATTGGAAGATAATAAAATGAAAAATTCCGCATCGAATGGAAATAATAGCAATGAACGACAAATTAAGTAGGTTCCACAACAAAATGGCGGTTCAGGCTCTATATAAAGAGGTGCAGTGCCATGGATCACTCTCTTGTGTTTTCAAAAGTCACAGAAGTAAGTCCACAGGCAGAGAGTAGTGTATTCAGTCGGTTCAGAGATTGACTGCAGTGGCCCTTTTCCTTTATGATTTGCTAGAATTATTGCGCCTTTGAGATAATCCGTCATGTGAACACGAACCGGGCTGGAATTATCTTCACCGTCGTTATTTCGGTAGTGTAGTGGAATTATTTTCATGTGAGCACTTGAGTTAACTTTTTGTTTATTATATGAAATAAATATTAAATAAAAATTTCGTTATCGTATAAAATGATGATTGCAGAACTGAATTACAGTACCACCTGATATTTTCCGAGAAATTGTTTCGATATAATCTCATCCTTTGCTTCGAACTCCTTCGTGCATTCATGCAATATTATAGAAATTGTAAAATTATACTTCTTTTCATGGTCCGTCTTTGAATATCTACGAAAAAACAATTAAAAACTTGACAATTTCCAATTAAACAGTTTGACAGTTTTGCCATGAAAAGTAGAGGGCTGTACGTGTGAGGTATTGCGATGATTACTTCCGCAGCATTTAAATTTCAATAAACTATCTCCCTCACAATTTCTGTAAAAATTGGATGTCATCATAATGAAAATCCTACTTTAACATCATATACGAACTATAGTGCATAATATCTTTTTTTTGGTGAAATATTCTAATTGTGAAATTTGGTTTGCTACCATCCAATAAGGTTTGTGCAAACTCGCATGCAATTAGGTGAAGGACATTTTAATTGTTTAGAAAACTAATTGGTGATAGTTTTAGTCAACATTGTGAAATTTGGTGTGAAATATTTTTGAAGTTTTAGTATTTTAATTTTTGTAGATTACTTGAATTATCAATAAATAGAATATGAAATTAAGAATACAATACGATTTAATTAAAGTAAAAATATAGTAGTAAATTTTCAGTGTACAATTAGTTCATGTCAGATGTCTTGGCTTGAACAAATCTGCGAACTAATTTTGCTTGTTTGAATAAATTTGTATAAATAGTATCTGAGTACATTAGATATTTTTTAATTAAGATTAAAGTGCGTAGAAACGTGATGAATACTATAAATAAATCGAATGTAAACTTACTTCAATTTGTTCTGAATTTAACTTTCCGCTACACTAACAGTAACCAGTTACATTTTTTGGTAATTCCATTCAGGAATTCCCTGTTATCGTAATAGAATCCGTTTGCCTGAACGGTTGTTATGGTCCTCAAGGAAGCTTGGCTTTGTATGTGTTGTGTCGTTAGTCTACATGTGTCCAAAATTCTGTGTGTCGCTTTTCGAGCTAACGATACTGTTGATCCTATCTTTTTTTATGCAATCTTTCATACTCCGTCGAGATCCTCTAGTACACGGTAAAAAATATATGAGTCAAATGAAAAATGCGTAGGTGAGTCAATGAAATTTGCGTGAATTTCATTAGTTTTCAAAAGTTATTCTAAGTATATCCGAAAGAGTTAAAAAGCAAATGACGCCTACTTGTGTCAAAATAACTCACGTCTTTATAATAATAACCCAAAAAATGGGTTAAACGTTATTTAACTCAGTAGTAGGGTCAAATTGACTCAATGTGTGTTTTATTTTTACTATGCTGTGTGTATTAATTCTACCCCTTCCATAACTTATCTCTACGCCAGAGACAACGTGTTTCGCTTGACAAGCTTCTTGTTCATTCAATTATATGGTGACGAATTATAAACATCTCGCATGGGAAAATTAAATGGTTTGTTCTTAGTGATTATGTGAAACAAAACCTGGAAGAGCTTGGTTACTCCAGATTGGTAGAAAACTTTCAATGTAAATGTTAAAACATTTGTAGCAAGAGAAGAGATCTAGTGAATAACGTCAAGAAAAATTAAAAAAAATGTATTGGAATGGAGATATTTCCTCGGAAACTTGTAAGAAATGGTGAAGATTGAAGGTTTTTAAATAAATTCTTGTTAATAGGTATTCTCATTCCTTTAGATTGTGACTATTTTAGAAAGATATATATATATATATCTAACTTGAGCTCATATACCTTCAGATTGGGATACCACAATAAAAAGTTTTTTCACGCTGTTGTTTTTATTACCACCAACATTCATGAGAAGCAACGGTACTACTTCAAGGAAATCAATAAAGGAATACGTTGAATATAATTGACTAAAATACGAACAATTGATTACAAAAGAAACATTTGAATTGAAATGTAATATTAATACTGAAAAAATGTTCAAAAGTTTAAGATATATATAACTTTATAAAAAACTCGATAAATTTAAAGAAAGAAATTTTCCAAATTTGAGTCCATATTTTATTTGTTCCTCCCAAAAATAGGGTACTTTTGACTTTCACAAGAGTGCAATTAACGCACATACCACAGTTATATTAATTTTATCAGAAAAATTATTTTAACTCAAAGTCGGAAGTTGAAATATCGTTTAGATTGGCTGAAAACAACTCACTTAAAGGGTCGATATAACGAAATATAAATATTCACTAGAACTACATTTTTGTGTTAAAAAACTCCATTTGTGGATTTTTGGTTTCTTAATTTAACACAAATTTCAAAGTCATTTTTGATTTTTACCCATTACTTAAAATAACTTTCAAAATATAGTGGATCTATAGTGACCCTATAAAATGCGTTAATTCAACCGGAAATTTTTTACTGTCTAGTACCCCCGAATATGGAAAAGCTTTCACACGAGAATTTGAGAATAGCTACCGAATTACCTGATGCGGAGTTAAGGAGAACATTGAGGTCTTTAGTAGCTTTTCCGAAATGAAATAGACAACTTCTTCTAATGATTCCTATATGTGCTACACCAAAAGACTTAGCAGAAAATACTTTATTGTGTGTCAACCAAAAATATGCTATCATAAAGAATGGTAAATCTCAGTGCAGAGGGAAGTCAAATTCGATCGGACATCTACAGCTAAAATACAGAAAACAATTATAAAAAAAAATAATGATTAGAGAACATCTGGAAGGGCTCATTGAGCAAATATATATGAGATGAGATGACGATGATATCAACACTTTCATTTATATGGCATAAGGCAGCTTTAACTTCTTTCGTACATCGGCTTATATTGATTTGTTGCCTAACCAGCTTAGGTTGCAGTGAAAACGTTTAAGGTTTCGTTTCAGGACTGAACAAATGTAAATAATTACGATGTTGAATATTAGTAATATTAGTTGATTATTAGTAGAAGATAAAGTATGTTCTGGTAGTATTAGTACTAACAGTAGTAGTAGGAGTAGTTATACTAACTACAGAAATACATGTAGAAGTAAAGTAATAACCAACATTGTTTTCGTAAATTTTGCGAAGATATTCAGCCACGAATTCATTACATTCAAGTAATAGTCACTCACTTTCCTGCTCTCTTTCCTGTCGGGGGATCCCCTCCATGAATTATTTAGTATAAAATAAAAATAAATATCCACAAAACAAAAAAATATATAAATATAAATATAAAAAAAAAGAGAAAAAAATGTGTGTATAGAAAATAATTTGGCCATAAGCTACAATATTATAATATATAAATATAGTAAATTACGTATATAATAAAACAAGTTCTCCATAAAGAAAGCCATATCAATATAATATAAAAGGAAAAAAAAATAATAATGATTAAAATGTGTAACGAAGGTGATATTAATTTTGATAAGAAAATAACAATCAACAGTGAGAATGCTAATTTAATTTGCAAAAGAAAACCTTAATAGTGCCTATACTGGAAACATAAATATGCATTTTATAGTATGGCGATAACTAAAACAAAATTCATAAAACAAAAACAAAAAGCAAGTGCTAAAAGTTTAAATAACACATATGGGCTATAGGCAGCCCCAATGAGAACTAATAATTAAAGTGTCGCTATAAACGAACGTATTTTCGACGGATGTGCTAAAATGAAAGAAAGAATTCGAAAAAAAAGAAAGGGAGAAGGGGAGAGGGACAAGTAAAAAAAAAACGTTCTTCCAGTAGATCCCTGATAGAGTGGAGAGGCATATAAGATTGAAAAGTTTAAATTTAAAAAGAAAAGTTTGAAGTAAGAGAAAATAAAAGACAAAGTCAAAAGTAAACGATCTGGAGGAACAAACAAAAAAAAATATATAAAAGACTTGTCGTGAAGTGCTGGAAGCTGCAGAAGATAAAAAATGGGCTCTGGATTTAGAATTTTGGATTAGCGGAGCGCGAGGTTAATCGGCCAAAGGTCAGGGCAGAGGGCAAGTTAAGTATTTTTTTTTTTATTTTACATAAAATCATAAAATAGTATTTTGTACGTTCAAAGTCGTGGCTTGGCTGACTGGCATCGCAAAGTTAGTTCCTTTTCTTTTGTGAGAGATTTTATATAATTATTTGTACATATAGATATTACATTTTTTTTAAATATATGAATAAATTCTGAAATTGAAATCGTATTAGCCTGTTCTTCTACAAGATCGGTTTCGTGGTTTATCCGCCCACAGGGAAAAATCAAATGGCGTCCAACATTTGCACTTGTGTGTGTTATCAATATCTATTTTTGTTTCTAACGAATCACCCCGTCTCCTGAGCGAGCCCTTGCGTATCACGGAGTACGTAACACGGTGGCCTTTGTTCGACTGTTACTAGCGACGCGGTTCCTTTGTTCTACCAATTAGTTTCTTAACTGGGGCTAAGTAATTGCAAAATTCCTTCACTTGATTAACTGCTTTACTTTATTACAATAAGGTGGAAAAACAATATTTCACAACAAAATGCAAAAATTTTCAATTTTTCTCTTGATGATGACGTTTCAGTCAACTCCGATCGAATGAATTCCTTTTTTTTCTCTCTGGTCTCCCTAGTTGTTGGTGGTCCCCGAAGTCATAGTTGCCAGGCCCCCAGAACTTTCCTCTGGTCATACACTGCCATTTCTCGGAGATTTTGAGGCCCCCACTCAGAGATCGCATATTTGTAGGCGGTCATCGACGGCAGTACCTAAAAACTATAGCCTGTCTCGCATTACATTGCGAATCATTTACCTCACTGCGGGGTGTGTGAGTAGATTTCGTCACAATATTTTACATAGACATTTTGCAAAATTCACTATAAAATTGTCTCTTTTTGCACTTTTCACGAAAAAGTCATTAGTTAAAACCATACACGGAACAAATGAAAACACAAAACACGCAAAATTGTTGTGAAAACGTGAATAATGTTTAGTTGGCTTTAGGGAGGAAATGGTATCTCAATATTGAGCCCATTTTCACCGAAACATTAGCCTAAACAAAGGTCACTCCCAGCAACTGTTGATATACTGTAGCTTCGCTTAATTAACGTTCCCAAATTTAATGGTGAACGTTTTTACAAGTTAGCAGAAAAGCAAAAACACAGGGTAGGTAATAAATGACAATTTAAATCACAGAAGTTACGGCTCCATCATTCATGTTCTTCCCCCGAAACTCCCAAAAACTGGTGAATGTTGTTGGTTTGCGTGTGCACATGATGTGTCTATTCGCTGCGCTGTGAAGCATTTCCCGCATAAATTAAATTAGCCAGGAAGCCTTTTTCTCTTTTGTAGAGTTGATTTAGTTCCTATAGGCATACATATGTATGTATATATGTATGTCCGTATGTACAACATTCATAGATATAGAAACATTTAGAAATTTGTCTGTCAAAAGAAGGCGTGGAGTGTTCTCATCTAAAATGGAAACATGGAAGAAACCTATTCAAAAAAGTCATAAAATTTGGTCATTTCATTAGCAAGGAGGGCCATTCACTATATGTATGTACACCATATCCTGGCACACCTTTCTTACATTCTCAAAACATGTTTTCTATAAGTATATACATACCTACATATATTTATATGTATACAACGGCAGGTCTTCTTTCGTGCATCATAACAATTTGCTTCTGAGTTTGTTGGGTAATTTTTTATATCAGCCATTTCTATGCTATACTTCCCTTACCTATCTATTCAGTTTTTCATCAGCCCTTCTGAACGGTATGTAAAAAATTAGCAAACGAAAAATTGCTAATTTTAAATATAAATGGGGGAAATTGCTCTTCATAAGTTAAATTGTATGCTTTCAAGTTATCGCCTAATCCCAGGACTTTCCGCAAATTTCAATGGTTGGTGAAAAAAAAAGATGAATCAAAATTAGTTAGTCGCTCTCTCCAGAGCAGTTCTTGACCTCTCACCTTACCCTACGGTTAGGATATTCCCATTTTCTTTAAATATCTTGTCCTTAAGGGAGCCGAGGATAAATTATAGGAAAAAAAAACCACCGCTCATAAAAACTGAAATTTATTGGCCTAATGTTAAATTTTATTATTGAATTTAGCAAGGAGACTCATTTCGCATTTTTATGCTTCCCATAAATTTTAGCATGTTTCGCGTTACTTCTCTCTGTGGGAAGGTACATCTAACAGAGGAAACAAGAGTTTTATAAACGATTACATGAAAGCATACATATTTAGTGTATAAGTCGTATCTCTTAAAAAAAAATAAGATAAATTTGTACACTTTCGATATCCCTTCCTGAGTGCTCACTCAGGATAGGCACATATTTGCAGATAACTCTTAATATTTTACCTTAATTGATATAAAACTGTTGACACTAATCAGATCTTTGGGCATATACCAGAATCCTTCTGTATATAAGGAGAATAGTGTGGCTTCCAGAGAGAAAAAGGAATCCGATTCGCAACTTACATCTAGTTTTGCTCCTTTAGAAAATTTGAAGATTATGTCGCTCAAAGAGCAAATCTCGCTGTAGAAGCCACTTTTACAAAGAAAACATAATTTTCTTCAAAATAGTTTTTGTTTTTTTTTTAGATGAGTCCTCTGTGAAGGTTCGTATACCGTCGACTAGATGAACTTTGAAGGAAGATTTATATTTTATACGCGAACATGTTTTTTATCCGTTTGTTAATTTACATAAATCTAAAGGTGTTAATCACATTTGGACAATGATTCAATTTGGCAGAGGACGTTTAAAAAGTGCAGTTGAGTTTTTCTTAGGTTACGCTATGAAGTTTTTTTGTTTTATCACGCACGTGTTAGATATACTTAGTAGGTAACAGGTAGTTGCGCTCATATTTTTAGGCTCGAATTACAATTACGACTTTTCAGTCGACTTCGACTTTGCCCAAATTTGAAATGCATGTGGCAAGATTAAATTGAAATTGCGACTTCGACTGTGACTTCGGTTCAAACTGAACTTTGCTCAAAGCGCAAAATTGGTGTCGGCTGCGGCCAAGTTTAGTTCAGAAATGTCCACGTTAAGGAAAATGTATGAAAGGAAATCGGCAAAGTCGAAGTTAAATTTCACCTCAGCGTCGACTTCGAATGAAAAACAAATCGAAATCGACTGACAAGTCGATATTGTAATTCGAGCCTTATCCTATTTTTATTTCTTACGACTAGGATAATGTAAGGCAATGTTTTCCCAATTTTATAACTCAGAAATTTTATATATTGTTATTGTGGAGTAAAATAGGGAAATAATGCACTGGAAAAGAAAATTGTTGCAAAATCTCAAATGAGGACCTTGCAGCAAAACGGGGGCAGATCCGTTTTTCACAGTTTTTTTACTTTTAACGCCCAAGATAATTAGAAAAAAATTCCCCATCGTTTCGTATACTCAGAATGCAGCTCTGATAAAAAAATAGACGAATTACTGCAAATTTTTGGCCTACCCCCATTACTGTTTTGTGCAAGTTGAAAGCTGATCCGGAGTTGCCTCGGTATTGCATCATTTAGAAAACAATTGCGTCATGCTTAATTCAGTGCACGATCAATCACGAAACTTAGCAGACGTGTATGCAACTTTTTTCCAGTGTTTATTTCCATTATAAGTGACAAAGAAACGTATGAAAGTAGTATTAGAGCGTTCAGTAGTGGGTCTTCGGACGAGTACGAACCTCCCGATAAATATTCAACTGAATCTTCAGACTCTTGTTTAAGTGAATCTGATCCGAATAAGCTGGACGAGAAAAGTCTTCTTGGCTTTCGTCGTTGCTAATTTAAAGCCAAACATTTTTTAAATTTTTAAATTTTATCCAAAAAATCAAGCGCGCATTTGCTTTGTCAGCACAATTGACTTGTGCGATAAAGCTTTTATATAACTCGCTGGTAATGCGAGATGAAGTTAAATATTTGCGCGTTCTTTAATTCAGTGTTTATACTGAGGTTAACTTTTGGCCAAAAATGCTACGTTTGCATTTTTTACATTTTGAAATGTATAAGGAATTGGTCAGCATTTGAAAGAGGAGCTATAATTTGGAATTTATGGGCGCATACAATGTATGGTTATGAGGCCCATGTTGGGTGGCATCATAACAGGGTTATTGTCTGAAACTGATAATTATCATAGCTCAACCAAAGGAAATTTATCTAATGGAATGGTCGGAAGTGCAGGTCAACCGTTACATATTGCAATAACCTCAACGCTATCACTTGTATTCCTACAGCTATAACAGATGCTGTAGATAAGTCTGAACAGTGCAATAACCTCAACGTTATTGCTTACTTCAAAATGTTTCCATAGTTTTAAATCCTCTTTCGAAGCCTGATTTACACCATAAACCTATCACCATTAATATTAGCTTCTATAATTTTGCATATTCAAGTATAACTAACATTTTTGTGTATGATTTTCTTAAAGCTGATTATAAGAAAATAGATGAATTCTTTGTGTCAATTGAATGGAATGAATTGTTAGATTTTGAGCAAGTATACGATTTGAATGCTTTGTACATAAATTTTTTGAATGTGGTTCATACAGGCATTAACAGTTTTGTACCTATTTCTGAAAGATCAGAGAACAAACATCCCGCTTGGTTTAATCGGGGACTTCGAAGGTTAAAAAATGCAAAGAATAAAGCATATAAATGGTTTAAAGAAACAATACATCCTAAAATGCATCGAATTTAAAACGCCTAAAGCGGGAATATGAATTTTTACATAGATACCTTTTTAAAAAATACATTTGGTACGCTGAAAGAAATATCAAAACTAACAGTAAAGCTTTTTGGACATTTATTAAAAATAAGAAATCTTCTTCTGGATTTCCCATTTAAATGGGACTTGATAATATGATCTCAAACAATTTACAAGAAAGCTGCGACTTATTTGCTGACTGATTCGAATCTGTTTCTATTTCAGATCTCTCTCTTTCCCTCTACTCTATTTGGGAGACCTCGGATGCTGCTATTGATCTCGGTTCCATGGCTCTGGATCTTAATGAAATTGAAATCACGCTCAGCTCTTCAAACAATATTGTATTTTATGGACATGATTTAGTTCCTAACATTTTACTAAGAAACTGCAATGCTACTCTCGCACCAGCTTTAACAATAATTTTCAATGTTTCACTTAGACTAGGACTTTTTCTTGACCAGTGGAAATTTTCTTTTATCACTCCCATATACAAAGCAGGTTCTCGGCATTCCATTAAAAACTACAGACGAATTGCCAAACTTTTACCTATTCCCAAGTGTTTTGAAAGCATAATAACGAACAGGAGGTATTTTCACGTAAAAGAAATGATTTGTTCCCAGCAACATGGCTTCGTGAAGGGTAAGTCCTCAGCAACCAATTTGGTATTATTTAAAAATTTTTGTATTAACGAAATTGAAAATGGTACGCAAGTCAACATTATCTATTCTGACTTTGTTAAGGCTTTTGACCGGGTAAATATTGATCTGCTTGTAACGAAACTGCATGCCTTCGGGTTTCACTCCTCCATTTCTTAAGTGGATTAATCGTA
Source organism: Dioctria linearis (assembly GCA_963930735.1). Taxonomy (NCBI): domain Eukaryota; kingdom Metazoa; phylum Arthropoda; class Insecta; order Diptera; family Asilidae; genus Dioctria; species Dioctria linearis. The sequence goes on from OZ005741.1 coordinate 231,355,001, forward strand.
CTTAAGTAATCGCTCGCAGTGTGTAACAATGGATGTTCTTAAATCTCGTAAATTTATAATTAAATCAGGGGTGCCTCAAGGCAGTCATCTTGACCCCCTGTTGTTTATTATTTATATTAATGATGTGGTTAAACTATTCTCTTTCGTTAAATGTCTTTTGTACGCTGATGACCTAGCATTTTCTTGCCAATTAGAAATCTAGAAGATTGTCTACATCTTCAAAATGACATAGATAAATGTCTAGTTTGGTGTTCGTTAAATGGTTTGGAGCTCAATCCTAACAAGTGTAAGAGCTTTAGCTTTTATCGTTTCATTAATCCTATTTTGTTTGATTACGTGATTAAAGACATTACTGTAGACAGACCTACTCAGATTAAAGATCTTGGTATCATTTTTGATAACAAGTTGAACTGCTCTTTGCATGTTGACTATGTCACCTGTAAGGCATTTAAAATGCTCGGTTTCATTAAGGGTAACTGCACTATTTTTCAAGACCCTTACACTTTAAAGGCTTTATAAGTTTCACTTGTTCGCTCCATATTGGAGTATTCCTCTGTTGCTTGGTGCCCTTATACTGCTTTACATATTAAACGCATTGAATCTATACAAAAATCATTTACTCACTATGCTTTGCGCGGGCTTAACTGGGAAGTTGGTCTTCCCTCATACGAGGCCAGGTGTCAGTTACTTGGGCTCCAAACTTTAGAGTCTCGTAGAAAGGCTTTCAGTATTATGTTTGTCAGAGATTTTTTACGCTACAAGATTTGGTCATCCCAATTGATTGCCTTATTCAAAATTTATGTGCTTGGCTTTTCTATTCGATCTAGAGATTTATTATATATTCCTTCTCATAGAACTTGTTACGGTCAGTATGAACCCATCACTCATTGCTCTCGAAATTTTAACGTTGTTTGTACTTTCGTAGATCTTACTGATGAACGTAATAGTTTCAGAAATACTGCAAGGCAAATTTATAGATAATTACGTCTTTAGATATTAGATATTAGAATATATTTATATCCTTTTGACTTAATGTTAAGTTAGTTTTAATGCTTAGTCTGTAGGAGCTTTTCTCTATAGACCTAAATAAATAAATTTGACTTGCTTTTTATTTAGTGAAGACGACATAATGTTTTAACTTTTTATATTAGCTCGTAGAAAGTAAAACAATAATCCTTGTAATTTTATTATCTTCACTTACACGAGAACGAAATGAAGATTGAAATATTATTTTAACTAACAATTAAATTAATTGATTTGTTAGCAACAGTTAGCACAAAATTTTCAAAAACCACGTTACTGTTTAGATAAATAATATTATATAGAAAAAAATCTCTTTAATTTCCAACAAAGATAAGTTTTATTTTATATAATAATTTAATTTAATAATATAATTTTTAACTAATCTAAACTAGCAGTAAAAAAATTCTAAAAATTTCCTTATTCCAGTAAATTTTTACCTCATTGTGCATTACTGAGGGGCAAGTTATATACATATACCAGGTAACCCACAGGAATGCTGATAAGCTAAATTAAGTAAGGCCGGAACAAACAATTTTTGTTGGGCTTACGTTTGCTAATGTGAAAGCCAAGGGACATTGCAGGTATAAACAGATAGCAGATCATGAAAGAGCAGCCGAATTATTCTACAGAGTACAAATTTGTCAAAATTTCTACACCTTGCCAATCATTCATCGCATTCGGTTTCCACTTGTTACTGGTTTTTGATGATTACATCTCATTTCTTTTATTGCATTTTCCGATCACAAATCCTTTGAGCTAAAAGAGGTAATATCAGCTTAACTTATGTACCTACCTGAATTTTATGATTAAATCATTCCTACTTGTTGTATGTTTTAAAGGTATGCGAGTAAAATTAAACAAGTTCCTACAAAAATCTGAATTTAATTACCATCACTTGTATACTATTGAAATTTTTACATAATGCCTCCTAAACACGGTTTCATAACGTTATAACTTTATAAAATTTTGCTACACTGAATTGATATTTCAAAATCGAAATTTTATTGTTATTACGTATGTATTACGTCATAATAAGTACCTACCTCAAAAATCTTTTGATTTGTAATAATTTTGTTACATATACTATGGGGAGACCATCGGCGTTGCCTGGCGATAATATAGATACCTATATGGGTGGGGTGGGGTTGGGTTTGTAAAAGAAAAGTAATATCTAAGCTATTATCTGACTTGATCGTGCGATTCCGTACTCTAGAGTTTCACCCTGTGGTGTGTGTGTGTGTGTGTGAGTCTGCATGCATACATTCATTTGAGTGGGAGAGTGTAGCTCTCTACGTCGACGCGCTCTCATGCAGTGCCCAAATATATAGTAAAACACGAAATTTTGGTATGGCAACCTTACGAAGGAGTTCCGCGATTGGTCCCATTTTCGAATTGTATTTGAAATTTTTGCGAAAACTCCGTGTACAAAATATGAGCTCTCCATATCGAAGCCTTCTCAGGCAGCTACCAAGTATATAGTGTAAAACAAAAGTTGTGTATGGCATCACTAAGAAGGGGTAACCCCCAATTTAGCTCATTTTTGAAATTTTATTTACCATTTCTATGAAAACACCGCGTACCAAATTCTTTGTATGGCAACCCTACGAAAGAGTTGCCCGATTGTAACCTATTTCTGAACTAAATTTAAATTTTTGTTTAACAAAATCCTGTGTACAAAATGTCAGCTCTTGAAACAGTGTCCAAATATATAATGAAAACCTATATTTTTGTATGGCAACACCAAAAAGCGGTGGCCCGATTTGGTCAATTTTTGAACTTGTATTTGCAGTTGTCATGAAATCGCCGTGTACACAATTTGAGCTCTCCACGTCGATGCGTTTTCGGACAGTTTCCAAATATATAGTGAAAAACCAAAGTTTTGTATGGCAACATCAAGAAGATGCTCCCCGCGTCACGCCATTTATGTAATTTTATTTACTATTACTATGAAAACACCAAGTACCAATTTTTAATTCTACACGTCAACGCATTCTTATGCAGCACCAAAATATATAGTTAAAAGCGAAATTTTTGTATGGAAACCCTACGAAGGAGTTCCATATTTTAACTGAAATTTACAATTTTTTTTTTAAAAACGCCGTGTACAAAATTTGAGCTCTCCACGTATAGACGCGTTCTCAAACAGTTTCCAAATATATAGTAAGAAACCAAAATTTGTTATGGGAACACCAAGACGGGGTTGCTCGATTTCGTACATTTGTAAAATTTTATTCGCTTTTGCTATGGAAACACCACGTACCAAATTTCAGCTCTCTGCGTGCACTCGTTGTAAGGCACTATCTAAATATATAATAAAAAAACGAAATATTTGTATGGAAACCCTACGAAGGAGTAGCCCGGTTTAGTACATTTTTGAACTTGTATTTGCAAATTTTATTGAAACTTCGTGTACCAAATTTCAGCTTTCCACGTCGACGTGTTCTCAGGCAGTTTTTTAGATCTCGACAACAGTGCCATCTATCCTGTCCAAAACTGTCCTATATTTCAAGCTGGAGCCAACCAAACGTATTCAAAAAATTTCATTGGAATCGGTTGAGCGGCTTCGGAGATCAACGTGCACAAACACAGTGACACGGGATTTTTATATATTAAGGGGTAACGCCACTGTAACGGCTAAAAAAAAAAGGTTTTTGCACGAATTTTTTTCTCGCGAAATTAAAGGTGTTTGAAAAAAACTTTTTAAGGGTATTATCGGGCATACATTGAACTTTATTGATAAATTTTTTGACAGCGAAAAAGCAAAATGGCGGATCCACAGCCATCTTTCCGGGACATGTTTTGCTTGCAGGGCTCCGCGGGACGCTGCACCACTGGTGCACATTTGAATCTAGACAAAAACAAAAAACAAAACACTAATCTAGAGGCTTATAGCTAGAGAATGCCCTGTACGGATTCTTAAAAATATTAATTTTTGTAGATTTGGCGCGCGTTTGAAAAAAAAGTTTGTTTTTGACGAAAAATACGGCAAGTTTTTTGTTAATAAAAAAAGATATAAAGTTATTGAAAATCCCGTACGGCTTTCTCTAGATAATGTTAATGTTCACATCTGGTCAAAATTTCAAGTCGAAAATATGAAAATTGTTCGAGTTGTGCTGCGTGCCATCTTGAAAACCGTGTTTCGAGAAAAACGCGTTTAAAGTTTTGAGAATAGTTTTTTATTGTGAAGAAGAAATCGTTCCTTACTGTGCACTTGCTATCGCTAAACTAACGGATAAAGAAGTTAAAGTTGCAAATGTCAAAAAGGTCAGTTGTGTTCAATTCGGCTTTTTCTGTCAGCTATAGAAGAAAGCTGGCTGAAAAGCTACAATTGTGATTCAGGCTTCAGGTAGTCGTTTCGGAGCAAGTTCGACGCCCTTGGTGGCGATCTCCATTTTCAAAGGAAATTTTTTTTTCTCCCAATAAAAAAAAACGTTTTTTCAAAAAATTTACATTGGCGTTACCCCTTAAGATATTCGTTTCAATTTTATTTCGTTATGTTATCCACCGTGAAAAATAAATAATATCGTTTTATATTGGATTGTTGTTAATTTAAGAAAATTATTGTGATATAATTCATACCGTTATAAGTTAAAACGAAATCATTTTGTTATATGCATTATGTTATAGTACCTTGTGTTTATACCTTAACATTATATAAAAAATGGATAACGTTATTTCAGGCCCTCCTAAAGATTTAACGTATGCAAATATGTAGCCAAAAAAGACCAAATCCAAGACGGAGTCTCTCAAATGTCTCATTCATAAAATAGAGCTGTTTGATTTTGGCTACTGCCACTAGTTATGAAGCCGATGGAATGAGATCCATTCTGGGTCGTTCCTTGTATGGACCCGTTCGCTCCGGACCGAACACATCTCTACCTCCTAGTAACAGAATATTTAAATAATAACCTCAACCTCAACTAAATATTGTCAGTTCCAATGAGAATTCATTCGACAAACCACAATCCTACCGTAAAGTAAAGTCACCTGAAAAAGCCATGTTTACCGACTGAATTGAAACTAAATTGAAACTTTTTAACACCTACCACCCTAAAATATTAAATATCTACTCGTACAGTAGTCTTTTAAGGGAAAAATCATGGATTTTTTTTTATTTATTTAAATATCGACAGCCATATGCACATCCATTTTCCTATACCAACATTTTCGCGTATACATTTTCAGTTATATCACTTTTATGATAATTTTTCAATGAATTCGGCATCCATGAAGGCAAATTGCTTTCGATGACAGAATGACCATTCAATTTAAATAATATTTTATGCAATTAAAAGTATAAATCAGGGGAATGAATTCGGCAATCAAGAAGATTATTAGGCAATTATTTTGGTTTAATAGGAATTTGCGTGAAGACACGGTGCTCGTAAAATCTAAATTGTCATGTTATTGTGGAAAGGGAAATTATTTTGGCAATTTATGTTTTTTATATTATTACAATAAGCTCTGAGGATTTCCCATATTGCGAAGCATATAGCATAACAGGAAGGAGATGGTAAAGGATTCGGGAACCTGAGGAGAGTTGCGGAAGTGCTTATGTACAAAGTAAACATTTACTCCCTAAAGGGAGTTGCAACAATATATGCAACAATGCTTATGGCAGAAACACATCAAAGCAAGCCTTAGGTCTGACCTCTCTCAGTCTTCCTCGCAGCTCGCTTCAAGGCTTATCTCATAAAATTGAAAATAAAATCACACCACCGGGCGTGGGGCTGTCATTGTAATTTTGATAGTATATTTACGACAATTCCTTTACATTCTGTGCAGAAATAATTTATTATCGGTTTTCAAAAATGTTGATAATAAGTTTCAAGTGATTCTTGTTTGCTAAATATCGATTGAAAAAAAAACTGTTGACAGAAGTAGGCCTGAGAGAGGAATATTTCCAACATTGAGCAAAGCGCGCTTTGGGGCTAGGCCTTGAGCCTTGAGGCTAGCTGCTAGGCTTGGTTTTATGCTGTGTCATATAAAACCCTGCGTTGGAAATGTTGACAAGGCCTAGCGAAAGCCTGGAGACATGGATATGTTTGTGCCTTTAGGTATTTTTCGATAAAATTATGGAAAGCTCCTTGGAAAATGTAGATTAGGTTTTTATACCTAAAATACAGATAGGGTTTTTTCCCTAAAATGTAGAGAACATTCCCAAAAATATAGGGAATTTTCAATATTCCTCTAAAATATGGAGAATAGGTAATAGTTTATAACTATACCTTTAAAAAACATCAGCATGAGCTGAATAGCTTATTATATGCCATACTATTTAAATCCTAACTAAGCTTGCACATAATTTTGTCGTATTATAAATACCTGTATTGAAGCACACGTCCCATAGAAATAACATAAATCAAACAGATTCCCTTCCTGGTTTTCATATAATCATATCTCAGGAATAAAACTGTAAAACGAAATATAGCAAAGTCTATAAGTATTATAAGAACCCAGATGACTATCTAACCTTTTCATATTTGAGAAATAGAATGAAATCGCTAATAAAAGCTTGTTATAAAAAAACATTTTGAAAATATCGAATCAAACGTTACAAAGGTTGTTCGAACCAAATCGATTCGAATATATTTTGTTAACAGACAAATTCTGAAAAGAAAATATCTTGAAAACAAAACATCAAAATTTTTAGTAAAATTAAATCTAATTTGATTACTCTTAATCAAAAAAACAGGTACACAACCCAACAACGCCATGTATTTGTCATCTACATAATACATCGCACAAATACAATACAAAAGTATAGACTCATCGAGCAGATCAAATTAAAATCATTATCATATGTTTAAACCGGTAAATTTGTGCTAAAAACAATTCCTGAAATGTGAACATATCCAAAAATACTATGCTGCAACGCCAATTCTTGTAATCATGCGCCTCTGCTACTCCATCAGTGGTGTCGTGTGCAAGCAAGGGTTATATAAACGACAAGCTGACTGATCTAGATCTCTTTTTGTACTTGGCAACGCTGGAGGTAAGCTGGCTGTTTAAGGCCTAACATTTATATCGGGTATCGACTGATATCTTACCTTTTAACAACTAAAAAAACAAATCATTTCTGGTCTCGACGGAAATAAACCCATCTTATTTCGGGTCTCGACTGAAGATAAGAAAACACTTTAAGCCGGGTCTCGACTGACTTAAAGAATATTATCTCGGGTCTCGACTGAGATAATCTTGTACTAATAATCATTTCTGGTCTCGACGGGAATAAACACATTTTATTTCGGGTCTCGACTGAAGATAAGATAACACTTTAAGCCGGGTCGCGACGGACTTAGAGAATATTATCTCGGGTTTCGACTGAGATAATCTTTTACTAATAATCATTTCTGGTCTCGACGGAAATAAACACATCTTATTTGGAGTATCGATTGAAGATACGATAACTCTTTAAGCCGGGTCTCAACTGCCTTAAAGAATATTATCTCGGGTCCCGACTGAGATAGTGCATTACTAACACTTTATTTCTGGTCTCGACGGGAATAAATAATTGCTCTAACTAATGGTTAGAACGAAAGGTCTTAACATTAGCTTAAAGCCAACCCTCAAGCGTCAAGTTGTAGATCGGTGAGTACCAGTCACTTGTAACAAATTTTACATTGTAACTATTCTGCCAATAGGTGTTTTCAGTGTGATACAAACTTCTCTGACCCATATTGAGTTTTATCCCAATTCAACTGTTCTTGATAATCGTACATTCTAAGTCTGTGGCAATAAGTGTTTTCTAGTGTGTGTGGATCTCTGACCTAAACTTATATACATAATCTTATCTTAATGTAATTAGTAATCTTAAGAAATAAGTGTGATAATTTATTGAAAGTTAAAACGTAGTGTTTGTTTTGATAAGAGACTCGACCACTGACCTTGATCCAAATTTACCAGTGCATCCATTTCAGTTTCACTAAGTTCAAATTTTCGTAAACGTTCTACTAACGGGCAGTACAAAGGTATTCATCTCTCATGCAAATAGTATGAAATTAATAAATTCCTTCCCCACCGAAATGTCTTACAATGGCTCAACGTCTTCATCGCCGCAAATAAAATGTAATATTTTTGCTGACTATTTTAAATCATCAGTGTATAATAACCCCAAAACTATTTAACCTATAACTCATCTAGCGAATTTATCCACACAGAAAACATCGGTAGTTTCTCATTGTACACCAGATGACTTAAACAAAGTATTAAATTTACTTGATGTTAATAAAAAAGCTGGCCCGAGCGGATTACCAAACATATTCTTAAAATATTGTGCACATAATTCGTCAACACCCATTTCACACCTCATCAATAAGTCCATATCCGAAGGCATTTTTCCTAGCACATTCAAAAACTCATTCATTAACCCAATATTTGAAGCAGGCGACCTAAAATTAATTACGAATTATCGCCCAATAAATAAATCAAACGGCTTATCACTAGTTTTTGAAAAGATCATTTACGATCAGCTCTTCTCCCAAGTTAAACACTTAATAAGTAACTATCAACACGGTTTTTTTCCACATCGTTCAACTTCTACCAATTTAGCCCGGTACACTGATGTTATTACAAAGACTTTAGACAGAGGCTTACAAGTCCATACCATATACACAGATTTTTCTAAGGCCTTTGACAAGATAGATCTTCTGCTTATTTTTTAAAAAAAACTGAGTAGACTCGGCTTCCATACAAATTCAGTTCACTATGGTTTGATTCATATCTAAAAAAACAGGAGCTTGTCTGTAGTTCTTAATGGATTTAAATCATATACCTTCACCCAAACATCTGGTGTACCCTAAGGAACAACGCTTGGCCCCTTCATTTTTTTACTCTTTATTAATGATCTTCCATTAACAATAAAATCTCCATGCCTATTGTATGCGGATGATACCAAAATCTTTAAAATTATTTACTCTACGGATGATTGCTTAATATTACAAAATAATTTAAGTAAACTTCATGATTGGTGTACAATAAATAGACTTCCTTTAAATATAAATAAATATTGTTGCTTAACGTTCTTCAGAAAATAAAACACACTCTTCACGTGTCACAGAAATAAAAGGTTTTGGGAGTTACCTTCGATGCCAAATTATTATTTGATAGGCATATAAATACAATAACAAGGCGATATTTTCAATTATTAGGTTTCATTTTTCGTAGCTGTAAGTCTTTCAAAACACCGTTTTCATTTTTGACTCTTTATAATTTCATGGATGGTCTGTTATTTGGAATCCATTCTATCAAGTCTCTATAAATACAATAGAAAGAGTTCAAAAACGATTTACAAGGATCCTTACTTACAAGTTCGATCGCACGCATTTAGAATACTCAGAACGAGTTCGTAGGTACTCATTGTTAAGGCACGCAAATAGCCGAGCTTATATTGATGAATTATACCTCATAAAAATTACTTGCAACCTTATAGATAGCACAGATATTAATGCACAATTAGGTTATAACGTCCCACCAATCCAATCTCGTCGTACCCCTACATTCATACTCGAAAGCGCCAGGACAAACAATAAAGACAAATCACTTCTACATATCAGACCTGTAAAGTACTTAAGTACATTGGTACTTAAGTACTAGTAACAGTACCAGTACCGGGACTTGTACTTGACATTTTTTTAAGTACCAGTACCGGGACTTGTACTTGACATTTTTTTAAGTACCAGTACCGGGACTTGTACTTGTACTTAAAATATTTCAAGTCCAGGTACTGGTACTGTACTGGTACTTCTACTTGACATTTTACAGGTTTGCTACATATATAGAATCCAGAAACAACACATAATATATTTAATTCCATTGACCTCTTCGGTAATAGTCTTTCTTCCTAAAAACGTTCTACTTTGGATATAATAAAAACATGCTCTCTTCCTCTTTGGAAGTCTTCATCTTTAACTATATATTACTTCCCAATAAAATGTATGTATATAGTAAATCATAAAGATTAAAGAAAGGGATCTAGCCAAATGAAAACACCGCGAGTTAAGATTTAATTCCATATAATTTCAAGTTTAAAGAATTCACATCTTTGTCACTATAACTAAAGTTCGATATAATAGATGTAATATTTAATAAATGTCCAACGGAATATTTAATCTACCGACCACGGATAAAAGAACTAACCGACCATGCAACTGATCACTGCTAACTCGTATTTTTGCCTCCCTGGTACTGTCGTAAAAACCAACTGTCCTCTCGTCCATTTCTATCGGCATCGTGTTTTATTTTGCTGGCGTTATCAGCCATCCTACATTCAGCCATCCTGTTTTCCATCGGCCTCCGATGGATTCTGCAATTCGTCATTCTGCAATTCGTCTGCTTCTGCATCATCACCTTCGGAAAGTCTGTCATTCTGCTGGTATAAAACGTCATCCTATGCGTGAGACAATTGATTTTTGTTGGGCCATAATGGTTTCATCTTATCAATGCTGGTTGAGGTTTTGGATGGTCCTTCATGATGTCCCACCTTCTCAATTTCGTACTGGTCAAATCGTTTAATTTCTGCAACCCGATACGGTCACAGGAAACATGGTTTAATATTTAATAGTGTGTCAAACTTGGTTCGTTCGATTGCTACAAGATCATTGATATTATATAGCGTTCTTTGTCTTTTTTTTTTATTGTATTGTTTCTTGTTCTCTTCCTGAATAGCAAGGATATTTTACTTGGCCTGCATTCTTACGTTCACTCTTTCTTCCATATGTAGTCTTGCTTCTTCGTCTTGAATCAGTTCTTTGATATGTATTTCCTTTTCTATTTTCATCTTCACACCAGTTAAGAGTTCAAAGGCAGAATATTTCGTTGACCTTTGATACGTATGCTGTTCATGAAACGCTGAACTGCATCAGCATGCTGATACTATTTATCAGGCTTTTCCAATGACAGTTTGGTGATTACAGGAATTATAATTCGATGCATGCGCTCCATTTGACCATTTCCACGGGGGACACTTGTAGTGTGATGAAGTTTCATCCCGTGATCTTCACAAAATCGTTTATATGTTTCGGATGTAAATGCACCCCCTTTGCCCTTATTATTCTACCTGGCAGCAAAAACCTCAAGCTTCTGAATAGATTCTTCGGTCGACAACGAGCTTAATACAGTTTATATGATAGGTGGATCGTGAACGCTTCCGAACAGGCTGTGGATACCCACACTGCCGTATTTTATTCTCATCTAGTACTAAATGGAGCACTCTCTTGGTTAAAATTTTGTTCTGAATTGTTGATTTTATTGTTGTGTAATGTAAAAAAATTGACTTTCGACTTATACGATTTGACTTGTATATACTTTACGTAGACCTGTTAATTATTTCACAGATCGTGATCTGGATTGAGAGTCTACTATATGCCTCTTTTAGTGATTGGCTCTTATGACAATTATCTTAAAGATAAATAGGGAAAGGTTTAAAGACAAGCCGGCCAAGTGCGAGTCGAACTCGCAAACTAAATGTTCCGTACCATCGTACAAGATTTAGCACTATGTACGCTGAAAAAAACACGTTTCCTGTGTGGTGACCCCTATAGTTTTTTACTTCATTTTATTATCATCACTTTTTGTTATAGCAGTTATACTATTACTCATTCTTTGAAAATTTCATGTGTCTACCTATTACGGTTCATGACATATAGCCCACTGACAGTCCGACGGACAGACAGCGGAGGCTTAGTAATAGGGTCGTCCCGTTGGCACCCTTTGTGTACGGGACCCTAAAAAGAGGAGAATACACTTGGTAACCAAGTCAATACGGACAGTTAAAATAATTACTAAACTAAAAGTTATAAAAAGTTAATAGTTAAAACAATTAAAACAAACAAATGACACAAACTGACAATTAAATCAGTAAAAAAAAAAAAAAGTTACACAAAATTCTTAAAAGGGACTCAAAACGGACACAAGATTTTTGAAAAAGACATAAATAATGGATAAATATTTAAATTTTAAGGCAGTCTCAATTTTGACAGTTGGGTTCTAAGAAGTTCAATAATTTCACCGTCACTAAGCATTCTTGGCATTAATATTTCCAGTAAGTTAAACTGGAGAGATCACATCTTCTCTGTTGCTAAAGAAGCATCGAAATGTCTTGGATCTCTGAAAAGGTGTAAGAAATATTTCAGCCCGTCAAATCTAGCGCTCCTCTACAAGTCCTACATTAGACCTAGAATGGAATACAACTCCCATATATGGGCCGGGGCTGGTCGCACAGCCTTAGCTTCATTGGATATTGTCCAAAAGAGAGCCTTCAAGCTCATTGGCGATTTGGCAGTAACTTGTCATATCGACTCACTCGAGCACCGCCGCAATGTTGGATGCCTTTCGCTCCTTTATCGCTATATGCATGGTCAATGTTCTGATGAAATATCTAGTCTAATCCCTTGTAGAATGATTCCTGCACGCAATAGTCGCGCTGCAAAGCGAGCACATCCTTTAACCCTTCAAATTACTTTCGGCCGTACAGTAAAATTCCATGATGCTCTTTTCTCCCGAACAGTGCGAATGTGGAACAGCTTACCATCTTTTGTTTTTCCTCCGGCATACAATCTGCGGAAGTTTAAGGGCGACATACATCGGCACCTCCGCCACTCTCCTCATATCCCCTAATCCTTTCCCTATCTCCTTCCTGCTTGCCTTAATAATAAAAAAAAAAAAAATAATAATACAAAAAAAAAAAACATGAAAAAAATTAACAAAAGAAAATTTAAATTGCTTTCGGTAATTCGTGACCAGAACTGAAGTCAGACGTAGACTGATAACTTTCCGAGGAGTAGAGCTGTTTAGTGTTGTTAGAAGTTCTAACAGTACGAAATTTCTGGTCCTTGGACCAATCCGCCATTGTTTTAAGAATAAAAACTTAAGTGATCAGAAGTTATAGTCAGTAGCCTCATCTGGTGTTCAAAATACAGTTGATGACTTTTCTGTTTGTTTGTTTGTATGAGAATTCAATTAACTTCTTCGCATTCTAATGAAAATTTTCATTGCTTTCTTGACAGACAGTCAGCAATCTCGTTACAATTATACTTTTACGTTTTATTACCCATAAAAAGGTTACTATTTTTACCTCTCATAGTCGCACCAGAACACTTGTATTGTCCTTTTAGCCGCATTTAATTGAACCCCAGCATGATCTTTGAGGAGTCATTGCTTTCCACAAATTGCTCATCGTCGCAATAATTGTGAAAATAATGAGCTGATTTCTTTGATGTCTCATCTCTTCAACAACAGCTATGACAGTAATGACTTCAACTTACCTAACTATTTAATTTATTTGTATCGTTAATTGATATTGTAAATTGGTAAATTGTAATAAAATAACTTGTGTAGGGGCCGAGAGGTAGGTACATATGAGTTAACTCACAAATATGTTGAGTTAAGAAATTAGTGAATAATTTCTGTGAAAATAAATTCCTGAAAATATTTGTGTGTGTATATAAACTCTACTCGGTCACTTTTGCTAAAGGATAACTGTTTCCATTTCTTCAGTCATTTTGAAATGTTCTTTATTTCTTCAATAAATTTCCTTGGCTTTATCGCCAAGTCTGACAAATAGGTTATCAAAACGTGAACCTTTTACGAAAAGCGAAAAATATTTTCGAAACTTCGTCCTATACACACATGCATATGTATACATTTGTACATATATTATGTTTGTGCATACGTTTTGGCATATGTAGCATCTGGGATATAGCTTGCTTCAATGCTTTTAGAGATGAACACGAAGAGAAAAAACTAATGGTATCAACGTGGCTTTAAGGATCTGTTTTCTAGAGAATTGGATCATGAGGAGGCGGATGATAAAATATATATTTTTTTTCTCTGTATGTGTGTATCAACACCCTTGAACACAAACTTCTTTGAAAGTTTTAAAGTGATTTTTGTGATAAATTTCAACAATGCTTTGAGTGTAAATTAATTGGTCCTGAGGCATGAAAATTTCAAAAACAAACCAACTTTTCCGGGTGAAAGCACATTAAAAACAAAATTTAATTAAGGAAAATCTAAGGTTTCGGTAAGCGAATAAATTTTAGGCAGATGATTTCTGTACTGTTTTAGATTGATTTTCTGTGTCGTAAATTAATACATGTTAATATTACAAAAAAAAAAAA